>JAWDJE010000001.1:399445718-400045718 GCA_035047345.1 Bradypodion ventrale
TGCCTGGGTTTGTGATCGATCAAACTTCTTACAGAATTGAAACAGCCACTGGTCTGATCTGGAGGAGGCACGCAGATCAATTGAGACCCAGAATACTGGACCCACAAGACGAATACAGACACTCAACACTAGGGTTGGCCCCCACCCATTTAAACCCAGGGGGCAGAGGTAATAGTCAGCAGCCAGCCAACATTGACCCAGAAATGTCTTCTAGGAACCGATTTCAAGGGGAAATTGTGGAATGCTCCCCTATTCTGGCCTAGTGTACCCCTACACTGTCGCAGCCTAGCACTCTGGATTCCTTTATTGATGATGACCAATTTTGTTTGGAGTCGCCCTCCACTCTTAGTACACACAGAAGGGACCCTGAGTTGTCTTATTCATCCACAGAATTAGATTTTGGTTTTGAGCGTCCCCTGCTCCTCCATCTGACAAACGGGGCTTGAATTTGGGTTTACAATCCTCTCCCCCCTCTAGTCAATCCCTCACTCCACGAGCCCCTGAGCCAGCTCAGCCAAGCGTCCGACACAGAAGGGAAACTAGACTACCATCCTGGTTAAAGGATTTTGTTTTTACCTAGGGGGGAAGAATGTTATGTATGTTAACTGTGTTTTCCAACAGAAGCAGAATGTATCTTTTCTCATGTATCTATTCTTATGCAAATAAGTGGATCGGAAAATGTCCACACTCTGTTAGCCAATGGGCTTGTTTTATTATTGTTACTTTTACTGTTTATAGTGTATATAAGTCAGAGTTTTGCCCCATCCAAACTGTGTTCAAACCCCACTATTAAAGAGCTGAATTTCACTACTTCACTCGTCTGTTTAGTCATTCCCTGAACAGAAAAACAGGCCCACAGAAATTTGCAACCTACCACCACCTCCTCCTCTTTCCATTCCAGGAAGGAACCATCTACACTGCTAGGTGTGGAAGAAGATGGAGAAATAAAAGCAGATAAAATTGAGAAAGAATGCAGGGCGTCAGGCATGAGGTCTTTTTTTTTTTTTTTTTGCTTTGGTGATACAGATTGCTAGCTGTGATCCTTCCTCCAACTAGCTTGCAGTACCCAAAAGAACATCACTGAGGAAATGTAGCCCTTCACAGAAGAAAGTTTGCCCACATCTGCTATAGAATTGTGTGTGTGCACACAGAGAGCAACTGCTTCTATTTAGATATCTTATCATGTCTAAACTGATATGGGAAAGCATGGGGTACACAGAAAGAGCAACCTCGAAGATTGTGGTATTTTTGAACCATAATTGGACATACCCTGACAATCTTGTATTGCCAGCTAATTTTTCCCACACTTGGTCAGATGAAAAGAACAGCAGAATGAACTCACCAAAAGGTGCCTTAATTTTGGCATTTTCACATTTGGCCTAGACATGGAATAATAATAACAAGATGAGAAAGCATGGGGTCATGCAGTCTGATATCAACAGGCAGCTCGCTAAGTGCATCTGTTGCTTCCAGTAGGAGCATGCAAGAGACAGTCAGCAAGGGCACTGTTATCATTTTTGGTTAACTTAAAAGCAAAATATCTAGCTAATACTGCTCTTGATATTATTGAGACTGAAGGATTTTAAATAGTCTTAGGAAAAGACCGTTCTAAAAAAGGCAAAAGAGAATGAGGTCGCAAAGGGATATTAATTAGAGCAAGGTCATCTTCTCAGAAGCGTAGATTCCACACCCAGTATTCTATCTCTTCCCCAGTGCTATGCCTAAAGGTACAATTTACCACTATATCACCCATTTCACAGGCTGTAATCCTGTTTCTCAGTGACCTGACATTCAAGATAGCAAGTAGTTTAAGAAAAAAATACATTTTCTATCAGTCAATTGCTTACAGTATCTCATGTGCCAGTTCAACAGGAGAAAATAATATTTAAGTGGTGTAAATTAAAAGTTTTTTAAAAATATATATGTGTATTTTACTGCTTTTTATAAGCAATTTCTCACCCACCTACAGACCACATTCAGAGACTCAAGCTTTTAAGGTACATTTAAGGAACAAATGAGAATGTAGGGCACAGGACCTGCATTAGTTTCTTTTAAACGAGGTTATTTGTTCTCTCAAGGAATGGTGTAAACAGTCCCCCGCCTCACAAAAAAAATTGAAAATTGTATAATTTTGCACTGCCCAGGAGTCCAAAAAACATTTGTTCAGATCACAAAGGTAAACTGAGATTAAAATAAAGCCGTCCATCTAACTTCAATGAAAATCCAAAGGAGCCTACCTGTCAACAAAATTAAAATGTAAAAGAGGTTCTGTCTTTATCCCCTTTCCCCAGCTTCTGTTCAAGCAGTCCATAACAAAGCTTGACATAGGGAGCCATTTCAGTTTTATATAGCAATCACATCTGTAATTGCCTCAGCTATTCTGATGATTTCCACAGCTAACATATAATATGGAGGGTGAATAGTTATCCATTAGTGACCTGGAACTTGTCACATGTCCTCAAGTGGTAATTTCCATTGTTTTGCAACCAGCATATACACTTCTTTGTTTAGCAACTGATTGTGGGGAATTATTCGTATAGCCATGCCATAATTACAATACAACTCCATGTGAAGATGTTCTCAGGACAGTAGCTCTTGCTGATCAATATTTGTGAAAACTGTTGAGTCTCAGAGTCTAAGGAAAGGAAGCCTTGCAAAGAAACAAAAGCCACTGAAATCAATGTTGCCTGGCTTCTACACATTGCTTAAAGAATGACACCATTCTTTTGTGTGGGACTGACAATACTTAATCAAAGGTTCTTTTATTTATCAAAGTGGGACCAATTTGAATATAACAGATAATATAACGCTCCTCAAAGCTTCTGGGGAAGCAATTTGTCATTTAGAGGGTGTCCCCCCCATCCCTAGAATGGCAGATGAACACAATTAGCCCTCCAAGGTTAGAAAAGAGAAATGCAGCCACAAGGTAAAGGTAAAGGTTTCCCTTGCTCGAAAGCTAGTCATATCCGACTCTAGGGTGCAGTGCTCATCGCTGTTTCCAAGCCGAAGAGCCCAGCGCTGTCTGCTTCTGCAGACGTTTCTGTGGTCATGTGGCAGGCATGACTAGACACCGGAGTGCACGGAACACTGTTACCTTCCCACTGAAGTGGTTCCTATTTATCTACTTGCAATTTCTTGCTTTCGAACTGCTAGGTTGGCAGGAGCTGGGACGAAGACAGGAGCTCATTCCATCCTGCAGTACTCAGGAATCGAACTGCTGACCTTCCACTTCCCAGTCAGCATCTTACCTACTTGAGCCACTACAGTCCCTTGTGCAGCCACAAGACCTTTAGTGATTTTCCACCTTTACTCTAAATCAGTGTTTCTCAACCTTTGGTTTTTGGACCTCAATTCCCAGAAGCCTAAATCAATGTTCCGGACACAGAGATGGCTCTACAATTCCAAAGGAATCAGTCCTTCCGAACTCTTGCCATAGCGGGCAAATATTAGCTACCACCGAAGCGTAGCATAATGGAGGAGACCCAGGCTTACCACATTGCTGGCTACCTGTAGGAAGTGTAGATCTGGTCCAGCCCTGGTCTATCTAGTTCCTCAAGGCTTAAGGCTTAAAGCAAGAGCAAAGCCACTTGCTTATATACAGTCTCTGCAGCAGGTGTAGAGAGAGATACATTTACCCTGGCTTCTCAGGAAGCAGGAGCACTGACAACCAATTAGGTGTCAAGTATAATGAAACCAGGCCTAGCCTTATATGGAAATGCTTAACAGGAACATGGCGTCCATGACGCAGCAATAATTAACCTTTTAATAACAGTTTGAAATAATACCTAATAAGCCTTAATACACGACAATTCCCCAAAGCACTGATCAGCCAATGTACTGATTTAGGCTTGTGGGGATTGACGTCCCCCTGTGGGGCCAGGGGCCCATGTTGGGAACTACTGCTCTAGATCTAATCCAATAGCATCATGACTTTTAAAATCCAATGATAATGTGAGACCTTATTAAGAGGAAAATCCCTCTAAAGTACACTAGTTTTCACCTTTCATTCCTGTTCTTAGCAGGATGAAGAAAGAGAAATAAAGAAAAATAGTACTGAAAGAAAAGATGGCAAGAGTAAACAGAGGAACTATACAAAAAGGACCTCACCACCCCTGATAATCACGAAGATGAGAACATTGAACTTGAGCCAGACATCCTAGAGAGTGAAGTCAGAAAGGCACTAAAAAGCACTCCAAACAACAAAGCTAGTGAAGATGATGGTATCCCAGTTGAATTTTTCAAAGCCCTAAAAGATGATGGAATCAAATTATTGCATTCAATATGCCATCAGATTTGGAAAACAAAACAATGGCCACAGGATTGGAAAAGATCAGTATATGTTCCAATCCCAAAAAAGGGTAATGCCAAAGAATGTTCAAATTATCGAACAATTGCGCTCATCCCACATGCCAGCAAGGTGATGCTCAAGATAATAGAGGACAGACTTCAGCAATATATGGAGAGAGGATTATCAGAAGTGCAGGCTGGGTTCCGAAGAGGCAGGGGGACTAGAGACCACATTGCCATCATACATTGGATCATGGAGAAAACAAAGGAATATCAGAAACAAGTCTACTTCTGTTTCATTGACTACACCAAGGCCTTTGACTGTGTGGACCACAACAAAATGTGGCAAGTAATTAAAGAGATGTGAATACCAGAACACCTTATTGGCCTCATGAGAAATCTGTACACGAGTCAAGAAGCAACAGTTAGGGCAGAATACAGAATGATGGAGTGGTTTGGAACAGGAAAAGGAGTAAGACAAGGCTGCATTTTATCACCTTGTTTATTCAACTTATACACAGAACACATAATGCACAATGCAGGTATGGAGGAATCACAATTTGGAATCAAAATTGCTGGGAGAAACATCAACAATTTGAGATACGCAGATGATACCACCCTAGTGCATAGATGTCAAGTATCCCGTATTGGCCGGGAAAACCCCTTATTTTACCCTCTTCCCTGCCATTATCCCATTTTAATTAGACTGCAATGCCCTATTGCCACCATTGGAGGGCAGCAAAGGATAATCATAGCTGTCAAGTATCCCGTATTTGCTGGGAAATTTCCCTTATTTCCAAATCCAAAACTTGACAGGTATGCCCTAGTGGCAGAAAGTGAGGAAGACCTAATGAAGCCCCTGCTTAAGTTGAAAGAGGTTGAAAGCTGGCTTGAGACTCAACATCAAGAAAACCAAGATAATGGCAACAGGCCCTATCAGTCCCAGGAAAATAGATGGGGAAGAAGTAGAAGCAGTGACAAATTTGACTTTCTTAGGAACCAAGATCACTGCAGATGGAGATTGTAGCCATGAAATAAAAAGGCGACTGATTCTTGGGAGACAAGCTATGAAAAACCTGGGGAACATAGTCAAAAGTCGAGACATCACCTTCCAAACAAAAATTCGCATAGTCAAAGCAATGGTATTTGTGGGAGTTCATTATACTTTTAGCTTAGAACATTTTAGCTGGAAACTTTTAGCTTAAACATGTGTGGCATATAGCTGGCAATTGTGGTTAGCCTTTCTTGCGCTGACCACAAAAAAGAGCTGAGGTTAGCTACTTCCTGCATCAATAAGCGCTTCCTGCCTCTGCAGAGATTCTACCTTTATGCAGAGCTGGTTTGATGCAGAAAAGCGTCTCAATGTAATCTTCATATATATGCTTTTGGTATTAGCCATTTACAGCTGAAGTTAGATCGTAGCTACTGCTGAATATACAGGTAACAGCTTTTGCAAGGGTACCGCCACAGAGAATAGGCTTTGGCCTAGTCTGGCAGGATATAAGCTACTGCGCATGTACTAGTAAGAGATATAGGTCATGCCATATATGGTTATGCTATAGAGAATGTCATATTATTGGCTGAATACCACTGCACCTATGCTTGCGTATACATCCTGTGTATGCTGTCGTAATACATCCTGTGGAACCTGTGTATTTTTCAATAAAAACTTGCTCCCCAGTGCTGGAGCAGCTCTTTTTCTTGCGCACCTTTAACTCTGACTGCTGTTTCAGTTTCTTCTGACTTTATGCTTACACCCTTGTTGAGCTGGATTCTCAACAAGTGCTTGGTCAATCTCTGACCTGATCTCCTTTTCTGTAGCCACCCTCTGGCTAGAATTTCTCCACAGGTATTCCTGGTGGAAATGTATGGTTGTGAGAGCTGGACCATTAGGAAAGCTGAGTGCAGAAGAATAGGCACCTTTGAAATGTGGTGTTGGAGGAGAGTTTTGAGAGTCCCCTGGACAGCGAGAACAAATAGGTCAATCTTAGAAGAAATCAACCCTGACTGCTCCTTAGAAGGTCAAATAGTAAAGATGAAGCTAAAGTACTTTGGACATCAAATGAGAAGAGAGGATTCACTTGAGAAAGCCTTGATGCTGGGAAAGGTGGAGGGCAAAAGAAGAAGTTGGCAGCCAAATATGAGATGGCTGGATGGTATTGTTGACACAATGGCACAGAGCTGGGCGGGTTAAGGAGGATGGTGGAGGGCAGAGGTGCCTGGAGGGCAGTGGTCCATGGGGTCGCAAAGGGTCGGAATCAACTGAGCAACTGAACAACAACAAAAAAGTACTGAAAGATAATATGAATTGTTAACTCAGGGAAGAAAATCCAATCTCATTTCATTTCTATATCACAATTGGCCCAAATCTCATTCACTGAAAGGCTGCTTGCACAGCTTGAATAAATGGATAATTGAATATATATTCCACATTTCAATCTTAAATTGGCTGATTGAATCAAGATTAAATTTGATGGTTTAAAATGTCATTGGTGTAAACAAACCACCACCACCAAAAAAAACCCACACTTTGCAATACCACAGGGGGCTAACTATAAGCTAGGAAATGAAAGAGATTTTTAAGACTTTCCTGTGCCTACCTGCTGACATACAAGGACAACTTCAATTTGATTTCCAAAGCTATCCTTCTCATACTGTTCCAAAGCAAAGCCCTTATTTCCTGACCCCAAAGAAATAGCTAAAGCAATTCTGAAGTTCAATTCACAAGCTAATATTCAATGATCCAGACTGTCACTTCTCCTGGATGTTCAGACTTTTGTCACTAAAAGTACCACAATAAGTTTCAAGTAAGTTAAAACAAGACATATCCCAGTGATTCAATGCTACATCCCTAGTTTAAAACCTTTCCAATAAGATTCTATTCCACAGCTTCTGTTTAATGCTTTGTGTGGGAAAATGTATTCTTTAGTGGCCAATTTTACTCCAAACATATTTTTTCCTGAGCCTTTTTACTTCCCTGAATGCGGTTTAATCAGGAATTTTAGCATCCCACTAAGACAGGGGTTCCCAACCTAAGGCCCACGGAATGGATCCCATCCATGGCACCATCTAATGGGGGGCGCCCCTCTAAGGGCATTTGAGAAACAAAATGGCTACCCCTTTGAAGCTGTTGGGGCAAAATGGCCACCCCCCATCATGCAGGCAGGGCAAAATTACCATCTGGCCCTTGATACTGACTGAGAGAGCATGACCCGGCCTCAAACTTGAAAAAGTTGGGAATCCCTGCACTAAGAGTTCAACATTTACTATACTTTTCCATGGCAGTGTAGAGAATTTAAACATTATTTGCTCTGGATTAATAATACCCATTATCTTTCCAGCACAGCTACTGTATTTTTGGCTCTTCTATGCTTATTTCAGGTGTCTAGGATCCCTGAACCCTGAAATAAGAGGGGGAGTGGGAATGGCAAGTGCAAAAAGCAGCTGATCACAAATGTCTGATTAGCAAAAAAAACTGGAAGAGAAAAACAAGAGATTGTGTGAGGCAAATTCTAGAATATAAATTGTGCCAGAACAGATTAAAAAAGAAATCTGACTCACAGAAGAAATTGAAAGATTTAATATTCACAGAATGGATCCATATACATAGAGAAATGTAAGGGGCAAAATACAGTACTGGACTTATACATCAAAACAGAGGAATACTACAAAAATCAGATGGAAACTTCTCTGTTTTTCTTCCATTCCCCAAAATAAGTTCTGATAGGCCGGGAAACCCTCTGGAGTTGATTTTAAGACAACAATATTGCAGGTAGGAGGGGATTGGAAGGAATTTCCTCCATGCAGATGTTGATTCAGATGATTCTGATCCATTCAGATAATAATTTTGTGTCAGAGATTACTCTGGGTTGAAAGGATTTTTGCTGGAAAAACTCTGCTCATGGGACGCCTGAATGAGGCTCTTTTCATGTCCCCGAGTACAGCCCTCGGGTATTGAAACCTGACCTTCCAGTCTCCAGCTCAGTGTCTTAACCACTAAGCTACCATTTAGATGAAATTATCAAATGATCTGTCAACTTTTTCACACCTGGAGTTAAGTGGAAAACAATACTGAAGCAGCAAATATAGTCATAAACCTGATGTGCAAGCACTATTTTGTTTCAAACAGTATTCCAGCTGAAACCTCCCTTACTAACACTTGTTCTTTGAATCAACGATCATATGTGGCAAAATCTGTTTCATTTCAAAGTTTATTTGACCTCAAAGCCTTTTCTGTTATGTTATTTAATGCTATTTGATTCACATAATATTTTTTCACTAATAAGACGGAAAGGTCAGATACATTTAAGGACAATATAATTCTAGACTCTAAAGAAGGCATTTAAATTAAATTCAGCCATACTGTTCACAGGACTCTGATTTGTCTATTTTTCCTGAGAATCCTTTTCTGGTTAGGGATCTAAGCTAAAAATAAACAGGCAGTGTGAACTTTTGAGAGCAATCTGATGACTATGATACAGGGGAACATATGAGGCTGACCATTTTCATACCCTGAACAAGCTGTGGGTTGTGTCGGTAGGCAAAAATGGCATACTGTTTGCAAAAGAGAAGACATAATGCAAGCGCGGCGCCAAAATGGCCACCGCGCCCTTTGCGGCCCCCCCCACAGGACAGAGAATCCGGGTAGTTAGGGGCGTGGTCAGCTCCCTTATAAAAGGGGTGGCCACGAGGCAGCCGAGCTGCCATTTTACCTCAGCGACGGAGCGGAGAAGTTTTTTCCCCTGTGTCTCCGTCGCTCGTTAGCTTACCGGGAAGCCTTTTGGTAGCGATTCTGCCTTGCCGGCTTCCCTTTTTTGCTTCGGTGGAGATGCCTTCGAAGAAGAAGGCAGCTTCGAGTTCAGCTCGCGCTGTTAGGAGGCGCAACCCAGGTCGGAGGACCGTGGTGCCGCCTCCTCAGCAGCCACCTTTGCCAGCCCCGACCGGGGCCGGCGGAATGGGGTCTATTGCCCCTTGGCCCGCTGCGGGCGAGCAGAGTGTGAGCGCGGATGGCGCTCCGGCCCGCGGCCCACGAGCGGTGGACACCGTTCCTCCTCCTGCTCACTCCGTTGGGCCTGTTCCTTTTGGGCCGCAGCCTCTCCCCGGGCCCTCTAGCCTTGGGGGGTGGGGCGGCCCCCTGCCTTGGCAGGTTTCTCCACCAGCTCTGCCGGGCTTTGGTGCTGGCCAATGGCCATATGCAGGGATCTGTACCCGTGCCTGGCTCAGGCGGGCCGGCCGGCCCTTTGCCCATGGTCAACGTGGACACCTTACTGGCCCGCATTGCGGCCCTGGAGGCGTCTTTGGCCCGGGCCAGTCAGGCGGGAGCCCCCTTTGGGGTTCCTTTTGAGGTGCTGTCGGCAGCAGGACAACAGCCGGCGGGGAGGGTCGAGCTGCTGCAGGCGGGTGGCGCGGCTTCGGCCACTGCCTCGCAGCTCCCCAGCCAGCAACCTGGTGCGGGTCAAGCCCCGGTGATGAGCTCTAGGTCGGTCGTGAGCTCCGACGCCCCCAGTGGGCCGGAACCCCCGGTGGGGGCGGCCCGCGGGGGTGCAGCATGTGAGTATACGGTGCAAGCAAGTACATCCACACACATTCCCAATATAGGGGGGGGCCTTTCAATGGCCTTGGCCTCGCGCGGGTGGTGCGGGTGCCACGCTGTCTACGGCCCACCCGGCGACAACAACTGCCACCTTGGGCAATGGGGTGGGCATTGGTCCTTACACTGCAGGGAATGTTCTGGGGGTGGCTGGGTTAGCTCAGGCCCCTTTTACTAGGCCGGCTGTCCCCTTTTCGGCTTTGCCGACGGCAGGGTATTCCTTGCCATTGGGTGATCACTTGGCACAGGCTACTAGGGAAAAGATACGGCGTGGGGAGTACGTAGATATCTTCTCACTCCTGAACAGAGAGCCCACCAAGGAGGAAAGGGAGGGTCAGGATGAGAAGGATAAGGAGCAGGCACGCCGCCGTAAGCCGCCGCATACCTGGGCTAACTGGCTTCCCGCCTATTTAATATACATGGCGGTATATTTGAGGGCGCGGCCGGATTTAGCTATCCCCATGGTCCAATATTTGGACAACATATATAGGGCAATGGTTGATTTCCCGGGCCCCTCATGGCTAGCATATGATGAGGAATTCCATATGAGGATTCCTCTCCACCCCGAGATGAGATGGGATGAGCCGTGCCAGAGACTGTGGCTCTTGTACATGACACCCACACGCCCTGCCCCGGGGGATAGATACCATTGTGGACACGCGGTCCAGCGAGCGGCTCCAGCGCAGGTTACCCGCCAACCGGCGGGGCAGGGGGTTCCAGCCCGCCTGCTGTGCTGGACTTTCTCGTCAAATGGTTCCTGCAATCGAAAGAATTGCAGGTATAAGCATGAGTGTCCCACATGTTATGGCCCCCACGCAGCCTCTGCTTGTCCCAGGCCTGGGGGGGCACGAGGCAGAGGGAGGGGTGGACAGTGGGCTGGCAAAGCTGCCGCGGATGGAGCTAGTCCTCCAAAAGGCCCCCTCCCCAATTAACGTGGACATGCTGGAGCGCTGGCTCGCATCGTACCCGAAGGGGGAGGACGGGGAGTATCTACTTCAAGGTTTTAAGCAGGGATTTCGTATCCCTTTTATGGGTGATAGGTACCCTCAGGATGCTCCCAACCTTTTATCCCTCAGAGGAAGGGAGGAGGTGGCTGCGGCCAGCATTAAAAAGGAGTTAGACGCGGGCAGGGTCGCTGGACCCTTCCCCGCACCCCCGTTTCCCAATTTTAAGGTTTCACCACTGGGTTTGGTGCCCAAAAAGTCCCCAGGTGAGTTTCGTCTTATTCATCATTTGTCCTACCCAGCCGGCCGATCGGTCAACGATGCTATCCCTGATGACCTTTGTTCAGTCAGGTATACATCGTTTGACCAGGTGCTGCGCATGGTGCGCGCGTGTGGCCCGGGTGCCCTGCTGGCCAAGTGTGACATTAAGTCGGCTTTTCGCCTTTTGCCGGTGCACCCGGGCGACTTTGAATTGCTGGGTTTTAAATTTAAGGGGGAATATTATTTCGATAAGGCCATGCCTTTTGGCTGCTCCATATCATGCTCGGCTTTCGAGCGTTTTAGTACCTTCCTAGAATGGGCCTTCGTCCGTAGGTCAGGGTCCCGGTCTGTAGCCCATTACCTGGATGACTTTTTATTCGGGGGTGAACGGGGCTGGGACACGTGTGCACGTCTCCTTAACACATTTCAGACGCTAATGCAGGAACTTGGTGTCCCTTTAGCGCCCGAAAAGACCGAGGGCCCATCGACCAAGCTAGTATTCCTGGGGGTTGAGATTGACACAGTAGTGCAGGCTTCTAGGTTGCCGGGTGATAAGGTGTCCCGGATAGTGGCCCTTATCTCGGAATTGCTGGCCAAGCGTAAGGCATCCCTGAGGGAACTGCAGGTGCTCCATGGGCACCTTAATTTTGCCTGCAGGGTGGTCGCTCCGGGCAGGGCTTTTGCCCGGCGCTTATGTGACGCCATGGCAGGGTTATCCAGGCCCCACCACAGAGTCAGGCTTACCCGGGGTATCAGGGCAGACATGTTCGTCTGGTTGCAATTCCTGAGGGAGTTTAATGGGGTCTCATTTTGGAGGTCTGACCTCCTGGCATCCCCCAATTTCCAGATCCAGTCTGATGCCTCAGGATCCCTGGGTTATGGGATGTACTTCGATGGGAAGTGGGCCTATGGTGGGTGGCCACCGGCATGGGCAGGCACAGGTCGCCTGCGGGATCTCACATACCTGGAATTTTTTCCCATCCTGGGGGCTTTGATGCTATGGGGCGAACAGTGGGCAAATTCGGTGGTGCATTTCTGGTGTGACAATGCTGCCGTTGTACACATTGTCAATGCACAGACTTCCAAATCGCCCAGGGTTATGGATCTAGTGCGCCATTTTGTGCTGCGCTGCCTGCGCCTCAACGTCTTGTTCAGGGCCAGGCATGTCCCAGGGGTTAATAATGATATTGCTGACGCTTTGTCCCGCCTGCAGATCTCCCGGTTCCGCGCCTTGGCCCCGGATGCGGAGGAATTTCCCTCGCCACTCCCGGACGAGATGTGGACTATTGGCAAGGAGAGGTGAACCGGGCGATTGGCCTGTCACTAGCGCCACGCACGCGTAAGGCGTATCAACAAGCATTCTATTCATATAGGGCATTTGCTGCTCAATTTCACTTGCCAGAGACCTGGCCGATTCCGGTGGACCAGGTTCTGCGGTTCATGGTTCACCTGCATGCACAGGGCCTCGCACCTCGCACCATAGCATCCAAGCTTTCGGCGTTGGCTTTTATGGCCAAAGTAGGGGGTCATGTGGATACCACCTCTGACTTCCGTGTGAGACATGTTTTGGAGGGGTGGGTGCGCGAGCGCGGGCGTTGCCCGGACGACCGGCACCCTATTTCCCCAGGGGTTCTTACCCAGTTGGCCCGGGGCTGGCCAGGCCTCTGTTTTGATCATTATGAGGCAGCCCTTTTTCATGCAGCCACAACGGTGGCATTTTTTGGAGCGCTCCGCGTCAGCGAACTCGTGATGCTGTCTAAGGCGGATGCAAGTGGTAGGGCACTGGAACTCGAAGATGTCTATGTTGCCAAAGACTGGGCCCAGTTGAGGATACGCTCCTCTAAAACAGATCAGCATGGCGTAGGCAGTGGTGTAAGACTGCTACGTTGTTCTTTGGCAGACATCTGTCCGGTTGGTGCCCTACAGGAATTCCTGGCACTGCGTGGCATGCACCACGGCCCGTTTTTCTGTCACCAAGATGGCTCTCCCCTTACTAAATTTCAGTTTTGGAAGGTGACAGCCAGAGCCCTCACCAGGGTGGGCCTACCAGGTGCCCGTTATGGCACACATTCGTTCCGTATTGGTGCAGCCTCTACAGCAGCTGCTTTTGGGTACTCTGGGGCTGACATACGCAGCATGGGGAGGTGGGGCTCGCAATGTTTTCAGTTTTATGTGCGCCCACTCCCGCCATGAGTACCAATCCAGTCACCTTACCGCCTTTTTTCTCAATTTTCTTACAGACCCTGGGTGTCGTATTACACCGGTGACAGTATGGCTGGTGGGCCACAGCTATGTGCACAGGGCAGCGCGTTACGCTGCGGCGACAGAGTGGGGACCCCGACTGGGACTGGGTGACCACGCCAGTCTCGCATGGCATGGTAAGCCTGGGATGTTATGGCGGGAGCTGCGGCCTTTCCTTTTTTCTGGCCTGGGTGCTGACCCGCCTGACATTCTAATCATCCACCTGGGGGGCAATGATTTGGGCCAGGTCACCGGCTTATCGCTCAAGCATGCGATTTGCGAGGAACTCGCCTACTTGCATTATGTCTGGCCTGCCACAACCCTGGTTTGGTCGGACATTGTTCCGCGCCATTCTTACAGAGGGGGCGTTAACCTCCTGGCCCTTGACCGCGCTAGGCGCGCGGTCAATAAGGCAGTGGCGCGGTTTCTTGCCACCAGGGCTTGGGGACGGGTTAGTCATCACCCCGATATTAGTCTACAAAATTATGACTTGTACGCAGGGGATGGGGTCCATCTGTCGCGAGGAGGTATGGACCTCCTGTTGGGTGATTGGCGAGCAGGCCTGTTGACCGAGCTGACGGTCTGGGGGGGGCGTCAGGTCTTCTTTGAAGCCCCTCCGTGTGGCGGGTAGCACTGGTAAGGTAAACAGTATGACCCACAAGTATCCGGCAGGTTCGCAATTGACTGGACAACACTAGACAGGAATAAATTAGTTAAACGTTGTCCGGTCAACGACGAACCAGGCGATGGGGTGATGATGATTGCTAACCAGCATGCATCACCCCTGTGATTTCACGGATACGCGTCAGAGGGTGGGGTCATAAGTTAGTTATTGACTACGGTCAACAATTTGTTTGTTGTCAACAAACAAATTGATACAAATTGATACATTGTAACCAATTGCCGTTGGCAATTTTGGGGTGGTACCTTACCAGTGTTACTTCGGCCTGCTTGCCTTAGGAATTATGATTGGTCGTTTTACCAATACAAATTTATAATTCGGACTAGGGCATTGAATCAATAAATGTGGCCCTATGCTGTTATCCACTTTCAATGTTGTCTGTGTCCGTTATTGGGGGGGTGCGCCTGCAATGCAAGCGCGGCGCCAAAATGGCCGCCGCGCCCTTTGCGGGCCCCCCCCCACAGGACAGAGAATCCGGGTAGTTAGGGGCGTGGCCAGCTCCCTTATAAAAGGGGTGGCCACGAGGCAGCCGAGCTGCCATTTTACCTCAGCGACGGAGCGGAGAAGTTTTTTCCCCTCCACCCCCTCCCTAGTTAACAGTGTGATATTATGGTCGCTTCGGGGCCGGGTGGGAATTTTTGGTTGGGACCCATATTGGCTCCGGGTCCTGGCTTTTTTGCCCATCCCACACTGTTGCTATGGTTTGAGATAGGGGGCTTTCTGTGTTCCTACTGTTGACTTTGGTCACATTGGCGGGTAGCACTGGTAAGGTAAACAGTATGACCCACAAGTATCCGGCAGGTTCGCAATTGACTGGACAACACTAGACAGGAATAAATTAGTTAAACGTTGTCCGGTCAACGACGAACCAGGCGATGGGGTGATGATGATTGCTAACCAGCATGCATCACCCCTGTGATTTCACGGATACGCGTCAGAGGGTGGGGTCATAAGTTAGTTATTGACTACGGTCAACAATTTGTTTGTTGTCAACAAACAAATTGATACAAATTGATACATTGTAACCAATTGCCGTTGGCAATTTTGGGGTGGTACCTTACCAGTGTTACTTCGGCCTGCTTGCCTTAGGAATTATGATTGGTCGTTTTACCAATACAAATTTATAATTCGGACTAGGGCATTGAATCAATAAATGTGGCCCTATGCTGTTATCCACTTTCAATGTTGTCTGTGTCCGTTATTGGGGGGGTGCGCCTGCAATTAACATTATGCTGCACATAACATTGCAGTAAAATACTGCCCTTCTGCAGAAGTTGGCAAATTGCAGCTAGTCCCCACTTTAGAATTCAACAGTATTATGTCATTCCCCATTTCTTATACTATGTGTTATCGCCTTGTTGCTACTCTTTAGATTTCTGTATGAAAAGATATCTAAAGTAATGCATCCAACTACATACTTTGGTCTGCCCAGATGCTGGAAATGCCATTTTTTCCCCTTTGTACCCAAACTACTCTTGCTCTAGATTTCTGAAAATTCTGTTAGGTAAAAATATAGAGTTGCATACACAGACAAGGTACACTTTTCCTTTCTTCAATGTAGTACTGTATATATAGTAGTTCAGAAAACTGATCAGTAGCACTTCCAAATGGAGTAAGTAATATTACACGAGGAGAAAAAAATAAAGAGAGCACTAAATTGAAAGGAACAGCTATAAACAAATAAAGCTGTGTTCAAGTAAAACATTAAAATGTGAAAACTCCTATTGAGTTCAACAAGACCATTCAATTACTTAAGTGCTTTCTTGGACTGGACCCAGGCTCGACTGACAATTTAAACACAATCCACTTAGACAGATCTTCCTAGGCACCATTCCCCTCCTTTTTTTGTATTTACAGCTTCTTTATTCTTTACACTTAGTAAAACGTTTGCTGCTTGGTACCTTGGGGAAAACATTAATTTCTTATATTTAGGTCTATTTATTTCCCAACATGCTCACAGAAACTTATGCTATCACAGACAACAGTGGCTCTTCGGCTATAAAGAGAGATAAACACAACCCTCGAGTCGGATGCGACTGGCTTTTGAGTAAGGGTAACCTTTACCTTTATTTCCCAGATGAAAAAATATATAAACACATCAAATTCCAAATGTGAACACATATTTGGATTGTGGTCAGTTTTCTGAGGCTAAATGGTCAGTCTCTTTAAAAATATCTATACAAAATATTCCATATTCTCATTCTTACAGGTGTGTTTGGAAAAGTCATCTCCAATCAACCAATTCAATTTATTCAACATGCATATGATAGCTACATTTTTCAGATTTTAAAAATCCATTTAAAAATGTAGTGGAAACAATCTTTCTGCAGATGTTTTAACTTTAAGAAGGATAAATGGGGGAATTTTTGAAAACAGCTGGACAGAAGTGTGGAGAAGATCCCCCACCCCACCCAGATAAATATCATGAATTTGTCCATTTTGTGAAAGTAATATCAAGCAAAAATATTCCAAGAGGATGCTGCACACAGTACATCCTGAGCCTGAATGCCAACATTGTTGCATCCGGCCCTTATAAGCAATAGTCCAGACAAAGATGAACAGAACAGCAACTAGTCTTTATTTTAACAGTCTTTCAGGTTAAGCTTACAAGGTGCTCCGGACACGGAGATGACTATACGATCCCACGGAATCAGTCCCTCCGGACTCTGCCGACAATGAGGCAATACCTAAGCTACGCTATTAGCGGTAACGTGTGGAGGAGACCCAGTCTTAGCGCAGGTTGGCTACCTGTACAGAATGGGTAGTATAGATCCGGCCCGGCCACTCCCTTGTTTGCCCATATGGTTTATATAGTGTCTCCTTGGCGGTGGCTCCTTGATACAAAGTGTCGACCCGCTGGACAAGCTTAATCAACCAATCATAACATGATATATGTGTAACAACCAATGAGGAACAGGATCCAAAACTGTGGCCAATCATAGGAATCTGATTAGCATAATGAGTGTGCCACGGACGGGGGGTTTCATGCGAACTTTAGCTCCTAATTTGGATGGTGGGACACCGCCATTTTCTCCTTAGAAGGCGCTGCCCGCGCAACTGGAAAATGTGCCTCAATACACAACAAACATCAAACCTCTGTTGGAATAGGTATCAGGCATTCTACAACAAGGATCCTTTTAAGGAAGCTGGGGAAGAATTGATGCAGGCTCGAGCTGAAAATTGGAAATCAAATGGGGGCTTCTGGCAGACAACACACTGTGTGAATGTGGAGAAATACAGAATCCAGCTCATTTACAGGTCTGCCAATTACTAGTAGAAACATGCACCGATGGGGACTTAAGTTTGGCCAATGACAAATCCAAGAAAGTAACTTCATTTTAGCAGTCCAAGCTTTGATCAGGACACCGTAGTAGTAGCAGTAGTGACAATCCCCATCTTTTAACCGTAAAATCCCAGAGTGTCAGACAAGGATCTCTGGGAGTTGATGGTTACCTATGTTGATGATTTTGCATTGATAGTCCAAGGGGAAACTTTTTAGTCTCTAAGCACCAGCTGACCTTTGGCTTTTAGAAGACCTTTTCTTATGTTATAAAAACTACCATCTGCAACCAACCCCTTCAAAAACATAGGTCTGTGCCTTCCACTTAATGAACAGTGAAGCAAAGAAGAAGCTCCAAGTTAGCAACGAAGTCAAGATATTTGGAGGACTAAAATTTGAACAGTTTTGCTAGGCAATAAAAGTATGACATTTGTATTCATAACCACAAAAAAAGATTTGAAACCTTAAAGAGGGATCACAGCTCAATGATAGATCACAGGCTCTGCCTGCAGAAAAGCTTCAGTATCAGTGTATCCAGTTGAAAAGAACAAGTGGAAGTTAATGTGAAAGACCTCTGGACAAAGACTCAGAAAAAACTACATGGCAAATACAAATGATCAGATTACCTTCATGACACTTCCCTTGAGTTTACACCCAACCTCTGACCAGATTAAGCCAATAGAATCTGGCAAAATCTTGCAATCTGAAATGTTATTCTCGCATTCCTTTTTGAGTCCTACATTTTTATTGCAATGTGGGCAGACACCTGATCTATGATCCATTTAATAACTGTCAGTGGTCATACCTCATGGTGGTTCCCATCACAGTAAATGGAACAGATTCTGTGTTTTCTTCTTTTGGAATCAGACAGTTGTACAGCTTTTTTATTTGCAGTCTCCTCACATACACATAAATAAATGATGTACCATAAAATGTATTAGGCTACAACGTGTCAGGTTTCACTATTTCTGTTTTGTTTTGCTGATGATTTAATCACTGCAACAAAATTACAACTGGCAAAACAACAGCACAAATGTGTAAATCATGTAGATCAACATTATGTAAAATTGCGAGTATGCAACACTGCAGTTCGTTTGTTCTTCCTCTCTTTGTATCAGAGGGTTGCACAATTTAAATTATGGTGGTTTTTGGTCCACCAATTCCCGAAAGCCTAAGTCAATTCCCCAAAACACTGATCAGCCAATGAACTGACTTAGGAGTCTAGGAATTGAAGTCCACCAGTGTTCAGTGGAACATAGTTTTGGAAGCGCTACACTAATCCTTTTGTACACATAAACTGTATTCACAAAAAATGCTGCATTTATTACATTTCTCCACATTCATGGAAAATTTGTCCTTTATCCAAGTAACCCCATTTTACTTGATTAATTTTTTTGATCTTCCTGTTTCATCTTGAAGTCTATTATGTGACTTACAGAATCTTTTCCTGGTGGGAGATGTTTTTCAGCATCATTGCATTCAGCAATGCTCCCCATAGATTTAGCCTAGCTTCTTCTGGTTTAATATTTAGAGCCTAAGAGGTGTGCAGAAAACCTTTCCTCAGTTTTAGTCATAGCAGTTCGAAAGCAAGAAATTGCAAGTAGATAAATAGGGACTATCTTGGTAGGAAAGTAAACAGTGTTCCATGCACTCCGGTGTTGAGGCATGCCTGCCACATGTCCACAGAAATGTCTGCAGATGCAGAGAACACTGGTTCTTTGGCTATAAACACAGTTGAGCACTGAACCCTAGAGTTGGATACGACTGGCTTTCGAGCAAGGGCAACCTTTACCTTTACGTACATACTATCCCACAATAGTAGAAAGATGCTACTACTTTATCAGTCTGACTAAACCTCTACATTTTCTTCACAGAAGACCTTTCTGATCTTTCTTCAATGTGCGTGCTCTTTATACAGAGTAGCACAGAATGTGGAACCATGTGACTATTACTCTGAAAAACAAACTTGGACTCTCTCATATATGATTAAGCAAGGTTGTTCCTTACTTTAAAAAAACGTCATAGTTTACACACTTGACAGGAAAACAACACATTCAACATTAACAGCAAGCTTTAAATTGATTCTTTCATGGAATGAAGCTTGCAAAATGTGCTTTACATTCCTTCACAAACAAAAGGGTCTTCAGGATGGTAGCTGACCTTTTCACAACAACATTGCTTAAGCTATTGAGGCAGCAAAGCTGAGAAGCAGATAAAGTTACTTAAAGGGTAACTGGTTAAGAAGGCTGTGAAATAGTATAGGTAGGCTGACCTTCAAAAGGCAATGCATTATCAAGTCCCCTCCAACCAAGTGGAACAGGGGATACATTGCCACAGTAAGTTCAGTGGCTTTATTCCAAAGGACTCTAGACAGACTCCAGTAGTTTTCATAGACATCCAACACACAAAAAGGCAAAAGAAATGTAATTCTTCAAGTCAGTTTGAAAATCAACCAATAAATGTATGCCATTAAGTCAATTCTGACTTACGGCAACCCTTCCCAAGATTTTCTAGGTAGAGAATTCTTATGGTTCACCATTTCTATCTTCTAGTACAGTGATGGTGAACCTTTGCACTCCAGGTGTTCTGGAACTTCAAATCCCAGGAGCCCTGATCAGCAGGAGTGCTGAGTTAGGCTTCTGGTAATTGAAGTCCAAGAACACTTGGAGGGCCAAGATTTGCCATCACTGTTCTAGGGATACCCTGGGACTGATTAGCTCCCCATGGCTACCTAGGCTGGCTCTTTACCCTGGAGAATTTATTTCCCAACCTCTGGCTACACAGCTAAATCCAGCTAGTGAAAACTAACAGAAAACTGTGCAAACAAACATGGTGCTAATTTATGGTAAGCCTATGAATTAGTGACCTCATTACACTAAGTAGCTAATGTATTCTACAAATATGTATTGATTTGTCAATCGTTAAAAACCATATACACACAACTAACTAACAATTATTGCATAAGCTAATACTTCATAGACTGTATCTCTTTGAGCATCTTGAGTCTAGCATTAATTACAATACTGTATATAAAAATATAAACTAATGTAAAAAGCTTACAAGTCAGGATTAAAGAAACTTCAGTGCTTGGTATTAAACAGGAATAGAAAAACATGGCCGTTAAAGAAATATAATGTAAAATGTAAAGAAATGATGGAATATGATGTTTTTCATTGAGAGAAACTCTACAAAGAAGAATACGTGGGAAACTAGACAGAGTTAGATCAATGACAAAGATGTAAACATATTAAGGAAAATATGAAAACAACATACAAAGAAAATGATTCAATTTTAAAAGTTTATCTATTTATCTAATACTAGCTATTTTGCCCGGCCTTGCCAGGCAGGTATTGTTGTGTTTTTTTTTTTGTTGGTGGTGGTGGGGTGGTTTTGGGCCCTACAGAGAGAGGAGACAGGGAACGGTGGGAGGTGGAAGCAATCCATCCCCTTTTCCTTTCTTCACTGGGGGAGGCAGGGGAGGGGGGAGGTGGAAGTAATCCACCCCCCTTCCCTGTCTTCACCCAGGGGGGAGGCAGGGAAGGGGGGAGGAGGAAGAAATCCATCCCCCTTCCCTGTCCTCGCCGGGGGGAGGCAGGGAAGGGGGGATATGGATGTGGCCTTGCCTGGTGGGGAAGGTGCTTTCTTTCCCCATCAGGCAAGGGCCGAACAAAGTGTCAGATCGTGGCCTTGCCTGGTGGGGAAGGTACTTGCTTTCCCCATAAGGCAAGGGTCAAACAGTGTGCCAGATCGGGTCGTCGCTTGGTGGGGAAGGCGTTCACTTTCCACGTTTGGCAAGGGCTGAATGGCGCGGTGGTTCCTTCGGCCCTCACCTGCCAGGGAAGGCATTCACTTTTCCTCCATCAGTCGCCTCCTGGGGAAATAGTTCGCTTTCCCCAGTAGGCAGTGACTGAAGGCAGTCGTGTTTTCGGCCCCTGCCCCCCCCCCCCCGGGTAGGCGCTCTCTTTCCTCCGGGAGGCGAGAGTGGAATGGAGTGCCGTTCTCTATCCTTGCCACCCGCGGAGGCCAAACAGAGCACCAATGGGCTTTCTGTCCATTCGGTTTGCACGCACATCAGTCGTTTTTTTCTTCACGCACACCGGCTGTCCCACCTCCTCTGCGCTCTGATTGGTTGTGGCATGTCATGGTGCGGAGGATGCTGGGATTTGGAGTTTTTTGTCGGTGTTCATGGGGCCCCACTCTCAGCTTCCGGACCCTTGCAGGAGTGATGTTGGGGATGAAAGGTAGCATTACAGGATAGGCTGGGCAGTTGTGGACGTGCATTCCAGACATGCACGGCAACACTCCATTCTTATAGGTAAAGATTTACTTTTAAATTATATATTGTCATGTAGGTTTTTTTTTAATTTAGAGATCATTTGAGGAACTAAGGCACAGCAGACTAAATTAAATTCGCAAATTGCAACTCCAAATGAGATGCATATAAGAATTGCTGAAAAAGCAGTGATGTCTAAATTCATAATTCTTTAACCTGAAATTTGAATCTCAGTGAATGAGTAATGTCTGTATTCAACATAAAGCTAAGCATTATACAGTTTGGAAGTTCTACAACTTGAATCTTCAGCCAGCTTGAACTAGAACTGCTAACTGTCATTTTACCTACATATTTTATGTATTGGTCTAATGACAATATTGAAGAAGTGTCTTTTCTCCCCTTACTTGGTCTCCCTGCCGTCTCTTCATTGAGAAGGAAGAGTCTCCAACCCAAATTTGTTACTCCTTCCTCAGTAGTGAATACAGTCAGGAAGGAGGGGAGACATCTGACTTTCACAATCATGGGAAATTTAGATTTAGCAGGCAACATTCCATTGCATGAACTTTTGCTGGCAGGAGTTGATAACATCATCAGCTGGTTAAAAAATTAAATTAATTAAAAACTTCATGTCCCCTTCATATAGGTTCTGTGGCTCCCTAGGAGTCCTTTTGCCCTGAGAAAGCATTTCAGAGTTTCAAACCTAAACTGGGGAGGATGAGAAGTTTTTAATTAATTTAAATTCAATTTTACTAATGTCAGCTGATGGCTTTATCAGCTTTCCTCAGCATAAATGTATACCAAGATTCTGGTCAATGTTAAAATACCTTAAGAATACAGTACTGTATATATAGGAATAAATATTTAATTAATTTCAAATACAGAAATCCTTCTTTCATAATTTCAGAATATACATCACATGAAAAATCTTTCTCTATTAATGATATTATGTTATTGCAAAGAAAAAATATTGGAACTGTGATAATTTAATCAGGGGTGGCAGTTGTTCTGTTTTTTGTTTTGTTTTTAAATGGAAACATCACTGTTGAGTTAATGAGACATCATAAAGTATGATATTTAACCTCAGGACTGCAAAGGTGTGAGGTTACTACAGGATAAGGGGGAGCGGGGGACCTGTATCCAGGCCCGTAGCCAGGATTCTAGATGTGGGTGAGTGAATAAGACACTAGGAAAGAAAAAAGAAGAGCAATATATTATTTATTATCATATTTTACTGCTGCCTTTCCACTTATGATAGACACCATATGAATTGATGTATTTCAATAAGGTGCTAAAATAAAAATAAAAATAAAATAAAATACTGCATTGATACAGTTACCAAAAGGAAACAACAAGGACTTATAACAACTCAGAAGGAGAAATTAACAATCAACAATCACTTCCATCAGTGGCATCTAAAATATCTGGTACTGCTCGCAGCATAGTTGGAACATCCTTGTTAACTGTAATTCTTGCACAGCTTGATGTGAGGCAGTTTTCTATATTTTCCAGCTTCATATAGAAGGGCAAAGTTTTGACAGTCTTTGCAATGGATTTTCTTACCAAAGGCATGTTACATCAACAAGTCATTGCTGACCATATCATGTCACAGATTCCTCTATTTTCCCCCCAACAGATTGATATCACTTCTCATCCATCAGGCTGGATGTGAATGCAGGAAAGTTTTGTATTCCAATTTAAAAGACATCAGCTCATCACATATTCCAGATGGATTTAGGTAAAGATCTGCCCTTGCTTGAAAGCCAGTCGTATCTGACTTTAGGGTTCATTGCTCATCTCTGTTTATAGCTAAAGAGCCAACACTGCCTATGTTTGCAGATATTTCCATGGACATGTGGTAAGCATGACTAGACACCAGAGTGCACAGAATGCTGTTTATCTTCCCACCCATGTGGTACCTATTTATCTACTTGGATTTTCTTGCTTTCAAACTGCTAGGTTGGCAGGAACTGGGACAGAGACAGGAGCTCACTCTGTCATGCATAGAGGTGCCATAATTGTCTCCCACAAAACCGGGACAGAAGTATCTTGACAAAAATGGGCATGTTATCTACCTTGGGGGGGGGGAAGCAAATTAAGCTTGTTCTTAATAAAGGGAGGGGAAGCATGAAGCCTATGGAAAGGCACAGAAAGATTGTTCTGCTGGCACCATCCATGCATCAGACGACTTTATGCCATTGGCGGCAGATCCCCCCAAGGCTGATCCCATCTGCCCCACCAGCCTTCCTGCCCGCTTTGTGCCAACAACAATCACCTGGCTGAGAGAGAGAGCGCAGGTGGGCGGTGATCCCATCATAGAAAAGAAACAAGGGAGGGGATATCAGAGAGTAAACAAAACAAAAGACTAACTGCTGTATTTTAATGTGAGCGTAAAAATTTAGGGTTTTAACATGATTTTTATTGAATTTGACGGGACAATTTTTCCAACCTTGAAATCGGGACAATCCCAGTTTTCTGTGATGTATGGCAACCCTAGTCATGCAGTACTCAGGTCTGGAACTGTTGACCTGCCATCCTTCCAGTCATCAAGTTCAGCGCCTTAACCACTAAGCCACCGCAGTCCCTCCAGATGGATTTACTTCCATGTAAATGTGCCTAGAATGGATGAGGCTACACCCACTATCGACAAGATACAAATACTATTACTAGATACAAAGATCCTGTCCATGTTTACTCCAGAGGAATTCAGCAATCTCCTAATAAATTTACTAGCATTATCAATATAAACATGGATGGATGGATTATATTTGCTGCCAAATGCACCAGCCCATATATCCCATTTATGTCAGTAGGATGAATATGTGGATCACTGTTCATAGAACCATATAAATAGCAGTTAGAGTGATGATAGCTTGTACCTTCATCTGAATAAGTAAATGTTCAACGTCCACATACATTATTGTGTTAAAACTAAAGTTCAAATGTTCCATTTGTGAACAAGTTAAATGAATGTCACCTTGGGAGAAAGGAGGTGGCCTATGTTTTGCCAAGCAGAAATTCTGCTTCTCTCATTCCATTTATAAAATTACACTCCCAAATTTTCACATTCTTCCTTAGTTATCAAGCCTTTCTTCTTTAGCAATCTTGCAATAGGTAACCTTTGCAAACCACATATTTTTCAGGAAGGGAAAAATGCCCACTAACTCACAGTCTGTGCTAAGTGCTTGCTTGTTCCCTTATGCAATATATCACCTTGTCAAATTAAACTACCATAAAACTTTAGCATTTTCTTTTTAAAAATGACCTTTCAAGCAGTGAAATGCAATTAGCAATGCACTCTGGAGTAACAATGTCCTTCTGCAAAACAGGTGGTGGACCAGCAGCTGTCCACCGTAATAGAAAAAAAAGAAAAGAAAGGACAACTTGAGGCAATGTTATATTGACTCTTTCTTTCTCCAAGCCTTAACAGTAGTTTCAAAATATCTACCTGCTACACTCAGAACAAACTAACACTATGTGAAAATCACTTTATAACAGGACCTATGTGTAAAAGTTTACACTTACAGGCAATTTGCAGCGCAGATTGTGCTTGTGCAAAATTAATGCTTATTTCAGCTAAGAAAGAGTAGGAAGGGAAGCAAGTGAAGGATGGCTGTGTCTATTACTTTGTCCATTATTGTATGTAATCTAAAAGCTCTTAACTCTGCCTCAATTGATAGATAAAGTTGAAGCACCATGAAGGCAAAGTTCCCCATTCTGTCTGAAAAATGATGTTGCTTCAGCTAGAGTAAGGTACAGGTAAAGCTCACCCTTGCTTGAAAGCCAATTGGATCTGATTCTAGGGTTTAGTGTTCATCTTTATTTATAGCTGAAGAACCAGCGCTATCTGCGTCTGCAGACATTTCCGTGGACATGTGGCAGGTATGCCTAGACACCAGAATGCACAGAATGCTATTTACCTTCCCACTGAAGTAGTCCCTATTTATCTACTTGCAATTTCTTGCTTTCAAACTACTAGGTTGGCAGGAGCTGGAACAGAGATGGGAGCTCATTCCATCGTGCAGTAGTCGTGAATCGAACTGCTGACCTCCCGCCTCCCAGTCAGCGTCTTAACCACTTCAGCCACTAGTAGACTCTCTTTAATATGTGAGCTTTGAACTTTCTTCTTGTCTGACTTGAACCTGGGTTTTATTCATTCCACAAAACTGTCATTCTCACATTCATGATGTTGATGAATCTATCTAAATGGGGTAAATTCAAAGTTAGACCTACCAAGCCATTCAGTATAAATATCTGAAGGATTTTCACATACAAATGGGCTAGTCTTAGTTGCTGACATATGGCAGTCTGAAAGAAGCTCTATACATCTGCATTTACATTTTGGGAGCTCCCTACACAGAGACATGACCAAATGTACTTTCAAACATAGACAGAGAGTAAATTGCATGGAACTATGGCTACTATTTATGTCTTTACTTGGGGACATGGCTATCCTGTTTGTAATGTATTCATTATGGATGTCTATAAAGGACTTTTGATTTTGAGCAACAGTTTCTTATAAAGCATTAAGAGTGTTACACCTGCATAACTTCAAGTGTAACACAGCTAACTGCTAAAATAATTGGGTTAAACTTAATTGGTAGTTCCAATTAGAATAAATCAATAGTTGCTGAGCAGTAAATCGACAATTCTGCAAATTTCACAGCTTCAATGAGTCTCCTCTTGTTGAGCCTGCCAGCTAGACTCAGGACTTGATGCACAGTAAAATTTGGAAATTTATTTAAAGAACTGATATTACTGGTAAGTAGCTTCCAGTTTTGCAAATTATTTGTAATAATCTCTCGCTGTGGAAAACAGCTGATATCCACAGTCACTTGTTTGAACTGATGGAAGACATGTTCAGTAAGCAAGCATGAATCCAGCAGAAGAGTACAATCACATAGCAGGTGTAAAGTTGAAGTGGCACATGTTTATGATAACTAAAACCAACTTTATCAGAATCATGCAATAGATACTCAGTATTTTTGTTTAAATGTATTTATGTTTAGACACACATGCACATGCTAACACATAACATATATAACCTAGTATACCTAGTATAACCTAGTTGACAGGCTAGTAGAGCATAATTAGGCCATGCTCTAATATGAGTCTCAAAATTATGCACAGCTTTGGCCAATGATACTTGATTACCTGAAAAGAAATGAGGTGGGGGTGGAATAAGTCGCAGAAAAGAAACCATGGTACTACACAGTTTTAAAATAAGACTGATTCCATCTAAATATGTTTTGCAGCTAAAAATATGCAGCTCCTGCCATCTTTAGTATAATTTCTCTCTAGAACATTGTATGCATGTTGTTGAGAACATAATAATAATAATTTCATGTCAGAGATTATTCTGATTTGAAATGATTTTTAGGGGACAACCGAATGATGCTCCTTTCATGTCCCCAAGTGCAGCTCTCAGGTATTGAAATCAAACCTTCCAGTCTTCAGCTCAGTGCCTTAACCACTAAGCCATCAGGGGAGCTGCATTGAGGACATGAGTGAAAGGTTGGTCTTTGGGGGGCCCCTCTGCCAGGGGACCCACCCAACCTGCCTGGATTGCTTCTTCTGGACTGGGCAAACCGGTCCAGAGGCAAACCACACGAGGCAATCCTTGTAGCTTTTGGTTTTATTGAAGAAACGTGCATAGCAAGGAGGAGCGCATTCAAAGCATCAGCATATGCAAACAATAGCTCAGGGCCTGTGGGCCCTCTACCCTATGGGAAAAAGCCAGGGGCTACATCTCATTCTCTGTCAAGTCAGCCAGGAATTAACTAACTGCACAGCACTTCACATACACTCCCTCTTCCTCCCCCTCCATCTCCCAAAACAGCAGCCGCTTTTTCCTCTTCATTCTATGAGGAAGAGAAAAGGGAGGGGAATTCCTTCTGATAAAAACATTCCTCCAGTCAGGCCTGTCTTCACTTCTCCTCACCCCACTCTGCCTTACAATGAGTAGACAACATTGAGATCAAACTCAATGTTGTTGAGGATGTGAGTTGACAACATTGAGTTTGATGGATTTAGTAGTCTGAGCTAGGATAATTCTTTCTGCTCTAACCCTCACAGATAACTAGGGAGAAGCTTTAGTTACTGGGGTTCTTTCAGTTACCTTCGTTTTTTTATCCAGAAGATTATTATTATTATTATTATTATTATTATTATTATTACGTTTAATTTCTATCCCGCTTTCCTGACACAAGTGCCACTCAAAGCGGCTTACAACATGTAAATACAATAAATGTACAAGCAGGTTCAATACAAAAAATCAATCACAAATTACATTACAGTAACCACAAAATACAAAATAGCAATACAGAGCCACATCAATAGTAATAAGAATCAGCTTGTATACACAATGGACATATTAATATAGGTAAAACCTATGGAAAACAACAACAAAATATAGTAAATCATTTAACATTACAATACTCAAAAAAAATCCCCAGGTGACAGAGCACAGCTCATGTCCCGAATGGAGCCCAGCTCATCAGTGGAGGAAACATCAACAGCTGCTAGGCCAGTCCATCTCCCTGTTTCTCGAACTCTCCACCCACTCCTACTCACACTAAGGGAAGAATGAGGAGACCAGGAGCTCTGGAGGCGGCTAAGCCAGTCTTTCCTCCCCGCCCTGCTCCCACCAGGGCGGGTGTCCAGTAAGTCCAACAACTCCAGGCTTGATGAAACAGTCCTCAGCCGCGCTCCCACCTCCCATGAGGCCGATGTATGGAGTGGCCCCTGCCGTGATGTCAGACAGCTGGGCTTCGCTCCCACCTCCCGTGACGAGCAGGGCCACGGGAGGGAGCCGAAGGCGCCGGCGTCCGGGGCGGCGGCGGCGGCTTTTCACGGCCCCTGCCGTGATGTCAGACAGCTGGGCTTCGATCCCACCTCCCGTGACGAGCAGGGCCACGGGAGGGAGCCGAAGGCGCTGGCGTCCGGGGCGGCGGCGGCGGCTTTTCACGGCCCCTGCCGTGATGTCAAACAGCTGGGCTTCGCTCCCACCTCCCGTGACGAGCAGGGCCATGACGAGAAGATGGAAAGAAATCCACAGCCTCTTGATACTTGCTCCCTATCCTATTTCTCATTCACATGAAAGCTCTTCTTCATGTTCCTTCCTATCAGAGGCTGGACATCATTAGGGTTTTCCTGACCTTGAATTTTGTTGTTGTTCAGTCGCATAGTCGAGTCCGACCCTTTGTGACCCCATGGACCATCGCACTCCAGGCATCCCTATCCTCCACTATCCTCCTCAACCCACTCAGCTCTTTGCCATTGCATCAACAATACCATCTAGCCATCTCATTCTCTGCTGCCCCCTTCTTCTTTTGCCCTTGACCTTTCTCAGCATCAAGCCTTTCTCAAGTGAATGCCAAACTCAATTAATGATATTGTGCTACAAATATTGTTCAGCCAACTCCCTCCTATACTTTTTTCCATATGTTTTACCTTAAATATTTTATATGTGTTCTGATCTTAGTCCTTGTTTATTCAACTTAGTACTTTGTAATCAGGCACTTTTTATCTAAGAAATTTTTAGTATCATTACAATAAATCCCTATTTCAGATGTTCTGTTTGTAGTAGCCAATTTGTAAGCCCACATTTCAGTGTCATGTATTGCTTCCATAAACACCAGAATACTTATTGTAGACTCAGAAAGAAGTTGAGATGTCTGCTCATAAAGAAGCCATCTCACTTGCTCTCTGTCTTGTGTGCTCATGCTTTGTATTTCACATTTCCCGCCTTTATAAGAAAGAAAACTCATGGGAACAAACAGATGTTACTATGACGTGCCACATTGTGTCTCAGGTTCTCCAGTTCAAAATAATCTATTTATTTATTATTTATTACATTTATATCCCACCCATCTGGGATATTTTCCCATTCTGGGTGGCTTACAACATATTTACAACATATTTTTAAAAAATTACAATAAAAATTAAATAAATTGAATAAAATATAAATATCAACATGAACAAAAATGATAAAACCCCTCATTAAAACAACAACCCAGAGACAAAGAACAAATATTGGTGATGGAAAAAGTTAATAAAAAACAAGAATGTGACAGGGACAGTGACAAAATATTGTATGGAACCTATGGAACTACATTCCCTACATTCTCCTGTTAAGATTGATATAGAATAAAAATAAAACACTAACATGGTCATGGTAAGGCTTTACATGTCAATACTGTATACACCTGAAAAATTAACAATATCCAGGGAAAGGTTATTTCATAGTACCATTCCAAGTCTCTGACATGCTACAGGGCTTAGCTAATTTTTCTGGAAACAGAATATTTTTATATTCATTAATTCCACATATCAATGAAACTGTTGAGAAATTGATGTACAGTATTTTGCAAAAATGTGTTACACATAGGAAAGAGCTAAACAAATCAAATGGAATTCTCTTCCAAGCTTTATACTAATGCTTCTGTCTCTAATGCTCACAGATCACAATTTGTGATGTGTTAATGCGAGATTAGCAATCTATGTTAAAATTTATTTCCCAATGCAGGTAGCAACAAAATAGATCATAAGTGAATTAATATATTAATATAGTCAGTAATTAAAGTCAGTAATTCATTAAAGTCAGTAATTCACTTACTGACAAACAAGAGATAAATTTCAACCCACTAATTATTTGCAAAGTAAAGGTCTTTGTCCCAGCTCCTGCCAACCTAGCAGTTCGAAAGCAAGAAATTGCAAGTAGATAAATAGGGACCACTTTGGTGGGAAGGTAACAGTGTTCTGTGTGCTCCGGTGTCTAATCATGCCTGCCACATGACCACAGAAACGTCTGCAGAAGCAGACAACGCTGGCTCTTTGGCTTTGAAACAGAGATTAGCACTGAACCCTAGAGTCAGATTCAACTGGCTTTTGAGTAAGGGAAACCTTTACCTTTACCTTTAAAGGTAGATCCAATCATCCTAGGCAGCATATAAATCCATGAGCACAGATACTTTTGCTGTATGCAAGGAAAAGAATTCACAACTCAAGAGTTGTTTTATTGCAATACTGTGTGTTTAAAAAATATAAATTTTATAATGATGGTTGTAATCTGTTTCACAAGTGAGCTGTTAAACATAAAAACCTACTGCAAAGCTGAATTTGTCTGGAACAATAATTATTTATGACACTTTATTACAGTATAACTCCAAAACATATGGTTACTTTATTAGAAATTAAAATTCATTTTCATATAAATCTCAGTATGATAATGCACAAGTACCAGCAAAATAACTCCAGGGAACAGCATATAATTCCAGTTTAAATGTCCCAAGGCTTGATAGTTGCAATATGCAATGTAAACTAATTCTCTAGTAAATGCATTGACAGGTTTAGATAATGCAAACCCTTCTATGGACAAGTAAAGGCATAAATACTATTTCCACAGTAGCTTTGGAGATTCCACAATTCAATTCTTATATATAAAGCACAACTAAGTTATTTGACATTTGCTTTTTTAAAAAGGGTGTGTGCTACCTTAAAGCAACCAAATTCACTCTGCTTTCAGGTTTAGAATTGTATTGGGGAGTGGGGTGATAAACGTGGCTTATAAATTGGAAGAAATATTCCCAATAAGTAAGTTCAGAGTCTCACAGAAAGCCAGCATTTCATGCATAAATACATTGCAGGCGCACCCCCCAAAGAAAGACTCAGACACCGGTATATGGATAAAGGCATCGGGCCACTTTTATTGAATAATGCCCTAGTCCGAATTATAACTTTCAATTGGTGTAATCATCCAATTGTAATTCTTTAAGGCAAGCAGGCCGCAGTAACACTGGTAAGGTTCCTCCCAAAATGCCAATGGCAATTGGCTACATGTAACTATTTGTATCAATTTGTTTGTTAACACAAACAAATTGTTGACCGGAGTCAATAAACTATCTACTGACCCCACCCTATGACGTGTATCGTTAAATATCAAGGTGATGCAGGCTGTAAAGCTCCTGCCATCACCCCTTGCCTGGTTCGCCTTTGACCGGCCAAATCTATTTCCCCTGTACCTGTCTACGTGTTGGCCAGTCAATTGCGAACCTGCCGGATACCTATGGGTCATAAATCTTTACCTTACCAGTGCTACCCACCACACGGGGAGGCGCCCATGATGACTCACCGCCCCCCCCAGACCGTCAGCTCGGTCACCAGGCCTGCTTGCATATCCTCAAGAAAGAGGTTCATACCTCTGGCCGACAAGTGGACCCCATCTCCTGCATAGAGATCATAATCCTGCAAGCCTATCCTAGGGTGCCGGATGGCTGTCCCCAAGCCCTTGTCTGCCAGGAATCGGGCAACAGCCCTGTTCACCGAGCGGCGTGCGCGGTCAAGGGCATGGAGGTCAACGCCTCCTATGTAAGTATGTCACGGCACCATGTCCGACCATAGCAGCCGCGTTGATGGCCATACGTAATGCAAATAGGCTAGGTCCCTGCAAATCGTGAACTTTAAAGAGAGGCCAGTGACCTGGGCAAGGTCATTGCCACCGAGATGCAGGATGAGGATGAGGTCCAGCATCCCTGATGGAAAACAGGAATGGCAACAGTTCCCGACATTTCATACCGCGCTTACCGTACCATCGCAAATGTGCGGTTGCACGTAGCCCGAGATGGGGTCCCCACTCTGTCACCGCAGCATACTGCGCTGCCCAGTGCACGTAACTGTGGCCCACCAGCCATACTGCCACCGGTGTGTGGGGACACACAGGGTATGTAAAAGAAGGAAAAAGAATTAATGACATAACTGGTACTCACACATGGAGGGGGTGTACGTACAATGCAAAGCGCATGGATCCCCACCTGCCCATCCCGCGTATATCAGCCTCAGAGTAACCAAACGCAGCCACAGTAGAAGCGGCACCTATCCTAAATGAATGGGTGCCGTAACGAACCCCAGGAAGGCCCACAATGGTAAGTGCCATGCCGGTCACCCTCCAAAACTGGAATTTAGTAAGGGGAGACCCATCCTGGTGGCAGAAAAAAGGGCCAGGGTGCGTACCACGCACTACCAAAAACTCATGTAGGGCACCAACCGGACAGATGTCTTCAATGGAACATCGTAGCAGTCTGACTCCACTGCCTATGCCTTGCTGATCAACCTTTGAGGACCGTATCCTCAACTGAGCCCACTCTTGAGTAACATAGACATCGTCGAGTTCCAGTGCCCTATGAGACGCATCCGCCATAAGTGGTACCAACTCACTGATGCGGAGCGCTCCAAAGAAGGCTACAGTGGTGGCTGCATGAAAAAGAGCCACCTCGTACCTATCATAGCATAAGTTATGCCAGCCTCGTGCAAGGTGGGTAAGAACCTCTGGTGAAATAGGGTGACGTGTGTCCTGGTGGCGGTCACGTTCACGTGTCCACCCTTCCAAAACATAACGTATGTGGAAATCGTTCACGCAGTCAGCGAAGCCCTGCACCTTGGCCATAAATGCCAGTGTCGAAAGCCTAGAGGCTATAGTACGGGGGCCAGCCCATGACCGTGAAGATAAACCATGTATTGCAAAATCTGGTCTACAGGTATTGGCCACACTTCGGGTAACCGTCGTTGGCCACAAAATGTTCTAAATTGTACAAAAGCATGTTGATACGCCTTACGCGTGCGAGGTGCCAAAGACATGCCGATCACCCAGTTCACCTCTCCTCGCCAAATGTCCAAATCTCAGCCGGGCGAGGGGCGAGGGGAATTCCTCTGCTTCGGGAGCCAAGGCTCGGAACTGGGAGATCTGCAGGCGGGATAAAGCATCAGCAATATCATTATTAATGCCTGGTACATGTCTGGCCCTGAACAGCACATTAAGGTGTAGGCTTCTCAAGACAAATTGACGGACCAATGCCATGACCCTAGGGGATTTGGACGTCTGAGCGTTAACAATGTGCACCACTGCAGCATTGTCACACCAAAAATGGACCACTGAGTTGGCCCACTTATCACCCCATAGCATTAGTGCCCCCAAAATGGGGGAAAATTCCAGGAAAGTAAGATCGCGGAGACAATCCGTGCCCTGCCATGTGTGAGGCCATCGGCCATATGCCCACCTCCGGACAAAATATATCCCATAACCCAGAGAGCCAGAGGCATCCGACTGGACTTGAAATTTAGGGCAGACCATAAGGTCTGATCTCCAAAAAGAAACCCCATTAAATTCCTGTAGGAATGTGAGTCAAACCGAAAGGTCTGCCCGTATACCCCTGGTGAGCCGTACCCTGTAGTGGCGTTTTAATAGGCCAGCCATGGCATCACACAGGCGCCTGGCAAAAGCTCTGCCCGGTGTCACCACCCGGCAGGCGAAATTGAGGTGGCCGTGCAGTACCTGTAGCTCACGGAGGGACACCTTCGTTTAGAAATCAGTGCCCGAATCACCGCAGAGATCCGGGCCACCTTGTCCATGGGTAACCTGGATGCCTGTGCGACAGTGTCGATCCCTAAAAAGGTGAGCTTGGTGGCTGGTCCCTCGGTCCTTTCAGGCGCTAAGGGGACACCCAGTTCCCGCATAAGGGCCTGAAATGTAGTAAGGAGATGCGTACACGTGTCCGAACCCCGTTCACCCCCGAACAAAAAGTCATCGAGGTAATGGGCTACAGACCGGGACCCTGACCTGCGAACAAAGGCCCATTGAAGGAAAGTGCTAAATCGTTCGAATGCCGAACATGAAATAGCAGCCAAAAGGCATGGCCTTATCTACATAGAATTTTCCCCTAAAACGGAAACCCAACAGCTCAAAGTCCTCGGGGTGCACTGGCAGTAATCGGAATGCCGATTTGATATCACACTTTGCCAGGAGGGCCCCGGGACCACAGGCGCGTACCATCTGTAGGGCCTGATCAAACGAACCATACCTGACCGAACAAAGGTCATCAGGAATAGCATCATTGACCGAGGAACCTGCAGGGTAGGAAAGATGGTGTATTAGGTGAAATTCACCTGGGTTCTTTTTTGGCACTAGCCCCAGAGGGGAGACCTTCAAGTTGGGGAATGGTGGTTCATCAAAGGGCCCTGCAACCCTCATAGCCTGCAACTCCTTAGCTATGCTTTGTGCAGCAATCTCCTCATTGCCCTTTAGTGAAAGTAAGTTCAGGGCGTCCTGAAGTCCCAGAACACCCCTAAATGCTATATGAAAGCCAAACTGGAAGCCTTCCAGCAGGTACTTCGCATCATCCCGTCTAGGATAAGCAGAAAGCCATTGACCTAACATGGGAATATTAATTGGGGAAGGGGCCTTTTGCTTGGCCAGCACCGTCAGAGGGAGCTCTGACCGCCCCCTGCCCACCCCTACCTCTGCCTCGTGACCCACCAGCTCGCGGGCATGCAGAGGCGGCGTGAGGGCCAGAGCAAGAGGGACACTCATGTCGGAAACGACACTGATGCTTGTTGCACACACCGCTAGTTGAGAAGCTCCAACACAGCAGGTGGGCTGGAACCCCCTGCCCCGCCGGCTGGCGGGGAACCTGCGTTACAGCCGCCCGCTGCACAGCATGGCCACAATGGTACCTATCACCAGGCGCCGTACGCTTGGGAGTCATATAAAAGAACCACAATTGCTGGCAGGGCTCATCCCACCTCATCTCAGGATGTAGGGCCACCCTCATCCTAAATTCCTCGTCATAAGCCAACCATGACAGGCCAGGAAAGTCAACCATCGCCCTATAAATATTGTCGAGATATTGGACCATCGGGATGGCCAAATCAGGTCGGGCCCTGAGGTACACGGCCATATATATAAGATATGCCGGCAACCAATTGGCCCAGGTACGCGGTGGCTTACGACGACAGGACAATTCTTTATCCCGGTCATCCTGTCCCTCCCTCTCCTCCTTAGTGGGCTCACGATTCAGGAGGGAAAAAATATCAACGTACTCCCCTCTCCAAATCTTATCCTAGTAGCCTCTGAAAGATGATCACCCAGGGGGAGGGAATAACCAGCCGTCGGCAGAGCCGCCGTCGGCACCTGTTGAATGAAGGGTATGCGCAGCGGGCCCTGGATAGCCCCTGCGACGCTTGGCATACCCCCAGGGGCGGACACCCCTGTCCTAACCGTGAGGTCATTCGGTAACCAGGAATTAAAAGGGCAGTGTGGAAGCAACTGCCCATCCACAGTAATCTGGTGTGGCCATGGCCGTGCACTAAATTGAACCAGATACTCACTGGTTGCACCCCCGTGAGCCGCCCCCACCAGGGGTTCCGGCCGATGGCGGGCGTCGGATTTCGCGGCAGGCATCGAGCTCCGGGGCCAAACCTGACTGCTCCCCACCGGCAGATTCGAACATGCGGGGAGCTGCGAGGTGCCAGCTTGGGCTGGCCTGACGGCCTCAAGCAGCTCGACCCTGTTGGCGGCCCGCTGGAGAGTCACGGCCGACGGGTCTGAAAGTGATGAAGGGGCCGTGCCCGAAGCAGCAGACAAACCCCCTTCAGGAGGTGGATGGGCAATGCCCAGTGAAGCCTCTAGAACCGAAATACGTGCAAGAAGGGCATCGACAGTCTCCGAGCCCCCAATATAAAGTGGGCCGGGCGGGCCGGGTGGGCCGGATGGCCTTGTGGCCAGTTGTTGAGCAGGAAACCCAAATGGGGATCCAGGGCCTGAGTAGGGCCATGTCCAAAACTCCGGCCCATTGGGGGCCGGAGGAATGGTGGGGAGGAAACCGCCACCAAGTACAAGTGGGCCACCCTGTCCTGCGCCAAAGAAATCCCGGCCAGGGGCAGGGATGCCCAAGGAGCCAGCCTTAGCCGGCCCAGCCTGGAGGCCTGTGCCCGGCTGACCAGTGGAAGCCTGCTCGGCCCCACTGGCAGCAGCAGGCAGGGCCGTCCCGCTGCCCAGTTGGGGGGGTGCAGCCTGAGTCCTCTGACCCGATGGCTGCCCCCAGTAGAAGGAGGGGGCGGGAAAGCCCTTCCCCTAGGCCGCGGCTTGACCGCCAGGCCTTTGCGCTTGGGAGCCATGGCTCCCAAAGAAGCGATGGATCCCTGGCCAGGGATCAGTTCCTGTGCCCTGAGTACCGCGGTAATGAAGAGGAGCGAACTCCGTTCAAAAGCAAAGGAACGAAGGGCGAAGAAGCAGAAACGCGGCAGAGAAAACTTCTCTGCTCCATCGTGTTTCTAAAATGGCAGCTCGGCTGCCTCGTGGTCACCCCTTTTATAGAGGGGTGGCCACGCCCCCTAACTCACCCAGATGTCCGAGTCCAGGTGGGTGGGGTGCAAAGAGCGCGGCGGCCATTTTGGCGCCGCGCTTTCATTAGGCTCACAGGTTTCATCACAGGTAGCAGTTGCCTTTTTCAGAAAATCATTATTTACAACATCTAATGGAAGAGTTGCTACTATGCTTGTGTGGCTGGAAATAGTTAGCTGCTTTGGTTAAATAGATCGGTTATTTCAATCTATCTACCAAATCCTACTTTATGAGGTTTATATTTTATTTTAATTGGATTAATAAAGCAATAAGCTAGGAGAGGGGGGGAGACAGCTGAATTCAACGGCAGAAACTCCTAATGTGAACAACCTGCAGCATCAGACAGGCAATAACAAAGCAAACCAAAGCAATCACACTTATATGCCACCCCATAGCACTTGGTGCACTTATTATCATGTAAAGGAGGTTTTAGTGGGCTGCGGTTCAGTTTACCACATCAGCAGTATCCTATATCCTGAAGTTTCAGGGACAGCGCCAATCATTTCTAATGTTGTGGGACATGCCCTCCAGTAACAACTACCAAAAAATACACACCATGATTAACAACAGTTGTGTGGTAAACTGATAATGCAGAGATCATGCAGCAGTGATGGCTGAGGTGTTGGTAGCAGCGGAATACAAAGAGATTCTTACTGTATTCTTGATTTTTCTCTATTAGTTGTTTAAACATAAAAATTGCATCTGTTATTTCTGAAGCTCATCTGTTCTTCTGCTAGTTGCGGTTCTATAACTAGTCTCTTTCTTGTTTTCCCTGCATTTCTTGCTATTGTGTACATTTTCATTTACTCCCTTTGTTTTTTTATCGTGGTATTATTATTATTATTGCTTGTTGCCAATCAGTGGGTGTGGTTAGTTATGTCCAAGCTGCGTTGAAGATTCTGTGTAGCCATCTGATGCTGCTTTCCCCTGCTGTTTGGATTATTTCTGTTGGAAATCCACCTATTCCTGGTGCTTTGAGTTATGGTAGTTGTTTAATGACTCTTACTACTTTTTCAATTAATATTTCTGGTTCTAGTGCAATTGTTTTGTAGTCTTGCATTGTTTCACTATGATACTCTCCTAGAAGGTTGAGTTTTTTAAAGTGTTCCCTCAACTTTTCTATAACTTCTGATGGATTTATTAGTGGTCTTCCATTCTTGCCATGAACTATTTCAGCGGGGTTATAATTCTCCTCTCTTTTCCGTATACTTTTAATTACTGATGGTGCAGTGGTTAAACTGTTGTACTGCAACCCAAAGTTTGTGAGTTTGATCCTGACCAGGATTCAAGGTTGATTCAACCTTCCATCTTTTCAAGGTCAATAGAATGAGTACCCAGTATGTTGGGGGCAAAATGCTAATTAACTTGCAAACTGCCCAGAGAGTGCACTAAGTACTAAGGGGCGGTAGTGGTATATAATTGTGATTGCTTTGCTTTGCTAAACATTGTGGGGCTGTTCTCTTGTTATGTGCTAATGATATACTTTGAGGCCCTGGATACTTTAACATACTCTTCTCGGGGTTTCTGGAACTTCTTGCTTTTAGCCTGGATGTTCCTTATTTCTTTTCAGCACTATAACATTTTGCAGCAAGGAACATTAGGAATGCCAAAATTATAAATAAATAAATAAATGCTGCATTACTTGCTTAGCCAAGCTTTCACTCTTATATGGATTGCTGCTGAGAAAGCAACACTCAAATTCAAGAATTCCCTAGAAAAGATATACCTTGGAAAGCTAGGTACAACTATTTATACATATATAGGGAAAGACTCATGGAAGTTTAAGAAACTTTTCTGCCCCTAAAGTGGTGCAAATGAAGCAAACTGAAAACAAAGGTTTAAGGCTTTAGTTCGTTTTAATAATACAGTACAGTACAGTGATACCTCATACAACGTCCAAACTTGGTTCCACAAGTTTGGACTTTATACGGATTTGGACTTTGTATGAGGCATGCAAAATCCTAGCCGCAATGCCTCATAGCGTCCAAATCCTTGCCGCGATGCCTCATACAATGTCGTTTCCATAGAGATACATTGTACTGTAACAGCACAGACTTCAGGGCAAAGTCAAGGAAACAGACAGGAAACTGACAGAACTTTAAGAAATCATTGTCTAAAGGCTAAAAACATTACAAAAACATGTCAAACAAACCTGATTGTCCAAGAACCTGAAGACTGCTGCAAAAATCCCAGGAATGCTTCTAAAAATTCTGACGAAGAAATTCAAAAAAATCCAAAATCGTGCTCAAAACCACTCCTAAACACTCTTCACCTCATGCAAAACCCACAAGAGCAATGCACGCATGTGTTCTGGCTTTTATACTGCCCAGGCACAATGCAACTTGGGAAAACCCCAACGCGTCATACAAAGTCGCACGACTTTGTATGAGGCAACTTTTTCAAGGAATTAGGCGATGTTGTATGAATCCGATGTTGTATGAAGAGGACTTTGTATGAGGTATTACTGTATTACTTTTATTCATCTTGTGGTTTTCAACTATACGTAGAAAGTACCTTTATTTAAATTATGCAAATTAAGCAAGCATTTTTATAAAACTTATCAATAACCATGCATAAAATCTTCAGTTTCCGCTTTAGCCCAAAGCTAACAGTTCAATGTCACCCAGGTAATAGCATATTCCTATCACTTTTCTACTTCTTTTCCTCACATCATTTCACCTCTAGCTACTTTTTAGGATTGTTAAAAAGCAGCAAGCCGTTTTGCGGATAAAGTGACACTGTTACAATAACATGAACAAAAGAACATGCCATTTTATATCAGGAAATAACATTTTAAAAGCTAACCAGTGGTGGGATTCAGCAGGTTTGCCCCCATTCACAAGAACCAGTAGCAGAAATTCCAGTTGACTCCACCCATCCAAGTTTTGAAATAAAGTTGTCCTAATTCAGGTGGAACACAGGGCTTCCCCCTGGCCACGCACACCATACTACGCCCACAGAGTAGGTAGTGAAAAATTATGAATCCTACCACTGAAGCTAACAAATACGATGCTGAGTTGTTCATTATGAATTCCTATTAACAATAAAGGGCTGGCTTTTAAATGTTTTAAAAATAGCTATGAAGGTATATGAGAACCACTTCAGTGTACCGGATTAAGTTTTAGAGTAGGATTTAAGAGTCTTGAATTTCAATCTTTGGCCTTTGAAACCAATTGGGAAGTGACAATGGTAAAAATCACTTCTTAAACATCTCACTTTACAATTTGTTATATATGACAGGGGTTGCCAAACTACAGCCTACGGGCCAGATTCAGACCCAAATGCCAAATCATCTGGCCCATGCCGCTTCCGGAAGCAAAAGTAAAATGTGCCAGTGAATGTGCAAAACACTGCCGTAAATGCACCCGCAGCTGTTGTAAATGCATTTACAAAAGCTGTGGGTGCATTTATGGCAGTATTTTGTGCATGCATGAGCAAGTGGGAGGAACCATGTGACAAGCACACTCAACCATGTGACCGGCCCATGGACCAAAAAGTTTGGCCACCCTGCTTTAAGAAATATTTTCTTCTTCTGGGCAGGATTATTGTTTAGTATTTCAAACTAAATTAATATCTAATTTTAAAAAGATGAGTCAAAAATAAGTTTTAAAAAAACTGCACACATTTTAAGGATTTTACATAAAGAACATTTTAGGAGAGACGAAAGCTATTTGAACTGGCTCAGTATGTAATAAATTGCAAACTGGCTGGAAGAGATTTCAATTTCTAGTGTGAAGTGTTTTTTTCTTCCCCAATGAAAAATCAGACAAATAGTAGGACAATCATTAAAAAATGATTCAAAAGACACAGCGAGGGACACCTGCCAAGAGTCCCCATTTTCTTTCACTGTGGCATAGGAAGCTTATGTAATGTACCATTTTTGCTTGTAACTTAGAAACCATAATGCAATATTGTATTTGTGACAATGGGCACATTATTTCAGGGGGGGGGGGGAGGAAACCTGGGCAACCAAAAGAAATCATTTCTTATATGCTTCCCATTATTACTGTAGTATAAATGTACCTGAGTGTGGTTATGCCATTGATTTCTGGGCTTCTGTCTGTCTTTTAACATCGTCTCCCTTAAGGAAAAGCTGGATAAAGTGCAGCTTAGAGGCCACATTCTGCTTTCTTAAACCATAGGAAGCATCCAGCCTCTGTCTGAGCCCATCCCCTGCTACAGAAAAATGGCCTAAAATCAAGGGGGTTGTGTTAGTGCACAGTTAAAGACAGCACATGCTGGCTCTTCTCCCAGGAGGCACAAAAGGGAATTGAACTCCCAGCCTCTAACTCCAAAGCTAGATACCAAAACCACCTATCTTAATGAAGGGTTCAAACCACTTAAAACAAAGATAGAAGTAACGACTACTTCCAGTTTCAGAAAACTAGGTGCTGCTTGTAGTCTTCTTGGGAGACCGAAAAATGGTCCTCATCTTACCAGTGTTTCTCACCCCCAACGTAGTGGATAAGAGATTTCTTTTAAAATGATCCAGCTGCAACTATTAAGTTGCAGCGAGGATGTTTAGGAGCCAAGGGGTTTTTGCAGACGTGAGGGAGCTGAGGGTTTATGCAATTGATATTGTGTATTTGCTATATTTAATGGTATTTTGTATAATTTATATTTGTACTTGTTTATTGTACCTCTTATTTTGGCGTAACTGTTAATGAATTGTACTTGAACATTTAGTATTTTGAATTTTGTATTCAGTCCTCAGCTGAGACACGGAGCTCCTTCCCCCATTATTTGTTTGTTGGGGGGGGGGAGTCGGATTGCCTCTGCCGGCTTACATTGTATTATTGCATACTTATAATTTGTATATGTATATTCTTATTTGATATTTTGTATTTTGTATCTTATTGAATTTACTGTATTGTACTGTGATATACTGTATTTTTTGTGATATTTTTATGCTGGAACCTGTAACTTGTAAACCACATTGAGTCGCCCCTTGGGCAGAGAATTGCGGTATATAAATTAAATTTTAAATCAAATTTCAAACTATTAAGTTGATCAAAACATTTAAATTCAATCTGATTTTGTGCTGAATGATAATAGAAAGTATTTCTGTGTACTGTACCTTCTAAAACATTCCCACCTGACACATAACTAAAGAGACATTTTTAAAACAGAAACATAAATGGATATTGTAACATTTTTTATTTACTTCCTCATTTATTTCATCATTGCTTTAGTAATTAAAAATACAACAGCTTTCCAGTACTGATTCTATACCTTCTTAGTTGTCACGATAAGCATACAAGGCAATTTTCAAAAGAAAAAACAACTGACCTCTTTCTAAATTGTTCTTGGAATGATATACTCATATTCGCCAAATGGAAAATTAAAACCTCTGTCCCATCCAAAGCCAGCAGCATAGCTTCCAATAAAAAAAAATTAACCTGGAAATTATGTCACTACACAATCATGGATATTTGTCTAATTTTCAATCTAGTTCTGGCTTGATATGATCTAGAATGTATTTCTTTTATGAAAATGAGAGACAGTTTCATCAAACAAACAAATCTTAATTATATATCCTTCTTTATTTTACCTATTCAACTTTTATGATAACTAAAGCAAAGGACTTTTCATCTCTTCTACTGCCTTGACTTTCAAACCATTTTACACTGCTATTGCAATGCCATGAGCATTTTCCAGGTCTCCTACACCATTCTTACAGAATGCCAGCGGAGAGCTAATCAATGCCAAGTAGGGCAGTTTTACCTGATTATTTTCTCTGTCTTTGATACATTGTGCCTGTTTTAATGCATTTCACACTGGCATTGTATTGTGGATTGTTTGCCAAAGTTTCAAACTGCTGAAGAAATGCCAATATTCCTATCAGGACTGAATGTACAATTTACTAATTAAGAATGGAAAACCAGTTGGTAAAACAAGAGAACAATAAACTACAATCAAATAGCCAAACCCACTCTTCATTAGGACCTCTTTCTGAACAGAAATGCACCAACTAAAAACAGAAGAATATGGTGAAGTCCATGTACATATTTGATCAGGGCATACTATGACACATACTCAACAACCTATTATTTTTTATTTTTTTAAATAGATTTTTCTATTTGACAAAATGCCATGAGGTTCAACATTGTTCCCAAAATTCCAAGAGAGAAGGAAATGAAAGAAGGTGAAATAACTATATATAAAGAAAACATCTTCCATGATCCTTAATAGCAAGAGCTTACATGGTTTGGTGTGGCACAGTGTGAGGATCCAACCACTGGTTTGTCTGCCTCGGCTTTGCTGTCATTTTGGAAGGCCTTGAAAATGGTTTGGTTACACCCCCTAGCTGTTTTAATGATGCTCTGATGCCTGGGTGGTATGTTCTATTGTTTTATTATTTTATTATCTGGTGTTGCTTCATGTTTTAATGGTACTATGCCACCCAGAGAGGGTGGGATATAAACATTTGAAAAAATTTAGAGAAAATAAAGAAAAATGTAGCTTTCCTGTTCTGCTGCAACTAAAAGAAGATACAGATTCTATCTGTCTTTGAAGTGCTATCTGCTTTGACCCTTATTCTATGCCATCAGTCTATGTCATGCATAATAATAACTGTGAGCCATTAAGTCAATGCTGATTCATGGTTAACCTTTCTGAGGTTTTCTAGATAGTGCTGATAACACAGGTCTGCAACCAAAAAACTGCATAGGATTTTTTTACTGTTTCTTATAGATTTTTACTTTGTGAAACCGAGAAAAATACTTTAAAAATTCCATCTCATCACGTTTTCTTGCAAAACTCGTTTTTAGTTTAAAACCGTAGAAATGATAGTGGACTTTAGGAGGATTCGAGCCCCATATCCATCGTTTACAATACGAAATAATCCAGTATTAATAGTGGAGTCCTTCAAGTTCGTAGGTAATGCCATATCTCAAGACTTAAAGTGGTCATCTAATATTAGGAACATCATTAAGAAAGCACAACAGAGACTGTTATTTCTGCACCAACTCAGAAAACTCAAGTTGCCTAAAGAGTTGATGATCCAGTTCTACAGAGGGATCATAGAATCCATCATCTGCACCTCTATAATTGTCTGGTTTGGTTCTGCATCTCAACAAGATAAACATAGACTCCAACGAGTAATTAGGACTGCAGAAAAAATTATTGCTGTTAATCTACCTTTCATTGAAGATCTATATATTACACGAGCTAAAAAGAGAGCAGAGAAAATATACAAAGATCCCACACATCCTGGCAATAACTTGCTCCAGCCTCTAGTGTTGAAATGACGCTTTAGGGTATTACATACTAAAACAACCAGATACAAGGATAGTTTCTTTCCAAATGCCATCAATCTGCTGAATAACTAAATTGTGTGGTTTTATTGTATTGTTATTGTTTCTCTAGGGATATGTGAGATTGTTGTTAGTATTATGATTAGCACCTATTATTAAGTGTAGTAGATGATCTAGTAAATGTAATTTATTTTTTCATGTATACAGAGAGCATGTGCACCAAAGACAAATTCCTGGTGTGTTTGCACACCTAGCCAATAAAGGATTCTATTCTATTCTATTCTTTAAAAAATTAGCATGAAGTCTGCCTTTAACCCAAAATCTGATATCCTATTCTTGATTCTAAAAACCCTATCCAAAAATTATTTCTTACTTTCATTTAATATTTGTTAGAGCTAGAATCAAGAATAATGCAAAGAGAAAATAAGAGGAATGGTGGGGGCTGTATGAGCCACACTCAGTTTACATCCTGCATTCTTACATGACTGTGCTCATTTTTAGTTCTGTATTATGACTCCAAGAGGTTGTGTTATTTCATTGGACAACTTTTGTTTTATTTGTGGTGAATACACTATTAAAAGACAACAAAGAAACATAAGTGATTTTGTGAAGAAAGTGTAGTTTGCGTACTTCAAGTTGAAACTTGGGGATCAAGACAAAGCATGGGCTTCTCATAAGGTGTGTAGAAGGTGCGAAGAAGATCTTCATTTGTGGTTTAAACATAAGAAAACCTCATTCCATTTTGGCATTCCTATGATGTGGTGTGAACAGCAAAACCACACTACCGACTGCTATTTCTGTCGGGTAGATGTGAAAGGCTTAAATTCAAAAATAAAAATAAAAAGAAGATATCTTACCCAAACCTTAATTCAGCTATTCGTCCAGTGCTTCATAGCTCTGAAATACCAGTTCCACATCCACCTCCCAGTTTGGATAATATCCTGAGCAATTTGGAGGACGGAGGCACTTTGCCTTCCCAGGACGAATCTAGCTCAGATTTTTTTGTTGATGAGGCACCTCAACTTTTTTCTCAGAGCGAGCTCAATGACCTAGTTAGAGATTTAGGCCTTTCCAAAGATTCAGCCGAATTGCTGGGGTCAAGACTATCAAATAAAAACCTGTTGTCACCTGGAACATCATTTTCATGATACAGGCACCGAGCGAAAGAATTCATTCAGTTTTTCTCCAAAGATGGATATCTTGTTTATTGTAGTGATGTTCAAGGGTTAGTGGAGTGCTTTTAAAAAGAATATGATTCATCTGAGTCTTGCCTATTAATTGATTCGTCTAAAACAAGCCTCAAAGCAGTCTTGCTGCATAATGGAAATACATTTGACAAAATCAAATATTAAGAACATCGCTGGATGGTTTGTGGAGACTTTAAAATACTAACCATATTGTTAGGCCAGCAGGCAGGTTATAAAAAATATCTCTGCTACCTATGTTTGTGGGACAGTTGAGCCAGAGACCTCCAATAGACAAAAACTGACTGGCCACTTTGAGATGCCTTAATCCCCGGTGGTCAATAATACGACCTTGGTTCCAACAGAAAAGGTTTTTATTGCCACCTCTTCATATTAAATTAGGGCTTATGAAGCAGTTTGTTAAATCACTGCCAAAAGATGGGGAATGTTTCAGATATCTGTGTTCCAAGTTCCCAAAACTGTCTGAAGCCAAGTTGAAAGAGGGAGTTTTAATTGGCCCCGACATACAAAAACTGTTATCCGATCCCCTTTTTAGAAACAATGGGAGAAAAAGAAAAGGAAGTGTGGGACTCTTTCAAAGACGTAGTTCACACATTTTTAGGGAATACTAAAGACCCTCACTACAAAACTATTGTACAACACATGCTGAATGCGTAAAAAGCTCAAGGATGCAAGATGAACTGAAAAGTTCATTTCTTACACTCCTATGTCAACTATGTTCCTGAAAACTTGGGAGTCTACAGTGAAGAGCAGGGTAAAAGATTTCACCAAAATGTCCATGATATCGAGAGATGCAACCAAGGAAGATGGAATGTCAATATACTAGCTGACTACTGTTGGATGCTCAAACAGGAAACAGAGAATGGAAAGCGAAAGCGTGTTCGGAGAAGCATAAAAGAGAAGAAAAGGTTTCACAGACAAAAAGAGTGAACACGGAATGTTATTATGAAGAAATTGTCTGTTTAATTATAAGAAATAATATGTTAAGTTCATTGTAATAAAATAGTGATTTTCTCATCACTTATGATTTTTTAATGCAAAACCCTCATATTCTGCAAAAAAAACTGTACGTGATGAAGCGAATTTGAGGTCATTTTTGATTCAGCATACTAGAAAACATAAAATTTACCAAAAATATCCTATGCATCTGATTTTTTGGTAGACCTGTGTAATTTGTTTAAAATATATTAAAGATGATATATATTTAATATATTAAATATATTCAAGTACCAAATTTTTATGGTTTATATAGCAGAATCCCCATTTTCTCCCTCCCCTTCCCTGCCATATCATGACTTTTAAACAATAAACCAGTGCATCAGTGATATCCACCGACAGGCCACATGCCACCAAAAAAAGTTCATTATCTAAAATAATAAATTAGAATTTTAAATATTAAATTAAATATATCCAACAGGGACTACATTAGAGTGTCCAATGCCTAAAGTGGGCCACATCATAAACCAGGTTTTCACAATGTTTTCCTGCCAGGGGCCGGACTCGCCCCCAATACTCCCCACCAGGGGCAGGAGGCTCTCTGGACTTATGTTTTTGTCATCATCAGTGGCATGTGGTAGCGGCAGTGATCACACAGTTTTTGCAGGCTTTTGGACAGTCTCCGCTGCTTTCCAGGGGGGTGGGAGGCTTGTAAGACCACAATCACTCTGTTTTTAAAATTTCCCACTGCTTCCCCGCTTTGTTCCAGCAGCTAATGGGCGGCCCATGGATACTTCCTGGTTCAGCACTGGGAAACCAGGCAGTGACATCAGTGCTGTGCACCAATGGATGTCTCCAAGCACCATGGATTAGCTGCTGGGACAAAGTGGGGAAGCATTTTAAAAATGGAGCAATTGTGGTCCTACAAACCTCCTGCCCTCTTGGAAAGCAGCGGAGGCTGTCCAAAACCCCACAAAACTGTGTGATCGCAGCTGCCATGGTAAGTGCCATATCACATCTTCCAGTGGTGGGGACTGGTTGGGGCCATTTTGGGACATGTCTAGAGGTGGCCGAGGGTTCACACCACAGGCTGGATTAATGATATGCATGGGACAGATTAGGCCTAGGGGCCGGGTATTGCAAATGCCTATTTTAAACCAAAATGTAACAAAATTACTGACTTAGATCGAAAGTAAACATTCAGAGGTATCTGAGTTCTGCGGATTAGCACAACACCCAGAATGGCCAAAATGTGAGTATGGAAGATAAGCCCAAGAGGGGGCTGACAGAAAGAACCATGGAGACCAGAGGAAACAACATTGCTGTTGTGCTTTTTGTAAGAAACAGACAGAAGAAAACAGCACTAGTTGGTGACACTTGAGGCAGAAAGAACAGTGCCGCTCTGAGGGAAATGCCTTGAGGATGAGAGCAATAGACAATCAGGTTGGAAGCCTACACAGAAGGAGCTCAGGGACTGCATGTGGCCTGTGGGCTACAATTTAGTGACCCTTGATTTAAAATATATTGCCTCCTGAAGATTCCACAAGGAACAATTTTAAGAGAAAATGGAAAAATTATGCTATAAGTATGTAAATCTGAGCATTAATGATTGTTCATTAAAGTTATTATTCTATATTTCTTAAATTTATAACAAAATAACTGAGAAACCATCTATGACTTCAAGAGATTGAATAAAATCTGAATAAGAGTTGATTGCTGCAAAAAGATGTATAAAAGTTGATCATTTTTGGCATGGATTGTGGCACTTTACAGACTGATAGATTTACTTTCATGAATTATAATCCACTTCCTCAAAAATAAATCCATTATTAATCTTCTAAAAGTGCCACAACTCTTTTGATTCTAGTTTTTGCTACACAGGCTTGAATAGCTTTGCATGGCCTCATCAAAGCAAATAAATTTTGGCATATCTGATGGTCACTTTCTAAAATATATTTGGAGACAGTTTACTAATAGTACAGTTATCGATATCTAAAATATATTTGGCGACAGTTTACTATTAGTACAGTTATAGATATCTGAATCTCTTTTATTCGTGTTGGGATAACAGAAGGAGCTATTCACATTTAGCACTTGGCCAATTCAATAATTATTACCAGCAACAACAAAAAATCATTGTTAGCAGAACAGCAATGGACCATTATTGAGCACTAAAATATGGCATATTGAGGAAATGTGAAAAATAACTGTACATACATTTGGCTGAAGAAGAAAGCAAGACTCACTGGAAGGGACTGTAATGCTTGGAAAAGTTGAGGGCAGCAGGACAAGAAGAAGACGAAATATGAGATGGATTGACTCCATAAAGAAAGTCAAAGCCTTGAGTTTACTGTTTAGCAGAAGACATTTGGAACTCATTTATCCATAGTGTTGCCATAAGTTGGAGATGACTTAAAGACACTAACAAAAATTCCATGGCCAGAGATACTTAAGAAGAAGGGAGTCCATGATGGATGGGAGTTTCTTAAGGGATAGATACTAACAGCTAGATAATTCTTACAAGAAAGAAAAGTAGAAGACACCTAAAGAAACCAGAATGGCCTCATAAGGAGCTTTCTAGGATTGAAGGAGTAATCAATAAAAATGGAAGAATGGGTAAGAAATAATAAAAACAAATACCCAGTAAATGTATAGTGAGGTTTAATAAGATGAGCACTCATAACAAACACTCTCTTGTAAAAGAGATTAAAAACAAGAGAAAGAAGGCTTCCAGCTATGATTGAAGCAAGAGGAAATAAGAAGAAAAAATAGGTATGCTGAAAGAAGGGGGATGGGGTACAGTGGGAAGGCAGACCTACTGAACTCCTACTTTGCTTTAGTCTACTCCCAAAAGTAAAACAGTGCTCAATCTCACACAATAAAGAAGAATAGGGTTGCTGCAAGACAGAGGGAAAGTGGTATAAAAATATCAAACTGCTTTATATAAGTGCAAGTCTCCTGGGCCAACTGAAATGCATTGCAAAGCTTTAAAGGAACTGTCTCTAATCTTGGGGGAAAAAATTGGAGAACAGGTGAAGTCCCCAAAGATTAGAAGCAAGCAAATATCATCGCTGACTTTAAAAAATGATTCAAATTATGAAGACGTTGATTTCACCTAAACAGCAGGAAGCACTTCTTTACAGGAAGAATTATTCAACAGTAGAACATATTGCCTTTGCAGATGGTTAGATGGCCACCTATCTGGGATGCTTTAGTTGTGGATTTCCTTTTTATTTATTTTATTTTATTTATTTTTCACGCTTATATACCGCCCACTCAGGTACAACCCAACTCAGGGCGGTTTACATAGTGGACAGTAAATACATAAAAAGACACATGATAAAACAAAGTTAAAACTTAATACTTAAAAAACCCACCCCTAAAAGGTGCGCAAGTGCCGAAGGGACCTTGGGGGAAGGCACACTTCTCTATACCAACCACCCAACGGTACCCCCATCCCCACCCGCACCCCAAACTTGGCCCGCCAGCCAGGTCTTTAGTTCCTTCCTAAAGGGCAAGAACTGGAGATGCAGTTCCACAGGCAGGAGGTTCCAAAGGGCCGGTGCGGACACGGAAAAAGGCCCTCCTCCTTGTGCCAGAGAGGCGAGCCCACCTGGCTGATGGCACAATTAGAGAGCCCCTCTGGTCTGCTCTGGTTGGATGGACAGACGTCCTTAGGGCGATGTGGTCTCTGAGATACCCTGGCCCACTACCATGTAAGGCTTTAAAGGTCAAAACCAGCAACTTGAATTGCACCCGGAGACAAACTGGTAATCAGTGCAGCCCCCGAAGCAATGGTGAGGCATGGGCATAACGTCCACACCCCATCACCACCCGGGCTGCGGCATTCTGGACCAGCTGCAGCCTCCGAATGGTCATCAAGGGCAGCCCCATGTAGAGCGCATTACAGTAGTTTAGTCTGGAGGTCACCAGAGCGTGAGTGACCATGAGCAACGAGTCCCGGTCCAGGAGCGGGCGCAACTGGCGAATCACCCGAAGTTGGGCGAAGGCCCTCCTGGCCATAGCCGCCACCTGTTCTTCTAGCAGCAGCCGTGAATCCAGGAGGACCCCCAAGTTGCGCACCGGGTTGGTCTGGGGCAAAACAGCCCCATCCAAAACCAAAGATGGTAGCTCCCGGGATAACGCAGGACCCCCTATCCATAGCCACTCAGTCTTGCTAGGATTCAGCTGTAGCCCATTTGCCTCCATCCAGACCCCAACAGCCTCCAGACAGCTGGAAAGGACTTTGACTGCATCACTGGGGTCCCCACGGGCCAAGATGTACAACTGTGTGTCATCCACGTACTAGTGGTACTGCACCCCGTGGCTTCATGTAGATGTTAAATAGGAGAGGAGAGAGTACCGAACCCTGAGGCACCCCATATTTTAGGGGCCTAGGACTCGACCTCTCACTCTCCAACCACACCGACTGGGTCCGGCCCCTCAGAAATGAGGAAAAGCAGGACCACACCGTGCCCTGGATCCCCAATCCTCGGAGCCGTTCCAGAAGGATACCGTGGTCAATGGTATCGAAGGCCACTGAGAGGTCAAGAAGAGCAAGGACGTATGGATGACTGCCATCCCGCTCTTGCCAGAGATCATCCATCAGCGCGGCCAATGCAGTCTCAGTACCATATTCAGGTCTGAATCCTGACTGGAATGGGTCCAGATATTCCGCTTCATCCAGTACCCCCTGCAGCTGACATGCCACTGCCTTCTCCAGAACCTTCCCCAAAAAAGGAAGGTTGGAGACAGGTCTGTAGTTGGTTAGGATTGCTGGATCGAGGGATGGCTTCTTCAGGAGGGGGTGCACCAGAGCATGTTTCAACAGTGCAGGAAACATCCCCTCTCGAAAAGATGCATTAATTTTAGCCCCGACCCAGCCACCTGTCACCGTCTTAGAGGCTTTTACCAGCCAGGCAGGACAGGGATCCAATGGACAATTAGTGGCACAGACCGCCGCAAGGAGCCTGTCCACTTCATCCGGGGCAACTGGATCAAACCGATCCCAGGTAACACCACAAGACTGCGTACTGGCTCCCCCTGGACACTCCCCGTCCACGCCAAGTTTGAACCCTGAGCGAATCCAATCGATTTTCTCCACCAGATGGTCAGCAAAGTCCTCAGCCGATCCCTGCCAACCAGGCACAGGCCCCGCCCTACCCTGGAGGGACCTGGTCACCCGAAACAGGGTGGCTGGGCGATTATCAGCGGAGGCAATAAGGGTGGTGAAGTATGGCCTCCTCACCACCCCCATCGCCACTAGCTAGGCCCTAATAGTGGCTCTAGCTAGTGTCCTATCGGAATCGTTCTGGGTCTCTCACCCTCTCACTCACTCCACCCCCCCTAACAGAACTCCAATGATGGGAGTCTCCTCCTCCTGGCACTGGTCCAAGCGCTGTAAGGCCATGGGGGTGACGGGGAGGGGAGGGCACCGCCCCTGAGGCCACCAAGCAACCCCAGGTGCGGCCATAGTTCTCCCCACCCCAGTCCACACGGCACGAGGCGTGATGCTGCAGGGATGGCGAGGGGTGCCACTTTTGAGGCCGCAAGCAACCCCAGGTACGGCCAATGTTCTCCTCCCTGCCCCAGTCCTGGCGGCGCAAGGCTCATGGCTGCCGGGATGGCGGAGGGCGCCGCTTTTGTGACCGCAAGCGACCCCAGGTACAATCGACGCTCTCCTCCCCACCCCAGTCCTGGCAGCGCAAGGCTCGTAGCTGCAGAGATGGCAGGGGGCACCATCTTTGGGGCCGCAAGTGACCCCAGGTGCAGCCGATGTTCTCCTCCCCGTCCCCGGTCCTGGCAGCGCAAGGCCCTCATTGTAGCTGCTGTGCCGGACCCGCACAGCCGGGAAAAATATCCCCTCTCCGAAACCATCCATGGGACGGAAGACAAACGTCCAATGTTCTCATCGGCCTCCACCCCCAAAGATGAGACTGGCTAAGCGGCGGTGGAGGTGGTGGAGGCGGCGGCCTTGGAGGGGCTGGTCGCTTTTACCTCAGGCTGGGAGAAGCAGCCCAGGATCAGCTGTGGCCTTGGTGTTCTCGGCAGGCCAGGGGCTGGTCGCTTTTACCTTCCCTCAGGCTGGGAGAAGCAGCCCATTATTTAAACTTAAAAAGGGGGTTGGACTCAAAGAATTTTGGGAACCCTTCCAGTTCCACTGTACTATGATTCTGAAATAGGAGTGAAAGAAGCATGATGATTTTAATTAATATCTTAATTCTTTCACTCCTATTTCATTTCTAGGATTATAACTGCAGAAGCTGCTTCAGTGACCTCACTACAATCAGGCACATTGCTGGAATCTTTTCAGATTATCATTTCATATTTCGAAGGTGCAGTTTCCTGCAAATCACAAATCAAGATATGTATTATAATGCTAGAATGGAAAAGATGATACATAAATGTAACACGTAAGTAAAGCAGCCATCCTTATCTTCACAATTCTTCATTTTCTATATGTTATGAGTATTTGTCAAGTTTTGCTTTTCATAGAAAAGAAATGCCTACCAAAAATGGTTTGAAGATATGAAATGAGCATCTTCAGTGTCCCAAATGGGGTACACAGAAAGATCCTCCAAGAAGATTGTGGTATTTTTGAACCACAATGGCCACCTTGTGCCAGCTAATATTTCACACACTAGGTCAGGCAAAAGAAACTACAGATTGAACTCACCAAAAGATGTCTTCATTTTGGCAGTTTCAGGTCTGGCCTAAATGCGGAAGAAGTGTCCCAAAACTAGAGGCAGAGATAGTGCTAATAGTATTTATACCAGAATAATGAACATCACAGTAGTGAACTTACTTATGCTTTGTACTATGAACCATGCATAACTTGGCTTAACATGAAGATGCAAGATAGGGAGTATTTCACATGTCAATACCACTCACTAGAGCAAAAGATAGCAATGATGTATTGTTCTGCTGCAGCCTATAGAAGTAAACAGAAGAAATGTATGAAAACTGCTTAATCTGTTCAATGGTTGTTTGGACTTCCTGCAGTGACCAGCAGGCTGCACTACCATCAGTTATGATTTATTTTACTGGGTATACCTGAGTGTTTTAAGTTATTCAATAAACATTCTTATTGGAAACCTGAAGCTGACCTATCATTGGGATTCTCAAAACTCATGATTGACCCATGATCAAGGCACACTGTAATCACAAACATTATGGACCAGAGGTTCTTCCATATACAGTTAATTGCTTTATTTATCCAATCTGGTATATAGATAGAAACCAACACTGCATGTGTGGAAGACAGGACCATACAGTGATTTTCCCACTTCTTCTTCCTCCCTACACCCCCTGTACCTCTGAAAAACTTCATACTATTAGGATAGCAATTAAAGAAAGTACCATGTCTAGAAAACGTGGACAGCCTATCTTGTTTTTCACTAATTATGCATCCATACTAATGCCCATTACAACACATTTCACAATGCTTCAGAAAGGTTTTTCAGTGAATATACAGAGAAGAACAGAAAGGTAAGCCTCATAGGCTGCCTTCCATTATGCAGTCCTTTTTATTCTGTTAAGTAAGACACTTTTGTCCTCCGACAGAGGAAAAACTCAATGCTTAATTGCAAGGGAATAACACACATACTGGATGACAACCATGTTAAGTTGTAATAAAAAGCAGTTATTGGTAAATGCCTCTTGACTGTTTGATCTATGAAATCACCTGTTGTTTAGCAGTAGAAGGAAATTGCCTCCATTTAAGAGATATCTGTATACATGACTTGGTGTGCAACAGATAATGTCCACAGAGATTTCTTAGTTTGTGGCAATTAATTTCCAAAAGTTACACCTTTTGCTCAGCAGCACAACAGGATCTCACCCAGTATAAAGTCACCTGTTCCTGAAATTAAGTTTAATTAATGGTTTAAGGATCCCTTAGGATGCATTCTAGCCATGGTATACAACAGTGATGGTGAACCTTGGCACTCCAGCTGTTCTCGAACCTCAATTCCCAGAAGCCCTGATCAGCAGAAGTGTTTACTTGGGCTTCTGGGAATTGAAGTCTAAGAACACCTGGAGTGCCAAGGTTGGCCATCATGGGCATAGAAGAATGGGGAAAATTATATAATAAACAATTATAAAGGCCATTTCTAAGTTGATATGATTAGACAATCTCACTGCTGAGAAAAGGAGTGTTATGTTTTGCACATATTTCACTAGCCATTTGACAAGGTGACTGTCAATTAGTGCCAGCCACCAACAGAGAGAGAGAGGTGAGATCTCACTGTCAACTGAAACTTGTTCTAAAAGTAAAGAATCTTTCTATATGGTTATTTTGATCTAAAACCAGAGGAGAACATTTTTCAGTTCAAATGATTAAGTCATACGTGAAAAGATCTCAGTTAATACCACCCATTTTCTTAATTACTCAGTTCCCATGCAAGACATAATGAAACTTATTACCAATTAAATGTGCAACTAAGCAGAATGGAGCATTACCATTTAGGAATAAAAATAGTACAGAACACCATTAATTTTGCATTAACTGACTCAAAGTATTTTTCTAAATGACAACCAGGCATTTTATCTGAGATCTTCATTTAAGACGTGAGCTACTTAATATATCTTTATGCTCCTAACCCAGAAAATTATTTTTAAAGGAGAAAACAAACAGTAAATGTTGCTTTTACTTTTGCACAGTAGCCAATAATACTGAATAACTAATTGATCTTTCAAGATGAAAGAATCTGATCCAGTCTTCCAGAAACCAAGTGCACCTATGAGGTTTCAAATTAATCCTCAAATTTAACTTCTATGTTTTTCTTCTATCAAAATGTTCAGAAAAGAAGTAAGAAGCTACTTTAACTAAAGTAGTACTCTTGTTCAGACAGAAACTAGGGCTGCATTCACTTATTATAAACAAAATGTCAATAAGGGAAAAACGTCTCTGGTGTCTACTTTCATTTATCCCTCTCATATGGGTAGCACAGAGTTGAGAATCATGCACTTTGTCACTAAGAATTCAGTCAGAAAATCACTGACAGTTATAAAAATATCTGGGCTATGGAACCAGTGTATTTAACTTTACAAAATGAAACACTTCTGTAAAATGAGTTAAATTCAGTGTTAATCCCACCTTGAAGAGACCAACTGAAATCAATGAGACTTGTTTGTCAAGACTAATTCAAGCAATATTGATTTCCATGTGTCACTCTCAGTAGGCAGATGTTAGATTTAACCTGAAGTCTCTTATCTAATTAAACTGGCTAAAAATAATTTTGTTTAGAAATAGTAATAAACCAGTATACCTTCCCTCAGCTTTCTGCTAAAGATTATGGGTTTTAAGACTTTCCACATGAAGAGAGTAAGAAACTAATTTATAAATGAAAATAATTTTTCACAGGCTACAGTACATAACCAAAGTATATTCCCTTTGATGCATTCAATTAATCCATATGACAGTGATTTGCAGATACAGTATCGCATATGCACACAACCTTCCTGATTTACATTTCCAGGACGAAGAGCCAAAATAACTTGGGGAGAAAACTAAAAGTGTGGGCAGGCAGCATTTTGAGCCATTTTCTCTAGGAGATGGATATTGAAAACTGCTCTGGGAAAATCTGGCACAATTTCACAGGGAGGAATAACTGTGTGTTTTCTTTATGATAAACCTGTCTGATTACTACTGGTACCCCATAGTGCACATCAAGATGGAAACAGACAATTGTGCACAAAATATAACAAGATGAGCCCCTCAGAAGCAAGGCAGGGAATTAGGACAGACAGGATACATAGAAAAACATAGCACAGCCTGTAAAGTCAATCTGTTCAGGAGAGGTGGCTGCCACATCCAGCAGCTACTGCAAGAAGAGAACATGTAATTAAAAGAAAAGGTCAAAGTAGAAACCACCCAAGCTGTTGGTGCCTTCAAAAGCACCTGTGGTGTAGTCAAAAAGCCTCTGATCTTGGGAGGAAGAAGTGTGTATCAGCGGCAGCAAACTGTAGAGATCTGTGTAATGACACCAGCAATCAAGCAGAGGTCAAAGGGAACCAAGAATGGATACTCGCTGTTCATAAAACAAAAACAACAATATCTAGAAAGGCGGTAGCCATGTGCTTTCCACAGTTTGAAGAAGGGAGCACATGAAAACATTTCTCAGTTGTCTGTTCAGCATAATGCTAGATCCCTAAACAGCTATGAGCTAGGAAAAATTATTGGGGGGGGGGGGCACACTTTTCTTTTACTTTTTAATATATATTAACACAATGAAGGATGAATGTCTAGGAGAAGGAATAAAAGTTCTGAGAATAGATAGGTATCCAAAGTGGAGTTGCATATTGTATCCACTTACGTTTTATATTAGAGTGGCTAAACTACGGCCCGTGGGCCAGACTCGACCCACAGCACCATTTCATGTGGCCCACCATCGCCCTCACTGCTACCAGAAGGGGATGTGGGCACATTTACGATAGCATTTATGGTGGGAGGAACCACGTTATCGCCCCACTCAGCTGTTCGGGAGGCATGATCAGGCCCACGGCTTTAAAAGTTTGGGAACCCATGGTTTACATGAATTTTAGTCACCTTCAGTTTTGGGAACTGCATCATGTGACTCAAAAAGTTACAGTATTAAATGCCATGGAACAAATCTGTGATTGTATCTTCCAGCTACAACAGCACAAAAATGAAATGAAGCCATACAGGAATGTCAGCTTGTTTGAATTGGTGGAACAGAATGTTTTTCCCTTTTCCAAACATTCCCCCATCCTACCACCATCCATAATTGCTCACTTTGAGGGGAAACTAGTCTCTTGATAGTCCAAAATACATGACTAAGACTAAATACAAGGCTAACACGCTGACTGGGAGGCAGAAGGCCAGCAGTTCGATTCCCAAGTTCTTCAGAACCGAATGAGCTCCCATCTTTGTCCTAGCTCCTGCCAACCTAGCAGTTCGAAAGCAAGAAATTGCAAGTAGATAAATGGGGGCCACTTTGGTGGGAAGGTAACAGTGTTCCATTTGCTCTAGTCATGCCTGCCACATGACCACAGAAATGTCTGCAGCAGCAGCCAGCGCTGGCTCTTCAGCTTTGAAACAGAGATGAGCACTGCACCATTCTCTTACAAATCATAGAACTCAATAAGCCCTTCAAGCCATTCGATAGTTTCACAGTGCAGCTAAAGATAAAAAGAATAAAAATGAGCCCTGTTTCATTATGTGGAAAACCAAGCTTCACGCTACAGTGTTGAAGAGTACAACACACTTGGTCCTTACATATGTTCTAAACAACCACATAAAACCAATTTATGAGTGACAGCTGTCCAATGTCCAAAGAAAGAAAAGAAGATACTCAATCTGAATAAAATCAGAAGCAAAACTCATTAATATGTAATCCAAGCTGGTGCAAAATGAAATATTTTTCATTGAGAATCCACAGAGACACCATTTTCATCAGCTCATTGTCCCCTCATACCTCCTGAGATGCCATTTGCAGGCATAAACATGAGTGATATCATTTTCAAAATTAAATTTATTGATTAGGATAATGAAGACCACCAATGTCCAACATAAAAGGCTTGCCTTTCCCCTAAGCAGCAGCATTACTGAAATCTATGTAGCAAAAACAGGAGCCCAGCCTCTGGGGAGTAAACTGCACAAATGAACTTTTCATCTGTCTGGGTGATCTAAACTGTCTACATATAAAACCAAATGAAGATATCAACATCTATGCTACCATGCAGACTCGTTTTCATAACAAGTCCATCTGCTCTATCTTCACTTCAATATAATATTTCTCACCAGATTATAATAAAGATACTTTGCGGAATAAATTATTTACCTTCACAGTAAGAAGAATCCCCTTGGCCCGAGACATAACCCCTTTTGCATTCGCAAGTTGCTCGTGTGTTCCAGTTTCTGCATTCTGAATTTTCACCACATCTGTGTCCTTGTGCACAAAAATTATGACCTGAAATATGAAGGACACTGTATTAGAATGAACTCAATAAAAAGCTAGGTTCTAAATTAGTGCTATATTACAAAATTTTCTGAACTAGCACTAATATTTTGTTATTGTTCAGTAGCACAGTTCAGAACCTCTGCAACCCTGTGGACTAATATTACTGTATAGATCTAACATCATTTAATTCTTTTTTTAAAAAAAATATTCCCTACTCTGTCTCAGTAGTAAAATGCCCTTCTCTTGCAAAATTCTCATTAACAATTTAGCTATTCTTCTGCTTAAAGGGACCCTTAATTTCCATTCCATTATTCAACATGTGTTTCAAAATGAACAGTGTGTACAGCTAAAACATTAAAGTCTCTAAGAATGTTTGTTAAATTGAAATGCTTGTATAAAGTTATCCTGCAAAGTTACTGTGAATGCATAATATGACAGCAACTTCTTTTTTTGCTTTTCTATGTGGTTTGGATTACCAACAAGCCAAGTTCAAAAAGAAACAGTGATAAATAGATCCAGGTTTTCCAACAAACTCATTAATGAAACAGCTAATCAAAGATTTATTTAGATGATGAAGAGAATATGTTCCATCTCAGCTGCCTATAAGTAACTCCAAAAATAATGCCAAAACAGATTTTAAAACTGTCTTCAATGTATGATTTATTCCATCCCTTCTTGTTATGTCCAGTTAGAAACTGTTTTTGCCCATTATTTGGTTTTAAGCACTAGCACTTCAGTTTATGGATATATTTTTTAATTTTAAAAAAATAATTGCGTTTTCCCCCCAACAAAAGCATGTCAGAAATTGTTTCATATATTCTTCTAATCAGAGAACTCCTCCATAGCTGGAATTTATAAATAACCTTCAAAACACATCTTTCCTACAGATTAGGATGCTACAGCAAGATTTACACGTAAAGAACTTCTCATCCCTTACTATGTATCGTCACACTCCACTGCTGTAATTCAAAGTTTTAGCAAAGCATTTATTTCCTCATAAAAAAGAGTCTGCAAGAAGGAATCTTACATTTTAAACCAATAATTCCACTAATTACACAGGTATTGTTCCTTCTGATTGGTTTACTACATGGTTTCAGACTAACAATGCTATGTTTTTATTGTTCTAGAATCTTATCTGCAGGGATTTCTGTGCAATTCATTGCATGCACAGATTAACTAACTAGCCATCTATCCTTGTGTCATTTTCACACAATTTTCACACTTAACGCTAGGCTTCAGAAGCCTACCATAGAATTGCACATATGTAAGAATCAATGTCTTATTTCAACTCATCTTCTTGCATGGTTTTGGAACCATGGCTGCCTCAACTACACAGTAGATTTTGCTAACTCTGTCACATACTTCTAAATTCATTCAGATCTCACTGGCTTGCAGTACAAAAAAGCAGTCATGGACAATTTCTGATTGTCCAGAGATTATTTTGTCATGTCCTTGACATTGTTGGCTGCACCCTCTCAACTGAACAAAATGATATCACACCATTGAAGCTCTATTATTGATTAAGTATCAGTCAAAAAGGATACTTAACTTAGGCATGATTAAGTGGTTTCAACAAATAACATTAATAACCAGCTTTAGTTGGATTGATGCCTAGGATAACAATGTTTCCTTTGCTATACAAGTTGTCAAAAACTGGGGCATCATCAGCATCTCTACTGGAATTCTCAGAAGTGTCAAAATGATTTATATGTCTCATTTATTTTTGATTAAACTATTTAATATTTCCTGCAAAATTTAGTCTGTCAAACTTTTAAGAGAAGGATCTTAACATTTTAGGACTTAATGAAAAGAGTTATATATATATATATAACCGAGGTGTTATCTTGTATATGATGTATACAAAACTGCAACCCTGTAGTGACCGTGCTGAAACTTCACATGCGCCTACCTTGAGTGTGTGAGAACACGCAGTCCAATTCGGGGTTTGTACCACCAGAAATGGGTTGCACAGGGGGCACCCCCACCTGCCAGGACAAATGGCTAGGGAATATGGTAATGCTCATACAACACGCCCTCATCAGTGATCCAAGCATCCAAAATGGCTGCGGCAGAGATGGTGGGGGCCAAAGGGCTGCGAAGAGGCTTCAATGGTGGTGGGTCACAGCGGTGAGGAGCAACAGCTGGGTGGCAGCCCTGCCACAGCGCAACACTGCCCCAGCCAATGCTGGGCACCCGAAGCCCCCACACACTCAGAGCCTGTGCCAGCCTGGAGGACGGAGTGGCCCATTAACCCACCGCCGCAACCCAGAATGGGACTAGAATACCTCAGCGGGGGCACAGATGGCCGGTGCAGCAGGGGAGCCAGGCCCCACCTGGCCGGGTAAGCACAGGCGTGACACACCTGGCAAGGCCGGGTGATCTGCTAGTACATAATATTTTAAAACTTTTTGAAACAGTAGGCGTGTTAGTCTGTATTTCAAGCATAACAGAGAAGAAACAAAACACACAAAAAATGTTGTGGCACTTTAAAGACTAACTGCTGTATTTTAATGTTCACTTTCGTGGATCAAGTCCGCTTCATCAGACATAAGAGTAAAACTTCATGGCATCAATTTATACATATCAGGTTATATGATAGGAATATTTTATTATTCCTAATGTAAGTCCAACAAAAATGACAAAGCTAATGAGTATGAACTACAATAACCAACAATTCAGAAAAAAATTCCATGGACAGAGGTCATAAACATGTGGAATAACTTAACAACACTATTTAAAACATTTGAAATACAAATAGAGACTTCTAAAACAGGAATCTCATTGTAAAAGCATGTTTTCTAGATCATTGATAGACTGGGTGACCTCTTTTTCTTCTTCAAATATTATACTGTAGCTGAATACTCTACTAGTTTCACCAAGGTTGCTAGTGCAATTTTTCTACACTTGGCTTTCCTTTGATGAGGGTATCCTTATGTCTCTATTACAATTTCTTCCATTAGATAAAATTTTGCTTTAAGTTATTTGACTGTGCAATGACCTATTTATCATTTTAAGTTTATTATAACAGTAATCAAATTCTTCAGGGAATAAGTAGACAAGCTTATTTCACTTTGGTGAAGAATAGTGCAATTGGCTAGGTCCATATCTTTCAAAATGTTTTCTTCCAATTAGATAGCATATGATTCTACAAAAACTCAAATAATTTAACAGCCTTACACATACTGTTCAAATTCACCTTCTGCTGAAATTTTAAGTACTGTACTCTGATTGTTTTTAAGTGAGGCCAGGTCCCTTCTGAATTATGAAAAAATTAAACAAGCTTACCATGGATACGGAGAATTTGATTTGATGGACAATAAATATATGAACTGAATAATTTCATCTTGTTGGATACATCATTTATATTTACCAGCCTCCAACAGTTTAATTTTTCATTCTTCTGGTTTCTACTGTTTGGCCTCTTTTGGGATCATTTCCCTTCTGAATTATGGCAGCTTTATAAATGAATGACCTCCAAAAGATTTTATCATTAAAAGCCCTAGTCAAGTCTGCAAGTTTAAGTCTTAAGTTTAAGGAAAAGATGTGGACGAAACCTTTGAAAAACAACTTACAGGAATGTCAAAGATAAACGACATAGTAGTCATGGGACATAGTAGTAATGGGAGATTTAAATTAACATGATGTATGTTGGAAGACAAATTCTGCCAAACATGCCCTTCTAAGAAATTCCTGGCTTGTGTGGCTGATAGGTTTCTCCTACTAAACATGGAGAAAGAAACTAGCTATCCTTGACGTGATTCTAACCAGTAGAGATGACTTAATGGAAGAAGTGACAGCAAGAGGATTTCTGGGAGAAAGTGACCATGGTTAACTTGAGTTCTTGATTTCAAAGGAAATGAAAGCAGAGTGTAGCAGCATGTATACCCTCGACTTAGGTAAAGGTAAAGGTTGCCCATGCTCGTATCCGACTCTAGGGTTCAGTGCTCATCTCTGTTTCAAAGCCGAAGAGCCAGCACTGTCTGCTTCTGCAGACGTTTCCGTGGTTATGTGGCAGGCATGACTAGACAGAATGCTGTTTACCTTCCCACCAAAGTGGTCCCTATTTATCTACTTGCAATTTCTTGCTTTCGAACTGCTAGGTTGGCAGGAGCTGGGACAACGACGGGAGCTCATTCAAGCCAATTTTAATAAACTCAAAGCAATAAGTAATGTCCCATGGCAGGATATTCTATCAGGAAAAGGAGTCCAAGTTGGGGGAGTTTCTATAAAAGGAAATTATAAAGGAACAATTCCCAAAAAATCCAATAAGAAGGAAAGGTGAAAGTCAGCAAAAAAGACCAGTGTGGTTTTACAAAAAAAGCTCAGACAGAAGTTTTTAAAAAGGGCATATATGGGAAGTAGAAAGAAGGCTAGGTTTTTATATTCATATAAGTCACACCACCAGCATATAATAAGGTGCAAAACTAAAATTAACACATCTAAAACCACATAGAATTAAAAGGGCTAAAAGACATCAGGATTTCCTCTTGCCAACATAAGGTCCTCCTCAGTGCACATTGAAGGGCATCATGTCCATTATACCATATGTGAGATAGTTTGTTCTTTTGTGCATTCACACAGGCTACCATCTTCAGGGAAACCCCACTTTTTCATTTTACCTCTTTATCTTCCTACCTTGGCAAGCAGTCTGATTAAAGCAGGGTCTCTCAACCTTTTAAAGCTGGAAGCTGGGTTATGTTCCCTCAGACAGCTTCGGGGGTTGGATGGCCATTTTGCCCTTCCTCCATTACATGGCACTTCCTGGTGTGGTGGAGGCAGGGGAAAGACATGAATTGGTGTCATGGGCCACATCCCTGGTTTAAAGCTTTCCACACAGGCCATAGTTGTTCTTGGCCAGGAGGCAGAGAATCATGTGGTTTTGCCCAGTTATCTGGTAGTTCCTTCCTCTCCTTCCATAGTTCTAAGGCAGTCTGTGGGGACTGGTTGTTGGGGGTGGGGTGGGGGTCAGAGTTTTTGAGAAAACTATGCCTTGATTTCAGTCCCTGTTTTGGTGGTTGATGATAAGATAGCCGGTGTATGTCTGTGGATCTTGTTTCAACCCACTCTTTTTGAGCAGCACTTACTTGATGGATTTTTTGTGGAGGGATGCCAGCTAAGTAATGCACTTTTTGTACTGGAGTTGGTTTAAAACATCATGTGACCAATCTCGCTGTTTCGTTTAAAGCCACATCCACCTGTTTTGCATATTTTGATCTGTACCACACTGGACTAGCATACTCTCCTACAGAGTAACATAAAGCTAGCACAGAGGTTATTAATGTATGTGGTTGGGCACCCAAACTTGTGCCTGTTATTTTCCTCAGAATATTGTTCCTGGCAAAAACCATCTGCTTGGTATTAAGGGTCTTGAAAGTGAGAATTTGATCCGGGGTAACTCCCAGGTATTTGGGGGTGACACAGTGTTTGAGCCTGTTGCCATTCAAAGTCACCTGCAGATTTATTGATGCCTCGTGCTTTTTATTGAAAAGCACAGCTGATTTTTCAGGCAGTCCGGCTTCAGTTGGCTATCCCTATAAAATATAGCCATTAAATTCAAAGCATCAGTCAGTTTTTTCTCAACAACTCAAAGGTTGTGCACTGTGTGGCAATTGCCAGGCCGTCAATGTAAAGAAAGCTCCTAGTGGCTTCCGGCAGTGGTTGATCATTAGTATATGTGTTAAATAGTGTAGGGGCTAGCACACTTCCCTGCAAGAGGGCATTTCTTTGATTTCTCCATTTGGCTGCATTGTCCTTGGAAATCAACAAAAAAGTCTACAGTTTTCCAATAAACAACCTATGATTTTTTTATGAATTTAAAATCCTTTGTGATGTGGGAAACTTTCTTCAGCAGGGCTGAGTGTGGCTGACTGTGTCATAAGCTGCAGTGAGATCTATAAACACTACACCTGTGATTTCCTTCAGTTCAAAACCATCTTCTATAGACTGTGTTAGGTTAAAAAATTGTTCTGTACAATCTTTGCCATGTCTGAAACCAACTTGCTGTGGTATATGCAGGAATTCTACTAGTGCAGTTCAGAATTAAACATTCATGTTGTTGTTGTTGTTCAGTCGCACAGTCGGTTCATTCATTCATATATCTTGTATAGGTGGCTAAGAAGAGATAGGGGCCTGTAGCTTTTTGGGTCTTCTGGTGGTTCTCCTGGTTTAAGTATAGTATCACCCAAGCCTACCTCCATATCTTTCATATCTGAATTACATTTAAGTAGTTATTATACAGGCTAAGTAACCATTTTTTATTTTTGTTATTGGTCAAAAATATTTGATCTGCTCAACCTGAATCTTATCCATACCAGCTGCCATTCTTACCTATTGCCTCTTCCAGCTCTCCTATGGTAAAGGTAGTAGTCAGATCACTTGCCTTCTATTCTTCATTCCCTCTTATCCTCTGTTTGTTTTTCCGTGGATTGTTTTTCCATGGTTTGGAGTCTGGTTTCCCATTAAGTAATAGCTGGTGGGCAATTTGGTTAGCTGAGACATTGGCATGTACTGGTTGTTTGGTTGCATCATTATTAACATAGTTAAATAGTCTCCATGCTTTTTGACTCCTGGCTTGTGTCTATTTCTTCTATGAGCTTAATTCATGTTTCCCTTTTGTGCTCTGAGATTGCTGACACTACCTATTGTCTGGCTTTAATGGTCTCTTCGCTGAGTGGATTTGCATCAAAAGGGGTAAAATATTCATTCAGTAAGTCAACAATTTCACATGTTAGACCTTGGATAAAGGGAGTTCTACATCCTCGAGGGATAGAATCCTTAGAGCAGTGATGGTGAACCTTGGCGCTCCAGGTGTTCTGGAACTAGAATTCCCAGAAGCCCTGATCAGCAGGAGTGCTGACTTGGGCTTCTGGTAATTGCAGTCCAAAAACACCTGGGGTGCCAAGGTTCGCCATCACTGGCCTAGAGCATTTCTGAACAGCATCAATAAACGTATCATATGATGTGGTGTCTGGATCAATATCTACCACTCTTCCATCCAGGGCCACAGAAAACTTGGGCCAGTCAGCCTTTTTAAAGTTATACCTCCATTGGTATGTCACAACTAGTGATTGAACAGGGGCTGTAATCTCACACAGAATGGGGTGGTGTTGGGTATTTGGTATTGGCTCCCCTACTGACTTCAAGCACTGATGTGCTACATTTTCACTTACAAAAATGAGGTCTGGGTTACATACCTGTCAAGTTTTGGGAAATTTCTGTCAAATAAGGGAAATTTCCTGGCCAAAACAGGAAAATGGACAGCTATGTTTATCCTGTGCTGGCCTCCAGTCTAACTCCAGTCTAATTGCAGTCTAACTAATCTGGGATGATGGCGGGAAAGAGTGTAAAATACAGGGGATTTACAGAAATTTCCCGAAACTTGACAGGTATGCTGGGTTATAACCTCTCCTCCATCTGCCACATTTAAAAGATGCTGGTAATTTGCTGTCATGGATGAGTGATAGTTGATAGGATTCTGCCTATTCTACAACAGCTTCTCCACTTTCATCATTGTCTTCATATCCTCAAAAGTTGTAGTGGCTATTAAAGTTGCCTATTATGAACCTTACAGGTTTATACAGCAAAGGAAATTTTTATAGGTGGTGGTGTATAGACAGATGTCACTGTGTAGTCACCGAGCTCAGTTATTATTTCCACACTGTCCTCCTCTGTCACTGCCATAGACAGAATCTAGAGAACTGTTCTGGCAAACACTGGGCTTGTGTATTTGCGATGGCATCATTCGGCAATTAATTGCATTCCAGGAACTTTAGGGTGACGTTGGTTTTCATTCCTGTGTGTTTTTTGCACACATAGTAGGTCACATTTATATTTATTGCAAAGTTCCTGAAGCAAGTTCCTGAGGATATTGCTTCAATGTTGACTGATATCACTGTTCGTTTGGGTCCTGAGAAGGGCCACTGGTTAAAATATTTCTTTGTAGTCATTTCTACTCAGGAAGGTGCTTCTGGGTTTAATGGATTAGCTGGTGATATATCACCATTCCCCGGAATGCCCAATTGCTGAAATAGGAATCTTCCGGGAGGGTCCTTTCATCTCCCCCAGAAGGCTAGGTTACAATGGGAGACTATAGACAAGTAGCAAAGAATTACAGGTTGTGTTAGGAAGGCAAAAGCTGAGAATGAACTGAGGTTAACAAGAGTTGCTAAAAGCAACAAAAAAAAGCAGTTTTCAAAGCAAAAGTCTGAGGAAAGAAACAGTGGCTCAGCTAAAGTTCTCATAACTGTGGAGATGGCAAAATAATAACAAATGGCAAAGAAAAAGCCAGAGGTACTCAATTCCTACTTCAGCTCAGTCTTTTCCCAAAAGACAAAGTATAACCTACCAGACAAATGTGAAATACAAAGAGAGGGGCAACTTGATATTGATAAACAAATAGTCAAGAAATGCCTTATGACTTTGAATGAGTTCAAATCCCTAGGGCTGAAAGAATGCATCCAAGGATATAGAAAGAACTGTTTGAAGAGATCTCAGAACCACTGTCTATCAATTTATTGAAATCATGAGGATGGGTAAAGTGTCAGATGCCAAGGGGAAAGCTAACATTCTCCCAATCTTCAAGAAGGGCAAAAAAGAAGAACCAGGGAACTGGACCAGTCAGCCTGACATCAATCCCTGGGGAAATTATGGAAGAGATTATAAAATGGTTACTCTGCAAGCACTTTGAAAACAATGGAGTAAGAAAGGTTCAAAGAGAGCAAAAAAGACCAGTGTGGCATTACAAGCCAAGATGCTAAAATGGATTTGTCAAGAATAAATCCTGCCAGACTAATCTTATCTCAGTTTTCAATGGAGTAACTTCCTTGGTAATAGGTGGAAATGCTGTAGACATGGTATATCTTTACTTCAGCAAAGGCATGACAAAATGCCCCATGATATTTTGACTAGCAGGCTAACTATGTGTGGCCTGGATAGCACAATTGTCAGGTAGATGTAATAATAATAATAATAATAATAATAATAATAATAATAATAATAATAATAATAATAATAATAATAATAATAATAATAATAATAATAATAATAATAATAATAATAATAATTCACACTTAAATGCCACCCACTCAGTGGAACCCGACTCAGGAGAAACCGACTTCTCAAACTGGGAGAGGGTAACAAGTGGTACCGCAAGGCTCAGACCGGGGCCCAGTACTCTTCAACGTTTTCATTAATTACTTGGATGAGGGAATGCAGGGAATACTTATTTATTTATTTGAAAATTTCTATCCCGCCCTTCTGATGAAAAACATCACACAGGGCGGCTTACAGCATATAGAACTTATCAAATTTGAAGATGCCAAATGCTATTTTAGACTGCCTTAAGAAAAGTATAGTCTCCAAAACATGCGAGGTACTAGTCCCCCTCTATTCAGCACATATCAGATTACATCTAGAAGTTTTGAGGAATTACAGTTCTGTACACCACACTTTAAGAGGGATGCTAACAAATTGGAACAGGTCCAGAGGAGGGCAACAAGCATGATCAAGTGACTGGAAACCAAACACTATAAGGAAAGACTGAAGGAACAGGGCATGTTTAGCCTTGAGAAAAAGAAACTGAGTGGGCGGGATATGCTAGCACAGAGGAGGGGCTGGATCTTTTCTCAGTCATCTCAAAATTTAGGGCACATACCGTATTTATTCGTGTATAACGCGCAAAATTTTATACCAAAAAAAGAAATCAAAGTTTGGGTGCGCGTTATAAACGAGGACTGGTGTCCCACCCCCGTCGCGAGCCTCTTTTACTTCCTTTTTAGAATTGGGTCGGCTGTCTATTGAAGGGGAGGCGGGGGTGTGGCTTTGAAGAAATTGACGGGATCTGATTGGGTGGCGCGGGAGACGAGGCGTGGCCCGGAGGTAGCTCGCAGTTCGAGCGAGGCTCCTGGGGGTCGGAAGTGCTCGTTTCGGATTGCATTTTCTTTACCCTGCAACAGGTGGGTCTGATTATCCCCCCCTCCCTCAATGTTTTAAGGCGTGCTCTTATGAACAACGTTTTTTTGTCAATTACAATGCGTGGTGTGAAACAAAATTTTATACCGAGGTTTCATGGAAAATTAGGGGTGCGCGTTATACACGAGTGCGAGTTATACACGAATAAATACGGTAAGAATGGGCTCAAATTACATGAAGCCAGATATAGGCTGAATGTCAGATATAGGCTCAATGTTATAAATAAATGTGAGTTATACTTTTTTAAATTAAACAAATAAACTACAAGACACTGAACAGTCCTCCTTTTGCTAAATCTGATGGTGACCCATATAAGATGATTTGATATTGACAGATATTACAGGAGTTAGTATCACCTAGGAAGCAAATTCCAGTTGGAGACGTAAGTCCAAAAAAATAGCCAAATATAAGCTCTGCACATTATTCAACAAGTCACATTGTTTAAGAACAGCTGCCATTATGCTACTTACCTTTGCATACGCTGCAGCACCGATTCTCTGGGAGGATGTAGTCTTTTTCTGAGCAATTCAATGGTGGGCAGGTCTCTATTAGTTTTACTAAAATTCCATTCTGGAAATAAACATAATATTTTTTGAGTGTGACACTGATGAAAGTGGAAGTGACAGAAGGGTCACATAGTTTTCAAGTCTACAATACCAGAGATCTTTACCAACAACTATAATAAAGTGACAGACAGTAAGCTTAGTCTCTTTTTTCACCATGATATCACATATTGACCTAATCTACTTGGACATTTTTAGTCACACAAGTTAAAATGAAATGTCATCGCTCTTAAATTCAAGATTGCACAGTTGCTTATGCAATCTCTTCAACTATTTGAAGGAATCTGAGTTTTTCTGAATGTATTTTTTCCTTTTGTACTTCATACTTTGGTCGCATTTTTAAAAGTTAGGGATAATTTGATTAGCTTTATTCATTTAATTGATTCAAAGGCAATAGAATAGGGATTCTCAACCTGTGGCCCGTGGGCTGGGTGGTGACATTTCATGTGGCCTTCCACTGCCTCCACCACACCAGGAAGTGCCATGTGATGGAGGAAGGGCAAAATGGCCATCCGGCCCCCAAAGCTGTCCAAGGGAGTGTGACCCGGCCCCTGGCTTTAAAAGGTTGAGAACTCCTGCAAGAGACAGATCACTGACATAAAATAGGTATATCCTGAATTTCATGATAGTGATCCACTGGGCATTAAGTGTTTCCTATGTCAATTTTAAGCTAGTTGCTTCATGATTTTACACCTGAAAGATAGCAAACCATTTTTTTTATTTGTTTTAAAAATAAATATAGTTCAAATAAAAATGAAGTCAGACTACCCAAATCCTTGTATCTAGTGATGACATCTTAATCCTGGCATGCATTGCATGGCCCCTTATCCAGTTGCTACCAGAAATTCTATTTCAGATTCACACTTTCTACCATGGAGGGGATATCGCTGTGGCAACCATATCCCCAAATATATCCTATTAACTAAGCCTGCCATAATATACAGTGGATGGTGTTTCACTTGATTTTTGGACATGCCAGCTGATGCCAGTGCCAGCCGGTGAAATCCTATACAATGCCAGCTGGTGCCAATGTAGCCCACCAGCTGGTTTGGATTAAAAACTTTCACCTTAAAAAAAGGAAAACCGCTAGCCTTTAAGGAACTGAACACATACAGCAAAACATGCAGCCACTTTTCTGGCCAATTATCTTGTGGGAAACAGGTATTCTGTGTGATCAGTCAATTAGAGACACATTTCATAGAGACTGGATATATTAAAAATTCATCTTCTAATGAGGTGAGGTTGTGATACTGGGAACGCTACCCTAGGCCGTAAAGCCATAGCAGGTAAAGTTAATGAAGCAAGAGATATAAATGCTGGCTAAGAGATTATGGAAGAAATACAGTAAAACCCCTACTTACATAAAAAGTCTGTTCTGTAGGCATTTATGTAAATCGGTTTTTTACCTAACTCAAAGCAAACCCATAGGAAAAATGAATTTTTACATAGCTCGAAGCAAACTTACAGGAAAATGATATTTATGTAAGTCGAAGCAACCCCACAGAAAAATAAATGTAACGTGAAGCAAACCCATAGGAAATTCTGTTATGTAAATCAGGACATTTATGTAAATTGGGACATGGTTGTAGTGCAAAAATCATCATGTAAGTCGAATTTTATGTAACTTGAGGCATATGTACAGTAAGTCAGGGATTTACTGTAATCGGAAAAAGAAACTTACAATATTTCCTGCTTTGGCAAAGGCTGGACTTAATCACTCTTTGGGCCTTTATTTGCTCTAGAACTCTATGATTCCGCAAATTCTACTGGCCACCTAGAAATATCAAGTTTCATTTTATCTTTCAAAGACTGATTGAGTGACTGGCATGTGTACATGTAGCTATCTATATCTTCTGGTGCTAGTTTTGTGTCCTCCTTGCAAGGTGTATTGCTAATTGCAATTACCCTTTTGCACGTTTTTGCACTTGATATCTATATGTCTAGATTTCCGATTTATAGTGTCACCTTTTGCTATCTCTATGGCCGCCTGGCTATCTTCGTGGATGGTGATGGGGAGCTTGGGCTTTTCCCAGATAAGGGAGATCAGTTCGTTTATTCAGATAAGGTCACATGCAGCGTTTGACAGGCAGACATATTCGGCCTCGGCGGTGGAAGTAGAAACCAGTTTCTGCTTCTCGGTGCGCCAGTATATTGGGCTGCCATTCAACATCACCATGTAGCCGGATGTGCTCTTTCTGGTTCCTAAGCATCTGCCCCAGTCAGCATCGGCGTAGCATGACAGGTTGATTTCTTCGTCTATTCGAGGGGTGAGCAGTAATTTTGTTTCCATGGTACCCTTCCCCCAGCCGGGGGGTGAGGAGGAGGAGGAGAGCCGGGTGAGCGGCAAAGGGGCCTGCCGCCGTCGCCGCCGGGCAACCACCCCAGCCGGGGGTGAGGAGAAGGAGGAGAGCCGGGCGAGCGGCAAAGGGGCCTGCCGCCGCTGCCGCCAGGCAGCCACCCCCAGCCGGGGGGGGGGGGGTGAGGAGGAGGAGGAGAGCCGGGCGAGCGGCAAAGGGGCCTGCCGCCGCCGGGCAACCACCCCAGCCGGGGGTGAGGAGAAGGAGGAGAGCCGGGCGAGCGGCAAAGGGGCCTGCCGCCGCCGCCGGGCAGCCACCCCCAGCTGGGGGTGAGGAGGAGGAGGAGAGCCGGGCGAGTGGCAAAGGGGCCTGTCGCCGCCACCGCCGGGCAACCACCCCAGCCGGGGGGTGAGGAGGAGGAGGAGAGCCGGGCGAGCGGCAAAGGGGCCTGCCGCCGCCGGGCAGCCACCCCCAGCCGGGGGGTGAGGAGGAGGAGGAGAGCCGGGCGAGCGGCAAAGGGGCCTGCCACCACCGCCGCCGGGCAACCACCCCAGCCGGGGGGTGAGGAGGAGGAGGAGAGCCGGGCGAGCGGCAAAGGGGCCTGCCACCGCCGCCGCCGGGCAGCCACCCCAGCCGGGGGTGAGAAGGAGGAGGAAAGCCGGGCGAGCGGCAAAGGGGCCTGCCGCCGTCGCAGCCGGGCAGCCACCCCCAGGGGGGGTGGGGGGGTGAGGAGGAGGAGGAGAGCCAGAGTCCCAGGCAAAGGATAAGTAGCAGATATGCAAATGTAGAAGACCTAATATAGCAACTGACATAGAGACTTTATACTGACTAAACATAGAAACTGACATAGAGACTGTGTTTTAAAGTGTGATAATATGCACGATAATATGTTGTCTTAAATGTTTTAAACTTTTAAAAACTGTGATAAAATGTATGAGAAGAGAAAAATGGCGTAGACACCGGCAAACCACGCCACAAAGATTGCCAAGAGAACCCTATTGACCAAAACAAAAGGCAAAACAAAGGGGCAGGCTAGGTGATACAGGATGCTTAACACCACAGAGGGGAGAAAGGGGAGGGACAGGAAAGGGGGAGGGGAAATGCAATGTTGTAAGGAGCAATACTGCATAGGGACATGGAATGTGAGATCAATGAACCAAGGAAAACTGGAAGTTTTAAAAAGTGAGATGGAAAGAATAAACATTGACATCTTGGGCATCAGTGAGCTAAAATGAACAGGGATGGGCGAATTCAGTTCTGGAAACCATCATATCTACTACTGTGGACAAGAAAACCTTAGAAGAAATGGAGTAGCCATAATTGTCAATAAAAGAGTGAGAAAAGCTGTAATGGGATACAATCTCAAAAATGACAGAATGATGTCAGTCAGAATTCAAGGCAAACCTTTCAATGTCACTGTGATCCAAATATACGCACCAACCACTGGTGCAGATGAAGCCACAATGGACCAGTTCTATGAGGATGTACAACACCTCATAGAACAGACACCAAGAAATGATGTCCAAATTATATTAGGAGACTAGAATGCCAAAGTAGGAAATCAAAAAGTGGAGGGAATAACAGGCAAATTTGGTCTTGGAGTACAGAATGAAGCAGGGCAAAGATTGATAGAGTTCTGCCAAGAGAACGCACTGGTCTTAGCAAACACTCTCTTCCAGCAACACAAGAGGCAACTTTACACATGGACATCACCAGATGGCCAACACCGAAATCAAATTGATTACATACTCTGCAGCCAAAGATGGAGAACCTCCATACAGTCAGCAAAAACAAGACCTGGAGCAGACTGTGGCTCAGATCACAACCTATTGATCGCAAAATTCAGGCTTAGATTAAACAAAATAAGGAAAACACGGAGACCAGAAAGATATCACCTAGACAGCATCCCTAAAGAATACGCGGTGGAGGTGATGAACAGATTCAATGGCTTAGACTCAATAGATAGAGTGCCAGAAGAATTATGGACAGAGATGAGGGACATCATGCAGGAAGCAGCAAAGAAAACCATACCAAAAGAAAAGAAGAGTAAGAAAGCAAAGTGGCTGTCTGATGAGGCTCTTAAAATAGCACAGGAAAGAAGGAACGCAAAAGTCAAAGGAGAAAGGAAAAACTACAATCATTTGAACACAGAATTTCAAAGAAAAGCAAGGAGAGATAAGGAAAACTACCTAAAAGAACAATGCAGAGAAATGGAGGAAAACAACAAAAGAGGCAGAACCAGAGATCTTTTCAAGAAAATCGGGGAAATTAAGGGAACATTTAAAGCAAAAATGACCATGATAAGGGACAAAGAAGGAAAGGAGCTTGCTGATGCAGAAGAGATTAAGAAAAGATGGAAAGAGTACACAGAGGAACTCTACAAAAAGGACCTCAACACTCCTGACAATCACAATGATGAAGAAGTAGAACTTGAGCCAGACATCCTGGAGAGCGAAGTCATAAAGGCCCTAAAGAGCACTGCAAACAACAAAGCTAGTGGAGATGATGGTATCCCAGTTGAATTTTTCAAAGCACTAAAAGATGACTGCGTCAAATTACTGCATTCAATATGCCAACAGATTTGGAAAACAAAACAATGGCCACAGGATTGGAAAAGATCAGTATACGTCCCAATCCCAAAAAAGGGCAATGCCAAAGAATGTTCAAATTATCGAACAATCGCGCTCATCCCACACGCCAGTAAGGTGATGCTCAAGATAATACAGGATAGACTTCAGCAGCATGTGGAAAGAGAACTACCAGAGGTGCAGGCAGGTTTCAGAAGAGGAAGGGGGACTAGAGACCACATTGCCAACATACGCTGGATCATGGAGAAAACAAAGGAATACCAGAAACAAGTTTACTTTTGTTTTATTGACTACACTAAGGCATTTGACTGTGTGGACCACAACAAGATGTGGCAAGTAATTAAAGAGATGGGAATACCAGAGCACCTCATATGCCTCCTGAGAAATCTGTACATGAACCAAGAAGCAACAGTTAGGACAGAACATGGAATGACAGAGTGGTTTGGAATAGGAAAAGGAGTAAGACAGGGCTGCATTTTGTCACCATGCCTATTCAACCTATACACAGAGCACATAATGCGCAGTGCAGGGATGGAGGAATCACAATATGGGATTAAAATCGCTGGGAGAAACATCAACAATCTGAGATATGCAGACGATACCACCCTAATGGCAGAAAGTGAGGAAGACCTAAAGAATCTCTTGATTGGGCTGAAGGAGGAGAGTGCAAAAGCTGGCTTGAGACTAAATATCAAGAAAACCAAGATAATGGCAACAGGCCCAATCAGTTCCTGGAAGATAGATGGGGAAGAAGTAGAAGCAGTGACAGATTTTACTTTCTTAGGATCAAAGATCACTGCAGATGGGGATTGTAGCCATGAAATAAAAAGGCGACTGATTCTTGGGAGACAAGCAATGAGAAACCTGGGGAACATAGTGAAAAGCAGAGACATCACACTGAAAACAAAAATTAGAATAGTCAAAGCAATGGTTTTCCCAGTAGTAATGTATGGATGTGAGAGCTGGACAATCAGGAAGGCTGAACGCAGAAGAATAGATGCCTTTGAAATGTGGTGTTGGAGGAGGGTTTTGAGAGTACCCTGGACAGCGAGGAGAACAAATAGGTCAATCTTAGAAGAAATTAACCCTGACTGCTCATTGGAAGGTCAAATAGTAAAGATGAAGCTAAAATACTTTGGACATCAAATGAGAAGGGAGGATTCACTTGAGAAGGCATTGATGTTGGGAAAGGTGGAGGGCAAAAGAAGAAGGGGGAGGCCAAGGATGAGATGGCTAGATGGCATTGTAGACACAATGGGCACAGAGCTGGGAGGGCTGAGGGGGATGGTGGAGGACAGAGGCGCCTGGAGAGCAATGGTCCATAGGGTCGCAAAGGGTCGGAACCGACTGTGCGACTGAACAACAACAACAATTTTAATCCAAAGAATGTTGGCTAACATAAAGGATTCATGAAGTGTACCACTTGGGCTCTTTATTCCACCTTCTAGTTACCTGAGAAATGTACAGACAGCCCACATACAGTTAGTGTTTCAACATTTATCCCCATAAATAGAAAGGCCTCTTCAGACTAATCCCTTTCCACACAAACAAAGTAACAACAGAGGGAGTGGGAAAAGCCATTCTCTTCCTTGCATAAGAACAGAATTATGAGTGTCATAAGCAGTTTAGATGTTTTGGGCTGCTTTATGACATGGTATAGTTTGAGCTATCTTCTCGTAATTGCACAATGTACAGGAGAGCGTAGATTAACCCAACTTGGCTGCATGGCCAATCCAGACCTGTATGCTCCTGTGACTGGGCTACAGTTTTTATGGAGCTGACCATCTCATGTTAGACCACGTCCAGCTTATTTTCATTCATAGATCTTACATTCCAGGACTGTTCTTTCACTGTCAGATACATCCAAAGCCGAGTGTCCTTTTGTTTTTGGCCCAGCTGCTTCACTCTTTCAGTGGCTACTTGTACTTGCCCTCCTCTCTTCCCCAGTTGGACACCTTCCAGCCTGAGGGGCTAACCTTCTGACATCATATCTTTTAGCCTTTTGATATAGTCCATGGAGTTTTCTTGCCTAAAATTCTGGAGTGGATCATCATTTCCTTCTCCAGTGGATTGTATTTATTCTGCATTCTCGACTGTGGCCTAACCATCTTGGGTGGCTGCACACAGCATAGCCTATAGTCTCTTTGAACCACATAAGCCCCCTCACCACAATACAATGATCCTTGGGGAGGTATCTGATTCATTAATTCTATATACTCTATAGTCCTAGAGAACACCCGCTAATCCACAGGAATAATGTGATGAGGGGTATGTGGGTAACTACACCTGAAAATTCCTTTTCAGATGTTTGTGCTGAACATTCATTCATTCATTCATTCATTCATTCATTCATTCATTTATTTATTTATACCACCTTTCTCACCCTAAGGGGTGACACCCAAGGTGGTTTACAAGTAATAAGGCCCCGAGGGGGTGAGGGTTAGAGTCCGGGGGGGGGGGGGGGAGAGATGTCAAAGCCACCCCTCTCCCCAATGGTGCCTCTTCTGCCCTCCCAGCCCCCGAGGGGCCAAAGGCTAGAGTCCTGGGGGAGGGGCAGATGTCAAAGCCACCCCCTCTCCCCAATGGCACCTCTTCTGCCCTCCCAGGCCCTGAGGGGGCGAGAACATGTGAAAATGTGAAAATGTAAAAGCCAGCCAGGCATGCTGGGATGAAAGGGAGCTTCCATTCATGTTTTCATCTTCATTCCCACATAAGCCCTCTCCACATACTGTTCAAAACAATAAAGACTTGCATGGCAGCTTTTTAACTAGCAGATATATTATTGAAGAAGACTTTGTAGATACCCAGGCTACTTTAACAGGCTTTCAATCTCTTTCTCTCTGTGTGAATGTGATATAAATATCTATTGAGATTGCTTCAATGGAAAATTTGAAACAATGATACTGTGCGAAAGACAGATTAAGCCTATATTAAAATATAAAGTTCCAGTTACCTCCTTTTTAACATGATGCAAAGCAAAATTAAATCACAACAACACAGAAGGTATGTTATATTGCTATATATGGATATATGCATATATATATATATGCTATATATGCTATATATATGCTATATATATATGGAGGGCAAAAGAAGAAGGGGACGGCCAAAGATGGGATGGCTAGATGGTATTGTAGACGCAATGGGCACGGGGCTGTGTGGACTAAGGAGGATGGTGGAGGACAGAGGTCCCTGGAGAGCGATGGTCCATAGGGTCGCAAAGAGTCGGAATCGACTGTGCGACTGAACAACAAAATTGCTATTTAGGGAATACTTCTTGATCCCAAAGAATCTAGACTGTTGTATATGCACAGAAGCTCAGTTCATCAATTTAGTGTCTAAGAGAGCTAAGAATGCAAAATAGACAAGCATGCTACCCATGTCCCATCCACCGTTCCACTGTCTACATGAACTGCCAGTTCTGAAGAACTCTGTGAAGGTTCATCACACAAGCCTAAACACAGGGAAGTTAACTTTCTGGTTTGCATATACCGCCTACATGGATTAAAAATCCCCCCTTCTTCAGAATAGCCTCACATAAGTAAAGAAATAGCAGGATGCTCCTGTTATCGTCCTCGTCTCCCACTTTAGACTTAACCCACTTTATACTTAACCTACTCAAAGACAGTATAAATCAGGGGTTCCCAACCTTTACATTCCGTGGGACTGACCACACCCCCGAACAGCTGAGAGGATCGGACCATGCCCCCCGGAAGCAGAAGTAGGCACATTTAAGGCTATCATAAATGTGGCCACTTCCACATTTATGAGTTGCAGGTGCGTTTATGCATGCATGGGCATGTTTTACGACTTGCATGAACACGTCCACTTCCACTTCCAGATGTGGCGGTGGTGGCAAGGGCCACATAAAATGGTGCCATGGGCCAGGGCCAACCCACAGGTCGCAGGTTGGGAACTCCTGGTATAAATGTATAAAGGTTCTCATGAATACCACTCACTATTGTCCCATATGGATATTCTGCACATCTTCAGAGGTGAAACAGAAGCTATTTACAACACAACTCTGTGCATGCTTACTTGGTAGAAAATCCCATAGAGTTAATACCTAAAATTGCAGCCATAAAAGGTCTTTTTTTATAATAATAAAAACTTACGCGACATTCTCTGCAGTTCTTTGTTAAAATCTTCTGACCTTCTGCCAATACTTTTCCTCCATAGATGCATTTAGCTAGAATTTTAAAAATAAAAATATCAGTATTTAGTCATAAGTGCATGTAAATTATTCATTTCAGTAGAAACAACATTGCCTAAGTAAATATACATGTATTATCGTAAATATGATGTAGTCATTTTGTATTCAGTGGCAGTGAGTGTTAAGTGCTCTCATTTATTTTGAATGTAATAGTAGATTTGTTACAAAAACTATTATCTTGAAGCAGTTTTCCTCTCTCACTGTCAAACTAGACTACTTAGTGACCTGAAATAATTGCAGAAACAGACCAGATACTGAACTCAATTCATTAACAGAATTAGTCATGGCAGTGACGTTCTATAGATCAGCAATAATGCATTTGTAGTAAGGTCAAGCATAGACAGCCCAATCAAAGTGTTGAAGAATTAAATGAACAAAGCAGTGAATCACAACATATAAATGACACCTCCAGTAACAACTGGGTGAAAAGAAAAATACAATTTTCCCCTTTTTGTAACTTATAGTAGTATCTCAGAGAAACACAACTGTCACAATTGAATAAATGACTGTCACAAAGACTAAGTTAATGAACAAATGGAAAAAAGAAATAGCCGTACAAAGATATACACTGAAAAAATCTCTGATATGTATAATACAATCATATAAATATATAAATTATCTTTATATACTCCCAGATACAAATTTTGTTAATTTCAAGAAGGCTTTCTCCAAGTGAAGTGGGTTTAATTTTGCACTCTAGATTTGAGAGAGAGCTCAAAAAGTTACTTTTGTGGACAATATCTCCCAGAATCCATAGCCAATGCAACCCATGTCAGCTGGGTGCCTGGGAGCAGGGAAAGGGACTATTAGACTTATAGATTGTCTTTTGGACAAAAAATAATTACAATAAACTTTCACGTTTTACTCCTTACTTCAGGGGTTCCCAACCTTTTTACAGCACAAGCCCGACCAGCCCCCCCCCCCGACAGCTGAGCAGGCCAAACCACCACCACCCCAAGCAGAAGCAGGCACATTTACGGCTGTCATAAATGTGTCCACTTCCACATTTATGACAGTTGCAGGCTCGTTTACACATGCACCGGCACATTTTACAGCTGATGTAAACTTCCACATCCATGTGCAGAGGTAGTGGCACGGGCCACATAAAATGGTGCCATGGGCCTGACCATAGGTTGGGAGCCTCTGCCTTACATCATTCTAACTGCAGAAAGTAACACTCATATATACCTTTTTGTCCTAACAAAGAAATAATTTTTAAAGGCATTCAAAAGAATGCAAGCGCAGCGCCAAAATGGCCGCCGCGCCCTTTGCAGCCCCCCCCCAATCGGACGAAGGCATCCGGGTAGTTAGGGGGCGTGGCCAGCACCCTTATATAAGGGGCGGCCACGAGGCAGCCGAGCTGCCATTTTGCGAAGCAACGGAGCGGAGAAGTTTTTTCCTCTTACCTCCGTCGCTTTTACCCTCACCGGGAAGCCTCTTGGCTACTGATTTTCTCATTTTTCGGCTCCCCATCGGCTAGCTGCGATGCCCTCAAAGAAGAAGGCGACTGCGAACGCGGCTCATTCTGCGTGGAGGCGCAATCCGGGTCGGAGGACCGCGGCTGCGCCTCCCCAGCAGCCTCCTATGCCCGAGCCCACCGGGACCGGTGGGATGGGGTTAATCCCCCCTTGGCCGGAGGCCGGGGGTCCGCGTGCGGGCCCAGTAGGACCGCGGCCCTCGGCCCGCAAGCGGCGGCCGCTGCTCCTGGCGTGGCCCATTCCGCTGGGCCTTCCTCCGTTGGGGTGCAGCTTAATGCGGGGGCTTCCAGTCTTGGGGGGTGGTGTGCCCCCTTCCATGGCAGGGTACTTCCCCGGCCCTACCGGGACCAGGCTTCGGATCGTGGCCCTGTTCAGGCCCCGGGGTACAGGGACCTGTACTGACGCCTGTAGTTAGTGGGCCGGCTGGCCCTTTACCCCCCCCCCCTTGGTTTAGGTGGCTATGTCAGCGTGGAGGCCCTCCTGGCCCGCGTTGTGGCCCTTGAGGCATCCCTGGCCCGGGTTAGTCACCCTGGGGCCCCTTTTGGGGTGCTGGTCGATCCATCGTCTGCTGGGCAGCGGCAGGCGGCGAGTCGGGTTGAGCTGCCTGAGGCGCGTGGCCCGGCTTCGGCCACTGCCTCGCAGCTCCCCAATCAACAGGCCGGTACTGGTCAAGCCCCGTCGATGAGCTCTATGGCGGTCGTGAGCTCCGACGCCCCCAGTGGGCCGGAACCCCCGGTGGGGGCGGCCCATGGGGGTGCAGCATGTGAGTATGCAGTCCAAACTAGTGCACCTACACACATGGCCACATTGGGGGGGGGGGCTTTTCAATGGCCTTGGCCTCGCACGGGTGGTGCGGCGGTCCAGTCGCCGACGCCCCACCCGGTGACTTCGACTATTACCCAGGGCCCCGTGGTAGGGGGTGCTCCTTACACAGTCGGGAATCTCCTGGGGGTGACCGGGTTAGTCCAGTCTCCTTTACAGATGCCCACAGTTTCCGCCGTGCCTGTGTCGGCTTTGCCGACAGCAGGGTATTCCTTGCCACTGGGGGACCATTTGGCCCAGACCACCAAAGAGAAGATCTGGCGGGGGGAGTATGTGGACATCTTCTCCCTCCTTAACAGAGAGCCCACCAAGGAGGAGAGGGAGGGGCAAGACGAGAAGGATAAGGAGCAGGCGCGTCATCGCAAGCCACCACGTACGTGGGCCAACTGGTTGCCGGCCTACCTCATATACATGGCGGTCTACCTCAGGGCCCGGCCGGATTTGGCAATTCCGATGGTCCAGTATTTGGACAATATTTACCGGGCGATGGTTGACTTCCCGGGCCCGTCGTGGTTGGCTTACGATGAGGAATTCCGTATGCATATTCCCCTGCACCCCGAGATGAGGTGGGATGAGCCCTGCCAGAGGCTGTGGCTCCTGTACATGACTCCCATGCGCCCTGCGCCCGGGGAGAGATACCATTGTGGACATGCGGTCCAGCGAGCGGCCCCAGCACAGGCTCCCCACCAGGTGGCGGGGCAGGGGGTTCCAGCCCGCCTGCTGTGCTGGACTTTCTTGTCCAATGGTTCCTGCAACAGGAAGAATTGCAAGTACAGGCATGAGTGTCCCTCCTGCGCTGGCCCCCATGCGGCCTCCGCTTGTCCCAGGCCTGCAGGGATGCGGGGCAGAGGAAGGGGCAGACATGGGGTTGGCAAAACTGCCGCAGAGGGAGCTGGTTCATCAAAAGGCCCCCTCCCCAATTAATGTGGACATGTTGGAGCGTTGGCTCGCATTGTACCTGAGGGAGGAGGATGCGGTTTATCTTCTTCAGGGTTTTAGTCAGGGGTTCCATATTCCTTTCGTGGGTGATAGGTCCCCCCAGGATTCCCCCAACCTTTTGTCCCTTAGGGGGAGGGAGGAAGTAGCTGCTGCCAGCATTACTAAGGAGGTCAATTTGGGCAGGGTCGCTGGCCCTTTCCCAACACCCCCGTTCCCTAACCTTAAGGTATCACCCTTGGGCTTAGTGCCCAAAAAGTCACCGGGCGAGTTTCGCCTGATTCATCACTTGTCCTACCCAGCCGGCCGATCGGTCAACGACGCTATCCCTGATGACCTTTGCTCAGTCAGGTATACGTCTTTTGACCAAGCCCTGCGCATGGTGCGCTCATGTGGCCCGGGTGCGCTATTGGCTAAGTGCGACATTAAGTCGGCGTTTCGCCTCCTGCCTGTGCACCCGGGCGACTTTGAGTTGCTGGGTTTTAAGTTCCGGGGTGAATATTACTTTGATAAGGCCATGCCTTTTGGCTGTTCCATATCATGCTCGGCCTTCGAGCGTTTCAGTACGTTCCTGCAGTGGGCTTTCGTCCGCAGGTCAGGGTCCCGGTCTGTAGCCCATTACCTGGATGATTTTTTATTCGGGGGTGAACGGGGCTGGGACACGTGCACACGTCTCCTCAACACATTTCAGACGCTAATGGAGGAACTCGGTGTCCCTTTAGCGCCCGAAAAGACCGAGGGCCCATCTACTAAGCTAGTATTCCTGGGGGTGGAGATTGACACGGTAGCGCAGGCTTCTAGGTTACCGGGGGATAAGGTGTCAAGAATAGTGGCCCTTATCTCGGACTTGCTTGCTAAATGCAAGGCATCACTGAGGGAACTGCAGGTGCTACATGGTCACCTCAATTTCGCTTGCAGGGTCGTCGCACCGGGCAGGGCATTTGCTCGGCGCTTGTGCAATGCCATGACAGGCTTATCTAGGCCCCACCATAGGGTTAGACTCACTCGGGGTATCAGGGCGGATATGCTTATCTGGCTCCAGTTCCTGAGGGAGTTCAATGGAGTATCATTTTGGAGGTCTGACCTCCTGGCTTCCCCTCGCTTTCAGATACAGTCCGATGCTTCGGGATCCCTGGGTTATGGGATGTACTTCAATGGGAAGTGGGCCTATGGTGGGTGGCCACCAGCCTGGGCAGGCACGGGTCGCCTGCGTGATCTCACGTATCTGGATTTTTTCCCTATCCTGGGGGCTTTGATGCTATGGGGCGAGGAGTGGGCCAACTCGGTTGTCCATTTCTGGTGTGACAATGCGGCTGTTGTGCACATTGTCAACTCACAGACTTCCAAATCGCCCAGGGTCATGGACCTAGTGCGCCAGTTTGTGTTGCGCAGCCTGTGCCTCAATGTTCTTTTCAGGGCCAGGCATGTCCCGGGGGTCAATAATGATATCGCTGACGCTTTGTCCCGCCTGCAGATCTCCCGTTTCCGTGCCTTGGCCCCGGATGCGGAGGAATTTCCCTCGCCACTCCCGGACGAGATATGGACCATTGGCAAGGAGAGGTGAACCGGGCGATTGGCTTGTCACTAGCGCCACGCATGCGTAAGGCGTATCACCACGCATTCAATTCTTTCAGAGATTTCTGTACCCGATTCCGGCTGCCAGAAACCTGGCCGATCCCAGTGACACATGTACTTCGGTTCATGGTTTACCTGCATGCCCAGGGCCTTGCACCTCGCACCATAGCATCTAGGCTGTCAGCATTGGCTTTTATGGCCAAGGTGGGCGGTCATGTGGATAGTACCGCTGACTTCCGTGTGAGACATGTTTTGGAGGGGTGGGTGCGGGAGCATGGGCGTTGCCCGGACGACCGCCACCCGATTTCCCCTGGGGTTCTTACCCAATTGGCCCGGGGCTGGCATGGCCTCTGTTTTGATAAGTACGAGGCAGCCCTATTTCACGCGGCTACAACGGTGGCCTTTTTTGGAGCGCTCCGCATCAGCGAGCTTGTGATGCTGTCTAAGGCGGATGCAAGTCGTAGGGCACTGGAACTCGAGGATGTCTATGTTGCCAAAGACTGGGCTCAGTTGAGGATACGCTCCTCTAAGTCAGATCAGCATGGCGTAGGCAGTGGTGTAAGACTGCTACGGTGTTCTTTGGCTGACATCTGTCCGGTTGGTGCCCTACAGGAGTTTATTGCACTGCGTGGCACGCACCATGGCCCGTTTTTCTGTCACCAAGATGGGTCTCCCCTTACTAAATTTCAATTTTGGAAGGTGACCGGCAAAGCGCTGGCCAGTGTTGGCCTCCCAGGGGCTCGTTATGGCACCCATTCCTTCAGGATAGGGGCGGCTTCCACTGCAGCTGCTTTTGGGTACTCCGGGGCTGACATACGCAGCATGGGAAGGTGGGGTTCGCAATGTTTTCAGTTTTATGTTCGCCCTCTTCCACCGTGAGTACCAGTTTTGTCACCGCACCTTTCTCTTCCTCGTTTTTTCCTTACAGACCCTGGGTGTCGTATTACACCGGTGACAGTATGGCTGGTGGGCCATAGCTACGTGCACAGGGCAGCGCGTTACGCTGCGGCGACAGAGTGGGGACCCCGACTGGGACTGGGTGCATGCGCAAGTCTCACATGGCATGGTAAGCCCGGGATGTTATGGCGGGAGCTGTTGCCATTCCTTTTTTCAGGCCGGAATGCTGACCTGCCTGACATTCTGATCAGACACCTAGGGGGCAATGATTTGGGCCGGGTCACCGGCTTATCGCTAAAGCATGCGATTTGCGGCGACCTTGCCTACCTGCATTATGTGTGGCCCACCACAACCCTCGTTTGGACGGACATGGTCCCGCGGCACACGTACAGGGGAGGTTTCGACCTCCAGGCCCTCGACCGCGCTAGACGCATGGTAAATAGGGCTGTGGCACGCTTCCTTGCCAACAAGGGTTGGGGGCGGGTCAGTCGCCACCCCGCCATTAGCCTACGAAATTACGGCCTTTATGCAGGGGATGGGGCCCATCTGTCGCGAGGAGGTATGGACCTCCTGTTGGGTGATTGGCGAGCAGGCCTGTTGACCGAGCTGATGGTCTGGGGGGGGGCGTCGAGCCTTCTTTGAAGCCCCTCCGTGTGGCGGGTAGCACTGGTAAGGTAAACATTTATGACCCACAGGTATCCGGCAGGTTCGCAATTGACTGGACAACACTAGACAGGCATAAGTTGGTTAAACGTTGTCCAGTCAACGACGAACTAGGCGATGGGGTGATGGCTACAGCTAGACAGCATGCATCACCCCGTGATTTTACGGATACGCGTCAGAGGGTGGGGTCATTAGCTAGATATTGACTACGGTCAACAATTTGTTTGTTGTCAACAAACAAATTGATACAAATAGATACATTGTAACAATTGCCGTGGGCAATTTTGGGTGGTACCTTGCCAGTGTTACTTCGGCCTGCTTGCCTTAAGAATTATGATTGGTCAATTACCAATAGAAATTTATAATTCGGACTAGGGCATGAATCAATAAATGTGGCCCAATGCCGTTATCCACTTTCATCAGTGTCTGAGTCCTTTATTGGGGGGTGCGCCTGCAAAGCATTTCACCAGTTCATAGGCATACATCTGAAATTGTTGTTGTTGTTGTTGTTCAACTTATATGCCCCCCCTCACAAAGTGACTCTGGGTGGCTAACAAAGAAACAGTATATCACAATTGCAAGATATCACATCACAGAAAACATTTCAGAGACATTTCAAAAAATCCCCAATCACAATTACCAAATATCAAGTCATCATAAAAACACTTCAAAAACAATACACAAAAACCTTGCAAACTCAACCCCACCCACTATGTCCATTTCCCTCCAGGCCGAGCTGGCAGATAGAGCGTCTGGTGGTGGCGTTGTTTTTAAAGCTGGCCAGGCTTTAAAATGTCACAAGAGGCCTCTGTTTTTACAATGGTACATAAACTGTTCTAAAGCCAGGTAAGAAATAATTCCATTATATCTCTTCATGAGACATACTAAAGAACTATCTCCCTGAACCAGGAAATACTACTGCTTAACTATTCTATAGAATTCTGAGCCATCGTTTGGACCATGTTGCTACAGGACACATGCAGTTTAATCTCTTCCTTCATCCAAGGACTTCCATGAATGCGACATTTATTTCCAGAATTCTTATACAGAACTAGTGACCCATAGATATTGCCTCATCTTGTTCTTGCAGCAATGACACTGCTCCTGTCAGGGTATTTACAGTTTCTGTCAAACATGAGCAGGAAAGAGGTTTTGCCTTCTGATCTCTAGTTTGATGGGATAGCACTGGCACCTGAGGCAAAAACATATAAATGCAGTGTGACTGGAGTACAAATCAATGCACAAAATGACTAGCCCAAGGTTCTTAAAAAGACTTGCAGCATCTGACAACAGATATCATTCCTGGCCATGAAGCAGATATCAGATTCAAAGCTTAGCTCAATTTTTGGCTAGAACAAGAAAAGATTGGGTTTTCATATTTCCTTAGAAGGGTATCTAACAAGATGCCCTATACTTTGAATTAATAAAGTCATCGAAATCCATTCCACAGCTTCAGTTGTTAATGGAACTAAACTGTGTCCCTTACATATCCAAATGTTGCTGCCAATAACACTATATAACAAACCTTGTTCATCATTTCAACATGCTTCTATGGTACTTCTATTTCACTATAAGACTTAATGTTGTTTTTCAAATACAGTCTTTTACCTTAATAACAAAGGAGTACCAAAGAATAAGACATTTTCGGTTATTTTAGCACATTTCCCCTTCAGGAATTTCAAGTGCTGTAAAAAGTGCCAGCTTGAAATAACTTTCTACTTATAATATTCAACCTTTCCTATATTAACATATTAGTTTTTACAAGGTATGAGGCTAAGCCAACAACATTCATATATTACATTTCTCTAGATGTCTTGAAGACAAGAGCAAGAACTGTTTAAGACCAAAGAAAACTTCCAATACCTTGGGCATATCATGAGAAATGACATGAAGTATGAACTACTCCAACTCATTATGCAAGGGAGGATCCCTGAGAAGAGAGGCCCTGGATATAAGAACATAAGAACAGCCTTGCTGGAACAGACCACAGCCCATCCAGTCCAGCATTTCTGTCTCACACAGAGGCTCACCATTTCCTTCAGGGTATTCCCAAGGAGATGCTTTCACCTTCTTAGGATTCCCTGGAAATGGCATTGAGAGATATCCTGCCTATCTCTTCAACCCGGAGGTTGTTCTTAAGTATCCATAATTATAGCCATTGATACCCTTGTCCTCCATGAACTTGTCTAATCCTTTCTTAAAGCTGTCAAGACTGACAGCTGTCACCACTTCTTCTGGCAGGGAGTTCCATAGACCAGTAATCCTCCTGGTGAAAAAGTATTTTCTCTTATTTGTTTGAGAACTAGTACCCAAAAGTTTCATTGAGTGTCCCCTAGTTCTAGTGTTGTGCGATAGGGAAAACAGTTTTCCCTTATCTACTTTGTCCACACCGTGCATGATTTTATAAACTTCAATCAGGTCACCTCTTAGACGCCGTCGTTCAAGAGTGAAAAGGCCCAACCGTTGCAGCCTCAGATGGTAAGGAAGGTGTTCCAGTCCCCTAATCATTCTGGTTGCCCTCCTCTGCACTTTTTCCAACTCCATAATATCCTTCTGGAGGTATGGCGACCAGAACTGTACATAGTATTCCAGATGGGGCCTCACCATAGATTTATAAAGAGACAAAATGACACTTGCTGACTTATTTTCTATACCCTTCCTAATGATCCCTAACATTGAGTTTGCTTTTTTCACTGCTGAGGCACACTGGGTTGACACCTTCATTGAGTTGTCCACCAGGACACCAAGGTCCCTTTCCTGGTTTGTCGCAGAGAGTTCAGACCCCATCAGTTTATAAATGTAATTGGGTTTTTTTGCCCCAACATGCATCACTCTGCACTTACTAATGTTGAAGCTCATTTGCCACTGTTTTGCCCACTCCCCCAGTGTCAAGAGATCCCTCGGGAGCTCCTCACAATCTCTCACATTTTTCACTACCCTGTATAATTTAGTGTCGTCAGCAAATTTGGCTACCTTGCTTTTTACTCCTACCTTTAGATCATTTATGAAGAGGTTGAAAAGCAGGGGTCCCAGTACTGAACCTTTGGGGGACCCCACTCTTTACTTCCCTCCACTTGGAGAAGTGTCCATTTAGTGCTACCCTCTGTTTCCTGTCCCTTAGCCAGTTGCTGATCCAGGACAAGACCTGTCCCTTTATTCCATGACTGGTAAGTTTATTCAAGAGCCTTTGGTGTGGGACCTTGTCAAAAGCCTTCTGAAAGTCCAGATAAACAATGTCAACTGGATCCACCTTATCCACATGCTTGTTGACACTCTCAAAAAATTCCAACAGATTAGTGAGGCATGATTTGCCCTTGTAAAAGCCATGTTGGCTCTCCTTTAGCAGCGCCTTCTCTTCTATGTCCCTATTAATTCTATCTTTTAGGATGGTTTCCATCACTTTACCTGGGACACATGTCAAACTGACCGGTCGGTAATTTCCTGGATCATCAATGGATCCTTTTTTGAAAATTGGTGTTACATTCACTACCTTCCAGTCATCAGGCACAAACCCTGGTTTGAGGGAAAGATTATATATTTTGGCTAGGAGATCAGCAATTTCATCTTTAAGTTCCCTGAGAACTCGTGGATGGATGCCATCTGGTCCTGGTGATTTGTTAGCGTTTAGCTTAACAAGACATGCAAGGACCTCCTCCCTGGTTATTTCTATCTTGCTTAATTCTTCGGTTTCCCTCCCTACGAAGACAGGCTCTGTTTTGGGCATGTGGTTTCTGTCTTCTTCAGTGAATACTGAAGCAAAGAATTCATTGAGTCTCTCTGCATTCTCTGTTCCCTCTTTAATAACCCCTTGCCTTCCATTGTCATCTAATGGTCCAATGGCCTTCCTAGTTGGGTTCTTACTTCTAATGTACTTAAAGAAGTCTTTGTTATTTCTCTGAATATTTTTAGCTATACGCTCCTCAAAGTCTTGCTTTGGATGTAGATGGACTTTGTGGTTAAAGAACCTGAGAGACTGGTGAGGAATGACCTCAGAAGAAATGTTCTAAGGAGTTTAGAACAGGAAGACTATCACCATGATAGCCAATATTTGAAATGGATATGGCACTTGAAGAACATGTCTTACATACTCTTGCAAGATAGATAGATGGATGGATTTTCTATTTCTGGGAAATAGAGTCCAAAAACCAATTCAGTCTTTCCCTCTTTTGTATAAATTCTGTTCCAAATTCCTGTAATGCCAGACTTGTGCAAGTGTGTGTGTGGAAAAGAATGGAATGCTTGAAAAATACATTATGCCATACTGGGGTGTGTGTGTGTGGTGGCAGTGTGACTGCTGTGCCATTATACACAGCTGCACAGATTTTTCCAAAGGCCTTGGCTACTGTGTGTGGCAGCTGAAAAACAACTAGCCTGATCATAGCTTTACTTTAGCAGAAAATTTGACCAAAAAGTGGCTAAACAGTCTTTTATTTTCATTTTATTAAATTAATTTACTAGTGATGTTTTTCAAATTCTCTCTTTTCAACATTATCACAGCAGAATGCACAGCTCTTTTCTCCACTTTACTCTCATAATAACCCAGAGAAATATATAAAGCATAGTCACCTAGCAAGTTTCATGGTCCACTAGGGACTTGTTCCTCCATCTCCCAAGAATCAGTCTAATACTTTAAACCAGTGGTTCTCAAAGTGGCCTCCACGCCCCACAGGGGACTTCAATTCCCAGAAGCCTAAGTCAGTATATTGGCTGATCAGTGCTTTGAGGAATTGACTTAGGCTTCTGGGAAATAGAGTCCAAAAACCAAAGTTTGGGAAACACTGCTTTTTGAACCATTAAACCACTTTAGCATTCGGGTTTTTAATCACCATCAGCTCAAGAATGGTACTAGACAGATAACACCAGCCAGTGTGACTTCCAGAAGAACATCAAAAGACTTTAACATACAGAGACAACTCTGCACAAGCAAGAATCTCAAGAGAAGGAACGCACGCCGGCAGGCCTCTCTGCCAGATGCGTGCTTTGCTGGAGCCTCCCCCAAGAGACGTGAGCGTGCCAATTTTCTGTTGGGAGGGCGAGGAGGAGCCAGCACCCCTTGATAAGGGGTGGCTCCTCCCCACCCCGCCATTCAGCTTTCCTTCTCCGGAGAAGCTTCTCCCACCCTCCCTCCCTGTGAACAGTGTGTACTTGGTCGCTCTGGGGCCGGATGGGAATTTTTGCCTCGACGCACTATTGGCCCGGGTGTTGTCAGTGTTTTCACCCACCCTGCACTGTTGCAACAGGTTGAGCCTTTCATGGAGGACTTTACTGTGTTATGGTCACTTTTGGCAGTCAGTGCGTGTTGTGTCCTAATGGTTTAATCCTCCACATGGATAACAATGTATCGGAACCAATGTAACCTTGCCTATGGGTAACAATGTAACCTTCAGCTGTATCACATAAACCCTGTAATAGGACGCGAGCTAATGACCACCAGTGGGCAGCAGCGAGCGTCCAAGCTCTCTTGGTCCAAACTCATCAAAGGCAACAGCGCGGGAAGTTTTCCCGCCACCACCTACACCTGGACAAGAAGGGCGTGACCAGCAATGACGTCACGCAGACAGTAGCCAATGGGCTATCATGGAACCACGTTCAAATGTGTTACCACTGTATATAAAGAGCTATTGATCCGCCATTACCTCATGTTCCCTCTGACCACCATGCAATAAACCTGAGTTAACCCAGCCCGAGGCTGTGTCCTGTGTCTTGGTTTTCATACACCAAATTGGCGACGAAGGTGGGATGATGGATCCCCAAGGAGCAGCCGGGGCGCAGAGCGGGTTCAACATCACCAGACCGCAAGACTGGGAGCTTCTTGAGATGGACTTCCAGGCGGCACTGGTGGAACTCAAAGTCAAAGCAGACGATGAGGAGAGGAAGAGGGCCATCCTCACCAGAATGCTTGGGATAGAAACCAAGCGAACGCTGGTGGGCATCATTGCACCGAAGAAGGTGAGCGAATTCAAAGCAGATGACATCATGAAGCTGCTGCGTGAGCGTTTCCGACCCTCGAGGGCAATGTTTCCCGCTCGGAGCGCGTTTTGGAGGCGAGTCCAAGCGCCGGATGAGTCGGTTGAGGCATTCGTAACAGCCATGAGAATAGCCGCCGCCCCCTGCAGATGGGACAACCTGGAGATGGCCCTCAGGGACGGAGTTCTGTGTGGCCTGAAGGACAAGGAGGTGCAGCGCAGCTTGATGAACAAGGAGCCACCACCCACGCTGGCAGAGGTTGTAGAGGCCGCGGAAGCCGCGGAGTCCACGAATGCTGGGGTGGACGAAATGCACCAGTGGCGTGAGTGGCATCCTAGAGCCGGCAAAGCGGAAAATTCGGTGCACGGAAAGTCCGGACAGTCGGTGCACGCAACCCGACGGGCCTCAAAGTCGTCTACGGAAGGCAGCGACGGCGAGGAGGTCCAGAAGGTCCGAAAAGGAGGGCGCCGCTGCGATGGGTGCGGAGCGGCCCATGAGCGCGCGAGGTGCCCATTCAGAAAAGCCGAGTGTTACTCCTGCGGCCGGCGGGGGCACATCGCCAAGGCGTGCAGAAAACGGAAGGAGGGCCGGAGGCAGTCGCAAGACCGTTCGACCAGACCGGACCGTCCAGCAAGGTCCAAAGATGGCGCCCAGACCACGAGGAAGCAGGACGGCGTGGGCCGCATCTCGGACGACAGCGAGGACGACGCTCCAGTGTTCAGCGTGTCCGCGGGACAGTCCCATTACTTCGTTGAGGTACTAGTACAAGGGGCCCCTATCAGGATGGAAATTGACTCGGGGTCCTCCTATTCCATAATTCCCCAGAAAGAGTTCTTGAAAATCGACCCCCACGTGCGACCCAAACTTAAAACGTTGAGGTCCACGCTACGAGATGTACAGGGGAACAGCATTCCGGTGTTGGGGGTCGGGAAATTTCGGGTCAGTTTTAAGAGACATTCTGCGGAACTGCCCCTAGTTGTCCTTAAGGGGGGAAGTTGTAGCCTCCTAGGGACGCAGTGGTTTCAGCCCTTAGGTTTGTTCATAGGGGGAGTGCATGCCGTGGGGGTGGATCCAATACAAGCGGTGTGCGACGCGCATCCCGCCGTTTTTAAAAAAGGACTCGGAAAGTTCAAAGGACCCCCTGTAGCCTTCGACCTAGACCCGGAGGTCCGCCCGATAAGACTCAAACCGCGCAGGGTGCCGTTCGCACTAAAGGACAAAATAGAGGCGGAACTGGACAAGCTGGTGGGCCAGGGGATTCTTATTCCTGTTGATTCCGCGGAGTGGGAAACCCCAATTGTAACAGCGCTGAAGGCTAACGGGGAGGTGCGCATTTGCGCTGATTACAAATGTACAATCAACAAGGCGATCCGCCCTAATGCATACCCGGTGCCGGTGGTCAGCCACCTTCTGGCCAGGCTGAATGGGGGGAAGTGTTTCGCTAAACTCGATTTGGCTCAAGCTTATCAGCAACTCCCTGTGACTCCCGCCACGGCCGCGGCACAAACGATAGTCACACATAAAGGGGCGTTCCAGGTGTCGCGTTTACAGTTCGGCGTGAACTCGGCACCCGGCCTTTTTCAGTCGCTTGTGGAACGCCTCCTGAAGGGGCTGGAGGGGGTGTTGCCCTATTTTGATGACGTGTTGATAACAGGGGGGAGTGAGGCCGAACTGGCAAAGAGATTGGATAAAGTTCTGACTGTTTTCGAGAAAGCGGGGCTACGACTGAGAAAAGACAAATGTGTCTTTTTCGAAACTGAGGTTGAGTTTCTAGGGTTTCGGGTCACACCAGAGGGTATTAAGCCCTCCAAATCCAAAGTAGCCGCCATCAAGAATGCCCCTCGCCCCACTTCCAAAACCGAGCTACAGTCATTCCTGGGGCTCCTCAATTTTTACCATACCTTCCTTCCACGGAAGGCGTCCGTGGCCGAGCCTCTCCATCGGTTGCTAAAAAAGGAGGAAACATGGATGTGGGGCGACGAGCAAGAGAGGGCGTTTAAAGAGTTGAAGCAACTCCTAACATCTGAGGCAATCCTGACGCACTTCGACCCCAAACGGCCAGTGGTCCTAGTCTGTGACGCATCCCCGGTGGGGGTGGGGGCGGTGCTTTGCCACGTGTTGGACGACGGAAGGGAAGCCCCGATAGCGTTCTATTCAAGGTCCCTGTCCCAAGCAGAGCGTAATTACGCACAGACCGACAGGGAGGCATTAGCGATAGTAGCGGGAACCAAAAAATTTCACTATTTTTTGTACGGTCGGCCGTTCAAAATCGTGACTGATCACAAGCCCCTATTAGGAATTTTCACTGCAAGTAAGCCCACGCCACAGATCCTGTCCCCAAGAATGCTGCGGTGGGCTATTTTTCTCAACGCATACCAGCATGAGTTGGAATACCGGCCCGGGAAGGAGATCAGCCATGCCGACGCACTCTCGAGGTCTCCTTTGCCTTTGTCGAGCGCCCAAAAGGGAAGGGTAGAGAGAGATCACCAGGTTTTGTTAATAGAGGTTTTAGACTCACCCCCAATAGTACCAGCCGACATTGCCAGGGCCACCGGTAAGGACAGAACGCTAGAAAAAGTTAGCTCATGGGTACAGAAGGGGTGGCCGGCGTCATCCCCAGGTACGGAATTCGACCCATTTTTTCGGAAAAAAATAGAGTTGTCCCTAGAGAGGGGCTGCCTCTTGTGGGGCCAACGGGTGGTGGTTCCTACGTCCCTGCGACCGAGGGTACTCGAACTGCTGCACGTCAGCCACCCGGGCATCGTCCGGTCCAAGGCGCTGGCCCGGAGTTACTTCTGGTGGCCACAGCTGGACGCGGACATTGAGCACATGGTCGGCACTTGTGAGGCATGCCAGGGCTCCCGACCAGAGGCGGCCCGTCTTCCGCATAGGGAATGGGACACAGCAAGGGGGCCATGGTCCAGGGTGCACGTAGACTTCGCTGGCCCATTCCGAGGAACCATTTTCCTCCTGGTGGTGGATGCGTTCTCCAAGTGGTTGGAAGTTATCCCAGTAAAGAGTACGTCTTCCGCCACTACAATTAGCCAGCTAAGGAGGGTCTTTTCCACGTTCGGTTTACCCGACACTTTAGTCAGCGATAACGCTAGTTGTTTCACCTCCGCTGAATTCAGGGCATTCATGGAGGCAAACGCCATTCGGCATGTCACATCCGCGCCGTTTCACCCGGCCACGAATGGCCAAGTGGAACGGCTGGTGCGTACAACAAAGGATGCGCTGCGGCGCATGGGCCCGGGAGACCTAAATCACCAAGTATGTCAGTTTTTGCTAGCGTATAGGGTGACCCCCTTAGCGTCAGGTTACTCGCCGGCAGAGCTGTTGATGCGGCGAAAACTGACCACGATCCTGTCCAGGCTAGACCCGACGAGAGTCGAGGACAAAGGCAAAAACGTAGGGTTGGCAGTCTCGAAAGGTTTCGCCGCCGGCGATCCTGTTCACTGCAGGAACTACGCCAGCGCAGGTCCAGCCTGGGTACCAGGGACGGTTGTGGAACGGACGGGGCCAGTGTCGTACCGGGTCGAGACTAGCACGGGTCTCCTCTGGAGGAGGCACGCGGACCAACTTAGGCACCGAGTGAGTGGGGGGCCGGTCTGTGGAGCTCAGCAACAGGGTTCAGCGTTAGGGTTCTCCCCCACCCGTTTAGCCCAAGGGGGAGACAGCAATGGACAACGGTCCCAAGCAAGGGGGGAAAGCAGAGGCCCCGAGTCATACCCTTTTGATACGCCAGCTCTATCAGGGGCTGGGGAAGGGGGAGAGGAGTTCGCGACCGCTGCCCCCGAATTTAATTCTGATTTTGATTTTGCGAGCCGGGGGGGTTTTCGGGAGTGTTCCCCCACCCGTCCAAGCGAGAAGAGGGGTTTTTCGTTAGCCCCCAGTGCCCCCGGTTCTTCCCCACTAAAGCACACACCTCCCAACAACGCCGCGGAGCCGCGGCAAGTCACTAACGAGTCTCCCTCTCCAATTACAGGACAGGAAACCTGGGAACAAAGAGAAGGTAGCAAACCCGGGGGAAGGCAGCCCGCACCGAGACCCCAGCGTGTTCGAAATAAGCCATCTTGGCTGAGAGACTTCGTCTCATCCTAGGGAGGGGGGAGTGTGGTTTCGAGACTTCGTCTCATCCTAGGGGGGAGGGGTGTTGTGTCCTAATGGTTTAATCCTCCACATGGATAACAATGTATCGGAACCAATGTAACCTTGCCTATGGGTAACAATGTAACCTTCAGCTGTATCACATAAACCCTGTAATAGGACGCGAGCTAATGACCACCAGTGGGCAGCAGCGAGCGTCCAAGCTCTCTTGGTCCAAACTCATCAAAGGCAACAGCGCGGGAAGTTTTCCCGCCACCACCTACACCTGGACAAGAAGGGCGTGACCAGCAATGACGTCACGCAGACAGTAGCCAATGGGCTATCATGGAACCACGTTCAAATGTGTTACCACTGTATATAAAGAGCTATTGATCCGCCATTACCTCATGTTCCCTCTGACCACCATGCAATAAACCTGAGTTAACCCAGCCCGAGGCTGTGTCCTGTGTCTTGGTTTTCATACACCAAAGTGCGGGCTGGGGTTTCTGCAGGAGCTGGAATGGTATCATCTAGGGGTGTGCCACAAGGATCCTATAGCAACCTTCCACCGGTGCTGGCTTATCGGTAAGCCTTTTTCATCTCCATCACCCTGCGTGGCATATTGTTGGACTCCGGTGTGTTTGGTCCATAGTCTTTCCTCCCGATGCTATTCGTTACCCTCATTCCTTCCACTGCACCCGCACTACTAGCCCCAGTGCTCTGTTTGGCATTGATTAATAAAGTGGCCCATTATTTAACCCCATTCCAGTGTACGTCTCTTTACTGGAGGGGGGTGGGTGGGTTTGTGTCTGCAATGAATGGATGTGAAAAGAATGGAGCCTGCATCTTTTCCAAACAACATGAAGCAGTGTGGGACATTTCTCATGCCCTTGAGTCACATTCTGCCTTGTTGTTCCTTTGGTGGTCACTTAGCAAAGCCAGAGCATAACTTTCACTTTTCTTGCAGGCTATAATCTTTTAATTTTAATTCTCCAGCATGTTATCTCCCCAATGCACATACTTGAAGAGATTCACTGGCAAGTTTAACTTGAGCTTTGTGTTCTGCACTCAGTACTTCAAACCTGTAAAATCCTATCTCTTCTATCTTTCATGACAGCTGTGTATTTTATTTATTTGTTGAAGCATGGTTATTAGTAGTTTTAAAAGCTGGTTTTAGGTCTCACAATGAGGAGAGAAACTAGGAATGACATGCCTTGCTGAAACCTTGCCCTTAGCTTCCAAAAAAAATCTTTAAATAATGCCCAGCAAGTTCTAAAATTTACACTACTGTAAAATGTGACAATACTGTACTATATTGACATTAAAAGTTGCCAATTTTCCCCAATAACTGTCTTTTGAGATCAATTGGCTGTTGTTCAATGTGCAGATTGCTGAAATAGAACACTGTTACTAAATAAAATACAGTGCCAGGTTTAATACGGCTGCAGTCATATCACTGATAGAGATATATCACAACAAATAAGCAGGCTGTCTTGTCTAACAGCAAGAGAAGCCTGATCTCACACCAGTAAATCACACCCATGCTCCCTGGTGATGCCATGAGATTATGCACACACCAGAGTGTGGTTTATCATAAAAGTAGCCATGGACCAACACAAATCTTAACATTCCAACATGATATCATGGGCTGTGTTTTCAGAAGCCTTGCCAATATGGGTATATATGCCAGAGTAACCGCTCTGGCTGCTATTCTGCTGCCATAGCTTACAACCTCATTTAAATAAAATACAAAAATAGTTTCCCTTCTGATGGGAACTGGAAGATGCCACACTTCCCCTGGATGGGTCCTTTAACAAAGTTGAGTCTCAGCCTCTTGGGCCAGAAGTCACTGGTCTAGTCCAATGGACCTTGGGCACTTGAAAGCAAAGCCAACTCCAGAAAGGAGTGAGTTGTGTTTTGGAGTCCCTTCTCCCCTAAAATAATGTAAAAGATAAAAGCATAGTCTTTGTCCTACCTGACAGAGGACCCATATACAAAGCAAAAGCAGGAGCTCTCATAATCCTCCAAAGGAAAAACTCTAAGGAGAACTTCTAGAGCCTTGGGTCAGGTCCAGAAGGCTCACTTTATAATACAGAAACGTTTTCTGGAAACCAGGTTCAGTGGTTGCCTATCTTGCTGAATCCTCTACCTCTCTGAACATGGATTAGATAGGCTTCTTGTGCTGCCTTTGCCAGAGTTTTTGCTCCCTAAAAAGACCATACTGGTATGAGCTTGGTGACTCAGATGCTGACTCCATCTGGCAACACTGAATTCCCTTACTTTCTACATTGCTCCGTAGACTGCCTAATCTGAGTCTGAAATTCAACAAGAGTGGATGGTACAGGAGGTGTTTTTCAACTCTAATTATGACTGTCTATATTTTAGGGCTTTGCATAGAGAAGAAAATGTTGTGAACAGTCAGACTTTGCCTTAAAGACAGCTCTGATCTCAAAATTACTTTCCGCATTTGAGGGATTAACTGAAGATAAGAAAGAGAAAATCAGAAACACCTCTTTTCAGAAAGCATTGCAACATATTTTAAAAATAAAAAATGCTTGTTACTTTAACCCATTTTAACCCATAAAAAGATAATCTTGCTGCTCAATATGCACCAAAGAAAGAAAATTGCAACCGATGTTATCCATGACTAAATGGACACATGGCAGAGTAATCAATCCATATAATATTATCAGTATGGACAGAATGCACACTTTTAGCAAATTGTGTTGTGTGCCCTCCTACTCAGTACTCTCCCCAAAGTACATCATGCTGTCAAGGCACTGGCAACTGCAATCAATTTCAATCAACTTTAATATGTCTTCTCTTAATAGACATTCAAAGTCAGTATTTCAGCAACAAGATGAGTTTAGTGCCAATCAAAGCACTAGGATGAAGTTTGATTGTTCACACATTAATCAGATGACGTGAAACAAAACAAAAGCTGTCAATGATGAACTGATGTTCCAGGATTCAGCTAACAAATGACTGCAGATACAATGTGTTCTGATCTCTTAACCACAGTTAAGAGGCCTAGGGGTACCACAAAGAATTTTCATATCCTTTTTTTCTTCTTTCCTCCAAGAAAATCCTCCCATCATGTCTATTCATAGTCACCATTACATTCACACCAAGATTAATGGGAAAAATGTGGTATTTGGTATTATCTATCATTCATTTCCTGAGAATCAATGATGCTGAATTCTAAAGGAAATGTCCTTACTCCATCACTTATGCACATTTCTGTACTGAGCCTACCAAGACCAGTAGCTGATATGGATGGTAACTGGATAATGACATGCAGCAATTATCTAAGGACCTGTACCTGCCATAGAAAGGGACCACAGAAGGCAGAAGCATTCAAGGAATACTTGCATTATCCACTTCTTTTGGTTAATATTTTATCTCTGTCTCCTAGACAACTTTGTTCATTCATTCCAGGAAGCAGCAATGTAATGCCAATCCCCACAGACCTATATAGAGAGATCAAAGTTCCCAAGCCTTAGCAACTGCAGGTGTGGGTGTCAGACTCCCTTTTCCCCCATGGCCCCACTTTCCTTGCTGATAGAAGGTGCTCAGAACTGTCTCTCCCCACCCCCAAAAAAACAAAGTTAGGAAGTTGGCAATAAAATTAATAAAATACACACAGGTTAAAAATATGGAAAAAGAACCACTAAAGAATAAAGCAATGTTAAAAGCAATTTCATACAAAAACATATTTTTGAAAAAGTAAATACCCACTTGGATTAAAAGTCTTATTTATAGAACCCCAAATCCTCTCTAAATCACAAGATCTTTCATTATCAGCATAAAGGAAACAGGAAGGTCGAGCTTGATGTGGAGCAGTCACGGAGAGAATTTTCTTTTATATTCCTATACCTGTGATGGTGAACCTTGGCACTCCAGGTGTTCTTGGACTTCAATTCCCAGAAGCCCAAGTCTCTGTGAATCCACACGATTCACATACATGAAGTAAACCCAGTCATGTGAATTCACAGAGACTTAGGCTTCTGAGAACTGAAATCCAAGAACACCGGGAATGCCAAGGTTCGCCATGACTGTCCTATACCAAATATGCCTGTGAACTTGATGGGACTGACAAAAAGGTTTTTCCCTAAAGACTTTACACTCAGATATGCTTGCATGGAAGATTGTGTTTCAAATAATAGAACCCACATTTATAACCATCACTTTGAATTGTGTGTGGAAATAAATCACTGGAGCTATTCTAACAACAAATTTATATGTTCCCTGTAACCAGGCCCAATCACTGGCAACTATACACCAGCAAATACACAATGGCAAATACACTTCCTGGTCAGTATGAACATCTGACCATTCAGACCTGAATTCTGGAACATATCTGCCATATTTATTTTTAAAAATTGAACAGTAAAATGCCCTCCAGAAATATAGCTACTGTTTGAGAAATCAAATGTGTCCATATCCAATACAGGATGATTTTCTACTTCCTGAACTATATTGTCCTGGACCAGAGCTACATCTGCCTTGGTTGAATTAAACTGTTTGCCCTTAGCATTTCTATTAATGGTAACAATGCAGGTGATTGTCTAAGGGGGGAAATGAAACCAAACCACATCCATCCAGAGACTCCATTTTTCTAAAGAGCATGATCATATTTATTTGACTGGCAAGTACTAAAAAAAACTTTTCAATGTTTCAAAAGCTCATAAGAATTCAATTTCAAATATTTGATTAGGAAAATAATATAGCACACAATATGTTTTCATTATATTTAAACAGACTGAAAGCTTTAACACAGGATTGGCCAAAGTATGTCTTCCAACACCATCTATGTGGCACACTTTCCTGCTGAAAAAAAAATGGTCAAAAATTCATTATCCACTCCTCAAATGTTTGGACAAATGTTGATTTTGTAATAAAATGAGGTGCAGCCAATCACCCATGCACAAAAATGAAAACAACAATAAAAATATTGTCACATTTTTCAGATTAGCAAGTTTATTTCGGTGTCAGCTTTATGGATTGCAATCTCATTTCTTCAGAAATATATCTTTAAGACATGAACCTTCACAAAATTAAGCTTAGATGTCCCATGTACAGAACTAAGAATGGCTTCAGAACTATAGCATAGTTGATGATATCAAAAGCTGTAAAGAGGTCCCACAGAACATCATGCTTAGCAGAGAAATATTCTCACTGCCCAGTTCCCTGTACACAGGCCCATGCTGGGGAGAGAATTTACCGGGATGGGCAGCTGCATGCCCTTGTTCAAAACCCATACCTTAAAGTGAAACACCACCTTGGCAGTTTCTGCTTTGGCTCCTCCTGCCATGCTCCACTCTGCTCTGTGGGAGAAATTCTCCCACTCTTGGGAAATTCTACCAAAGCTGCCATAGTGCTTCTGACTTTCTCCGATAGAGCAGAATGGAGCCTGGTGAGAGGAGCCGAAGCAGAAACTGCTGAGGTGGCATTTCCCTTTAAGGTATGGGTTTTGAGCAGAGGTGCGCAGTCCAAGAACATATGGAGTGCCAAGGTTTGTATTCTCACATGTGGTGGGAGTGTAAAAAGCTGAAACCCTTTTGGGTAGAAGTTGAAGGTGAAATTAAAAAAATATTGAGTGCGGATATTAAATTGGATGCAGGTATTATAATGTTAACAGATGTGGATGATATAAATATAGGTAGTTACAAAAAAGACCTATTAACAATTATGTTGACAACGGCGAGGCAATATATAGCTAGAAATTGGAAAAGTGAGACCATATTAAAAATTGAAGATTGGTATAAAGATATGTGGACAATAGCATTAAATGATAAACTCACATGGGAACTACATCAGAAAAAGGGAATAATAAAGAAAAACAAATTTTATGGAATCTGGAAATTTTTCATAGAATACATATTGATTAAGGGACAAGAGAGGGCACCTGTGCCTGATCAACTCGTATTTTGGAAATAGATTTTGTAATAAAGAGTAAACTCAATCTCCAGGGCTATGTAAATATCACAGGCTTTTTTTTGTCATTCTGTTCACAATTGTTATAGCAATATAAAGATAAGTAAAGGTTATGAATTTGAATTAAGAGGATAAGTAATGTAGTTAAGAGGATAAGTAATGTAGTTCCTTCTGAGGCCCACCCATCATCCTCCCCCTCTGGGGTCTCATCATCCTCTTTCTCTCCCACCCCAATTCCATGTGAGGGGGGGCGCCTTCCCTCCCTCCCTCTCCCCCCTCTCTTTCCCCTCCCTCCATTGAAGGAGAGCCGGGCGAGTGGCAAAGGGGTCTGCTGCCGCCGCCAGGCAGCCACCCCAGCCGGGGGTGAGCGAGGAGGAGAAGGAGAGCCTGGCGAGCGGCAAGGGGGCCTGCCGCCGCCGCCGCCGGGCAGCCACCCCAGCCGGGGGTGAGCGAGGAGGAGAAGGAGAGCCGGGCGAGCGGCAAGGGGGCCTGCCGCCGCCGCCGCCGGGCTGCCACCCCAGCCGGGGGTGAGCGAGGAGGAGAAGGAGTGCTGGGCGAGCGGCAAGGGGGCCTGCCGCCGCCGCCGCCGGGCAGCCACCACAGCCGGGGGTGAGCGAGGAGGAGAAGGAGAGCCGGGCGAGCGGCAAGGGGGCCTGCCGCCGCCGCCGCCGGGCAGCCACCCCAGCCGGTGGTGAGCGAGGAGGAGAAGGAGAGCCGGGCGAACGGCAAGGGGGCCTGCCGCCGGCGCCGCCGGGCAGCCACCCCAGCCGGGGGTGAGCGAGGAGGAGAAGGAGTGCCGGGCGAGCGGCAAGGGGGCCTGCCGTCGCCGCCGCCGGGCAGCCACCCCAGCCGGGGGTGAGCGAGGAGGAGAAGGAGAGCTGGGCAAGCGGCAAAGGGGCCTGCCACCGCCGCCGCTGCCAGGCAGCCACCCCAGCTGGGGGTGAGCGAGGAGGAGAAGGAGAGCCGGGCGAGCGGCAAGGGGGCCTGCCGCCGCCGCCGCCGGGCAGCCACCCCAGCCGGGGGTGAGCGAGGAGGAGAAGGAGAGCCGGGCGAGCGGCAAGGGGGCCTGCCGCCGCCGCCGCCGGGCAGCCACCCCAGCCGGGGGTGAGCGAGGAGAAGGAGAGCCGGGCGAGCGGCAAGGGGGCCTGCCGCTGCCGCCGCCGGGCAGCCACCCCAGCCGGGGGTGAGCGAGGAGGAGAAGGAGAGCTGCGTGAGCGGCAAAGGGGCCTGCTGCCGCCGCCGCCGCCGCCAGGCAGCCACCCCAGCCGGGGGTGAGCGAGGAGGAGAAGGAGAGACGGGCGAGCGGCAAGGGGGCCTGCCGCCGCCGCCACCGGGCAGCCACCCCAGCCGGGGGTGAGCGAGGAGGAGAAGGAGAGCTGCGCGAGCGGCAAAGGGGCCTGCTGCCGCCGCCGCCGCCACCAGGCAGCCACCCCAGCCGGGGGTGAGCGAGGAGGAGAAGGAGAGACGGGCGAGCGGCAAGGGGGCCTGCCGCCGCCGCCACCGGGCAGCCACCCCAGCCGGTGGTGAGCGAGGAGGAGAAGGAGAGCCGGGCGAACGGCAAGGGGGCCTGCCGCCGCCGCCGCCGGGCAGCCACCCCAGCCGGGGGTGAGCGAGGAGGAGAAGGAGTGCCGGGCGAGCGGCAAGGGGGCCTGCCGTCGCCGCCGCCGGGCAGCCACCCCAGCCGGGGGTGAGCGAGGAGGAGAAGGAGAGCTGGGCAAGCGGCAAAGGGGCCTGCCGCCGCCGCCGCTGCCAGGCAGCCACCCCAGCCGGGGGTGAGCGAGGAGGAGAAGGAGAGCCGGGCGAGCGTCAAGGGGGCCTGCCGCCGCCGCCGCCGGGCAGCCACCCCAGCCAGGGGTGAGCGAGGAGGAGAAGGAGAGCCGGGCGAGCGGCAAGGGGGCCTGCCGCCGCCGCCGCCGGGCAGCCACCCCAGCCGGGGGTGAGCGAGGAGGAGAAGGAGAGCCGGGCGAGCGGCATGGGGGCCTGCCGCCGCCGCCTCCAGGCAGCCACCCCAGCCGGGGGTGAGCGAGGAGGAGAAGGAGAGCTGGGCGAGCGGCAAGGGGGCCTGCCGCTGCCGGGCAGCCACCCCAGCCGGGGGTGAGCGAGAAGAAGGAGAGCCGGGCGAGCGGCAAGGGGGCCTGCCGCCGCCGCCGCCGCCGGGCAGCCACCCCCAGGGGGGGTGGGGGGGTGAGGAGGAGGAGGAGAGCCAGAGTCCCAGGCAAAGGATAAGTAGCTGACATGCAAATGTAGAAGACCTAATATAGCAACTGACATAGACTTTATACTGACTAAACATAGAAACTGACATAGAGACTGTGTTTTAAAGTGTGATAATATGCATGATAATATGTTGTCTTAAATGTTTTAAACTTTTAAAAACTGTGATAAAATGTATGAGGAGAGAAAAATGGCGTAGACACCGGCAAACCACACCACAAATCTTGCCAAGAGAACCCTATGGACCAAAACAAAAGGCAAAACAAAAGGGCAGGCTAGGTGATACAGGATGCTTAACACCACAGAGTGGAGGAAGGGGAGGGACAGGAAGGAGGGAGGAGGAATGCAATGTTGTAAGGAGCAATACTGCATAGGGACATGGAATGTGAGATCAATGAACCAAGGTAAACTGGAAGTGGTAAAAAATGAGATGGAAAGAATAAGCATTGACATCTTGGGCATCAGTGAGCTAAAATGGACAGGGATGGGTGAATTCAGCTCTGGAAACCATCATATCTACTACTGTGGACAAGAAAACCTTAGAAGAAATGGAGTAGCCATAATTGTCAATAAAAGAGTAAAAAAAAAGTAGTAATGGGATACAATCTCAAAAATGAAAGAATGATGTCAGTCAGAATTCAAGGCAAACCTTTCAATGTCACTGTGATCCAAATATACGCACCAACCACTGGTGCAGATGAAGCCACAATGGACCAGTTCTATGAGGACTTACAACACCTCATAGAACAGACACCAAGAAATGATGTCCAAATTATATTAGGAGACTGGAATGCCAAAGTAGGAAATCAAAAAGTGGAGGGAATAACAGGCAAATTTGGTCTTGGAACACAGAATGAAGCAGGGCAAAGATTGATAGAGTTCTGCCAAGAGAATGCACTGGTCTTAGCAAACACTCTCTTCCAGCAACACAAGAGGCGACTTTACACATGGACATCACCAGATGGCCAACACCGAAACCAGATTGACTACATACTCTGCAGCCAAAGATGGAGAACCTCCATACAGTCAGCAAACTGGAGCAGACTGTGGCTCAGATCACAACCTACTGATCGCAAAATTCAGGCTTAGACTAAAGAAAATAGGGAAAACACGGAGACCAGAAAGATATCACCTAGACAGCATCCCTAAAGAATACACGGTGGAGGTGATGAACAGATTCAATGGCTTAGACTCAATAGATAGAGTGCCAGAAGAATTATGGACAGAGATGAGGGACATCATGCAGGAAGCAGCAAAGAAAACCATACCAAAAGAAAAGAAGAGTAAGAAAGCAAAGTGGTTGTCTGATGAGGCTCTTAAAATAGCAGAGGAAAGAAGGAACGCAAAAGCCAAAGGAGATTGGAAAAAATACAATCATTTGAACACAGAATTTCAAAGAAAAGCAAGGAGAGATAAGGAAAACTACCTAAAAGAACAGTGCAGAGAAATGGAGGAAAACAACAAAAGAGGCAGAGCCAGAGATCTTTTCAAAAAAATCGGGGAAATTAAGGGAACATTTAAAGCAAAAATGACCATGATAAGGACAAAGAAGGAAAGGAGCTAGCTGATGCAGAAGTGATTAAGAAAAGATGGAAAGAGTACACAGAGGAACTCTACAAAAAGGACCTCAACACTCCTGACAATCACAATGATGAAGAAGTAGAACTTGAGCCAGACATCCTGGAGAGCGAAGTCATAAAGGCCCTAAAGAGCACTGCAAACAACAAAGCTAGTGGAGATGATGGTATCCCAGTTGAATTTTTCAAAGCGCTGAAAGATGACGGCGTCAAATTACTGCATTCAATATGCCAGCAGATTTGGAAAACAAAACAATGGCCACAGGACTGGAAAAGATCAGTATACGTTCCAATCCCTAAAAAGGGCAATGCCAAAGAATGTTCAAATTATCGAACAATCGCGCTCATCCCACACGCTAGTAAGGTGATGCTCAAGATAATACAGGATAGACTTCAGCAGCATGTGGAAAGAGAATTACCAGAGGTGCAGGCAGGTTTCAGAAGAAGCAGGGGGACTAGAGACCACATTGCCAACATACGCTGGATCATGGAGAAAACAAAGGAATACCAGAAACAAGTTTACTTTTGTTTCATTGACTACACTAAGGCATTTGACTGTGTGGACCACAACAAGATGTGGCAAATAATTAAAGAGATGGGAATACCAGAGCACCTCATATGCCTCCTGAGAAATCTGTACATGAACCAAGAAGCAACAGTTAGGACAGAACATGGGATGACAGAGTGGTTTGGAATAGGAAAAGGAGTAAGACAAGGCTGCATTTTATCACCATGCCTATTCAACCTATACACAGAGCACATAATGCGCAGTGCAGGCATGGAGGAATCACAATATGGGATTAAAATCGCTGGGAGAAACATCAACAATCTGAGATATGCAGACGATACCACCCTAATGGCAGAAAGTGAGGAAGACCTAAAGAATCTCTTGATTGGGCTGAAGGAGGAGAGTGCAAAAGCTGGCTTGAGACTCAATATCAAGAAAACCAAGATAATGGCAACAGGCCCAATCAGTTCATGGAAAATAGATGGGGAATAAGTAGAAGCAGTGACAGATTTTACTTTCTTGGGATCAAAGATCACTGCAGATGGGGATTGTAGCCATGAAATAAAAAGGCGACTGATTCTTGGGAGACAAGCAATGAGAAACCTGGGGAACATAGTGAAAAGCAGAGACATCACATTGAAAACAAAAATTAGAATAGTCAAAGCAATGGTTTTCCCAGTAGTAATGTATGGATGTGAGAGCTGGACAATTAGGGAGGCTGAACGCAGAAGAATAGATGCCTTTGAAATGTGGTGTTGGAGGAGGGTTTTGAGAGTCCCCTGGACAGCGAGGAGAACAAATAGGTCAATCTTAGAAGAAATTAACCCTGACTGCTCATTGGAAGGTCAAATAGTAAAGATGAAGCTAAAATACTTTGGACATCAAATGAGAAGGGAGGATTCACTTGAGAAGGCATTGATGTTGGGAAAGGTGGAGGGCAAAAGAAGAAGGGGGAGGCCAAGGATGAGATGGCTAGATGGCATTGTAGACACAATGGGCACAGAGCTGGGAGGGCTGAGGGGGATGGTGGAGGACAGAGGCGCCTGGAGAACAATGGTCCATAGGGTCGCAAAGGGTCAGAACCGACTGTGAGACTGAACAAAAAAAAAAATGTAGTTAAACTATTGAAGGATTAAGAAAAATGTTGACAACTGTATTGGAAAGAATGGTCATCTACTACAATTTTTATTTTATTTTTAACTGAGTTTATAGATGTTAATAGCAATTCGTGAATTTTTAAGTTAACTTTATTTTTGTGGTCTTAGTTATGTGTGTTTGAATCATAGTATTTCTTTTTGTATAGTTTGTTTGTGTTATAGTAATACAATTTAAATAAAATAAAAATAAAAATTAAGTATCTGAAGGAAATAGCATCTTATTTTTCATCCCACAGATTTCTAAAGTCTCACTTCCTTTGCATTTTCCTCTGTAAATCAAATGGCACAAAGGATTGTTGTAGTGTTCTTATGCATCTGTAGGGACTTTTTGTCATCAATAAAGATGGCATAAAACACCCATCTCATCAGACTAAATTACACACAAAAAGAACCTATTTATAAACACCAGCAATGTACACTGCTGCTGTACATGATTCATCTTTCCTAATTTTGTTCCAGAAACAACTCTAGGTTCAGAAATACTGTTTGATAAAAGATACCAAATAACCTTTGTGAGTAAACAGGGGTTTGAACTTGAGTCTCCACACTGCAAGACTGGAACACTAACCATTGAACGGGCTCTCTCAAATTAATGGTTACTATACAAACTATGTCAAGGCAAAAACATGTCAGTAGGAAGAACAATGCAGCCAAAAAGTGTTTTTGTTTTGCATAACGAGTAAACAGGGCTCCTCAGATTTGGAGAACTGGAATACTGTAATTCTACAAAAAGTATCTATTTTCAGACATAAAAGAAATCAGGATAACAGAGTGCTAGGGAGAGAGCATAATATCCATACTCACACTTGCAGACTTTGCAGCACTGGCCTGGTATATGAACTGGAAGGCCATCAGGAGAACAGTTCAAGGGTGGGCACGCCATCCGTCGGCACTCCACTACCCCACTCTGTGTAATGAGACGAAAATGAAAGTTAAATCTGTGTAAGTCATATTTGGAATAATGCATGAGTTAACATGTGAAAAATATTGACTAAAGCATATAGCAGTGTTAAAAACTATGGGCAAATCCAATTGCTGTTTCAGATAGAACAGTGTTTCCCAATGTGGGACCCACCACCCACAGAGGGGTATTTCAATTCCCAGAAGCCTAAGACAATAATTTAGCTGATCAGTGCTTTGGGGAATTGACTTAGGCTTCTGGGAATTGAAACCCAAAACCCAAAGGTTGGGGACACTGATCTAGAGTAAACCTATAGACAGAACCATGGGACATGAATACAACAACACATAACCTTGATTTGTTGGGCCTGCTCTGATAAATTCCAGCAACTCTATTTAGTCCTATAACACTGCTGTTCTGAAATAGCTAGGATCTTCACTCAATGCTGCCTGTATGAATCATGACACATTTCTGATAAAAATTATTTCCCTTATCCTACATGTGAAAGTGTGTTAAGCAATTTAGGCAAAGAAAATATAATTGATAAACACATAAATAATACTTTCCTCAGGCTCTGTCAATCATATTCAACATTTTAACAAACAGCTTTCCATTTTCTTGGGCAAATAAACAAACAGCCTTCCATTTTCTTGGGCAAATAAAAGCTCTCTTCTGATAGTTATCAGATAATTTCAGTCCAACAAGATTTACATATTAATTCAACTTCAGTTCCTGTGGTGTTCAAAATGATAAATACAGTACTATAACTAGGATATACAGGTTGTTGTCATGCAAAGTGCATCTTAAATCATTCCCTTTCCATTTCTTTTTCATATTGTTGTTGTTGTTCAGTCGCACAGTCGGTTCCGACCCTTTGCGACCCTATGGACCATTGTTCTCCAGGCGCCTCTGTCCTCCACCATCCCCCTCAGCCCTCCCAGCTCTGTGCCCATTGTGTCTGTAATACCATCTAACCATCTCATCCTTGGCCTCCCCCTTCTTCTTTTGCCTTCCACCTTTCCCAACATCAATGCCTTCTCAAGTGAATCCTCCCTTCTCATTTGATGTCCAAAGTATTTTAGCTTCATCTTTACTATTTGACCTTCCAGTGAGCATTCAGGGTTAATTTCTTCTAAGATTGACCTATTTGTTCTCCTCGCTGTCCAGGGTACCCTCAAAACCCTCCTCCAACACCACATTTCAAAGGCATCTATTCTTCTGCGTTCAGCCTTCCTAATTGTCCAGCTCTCACATCCATACATCACTACTGGGAAAACCATTGCTTTGACTATTCTAATTTTTGTTTTCAGTGTGATGTCTCTGCTTTTCACTATGTTCCCCAGGTTTCTCATTGCTTGTCTCCCAAGAATCAGTCGCCTTTTTATTTCATGGCTACAATCCCCATCTGCAGTGATCTTTGATCCCAAGAAAGTGAAATCTGTCACTGCTTCTACTTCTTCCCCATCTATTTTCCAGGAACTGATTGGGCCTGTTGCCATTATCTTGGTTTTCTTGATATTTAGTCTCAGGCCAGCTTTTGCACTCTCCTCCTTCAGCCCAATCAAGAGATTCTTTAGATCTTCCTCACTTTCTGCCATTAGGGTGGTATCGTCTGCATATCTCAGATTGTTGATGTTTCTCCCAGCGATTTTAATCCCATATTGTGATTCCTCCATCCCTGCACTGCGCATTATGTGCTCTGTGTAAAGGTTGAATAGGCATGGTGACAAAATGCAGCCTTGTCTTACTCCTTTTCCTATTCCAAACCACTCTGTCATTCCATGTTCTGTCCTAACTGTTGCTTCTTGGTTCTTGTACAGATTTCTCAGGAGGCATATGAGGTGCTCTGGTATTCCCATCTCTTTAATTACTTGCCACATCTTGTTGTGGTCCACACAGTCAAATGCCTTAGTGTAGTCAATAAAACAAAAGTAAACTTGTTTCTGGTATTCCTTTGTTTTCTCCATGATCCAGTGTATGTTGGCGATGTGGTCTCTAGTCCCCCTGCCTCTTCTGAAACCACCCTGCACCTCTGGTAATTCTCTCTCCACATGCTGCTGAAGTCTATCCTGTATTATCTTGAGCATCACTTTACTGGCGTGTGGGATGAGCGCGATTGTTCGGTAATTTGAACATTCTTTGGCATTGCCCTTTTTTGGGATTGGGACGTATACTGATCTTTTCCAATCCTGTGGCCACTGTTTTGTTTTCCAAATCTGCTGGCATATTGAATGCAGTAATTTGACGCCGTCGTCTTTTAGCGCTTTGAAAAATTCAACTGGAATACCATCATCTCCACTAGCTTTGTTGTTTGCGGTGCTCTTTAGGGCCTTTATGACTTCGCTCTCCAGGATGTCTGGCTCAAGTTCTATTTCTTCATCAACGTGATTATCAGGGGTGTTGAGGTCCTTTTTGTAGAGTTCCTCTGTGTACTCTTTCCATCTTTTCTTAATCTCTTCTGCATCAGCTAGCTCCTTTCCTTCTTTGTCCCTTATCATGGTCATTTTTGCTTTAAATGTTCCTTTAATTTCCCCGATTTTTTTGAAAAGATCTCTGGTTCTGCCTCTTTTGTTGTTTTCCTCCATTTCTCTGCACTGTACTATTAATTTCATATACTATAGTGATACAATTCTAAACTGTACATAGGGATACCAAAATAGACCAATCATAGATAGAAGAAGGAAACCATTTCTAGACACACCACACATTTGATTTTGCTTTACTGGCACATGATCATAAGGTAATTGTCAAAGTTGATATTATGGTTTCAAGAACCTTTACTGAAAAATTGGAATAACATGCCTTACACACATATGTAAGTCTGAAATGTCTTACTTTGCAAGTGCAATTCCTGCAGTAATCATCTTCCACCCATGTGTCTTTGTCTCGATAGATCACTCCATTTACTTGACAAGTCTTCTCACAGTGACAGTTTTCCAACTGACTAAGTCTCATTTCTGCATAATTTAGCTATAAATGAAAGTTGCTTGATTTAATTTCTGGAATTAATGCAACAGGTTTAATACAAAGCAAAATAATGACAAGCTTACTGATTTTCAGTGGAATTATATTTTATCATATAGACAAATGCCACATTAAAACAGGGGAACTTTAAGCTGGTATAATCCACCAAACACAATGAAGCACAATCAATTTACAGCATATGTATGTCACTCTATGCAGTATGTATATTATTAGTTCTTCTAGTTGGGCAATCTCAGTTGAAAAATTAGACAGTTTCCAAGAGCAGGGAACAGTAGGAGACTTCAAAGCAATTGTCTTAACTATAATGTGCATCCAAAATAATACACACAGTTGACACAGTTATAATCATTACTAAATGTCATCAAGTATAAGCAGGGCTCCCAAAAAAATTACTACCACACTGTGGGTGTGGTATGGTGGGCGTGGCCAGGGGAAAGCCCTGCGTTGCACCCGAATTAGAACTACTTTATTTTAAAACATGGATGGGTGGGGCCAGCAGAATTTCTGCTACTGGTTCTGGAGAACTGGTGCAAACCTGCTGATGCCCACCACTGAGTATAATTATGTTTTTCATTTAGAAATAAAACATAACAATGTGAAATTCAACTCCTCCTGTCTATTTTGGAGAATATCTGAGCTGCGTGGTGATGGAGAAGCAATGTTTTTTGTTCCAGAGCCAGCAGTAAAATTTGAAACATCAACTTATATACCAAATCTGTATCTTCCCCAATTCAGTCTACTGGACTTCTTATATTAACCCCACTTAAAGTTCCAGTTAGAGGTTTCTGAATATACAAGTACTGTATATGTTAAGTTTTAAATAAATTGAATAAGACCATTGGTCTACTTAGCCTCTGAATATTAATGGCTGTCTACAATCTGAGATAGGGATGCCATACATCCCAGTAAACCAGGATTGTCCTGAATAAAAGATTAAAAAAAATTGTCCTGGCCGGTTCAAGAAAAATAATGTTAAAATCCCGGATTTTAGAAATTTTATGATTTGTGTATTATAACACCCAGAGCCTTGCTGCAATGCACCACACATGGAGGGAGAGAAGGTGGGAACAGTGCCTCCCTCTTAGTCCCTCCCCATCTTGAGCTTTCGCTCACTCACTCGCACACATGGAGGGAGAGAGGGTAGGAAGCGCCTCCCTCTTAGTCCCTGCCTGTCTTGAGCTCTTATTCGCTCGGCCACAGCTCTGCAAATTGGGAGGGGAAAGCAGCGTCTGAGGAGGAAGAGAAGGGAAAGAAACATGCCGGCCACCAAGCCAGAGGGAGCCGCCTGCGCCTTGATCTTGCCTGCGCCTTGCTTCCAGTGAGCGCGCGCCTGGAGGAGAGTGTGTGTATGCATGATTAGACCAAGCTTGGCTCTTGCCAGTGGCACAGCAGTGGCTGGGATTATTAGGGCGAAGGCTGTTTTGTAGATAGCCCGCCCATTTTATTTATTTATTTAGTTTATTTCACTTGTACCCTGCCCATTTGGCAGTGTACAAGTAGAAATATAAGTCTGCATCACTTAGGAGATTATTTTTTTTAAAAAAAAAGAGAATATGAAACGATGGAAATAGAAAAGTTTTTTCTACCATCCTTTCTCACTATCACAACATACTGCATGTATCAAATGGTTTGTCACAAAATAGAGTGCAAACCACAGTTCTATATGAGTGAATTATGCAACCACATTAATTTCAGAATGGGATAATCAGTAACATTTAAAGAAATTTTGAGGCCATTGGGCAGGGAGATGAGACAAATATTTTTCCAGATTATTATTTTTTTAGGAAAAAATTGAAATTTCTAAGAAAAAAATAAAAAATGCAACAGAAGCATTTTTTTACAGATTAAAAGCCACTATTACATAAAACATGACTATGTACAATTTGTTTTGGCATAAAATTATCACATTTGGTATATTAAAAATACAGTGTGTTCAAACAATTATTACAAACAGAATTTTCTCTTTTTCAAAAAATAATAATAATAAATGGAGCAACAATTTCCTGTATTGTATGGATGGGAACTCGTTGGTTTTGCTAGTTTATGTGGAGCAGGCAAATAACCCAGAAGAAAACATCAACATTAGTATCAAAAAAAATATTTATATTTCCTCTCCACAGCATTAAATAGACATTCCCAAAAAGAATTGAGGGTGAAAATTGTGGTGACTAAGATTCTAAAGATCATTCTAAAAAGGAAATGCTAAAGGCACAATTATTTGTAAGTAAAGCAGATGCATCCAGGAAGAAGTAATGGCATACCTATTACTTCTTCTTCTTCTTCTTCTTCTTCTGTGTCTAGGCCAGATGCAAAACTGCAAAATGAAGCCAACTTTTGGTGAGTTCATTTTGCGGTTCCTTTCACGTGAACCAGTGTGAGAAAGCTTAGCTGGCACAAGATACACTCATAACTATTACAGTCGAACCTGTATAATGAAAAAATTCAGTTCCATGGTTTGGTTTGGTTTTGAGTTTTTTTGTTTTGTTATATGGATCCCTATGGGCAATGCACTGTATAACGAAAAAAAAGTTTGTTATATGGATCACTATTGGTGATACCCCATACAATGAACAAATGTTTTCCATTGTACAGGGTATGGCCAATAGCGATCTGTATAACAAACTCCCCCCCCCCCCCGTTATATGGTGCATTGCCAATAGCACAAAAATGCTTCATTGTACGAATTTTTCATTGTGAGAAGTGTTCATTATATGGGGTACCACTATGCTGTAATAATCACAAACCAGTAGATGGCAAACATCTTTGTGTATATACTGTTTTACAATCACTCACGTTGTGTAACTGCACAACTTATGACAAAGGGTGTCTGACTCATTTTATCTCAACTGTTATCAACATAACCTATTTTATAAGCTTTGTATAAACAATGTTCATATTGAATCAAACTTATCTTTTTGAACTTGCATTTCTTCTTTAAATGATGAAAGCATGAGAAACAAAGCATTTTCAAGGATAGTAACCTATTCTGTTACTTCATGTCTGAACCCTGAGGGATTATTTTGCAGCCAAATAGTAGTCAATGAAGCAAAACTTTATATATAATTTACAGCAGTAATTTGCAGCACTTTCCAAGTTGCAAGAAAATTGCAATCCTTCACTGAATTGATATTTCTTTGGATTCTACTATTTTTCTGCTACTTCTCACAAAATACCCATAAGCATTCTATTACAGAAGTCCATGAATCATTATACTGTATGTTCTACCTGGTCAACTAAAATACTTTCAGGTTAAGAAAAATAAAGAGAAAACTGTACTTATTTAATTCTCTATGTGGGGTGGGTTAATTTTCCTTTTTCACTAGAGTTAAAATATTGATTTTCCCACAGCCACGAATAATTCATATATATCACCTAAATGAGCATTCATTCAAATCCCACCTAACTTTAAAAATGCTTTCTAGACTTTAAAAGTCATAAAGCTAACCTCTCTTGGTAAGCCAATAATCCTCCCTATTTTTAGTAGTGCCCTTCTCCCACCTCCTGCACTTCCAAGTACAGAAACAGTATATACACTTGAAATTATACTTGAGGGTACTTCAGAATTGTATTTATCTCCTAATTTTTTTTGGTTTAAAATTAGATTCCCTTCTTATGAAAACAGATACATTTACTGTCTTTTGAAAGAATACACAATTTTTTAAAAAAAATGGAGGAAAGCAGACTGCACATAGGCTGCAATTATTTACAGATTTCCTGGAGTAAGACCAAGAAAGCACAGCCAGATTTACATCTGAGTAGACATCTATACAATGTTTTGGTAGGGAACCAGCATCTCAAGCAAGCAAGCAAAGGAAATCTCTGCTATGAAATATAATTGCTGTAAATTAGCCCTTTTGGAGCAGGGGTTAAACTGCAGTACTGCAGCTAAACTGCAGCCAAAACTCTGCTCACAATCTGAGATGGTTCCTAATGGACTCAAGGTAGACTCAGCCTTCCAAGGTCAGCAAAATGAATACCCAGCGTGTTGGGACAAAATGCTAATTATCTTGTGAGCCACCTAGAGTGAAATACAATAGAACCCCATATAGCAATCATCCCATACAGTGATGAAATCGCATAGTGATGAGGCTTGGAGGGGGAAAAGCCATTCTGCAATGGCAAAACCCAATGGGAAAACCTGCTTAGCACCAAACATCATTGTACGGTTTTTCCCCATAGGGAAAATCATTGTATGGATTTTCCCATAGGGAAGATCATACAACAATGAAAACCACATAGCGATCAGCTCCGTGGAACTGATTAAAATCGCTATACGGGGTTCTACTGTACATGTATTCTGAGGTAATATTGTCTTTCTGATATATTGGTTATTGACATATTATTTCGCTGATATATTGCTAATACTTTTTGATACGTATTGTTAATATTATATTATTGTATTGCATTATTTGATATATATTGTTGATACTGTATTATTTATTTATTCTGTGTACTATTGTATTGCCATTGTTTTGACATGTTATAGCCGCCCTGAGTCGGCCTGTGCTGAGTAGGGCAGGGTATAAATCAAATAAACATAAACAACATGTAAGTGTATTTGTTACTGCTATTGCTAAGTCTCTCTTAAGTCTCTCCTATCCATCCATGCCTGCTTCTCTGGAAGGTAAGAAAACACCTACATTAGTAAGACAATCTTTCCTCTCTGTTATCAAATGTTAACAGCATTCTGCCTCACAGAATACACAAAGCAAGTATTTATACCCAATTTTGGTGAAAGAATTCCTGATGAATACCAAGTTGTCAACTCATAAACAATTTTATATTTCAGAACCACCAGCTAGAAGCTTGGAGCAGAACAGCCACTGTATTCGTAATGCTGCAGGTCACAACCACTGATAGAGCCGGGCAGGACAATCTCCAGCCCTAAATATATCCAGGCAATGGTCAGGGTTGATGGGAATCTCAGTCCTATGGGAGAGTCCACACATTCCTCATCCCCAGTTGGTGTATTGTACTGGTGTAAATCTATGCCAACGGGATCCTGCCCATTCACCTAGTTAGCACAGAAGATCTAGTAATAAACATTCCACCCTCTGGTCCTGCCAGGACCTCCCATTTCCAGAGGTTTCCCCAGGGCAAAAGGGAGCCTTGAAATCTGAAAGGGAATTATTATAGGAACCATTGTTTTAGCTTAAATTAAATATTTCCAATACTTGAACTGAGTCACACAGGTGTAAATCTGTCCAGTTGGCACAGAGGGTCAAGTAGTAAATTTTCCACCCTCAGGACCTACAATGAACTTTACCAGCCCCTGAAAATGGGAACTATTTGTGAAGGCAACTTCTGGCTTCTACAATTCTGTGTCTCACGTTGGGGGTTTAGGATTTGAGATAAAGCGGGCTGCATCCCACCTAATACCTTCTTCTTCTTCTTTACTTCCTCTTTTGCCACTAAGGATGTCGAGGGAGATACACGGTTCTTGTTCTGGCACTTCTAGTGGCCTCCACTGTCATTATTTGGTGTTCTTCTAATATGGCTTTGACATTATCTCTTCACCTTCCTCTGGGTCTGCCTCTTGGTCTTAGTCCTTCTATTATTTCTATGTACGCCTCGCCTCATATGGTATGGAATCCCAATATATTCTCTCCAAATGAGTAAACCACTTCATTTGTTATGTCTTTATATAGTTTAGAATTGGTTCTATTCCCAAATGTTTCCCTATAATCTCATTCCTGATTTTATCCCTTCTAGACATTACAGCAGCCTTCTTCAGACATCTCATTTCCATGGTGACCAACTTCCATTTATGTTTTGCTGTAAGTGTCCATGTTTGGCACTGGTAACATAAGTTGGTCGGTATTGCCTTATGTTGTAAGAGCGGATCTAACTGTCCCAATATTTGGTTTGCTTTACTGCACCATATGTTAATATCTTTATCCATTTTGCCATCTTTAGTAATTATTGTTCCTAGTTATTCAAACTCTGCCACTTGTCTTATACTTGATCCCTCTATTTCAATATTGTATGCCATTTCCTTCCAATTGCCATTTCCTCTGTCTTTTCTTTACTGATTCTCATATTGTTTCTCTGGTGCCAGCGGCCATGGTCGGAGGACCCACCTGAGTCATCATGGCTGCAACCACTGTGGTGGCTAGGGGAGCAGCATAACTAATGCCGGGATCTGCACAGGACAGAGCTGTGCCTTCCCCGTGATGCAAGCCAGGGCCGCCGCTGCCGCCACTGCCTCCCACTGTTCCAAGTATTGCACTTGATCCCAGGCTTAGCTAGCTATGCTGTTGCCCCAGCCGCCGACCCACGGGCCACTTTCACCACCAAGCCCCCCCCCCTCCCACTGCCTGACCTTCTCCACCATGGCATCAGTGGCCATCGCAGGAGGAGGGGGAGACCAGCAGTGGCTCTGGCAGAGATGAGCACTGAACCCTAGAGTTGGATACGACTGGATTTCGAGCAAGGGCAACCTTTACCTTTACCTAATAACAGAGGATCCCTGATTGGTATTCATATTTGCTGTGAAGTTTGGTCCTGTGTAGTTGCAAGCTTTCAAAGAAGATCACTGCTCCTCCCCACCAAGTTTTACTACTGTACAGAGTTTCAGTGTCACTATTTCATTCTTTGCATTTTTTCTATTTGCTTTTTTTGACTGTGATGGCTCAAGTGGTTAAGATGCTGAACTCAATGAATGTAAGGTTGGAATTCAATTCCCGAGTATTGCATGACAGAGTGAGCTCCCATCTCTGACCCAGCTCCTGCCAGCCTAGCAGTCCAAAAGCAAGAAATAGCAAGTAGATAAATAGGTACCGCTTCGGTGGGAAGGTAAACAGTGTTCCATGCACTCCAGTGTCTAGGCATGCCTGCCACATGTCCACGGAATTGTCTGCAAACACAGCACTGGCTCTTTGGCTATAAACAGAGATGAGCACTGAACCCTAGAGTCGAATATGACTGGCTTTCTAACAAGGGTGACCTTGGACAGCAACAGTGTGTTGAACAGCTTAGTCACTGGTGATTTTGGCAACTGTTTTCAGGTTTTATGTATTTCTAATCCAGCTTTGCTGTCCTCTTACAGAGTTTTTTGTTTTATACTTGGCATTTTAACATGGTGATAAGCTGCTAAAGCACAGGGAGAATTGAGATTAAACAAAACAAGTAAAGGGAAGCTGAAATAAAGGCAGGCTTGGATGTCAAGAACTGTAGTTTCCTCCTTACAACTCTTATCCCCTTCCCATTGGTACTCTCTCATTCTGCTGCTGTTCTTATCTAAGTCTCTAGAGCCTCCATTCATTGTGATGCCACTCCATGGTGAAAAGCTAAATCTCATAAAAACTGAAAACTTTGGTGCAAAACAGCTCATTAAAAGTAAAGGATGGGATTCATTTATACCTAATCTGCATGTGCACCCATGGGACCAGAGTAAGAGATGTATTATACAATTATGTATGAACTTTACGACCATGACCACTATGTGTCATGTTGTTTCAGCATTTTTCCTCAACTATATGTAACAACATCTTTAACACAATAGAAGAGATATCATTTCTTGTGATAATGCAAGCGTGGCGCCAAAATGGCCGCCGCGCTCTTTGCGGCCCCCCCCCACCGGACGAAGGCATCCGGGTAGTTAGGGGCGTGGCCAGCACCCTAATAAAAGGGCTGGCCACGAGGCAGCCGAGCTGCCATTTTGCGAAGCGACGGAGCGGAGAAGTTTTTCCCTCTTACCTCCGTCGCTTGTGTCCTTTCAGGGGAAGCCTTTTTCGGTGCAGTTTTTCCTTTCTTTGGCTTCCCAGCTAGACCAGCTATGCCCTCTAAGAAGAAGGCAGCTGCGAACGTGGCTCGATCTGCGCGGAGGCGTCAGCCGGGCCCGGTGGGATGGGATCGGTGGCCCCTTGGCCCGATGCGCGGCGCACGCAGGCTGCCCCGGCTGGGGCCTCGGCCCTTGGCCCGCAAACGATGGCCACTGCCCCTGGCATGGTCCATGCGGCTGGGCCTTCTTCCCGGGGTGCACAGTTCCCCATGGGGGGATCGAGCCATGGGGGGTGGTTGGGTTCCCTGCCTTGGCAGGGCATGCCCACGGCACCTCAAGGGCCGAGCATGGGCTCTTGGCCGTATCTGGCCCCTGGGGCACAGGGACCTGGACAGGTGCCCGTTACTTGTGGGCCGGCTGGCCCTTTGCCCCCTGTCGGGGCTGGGGGCTATGTTAACGTGGAGGCCCTTCTGGCCCGCGTAGCGGGCCTCGAGGCATCACTGGCAAGGGCCAACCAAGCGGGGGCGTCTTTCAGGTTCCAGGTTGATCCTTTGGCTGCCGGGCAGCGGCAGGCGACGGGTCGGGTCGAGCTGCCTGAGGCGCGCGGGCCGGTGGCGGCCACTGCCTCGCAGCTCCCCACTCAGCAGGCGCAGCAGACTTGTGCTGATCTGGCCCCGTCGACGAGCTCAGCTTCGGTCGTGAGCTCCGACGCCCCCAGCGGGCCGGAACCCCTGGTGGGGGCGGCCCGTGGGGGTGCATCGGGTGAGTATGCAGTTCAAGCTAGTGCACCCACACAACTGACTTCCCTGGGGGGGGGGTTTCAGTGGCCATGGCCTCGCACGGGTGGTGCGGCGGTGCAGCCGCCTCCGGCCCACCCGGCGACTTCATCCCTGACCCAGGGCCCGGGTTGGGGTGGCGCCCCCTATGCGGTAGGGAATGTGTTGGGGGTGTCCGGGTTGGTACAGGCCCTCTTTGCTTTGCCCGCACTTCCCTCTGTGCCGGTGTCGGCATTGCCAACAGCGGGGTATTCCTTGCCCCTAGGGGACCATCTGGCCCAGTCCACCAAGGAAAAGATCTGGAGGGGCGAGTATGTGGACATCTTCTCCCCTCTTAACAGGGAGCCCACCAAGGAAGAGAGGGAAGGGCAGGATGAGAAGGATAAGGAGCAGGCACGTCGTCGTAAGCCGCCACGTACATGGACAAATTGGTTGCCAGCGTACCTAATTTACATGGCTGTTTACCTCAGGGCCAGGCCGGATCTGGCCATCCCTATGGTCCAGTATTTGGACAACATTTACCGGGCTATGGTCGACTTCCCGGGTCCGTCGTGGCTGGCTTACGACGAGGAATTCCGCATGAGGATTCCACTGCACCCAGAGATGAGGTGGGACGAGCCCTGCCAGAAGCTGTGGCTTCTGTATATGACCCCCACGTGCCCGGCGCCCGGGGAGAGATATCATTGTGGACATGCGGTCCAACGAGCAGCCCCGGTACAGGTTCCCCGCCAAGTGGCGGGGCAGGGGGTTCCAGCCCGCCTGCTGTGCTGGACCTTCTCGTCCAATGGTTCTTGCAACAGAAAGAATTGCAAGTACAGGCATGAGTGTCCTTCTTGTTCTGGCCCCCATGCTGCCTCCGCCTGTCCCAGGCCGGGAGGATTCAGGGGCAAGGGTAGGGGTGGACAAGGGGCAGGTAGGACTGCCGCTGAGGGAGCGGGTCCACCGAAAGGCCCCCTCCCCAATTAATGTGGACATGCTGGAGCGTTGGCTCGCAGTGTACCCGAGGAGGGCAGACGCAGTGTACCTGCTTCATGGTTTTCAACTGGGGTTTCGTATTCCTTTCACGGGGGATAGGTCACCTCAAGACGCACCCAACCTTTTGTCACTTAGAGGAAGGGAGGAGGTGGCTGCTGCCAGCATTAATAAGGAGGTTGATGCGGGCAGGGTCGCTGGCCCTTTTCCCGCGCCCCCGTTCCCCAACCTTAAAGTATCCCCACTGGGACTAGTGCCCAAGAAGTCCCCGGGCGAGTTCCGCCTGATTCATCACTTGTCCTACCCAGCCGGTCGCTCGGTCAATGATGCTATCCCTGATGACCTTTGCTCGGTCAGGTATACATCCTTTGACCAGGCATTGCACATGGTGCGCTCATGTGGCCCGGGTGCACTGTTAGCTAAGTGTGACATTAAGTCGGCTTTTCGTCTCCTGCCGGTGCACCCGGGTGACTTTGAGTTGCTGGGTTTCAAATTCAGGGGTGAATATTATTTCGACAAAGCCATGCCTTTCGGCTGTTCCATATCCTGCTTGGCCTTCGAGCGTTTTAGTACATTCCTGCAGTGGGCATTTGTCCGTAGGTCAGGGTCTCGGTCTGTAGCCCATTACCTGGATGACTTTTTGTTCGGGGGTGAACGGGGCTGGGACACGTGCACACGTCTCCTCAACACATTTCAGACGCTAATGGAGGAACTCGGTGTCCCTTTGGCACCCGAAAAGACCGAAGGCCCATCTACTAAGCTAGTATTCCTGGGGGTGGAGATTGACACAGTAGCGCAGGCGTCTAGGTTGCCAGGGGGAAAGGTGGCCAGGATAGCGGCCCTCATTTCGGGATTGCTGGCTAAGCGCAAGGCATCCCTTCGGGAATTGCAGGTGCTACATGGTCACCTTAACTTCGCTTGCAGGGTGGTCGCACCTGGCAGGGCATTTGCTCGGCGCTTGTGCGACGCCATGTCAGGCTTATCCAGGCCCCATCACAGGGTGAGACTGACACGGGGCATCAGGGCAGATATGCACATATGGCTCCAGTTCCTGAGGGAGTTCAATGGGGTCTCATTTTGGAGGTCTGACCTCCTGGCTTCACCTCGCTTTCAGATACAGTCTGATGCCTCGGGATCCCTGGGTTATGGGATGTACTTCAATGGGAAGTGGGCCTATGGTGGATGGCCACCAGCCTGGTCAGGCACGGGTCGCCTGAGGGATCTCACATATTTGGAATTTTTCCCATACTGGGGGCTTTGATGCTATGGGGTGAGGAGTGGGCCAACTCGGTGGTGCATTTCTGGTGTGACAATGCGGCCGTTGTCCACATTGTCAACTAACAGACTTCTAAATCTCCCAGGGTCATGGAACTAGTGCGCCAGTTTGTATTGCGCAGCCTGCGCCTCAATGTATTGTTCAGGGCCAGGCATGTACCGGGGGTCAATAACGATATTGCTGACGCTTTGTCCCGCCTGCAGATCTCCCGGTTCCGCACCTTGGCCCCGGACGCAGAGGAATTTCCCTCACCACTCCCGGAGGAGATACGGACCTTTGGCAAGGAGAGGTGAACCGGGCGGTCGGCATGTCGCTGGCGCCACGCACGCATAAGGCGTATCACCATGCGTTATTTTCCTTTCGGACATTTTGTACCCAATCTCGACTGCCAGATACCTGGCCGATCCCGGTGGCCCACGTCCTTCGTTTCATGGTTTACCTGCATGCCCAGGGCCTTGCACCCCGCACCATAGCATCCAGGTTGTCAGCGCTGGCTTTTATGGCCAAGGTGGGAGGTCATGCGGATAGTACCGCTGACTTCCGTGTGAGACACGTTTTGGAGGGGTGGGTGCGGGAACATGGGCGTAGCCTGGACGACCGCCACCCAATTTCCCCTGGGGTCCTTACCCAACTGGCACAGGGCTGGCATGACCTATGTTTCGATAGGTATGGGGCAGCCCTGTTTCATGCGGCTACAACGGTGGCCTTTTTTGGAGCGCTCCGCATCAGCGAGCTTGTGATGCTGTCTAAGGCGGATGCAAGTCGTAGGGCACTGGAACTCGAAGATGTCTATGTTTGCAATGATTGGGCTCAGTTGAGGATACGCTCCTCTAAAACAGATCAGCACGGCGTAGGCAGTGGTGTAAGACTACTACGATGTTCCTTGGCAGACATCTGTCCGGTTGGTGCCCTACAGGAGTTCCTTGCACTGCGTGGCACGCACCATGGCCCGTTTTTCTGTCACCAAGATGGGTCTCCCCTCACTAAATTTCAATTTTGGAAGGTGACTGGGAAGGCACTGGCTAGTGTGGGCCTCCCTGGGGCCCGTTACGGCACCCATTCATTTAGAATTGGGGCGGCCTCTACTGCGGCTGCTTATGGGTACTCCGGGGCTGAAATACGCAGCATGGGGAGGTGGGGCTCTCAGTGTTTCCAGTTTTATGTTCGCCCGCTCCCGCCGTGAGTACCGGTTTAGTCACCGCATATTTCTTCCTTCCCTGTTTTTCCTTGACAGACCCTGGGTGTCGTATCACACCAGTGACAGTATGGCTGGTGGGCCATAGCTACGTGCACAGGGCAGCGCGTTACGCTGCGGCGACAGATTGGGGACCCTGACTGGGACTGGGTGCATACGCAAGTCTCACATGGTACGGTAAGCCCGGTATGTTGTGGCGGGAGCTCTTGCCATTCCTCTTTTCGGGAAGGAATGCTGACCCGCCTGACATTCTGATCATACACCTTGGGGGTAATGATTTGGGACAGGTCACTGGCTTATCGCTGAAGCATGCGATTTGCGGTGACCTCGCCTACTTACATTACGTATGGCCCGCCACAACCCTTGTTTGGTCAGATATGGTCCCACGGCACGCTTATAGGGGAGGCTTTGACCTTCAGGCCCTGGACCGCGCTAGGCGCATGGTGAACAGGGCTGTGGCCCGATTCCTTTTGACCAAGGGCTGGGGGCGGGTCAGTCGTCATCCCGCCATTAGTTTGCAAAATTATGGGCTTTATGCAGGGGATGGGGTCCATCTGTCGCGAGGAGGTATGGACCTCCCGTTGGGTAATTGGCGAGCAGGCCTGTCGACCGAGCTGACGGTCTTGGGGGGGGGGCGTCGAGCCTTTATTGAAGCCTCTCCGGGTGGCGGGTAGCACTGGTAAGGTAAACATTTATGACCCACAGGTATCCGGCAGGTTCGCAATTGACTGGACAACACTAGATAGGCATAAGTTGTTTAAACATTGTCCGGTCAACGACGAACCAGGCGATGGGGTGATGGCTACAGCTAGACAGCATGCATCACCCCCTGATTTTACGGATACACGTCAGAGGGTGGGGTCATTAGTTAGATATTGACTACGGTCAACAATTTGTTTGTTGTCAACAAACAAATTGATACAAATAGATACATTGTAACAATTGCCGTTGGCAATTTTGGGTGGTACCTTACCAGTGTTACTTCGGCCTGCTTGCCTTAAGAATTATGATTGGTCAATTACCAATAGAAATTTATAATTCGGACTAGGGCATGAATCAATAAATGTGGCCCAATGCCGTTATCCACTTTCATTTGTGTCTGAGTCCTTTATTGGGGGGTACGCCTGCAATGACCATAGCTAGTTAACACTCCATACAGCAATCACTTTTCTTTCAAAGACTCTGTCATCTTGGTGGTAAATTGTTTGGGGCTAGTACTGATCAGGGCTGAAGTCAGTGAGCAGATGGAAAAAGAATAGATTGCTTTTGCAGGTAACTTTTGGATCAGGCCACAAGCAAACACAAGATATAAATCATAAGTGCCTAACCAGCTAAATCAGGGAGTGTCCAACCTTTTTGGGCCACGGGCTGGTTATGTGGTTCCTCCCACTCGAAAGTAGAACTAAAACATGCTTGCACGTGTGTAGAACGCACCCATGCATTTACATTGCACTTACAATGTAAATGTATTTATAACAGCTGCGGGTCATTTACAGCAGCATTCTGTGCATGCGCAGGTGCATTCTCCGCACATGCATGCCCATTTTACTTCCACTTCTGGGAGCGGCGAGGGTGGCGTGGGCCAGATTAATTGGCATGTGTGTCATAGTTTGGGCACCCCTGAGCTAAATGATTATAGTCTGTCTCCATAACTGGATGGCTAAGTGGGAACTGGCACTGTTATTAGTGACACTGTATCATTCCCCATGCTACTCTACTTCTCAATAGTCATCCTTCCTGCAAACACTATTCCCCTGCCACTCCAAGAAGTGTAACCATAAGGAATCTATACTTCCTAGATGGCTTGGAAGTAACAAAATGACTGAAATCCTGTTCATAGAAAAAGCTCAAATATAACTTTCTATTCACTTCTCCACCATAAACAAACAACCACTGATGCTGTGATTCTTGAAGGCATGCACGCAAGATACTTCATATGTAACCAAGAATTGCAGAAGCAGAGGTTTCTTTATCAGCAGAAACCAACAAAAGGTTATGCTTGGGCTTACTCTATGAATAGGATTTCAGCTGTTATCACTTGTATTGCATAGCTTCGAAGCTTCCTAAGAAATGTGACAGAAAGTGATAGAGAGGACTCAACACTACTGTTGGGGGGCGGGAGGAACAACCCTTCTCTCTTCAAGATAAATGACAACCTGCTATCTGTTTAAAAATATTTTAGAGGGTGGGGGGCAAGACTGCTACATTCCATTATGCACTTTTCTGATTAGCAAAGATGCATGTTTCAGGTCAGCATTCTTCTCAAACAAATGACAATTTAGACAAAATTTGAGAATAATAGCTAGGTACTTACTTTTGCTGTCATTTTAGCCAGAAGTTCTTGCAAATCCATAATCCCCTGAACCAGGCTTAAGAAATCACTGCAAGTTGGACAGGCTCAATAAAGGAAGGGGAAAAAACCGATAAATACCATATTATAAGAAACAAAATCCATATTCCTAACATACAAAGAAGGTGAAGAAACTGGATTCTAGCACTTCAACTACAAAATTCTTATAGTATAAAAGATATAAGAAAACTAACACATTTTGAACTTTTGATAGAAAACATGATAGGCAATGCAAAGGGAAGAGACTCAAAAACATATTGCAGAATATGTCAGTGCAATCTGACAATTATGGGAGGAAAAGAAGATTTAGAGTACAGTACTAGAAAGCTCTTTCATATATAAAAAAGCTTTTAGATAAAACAAACAAAAATTGTAATCACCATAGCTGGGAGTTTTAAAATGCATGTGGCATTTGAAATAGGCTAAATTAGCCTACATATTATAAGGTTTTAATAATGCCTGTGCTAAAAATTACTAAAGAGGTGACAATGACATAGGCCACATATTAGCCTCCACTTGGGCAAACTATCCTCTTTTCCCCACAACCATTGCTAGATGAGCTTGGCAAAGCAGGCAGTCCAATGTGGCATGTATTAGTGTCCACACTGTTGCCAGTTGTCTATCTTCTTCAAAACCACATCATTATTTGTTCATTTCACCCAGCCAGCTAAGGAGAAGGGAATAAACAAGCCACCTGCACACGCCTCCATATTCTGCAGCTTCCATACAGATGTGATAGCGCACTTGCCCCTCCCTCTAACCATCAAAGGAGGTTCTGGTGCCAGAAATATTCCATATTGTTGGGGAAGGGGCAGGAGCAGCACAATCTTCCTAGGGATTTCTATTCTACCCAGAAAAACAAAGCAAGAAGCCCAAGCTGCTACTGCGGATTGGTAATCGGCCCTCTCCAGCTGCTGAGGTCTTGGCAACTACCCAATGATGGGCAAAGCATGATAATAATTACTAATTACACATTATTAATTAATTCCCATCTTTATGGCAACTCTTATAACAGTCTTGGAAATCATGGAGTCTTTGTTTACTTTCACACACAACATTCTTATCCTCAGCTCTCTAAAAATTCTCTGTTCCTAGCTTATATAATGAAAGCAGTTTAATCTATACACACCTTTAGGGGAAAATTGACTCTCCTTTTTACATTTTTAAAATCTGTATTTTTTACTTGTAATGCTAAAAGGTTATAATCACAAACTATTCATTTATAATAATATGAACCATTTCATTAGATTATAATCTTGCTTTATAGATATCCTAATTATATGCAGCACATTTTGGGAGGAAATTGATCATATCATTCATTAATAACTGTAGCTAGACAAGAGATTGCTGGACAATAAAAAAAGCCTTTCTTCATCGTCATTAAAGAATTGTTATACAAGACTAGAAATTGAGAACAAAAAATAAAAAATAGCACATTTGTCAAGGTTTCCAAAAGGTCAAGACAAATCAGAAGAATTTAAATTAAAAGGGAAACTCAATGTAACTGATGAATTGTTATTATTATATTTTCAAGAATAACAAGAGAAATCATTTGAAGTGCAGAATGGGGTAATATGGAAAAATGGTCATTGCTAAAATAACATTTCACAACTAGCATTTAGACTGGTCATTTCTCACTCCTAATGATGGCCAGATTTTTCTCAAGAGACCTGAGCATACTCCATCATCTTATAGCTTCTCTTTATTCCTCTGGCATCAATTTGAAACGCCCTTTCAAGTGCCAATAGATTTAGCAGTCCTGTTGCTCACAAATGGCTCTGTGGTAAGACTTTAGAAAGCCCACTTATATGAGAGCACAAAAAAAAAATTCCTTCCAGCAGACCTTTTAGATGTATGTAAGCAGACAAAGAGTCAGCTGCAAACTGTGTTATGAGCAAGAGGATGCCAGTTCTGTTTGTTAAAACTGATGACTGAAGAATTAGATTTTTAGGGAGGGAAAACACCCTAAAGACTATGTGAGCTCATAACACATCCACAGGGACTCCAAAAGAATGGCCTTATATATATATCTGAACTTGTGTAAGACAACCATTCACCTCACAGCTACAGAAGCCTAGATAATGATCTGCCTTATTACATTTTGTACTAGCAGATTTTGCCCGGTGCTGCCGGGCTGTTTAAAGTGGTTTTGGAAGGTTTTTGTTTTTGGTTTATGGAAATGAGGTTAGTCTGTTATTTGTGTTTGTGAAAATGTTTATTTATACACACGGACTATTTTAAACTGTGTTGTTGTTTTTGTTTTTTTGGATTTTAAAAAGAGGACAGGTTGTTATTTTTTAATTATTGTATTTAAAAAAAGAATGTGTTACTTTGTGAATTTTTGTAAATAGTTGTACTTTGGATAATAATTTTAAAAATGTGTAAATATATGTTTTATTAAATTCAAGTTTTTTTACTGTGTCTATATGTTTTCTTTTTTATTGAAAACTTATTTATTTATTTGTGAATTATTTTCGATTTCTTGGATATTTTGAATGTTTTTGGAATTGATTACCCTAATTTTTGGGATTAATTGAATTTTTGGAAATATTTTGGATGTTTTTTCTCTTTTGGCCACTCGGTGGTGGTGTTGAGCAATTTTTGTGTATTGCTTCTTCCGGTGAGTCTCTTCCTATCTTCATTTCAGTTCCGGTTGTCGTTGAGGCAAGACGTCTAATAGTAAGCTCTCTCCGTGTTTTTTTAGGGGGGTTGTTTTGGGTTTGGGGGTGTGTGTTCTGTGTGTGTTTAGGGTTTTGGGTGGGGGTTTCTGTGTGTGTGTTTTTGAATGTTTTTGGTTTTTTTAATGTTTTTGCATTTTTACGTGTCTGTTTTTGACTTATGTTTTGGGTATTTTCATGGGCCAGTCTTGATGGCTGGCCCGTGGAAATAACATCGCCACTTCATGCAGCATTTTGGGGGGGGGTATTGCCGTGGCCTGGGCTGGGTTGCGGTGTGTGTGTTTGTGGGGTGGGGGTTTGCTTCGCCGCTTCATGCGGCGTTTGGGGGAGGGTATTGCCGTGACCCCGGTTGGGTTGGGGTTTGTGTGTTTGGGGGGTGGGGGTTTGCTGGCTGGCCTTGTTTTGTTTTTGGTTGCCGCCGCCACGGCAATTTTTGCAGCGGTTGGGGGGTGTTTGGATTTTTTCCAGTGAGTTTGTCTCGCTGGGCTCGCCGTGTCTTTGGCGGGGCAGTGTGGGGGAGATGGTGTCACTCTCTTCCCCATTCTCCATGCAAGAAGGTTGGCGGGTTTGCATGGTTTAGTGTTGTCGGGATTTGCATGGTCTCGGGGTTTGTGTGTTTTCAGGGTTTGGGTGTTTTCGTGGCGCTGTGTCTGCCTATGGCGGACTTGCACTCACGGTGTGGGTTTGTGTTTTTATTTTTTGCATGCCGGCTTCTTCAGCGTTCTGCATGCTCATGGCGCACAGGACGCTGGGGATTGTAGTTTGGCGTTTGTGTTTTCAGTTTGTGCAGTGGTTTTTTCCTGTGGCTTCATTTTGATTGGCTGTGCCACGTTTTCGTACGTTCCATTTGCTCGCACCGCTCAGCTTGATTGGCTCTGGCTTAGCGCGGTGAAAGGAATGTTGGGAATTGAAGTTCCCTTTTTTTGTTTGCAACTGGGGGGCTCCTGCCCCCGGGTCGAAAATTTCAACCCGACAGTTACCTGCAAACCCCGTTCGGGTGAGTGAACGGAGGCCCATTATGGGCTAGTGGGGCCTGGTGCAACATCCTTTGTCACATTCCAATGGTTAACGCACCATTTTATAGGTATAGATGTGCCAAGCCCAAAACAGCTGCAACTTCCCCATGTTTCTATTCCCTATTAAGCCACCTGTCATTATCTGCTACATGCCAGTGTGATTACTGGAACACACCAGGGTTAACAAGGAAGTTGTTAACAGTGGTATCATCCAGAACTTCTTTTAATCCTTAATTTTGGAACAGAAATACTAGTCATTTATACACTCATTACTCTGCTAATTGTATTCTGGAATGCAAACTTGTTTTGTGTTTTAATTGTATCTTTACACTATTTTGCTAAGAGCAGTCTTGAGTCCCATTTTGAAAATAAGGATGGGATGTAAATCCAGAAAGGAGCAAAGAACATTTTTAGCAGCTAGTGTTCCTAAGAAGGGTGTGAAAAAATTAGGTATAAGAGGACATAAACAAGAAATTAAGAAAAGCTTGTTTACTAGCATGTCCTTCACTATAGGAATTTGTCAATGCTACAGCATGTTAGGAGAGGTGGAAAGACTCCCATTTCAGCCTGTCAGTCTCTGGACAGGGGACAGAGCAGTCATCACAATTTCTAACTGCAGATTAAATCTGAGTAGCAGTTTGTGGGGCAGAGTGAGACAAAGATTGTGTTTTAAACAACCACATTGCTACAGAAATGATTTACTGAACTGCATGTTATTAACATGTTACATTCACATTACCAACAGGAAAAAAAACAAGAGAAACTCTCTGTCTCACTCTAGTGGCCAATTACAATATTGCATATAGAACATATTTGTAAAGGACAAGCCATATAAAATATGTTCCTTGCCCCTTAATGATTGACAGCAAAATGGTATATAACCTGAAATATTCCTGTCAAAGTGTTTCTAAAATGCACATAAAAGTAACTTCAGAAAATAAAGACTTGTTACCCATTAAGTCTAAACTAGATGTTACTCATCATAACTTTGTAATTATTAATTACTTTATAATCCAAAAAATAAAGTGGTGCAGTGACTACATGGCTTGTTAGCTAATAATATCTGAGCTCTGATCAGAATAATGTGAAATTAATGAAGATTAATTAACACAATTAAGGAAAAGGAAGTGCAGTTCAGAATTATCCAGCTTTCACAAGAGACACAGATAGATTAGTTCTAACAAACAAAATAAACATGAATGTCTTAATATATAATGCAACAAAAAGTTTTCTGAGTTTTGAAAGACACAAAACACCCATGGCTGGATATACTGAAAAGAGTAGAATCTGTTAAAAGGGACTACTGATATAAATATGTCACATATTTATATAACAACAAGGACTGCAAAGCACTCTATACATTAAAAGTATTACATACATCGTTAATTATAAAGTGATAAGCATGCAGTTTGCTACTTACTGCGATTTAGATTGGGACACTGTGTTATATATCCATTAGGCATAAAGATGATTTTCACATCTTGAAGGACTCCCTTTATAATAGAAAAGAAGGCTGGTAATGCAGATCATACTCATACAACTAAAAATACATAAAATAATTCACAGTTTCTCTTTTTAAATGCACAAGAAATCAACACAATCATTCTGATTTATATATTACAACTACAGTGGACCCTCGCTTAACAAGCGGCTTTCTTAACACAAAATTCGCATAAGAAAAGCAAAACCATAGAAAATAGTGGCTCGGTTAACAAAAAATTTTTGGAATGGATTAATTTTTTCCAATGCATTCCTATGGGAAACCATGTTTCAGTTAACAAATTTTGATTTTTTCAAAGCATTCCTATGGGAAATTCGCTTTACAATTTTTTTGTAGTACAAAAGGTCCCAGAGAATGCATTAAATTTGTTAAGCGAGGGTCCACTATATATTTACTTTGTAAGAACAGATTATTCTTTAAAAAATCATTGGAGGGAGACTACTTAAGAGACCGTGTCACCACAAGGAATTCAACCCATCCTACTAGGACAGACAGGAGGGGCTCACTGGTGGTCCCATCAGTGAAAGAAGTACATCTTATTGGGACCAGAAAGAGAGCCAATTCCGTGTCTGCCCCAGCCCTGTGGAACCTCTTACCACCTGAATTGCATCTCCAGATGGAACTACTCCCCTTTATAAAGATGCTGAAGACATGGCTCTTTCAGCAGGTTTGGGGCATGCTTGACTCCACTAGTCAAGCCCGCTGGCTGATTTAGCCTATGTGATGGGCTGCCCCCCAGCTTGTTTATTCTGTTTTAATGTGGGTAGGGTAGGGAGGGTTGTTTTTTTTAATGATTATGTTTGTTTGTGTTTTAATGCTGGTTTTAGCTGGGGTTGTTGGGTCTTGTTTTTAGCTGTTGTTGTTAAACTGTTTTATATTGTAATTTTTACTTATTGTATTTTCTCCCTCTTCCCTTTCCCTTTTTGTTGTTAGCTGCCCTGAGTGCTGTACCCACCAGGAGGGTGGGATATAAATGCCCAAAATAAATAAATAAATAAATGATGGTTAAATAAAAATAATAATCAATGGATACCAGCTTTGCAGTCAAATTCAGCTATTTTCAAGAGTAATTTCAACACCCTAGAGAAGATGGCTCAGGAACCGCTTGAACAAGGAAAACAAGGGTCTACTATGAGAAAACAGATCTACACTGGAGGTCTCCAAGTGACAGTCACGGGAAAATCTGCACCCATCACCGTTCCAACATTATTGGAGGCTGCAGGAGGCTGGGTTAGAGATGGATGTGAGATGTTTTAATCTACAAGATCTGACTCCTACTCCTCAGATGGTTGATGAGAATATTATGCCAGTTCTAGAACTTGTGTAGTGATCCTTCCTTACATTAAAACCAATAATAAGGGCTCTTAAATTTAAAGACAGGGAGGGATAGGAAGGGGGGAATCCTCCTTTCCCCTTCTACCCAATTATTCTGTTTTGCTATTGTTCTCTTCTGGAAGGATTTAAGAATTGGTGGCTTCTTTGGTGCAGATATTTCTACTCCCACAAGAATGCATTTAAGATACAATCCTATACATACAGTGCTTACCCAGAAGTAATGCCTATTGAACTTGGAGGAGCTTACTTCTGAATAGATTATATATGAATGCAATTACTAGACCGCATTTTGCACACTAATTTAAACCTATCCAATGGAAATCAGTTTGAATAAAGAATTGGGTTTTATTCATAAAAGCAACAGAACCATCTTACAGTATTTGTAGATTAACACTTGGCAATTATTTTCAGATATAAAGGTTTGTAATCTTAATGGGTAAAAGGTTAGACCTGACGACTATAAACCCTACATGATGGAGTGAGCTCCCATCTCTGTCCCAATTCCTACCAATCTAGCAGTTTAAAAGCAAGAAATTGTAAGTAGATAAATAGATACAATTTCAGCAGGAAGGTGAACAGCATTCTAGTCATGCCTGCCAAATGACCACGGGAACGTCTGCAGACACAGACAGCACTGGCTCTTTGGCTATAAACGGAGATGAGTACCATACCACAGAGTTGGATATGACCAGATTTCGAGCAAGGCCGACCTTTACCTTTAATGTTGCACATGTATGCAGATATGCAGATGACTAGTGACAGCATGAAAAAATGACACTGATACAACACAAAATGCTACAAGCTCAGTTTATCAAGTAACCTGCAACTCATTTAACATTTTAGACATAGTGGGTGGATGGATGGATGGATGGATCCCTGCCTTAGGTACCCAGATGTATTGAGACTAAAACTCTCAGAAGCCTTCACTATTGGCTGTACTGGCCAGGATTTCTGGGAGCTGTACTCCAACAACATCTGGAGACTGGTGTAGTGGAATACTTTTTAAAAAAAACAGCAGGAGGCTTCTGAAGAAAGGAACAAAAAAAAAAGAAAGGAACAAAAAACCGCAAGAAAACAACATCGGCCCCGAATAATTATGCACAACAATACTGTATACACTAACCTAACTGACCAAAAAAGGTTTAGATTTTGACAATATAAATGATGTTAATCTACTTATTAGGATAAATAAATTCATATTTTAACTGTACCAGGTAGAAAAAGATCTAAACTCAAAACCTTTTCATGCACACTGGGTTAGCCTCAAATATTTCCTCTACGCTGTTCAAGAAGGTTAATATCTCCAAAGCTCCCATTCAGAATATGGCTGAAAGTGTTTAAGTCCCACTATGTTCAATATTATTTGAAGAATCTTAAGTATTTAGTGAATGGTGTTATCTTCAGGGGAAAAAACACCAACAATGATGACAAATGAGCAAGGGAAAATGTGAAAAGGAAAATCCTTGCAAGGAGTACAACAGGACAAACCCTTTTTTCATGTACCTGTGCCAGTTCTACTAAATGACCACATTATAATATGATTTAGCAAAATGATTCCTAAGAATGGTTTCTGTATCCTATTGTTTTCACTGTGGCAGCTTATGGAGAACACAACTGTAAATCAAGGGCAATTACTAGTGCCTTCTTTTTAAAGAATCACCCTATCATAAACAACAACAAATGTTAGTGGGAGATTTTGGAAAAGATCCTTGGCTCGAAAACAAAATGTTGATAGACCTGCATGTAGTAATACAGAACTTTACTTTATCTCTTTTTTATACAGGCTCACACCTTCAAATCAGAATCAGAACATGCTCTGCAAATCTTCCATACACGCACACAATATATGTGGCTGGGGTGGGGGGTGGACTTTCTAAAATTACATGTGTCATCATGGCCATTCTTTGACAGTAAAAAAAAAAGCTCAATTAATGATTACAGTAGCTACTCCTAGTTCAAATGCAACAGAATGATGCTACAGAGCAGATGGAGGACCCCATATCTTACTCAGAATATAGAGCTAACACTGTAAATAAAATATAGGCTTCGGTGCTTCAAGCTTTGCAAATGCAGCAACATTTAACATTTATGCATTCGTTTTTTCTGCCAGCAGAAGGTAATCAGCAAGTACCATTTCTTGCTTGTTACTTCAAGATCAAATATTAATTGATAATATTAAAAGCAATAACCAAATCACACTATGCATCTCATATAACATTTATTAACGTTTTCATCTGTGAAATTAATGAAGCAATCTGAATAACAACAGGTGAAGTTGTTATTAGGCAGTGATAACCTCTCAAAGCATTAATTTGGAAAGGACCGCTACAGAACAATTCATCAATACTGTATATAAAACCCACACTTTCAGCTGCTTGAAACCAGTGTTTAAATAAGCATAAATGAAAACTCCCAATATAGTCCAAAAATTATTATCTGTGCAAGTAATTTATGCAGCAATTCCATCATTCAGCAGTACTCATTGAAGTCCTACTGAATTAGCTCTACATCCAAGAATTCATACCACCTAGGTCAAGAGCTGTTACCTATAACTAAAACTTGAATCCAGGTTAAAATCAGCATTAACAAATGCCAAAATCCCAAACATAATCAGTCACCACCCCCACCCCAACCCCGGGACTCTAGCCCTCGGCCCCTGGGGCCTGGGAGGGCAGAAGAGGTGCCATTGGGGAGAGGGGGCGACTTTGACATCTACCACACACACACACACGGCTCTAGTAATATCTTATTACTTGTAAACCGCCTTGCGTCACCCCTTAGGGTGAGGAAGGCGGTATATAAATATAACAATAAATAAATAAATAAATAAAATCAAGACACATCACTTCACTCTAATAAAATTTCTTCAGCCTATGCTTGAGAGTAAATATCTTCTGGTTGGCTTTACCGGCTTTGAGGCTTAGAAAACAAATTCTTGAATATTTCTTTATTTTTCAGTGTTAAAAGTACATAGCATGCTTGGCCTGTTTAAAAGAAAAAACAGCAACCCAAGACCTCTTGCTTCTCTATTAAGCACTCCTTCTAAATTTGTTAAGTATGCTAAACTTGGAGAATGGCCGAGTTCATATGCCATCCACAGGTCAGCTAGCTACCCACGGCTTTCACCACTTGAACAACATTGTGTACGTTTTTTGCTATGTAGGTTAATTGGTGATTTAACAGACTTGCCAGGGTTTACATGCAGTAATAGGGAGTGTGTACCTATAAAACATGGTTTTCAGAAAAGGCTAGTCAAAGAACCAGTATGAGGCTTTTGTCACAGGAAACTCAAGCTGTAGTCTGTGCTCTCTGCCTCTGGCTTCAGTGGATTTTCAGTCCAGCCACTCCAGCCATACCTCTAATTATTCATCCACTGATGTGATGTGCTGCCATTCTACAGAACAGTAACTGTTTATCTTGGCTCTCTATCAGTGATCTTGCAACAGAGGTTACAGATAATACCAATGCTGTTTTGTATGCTGCACATAAATGTGTTAATTCTCAGGGCAAATCAGAAGGAAGCCTAAAATTTAAAGTGCACCACAGTTTTGTAAGCTTTCTTTGGCATTTCATTTTTTTAACTCGCAGAGAGTCTCAAAAATGGAAGTGTCCTGGGTCTCTCTTGCCCTCCAAGAGACCCATAATTAACAAAAATGATCACAAAATAATCTCCTTTGTGCAGTTCTCATTGTCTTTATTTTTTAACCAGAAAATAATTACATTTTATGAGTTTACAGCAGGCTTGTATAACTGTACAACTGTGAGTAAAAGAGAACAAATGTACCAGCTAAGCTATGACAAGGATTAAATGGAAGCAGGCCATCTGGTCTCTCACCTGTGTGCTTTAATACAGAACTATGATTTGCCATATGTCAGCTTAGTTGTAGAAAAAATGAGCTGTAAACTATAAGTGTGTTTTCTCTCTCCCCTCCCCCCCACCTCCCCTTCTACTGTCTTCCCAGTTACTGTTCTTGTGGCTCAGGTATCTGGCTGTGGAGCCAGAGGATGGGAGTTCAATTCTCCACTGTGCCTCCTGGGAGAAGACCCAGTCTGCATAGTCACAGGCAAGCCACATGATCCCAAGGTACTCTCAGAATTGAATTAATAACATAATGGGAAAGGTGGTCTGATTTTCTTTTCCATATAAAGAAAAAATGGGAATACTGCTTAAATTCTTTTGCACATCTATACCCTACAATTCATTTTACAGCCAAATACTTGCTTCTCTTTAAAAGTGACAAAAATGTGCAACATAATTTATCTCTTTCTTCTTTCCCCCATTTTTGGTGTTTTGTTTTGTTTTTTGCTGCAGCAGCAGCTGAGTATTATATATTTAGTCTAAAACTGCATTTAATCTAATATACTCTAATTAATCACACATTAATGTATGCAAAACCACTTTAAAAAGAAATATATATTGGCCACTGTGTATTTCCTTCCACATCTTCTTATTCTCTGATTGGGGATACTATTTTTACCACTGGCCACTTTTACCTGATTTGCTGCATACCAGTTCATGCACCTTTAGGGACCAGGAGGAATAATAATTCTAGGTACAGTACATCTACTTGGAGGTAGGTCCTTGCTATGTTCCATGTAAAAAAGCACAAAATGGAGAGGAGAGGAAGAACAAGAGAGACAGATGGACATGCGTTTGACGAGAGTTGGATCATTCATCCAGTCTCTCCGGGTTTCTTTCTGTAACATAGGTATTTAGTCATACCTTTCTGGGATCACATAAGTGGCTTGGCATTGATGTTCAGAGAAAAAAGATGAATGTACTTAGTCTCTTGAATGGATTACTTTTCTTTTGGGACTAGATAGTTCCTTGCAGCAACCAACTACAAATAAATACATTTATTTATTTATTTATATTTATTTATGGTTCAAATTTCTATGCCGCCCAAACAGGCGAACCCAACTCAGGGCGGCTCACAACAAAATTAAAACATACATAGTAAAAACAATTAAAACCCCAACATACCCACCCACCTATTAAAACTAACCACATTAAACCTGCCCGCATTAAAAAGATGGGGGCTTCATTTTATAAGTCAGCAGGCGGGGCCACTCTTCCATCTGAGCCCCACACCTGCCCCACCAACCAGGTTTTTAATTCTCTTCTGAAAGGCAGCAGCTCCATCTGCTCCCACAACTCTACTGGCAGGAGGTTCCACAGGCTGGTGCGGACACAGAAAAGGCCCTCCTTCGTGTGCCAGAGAGGCGAGCCCCTCTGGCAGATGGAACAATTAGAGAGCCCCTCCAGTCAGCTCTGGTTGGACAGACAGACACTCATGGGATGATGCGGTCTCTTAGGTATCCTGGCCCACTACCATGTAGGGCTTTAAAGGTCAAAACCAGCACCTTGAATTGCACCCGGAGACAAACTGTTAACCAGTGCAGCTCCCGAAGCAATGGTGAGGCATGAGCATAATGCCCGCACCCCATCACCACCCGGGCTGCTGCATTCTGCACCAGCTGTAGCCTCTGAATGGTCATCATGGGCAGCCCCATGTAGAACGCATTGCAATAATCTAGCCTGGAGGTCACCAGAGCATGTGTGACCATGAGCAGGGAGTCCCGGTCCAGGAGCGAACACAACTGTCAGATGACGCGAAGCTGTGCGAAAGCCCTCCTGGCCATGGCTGCCACCTGATCTACAAGTAGCAGTTCTGAATCCAGGAGGACCCCTAAATTGCGTACCGGGTCTGTCTGGGGCAAAGCAGCCCCATTCAAGACCAAAGTTGGCAGCTCCCTGGATAATGCGGGGGGGCCCATCCATAGCCACTTAGTCTTGGAGGGATTCAATTGTAGCCCGTTGTCCCCCATCCAGACCCCGACAGCTTCCAGACATCTGGATAGGACATTGACCTCATCACTGGGGTCCCCACGGGCCAAGATGTACAGCTGGGTATCATCAGCATACTGATGATACCTCACCCCATGGGAACGGATAATCTCCCCCTGCGGCTTCATGTAGATGTTAAATAGGAGAGGAGAGAGCACCGAGCCCTGAGGCACCCCAAAATGCAGGGGCCTAGGGTTGGACCTCTCACTCTCCAACCACACTGACTGGGTCCGGCCCTCCAGAAATGAGGAAAACCAGGATAACATAGTACCCTGGATCCCCAATCCTTTGAGCCGTTCCAGAAGGCTACCGTGGTTGACAGTATCAAAGGCCGCTGAGAGGTCAAGAAGGGCAAGGATGGACGGATGGCCACTGTCCCGCTCCCGCCAGAGATCATCTACCAGTGCGACCAATGCCGTCTCTGTACCATATCCAGGCCTGAAACCTGATTGAAAGGGATCCAGATAATCCGCTTCATCCAGGACCCCCTGCAGCTGTCGCGCCTCCACATCCTCCACAGAAGCCATTTTATGATTGTGTCTACTGAAGTTTTTCAAATTCCCAAATGTACCCTGGATGCTAAGGCTTTGAAAATAATGGAGACCCTTGTCCTAGTATACAATTACAGAACCTTATGTCCTCTAAATGTTCTTTAGATACATCAGGTCATTTTTTTACGTTCAGTGTCTTCATGAATTAATAATTTTCATAAATCTTACTGTTAACAGCCCTACTCAGCGCTTGCAAGCTCAGGCTGGTTTCCTTTATTAAGGAAATCCATCTTGTGCTTTCTCTACTGCAACTTTTCTTAGCATTATTATCTAGTTGTTCTGACCTTTTGTTATGTTGTTGTTGTTTAGTCGCACAGTCAATTCTGACCCTTCGCGACCCCATGGACCACCACATGTCAGGCACCCCTATCCTCCACCATCCCCCTCAACCCGCACAGCTTTGTGCCCATTGCATCAACAATGCCATCTAGCCATCTCATTTTTGGCTGCCCCCTTCTTCTTTTGTCCTCAACCTTTCCCAGCATCAAAGCTTTCTCAAATGAATCCTCTCTTCTCATTTGATGTTCAAAGTACTTTAACTTAATGTTCAATATTTGACCTCCCAGGGAGCAGTCAGGGATGATTTCTTTTTTTAAAATTTAATATTTTATTACGATTATGCACAAAACAATACAAAACAATACAATATAACTATTTTAAAAATTACAATACAATTTAAAAAAAACAATAAAAAAACAATAAAGCAAAGAAAACAAAAAACAAACAATACTAAAATTCACCACGTGCTTTATACAATGCCACAGAGACAGAATTACTCTCTTCATCTATTATCCTTTCCAAAATGCTACATGGTCAGGCACTGGCATCTGTCCTTGTCCTTTAATCAAAGTATATTCCGTAAAGCATTTCCAAATCTCCTGAAACTTATTTTCTTTAATTATGGGGATGATTTCTTTTAAGATTGACCTATTTGTTCTCTTTGCTGTCCAGGGTACTTTCAAAATTCTCCTCCAGCACCACATCTCAAAGGCATCTATTCTTCTGCATTCAGCATTCCTTATGGTCCACCTCTCACAGCCATACATTACTACTGGAAATACCATTGTTTTGACTATACAGACTTTTGTTTGCAAGGTGATGTCTCTACTTTTAACTATGTTTCCTAAATTTCTCATAGCTTGCCTCCAAAGAATTAGTCTCCTACTATTCTGCTCCCCCCCCCCCCAGACATTACCATAACAACTAGATGGCCTAGAGGAGGGAAGAAGGAGATTCCTGCTGGCCAGTACTGTTATCAGTATGGGACATTCCAGGGACACAGGGGGGGTGTGTGTGGCTGCTTTACTGAGTGAGAATTTGGGGTGGAGACAAAGTCCCATGATTGATACGTGTAATTGACACCAGAAGAGTGAGTGATTGGGACACCTCATCAGGAGGCTGGGATTGAAAAGAGTGGGGGCTGAGGACAGAGAAATGCAATATATAATTCTGTGCACTAGTTTTAAAAAGCTGGTTCCCTTCCCTGTTGAAAATTCCTTTCCCCTTGAGAATCTGTTTTTCCTGTCCTCCTTTGGATGGGGGGGGGGGACTCTTGCTTCCCACCCGGCTGGTGGGGGCGGGAAAGAGAGTAGAGAGAACACACTTTTGCTTTTAATAGTTCTGTATGGCTCTTTTGCTACAATAAAAATTAACCACGCTGAAGAAATTGGTGCTGGCTGGTTTCTTTGTGGAGAGAAGAAAGGGGATTTCAGGCTTAGGGAACTCCAGGCCACGTTACAGCCCCAAGCTGAGTCCTATACATGGCTGCAATCACCATCTGCAGTGATCTTGGATCCTAAGAAAGTAAAGTCTTTCACTGCTTCTACTTCTTCCCCATCTATTTTTCCAGGGAGTGATAGGGCCTGTTGCCATTATCTTGGTTTTCTTGATATTGAGTCTCAAGCCAGATTTTAAATATGATCAGTATAATTTTCACAGTAATATTCCGACCCACTTAGATACCATTTCTACTATTTCTCTGAAAATACAAAAGAAAATACTAATTTTAAACACTTGTTTCCATGTACAGGGTGGTCTGTAAGACCCTACCTAGCCACAAAGAGAGTAGGGCTCTGCTGAGCAAGGGAGGAAATGTTCCCATTGGGCTGTCGGGCAGAGGGGTGAGGCGAACTCTGTACTGGGAAATGAAGTGTCAGGAAATGCCTTTACTCATGAGTAGGACTTCTGCCCACAAGTGGTCGGTTCCTGCTTCTGAGCTGCCACCCTCCTACCTAAGCAATCCAGGATATTAGCTTAATGTAAATAAGGTGGTGCATAGCCAAGTAAACACTCCAGTCATCTTTCGGGTTCGCCTGAGTGAGCGGTATATAAGCGTGAAAATTAAATTAAATTAAAATTAAATCTTCGGGTGTTTTAAAAGTAGATTGTAACCAGAGTAAGTTACAGAAGAAAGTTTTTCAGAAGTTCAGAAAGCTCATCAAAACAAAGAACACTTCTCTAACTGAGGAAGTCCAAAGGGCCCCTCCTTCTAGCTTAAGCCCCTACATGTTGTCTCACCCACAGCACAAAGCATCGACTCAGAGTGTCTCCTTGGATCCTCCCTCTGGGTTTTATCTCTTCACACATGGTCCACCCCCTTGCCATTCCCCTAAAGGAATCCAGCCAATGACCATACAGTATAACATGTCCATCACACATTAGGTTTCTTTTCTTCTAACCCACAAGGCTAGCATGTTTTTAAATTCCAATCCCTCTAAGGTATGTACCATAGGTCCTCCCATGCATGGAAATCTCCATCTCCTTCCCCACAGAGTGGATGGGTACGGACTTACAGACTGGGTAGAGACTTACGAGCCACCCTGTAGATCAGGGGTTCCCAACCTTTTCAAGCCAGGGGACAGGTCACACTCTCTCAGTCAGATTCGAGGGCCAGATGACCATTTTTGCCCTGCCTGCATGATGGGGGTGACCTTCCCATGATGGGGGTGACCTTCCCATTTTGTCCCAACAATTTCAAAGGGCAGCCACTTTGTTTCTGAAATGCCCTTGGAGGGGTGGGGGGCCACATGAAGTGGCTTGATCCGGCCACAGGCCTTAGTTTGTGAACCCCTGCTGTAGATCTCTTTTAACATTTAGAAATGTAGTGGTTTTCCATAAAGAAAGAGTGCAACAAATTGTTTCAAAAAAGAAAATGATATCTTGCTGAGTATGTAAATACAAGTTTAAGGCATATGTGCTGTTGATAAGCCTATCAAAATCATAGCTTTTTTATACTAATTAACAACACCAAGAATAAGTAAGACTTGTGAAACTCACAAGCAATCTTTAAAAATACAAACAATTATATATGTTTGCCCTGCAGATACCAAGTAAAATATTCAAGCATCCATAGACCAAAGAAAAGCACTTGTCTACTTTCATCATGATCAATAAAACTGGCAGCTTATTAGCATATCATTAGCTACCCTGCTGTTTCTAAAGCATTAATGTGCAGAAATATTAATTTATAAATTATAATATCCCTCAGTTCTTAGATTCTGGCTGTTTGTATCAAATAAGAATTAAAGATGGGCAAAATGAGTGTAACTACTACTGCTTTCTGTGCATGCTATGTGCCCATAAACATATGTTTACCATCTGCAGAATTACAGGAGGCAGCTGAGGTTTAAAAAAGTTGAACAGCTGTAGAATAAAATAATATCATCAATTTCATTTCACAGTGACAGCTCAGCTGCTAGACAGAGTAATAAAGACCAGGTAAAATGGTTTTTTCCACCCCATTTTACATTGTAGAGGTGAGGGGGCGGCATGAAAATTTTCTGCATTATATTGAAATCTCTGAAAGTATTATTTCTCATTGGAGTACTTAAGCAATTCTGTGTTTGCTCAAGGTTACTTTCCTCAATATTTTCACCACCACACCAAAGGAGCTTTGTTAACCAACTTAAACATTTGAAAGCAAGGTCAGATCAATTACTGTTGTGTGGACTCAAATTGAAACCTGGTTAATACCTCAACTGGGCCAACTATTCAAAAGAATGGTATACCAGCAGAAGGTGACTAGTGAAGTGGATAACTTTTTAGCTTGGGTTACGAATCTGTTTTTTCTAGTTTATGGAGGTTAGTGTTGGGAATTTCTCTATTTTCCAGCAATGGAGGGGTGTTATAGGACTCCAGCCACTGCTGGCTAGTATGCTTTGCTGCTGGAAGGAAGGAAGAAAAGTTTGGAGTACTTTTGAACCCTTCAGAACTTTTCATGTCATTGAACACTACAAAATGGGTGGGAAAGATGGACCAAAGTTTGAAGATCATCTTTGCAATTTTGCTATAGCTATGGGGCTGCTGTCACTTAAACTCCAAAATGAAGACACAAACAGACTACATCACTAAATCTATCTATCTATCTATCTATCTATCTATCTATCTATCTATCTATCTAGTGGTGCTCAAACTACGGCCCATGGGTCCAATTAGGCCCATGCATCTCATTAATCCAGCCAGGGCTGAGAACCTGGGACCTCTCTAGACTGCCCCCATCTGCCCCCACTGCCTGATGTTAGCGGTGGCAGTGGCGCAGTGGCAATCGTGCTTTGTCCCCGCTGCTCCGAGCTGCCTCTGGCTTGGTCCCTTCGATTCAGCAGCCTTTGGTGACGTGGATCGCTGCCTTGGGGAAATTTTCAGAACCTTCCTCACTTCAAAATCCATGGCACTAGAAGAGTCCCTTGGCGGCCCGGAATGACATCTTAAAATAGATTTAAGAATTGATCACTGCCATTAAACTGCAGGGCACTGGGGAAAAGTTAAATGGTACACAACCTATATATCTTTTACAGCCATAATACACCTTTGACAATGGAGAGCACCGAACAGCCTTTCTCAACTTGAGCCCATTTATATCTGTTGGACTACAGTTCTCATCATTCCCAGCCTACAGACAGAGGGATTGTAACGCAACACACCTAGAGGGTGCCAGGAAGGGAAGAATAAGATATGTTATCCATTTTTAGTTTTCTTCTCTAAAACATGGGCATATACATTCTATTTTCAGTTGATCCAAATAAAATTATGCAAAAAAAGTTGCATGGAATCAAGCTGATGTCACTTTGTTACATAAAAATCATTTCATTTATATAACACATATACATTTTATCTATCCTATGTTAATATTATTTTGATCATAATGAAAGGCTACTTGGAAGAGCCACAGATTAATGTGTGACCATATTACTCTTTATTGTCTTGGTTCCATTTTACAGGCTTACCTTAAAGAAGCTGTGTTTCCTATTACGTTGTCCTAGCCATAAGTTACTTCCGGGAGTCAAATTTGATTCTGGAGGATCTATAACACGTTCATAAATCCTGTAGAATGAAGGTCAATTTGTTACCCACTTTCTCTTTGCTTAGAATTGTAGTAAAACTTAAATACAAACTTGAATGAATAAATATACAGTAGAACCTCATACAACAATTGCCCCTTATAGCAACAAAATTGCATAACAATTAGGTTTTGGGGGGAAATGGCATCCCACATAACAATTTTCACTATGGAAAAAATCGTATAACAATTTTTCAATTGGAAAAAACACTTAGCAAAAAAAAATACTTGTACGATGCATCCCATAGGGAAAATTGCTATACGATGCTTGCAGCGTATAGCAATTGTTTTGTACAACAACGAGCCCCATGGAACAGATTAAAATCATTGTATGAGGTACCACTGTAAATGTAAACCCATTTTACATGCAAGTAAGCAGAATTTTCAAAACGTGGTACACTATAATACACATCACACAGTTCTTGTGGACTGGTGATCATGCTTTTACATTGAGCCTGGTTAGATTCAAAACACACAAACACCAATCCATGCATAATGAAACTGGCTCTTGAAATGAGCCGTATTATATTATATATTACAATGTCCAGGCTAACTGACACTGAAAAGCATATTAAAGGAAAATGAAAGTAAAAGATTCCCAAGTACTCCTCTTGACCTAATGGGACAAAGAAGGTACATTTATAGATCATTCACATAATTTGAAGCCAGTACCTTTTACATGAGGATTTCAAAAGATGAACTTCCAAGTAATATCAAAACAGCATTACAGCATGTACAAGAAGTATAGTGGCTCAATTGAAAAAAACACACGCTAAAACAAGGTTTCTGTTAGTTCCACAAGCAAACAGCATTTTTGGGGAGAGTATCACAATGTATCAAGACTAGAGAAACAACATACTTTTTTTAAAAATGGGGAAATGGAGAAGTTTTTTACAGGGTTGAGAAAATTAATGGAGAAAGAGGCCATCAGTGGCTAATAACCATGGATATTTGTTCTCTTCAACATCAAAAGCAGTGCAACTCTGTCCAGTATATCAATTACTGCAAATCTAGTTTTGTTTGTGGCTTCTCATAGATACCTGCTTGACCATATACATGCACAGAGAACTAGATTAGATAGGCCTTCAGTTTGATTCAGCATAACTCTTCTTTTTTAATGCAGTTTTATTGTAAGTGTAATATAAATAAATATTTTAGAACAGTGATTCCCAACCATTGGTCTCCAGACATTTTTGGATTACAGCTTCCAAAAATCTTAGCCAGTACATGGTTGGTGAAGGCTTCTGGGAGTTTTAGTCCAAGAACTTCTGAGGACACAAGATTGGGAATTACTGGTCAAAATATTGCACGTATTATACAGAAACCAGATAACAAATTCATGCAAAACAAATCCAGAAGTCATCAGAATTGGACCACATATTAAGGGCTTGTCTAAATACTGAAATGCTCCTGTATTTGTATTAGATTTACCAGGCTTAAACTCTGTTTAAAGATCAGGAACTACATGACATACAACTAAGCATGCATTTTCTCAGCCAGCAATTTTTTTTATTTTAAACAGCCTGGCAAGAATTATTTATTTTGAATTGATTCTGGTCACAGTTTATATTGAACTGTTTTTGCAAGTGCAATTACCTATGTTAGGGTAAATTGTGTCTGGAGTTTGGTAAATTTTCATTGGCAAAGTAATGGGTTTTGGACTGCAGATGCCCTTTTTCAAAATCTCTTTTAAGGATAGTACTATTGCGCTTCCCCAGCTTAAAAAAAGATTGGAAAATATGAGACTGACACTACAGTGACCATTTTAGGCATCAGAGCCATGGATCCACAGCTGCACTGCTGGTGCCGAAAACTGCAAATGAGGACATTGCTCAGTGTTTTTCTGCCAACTGCTGTTGTGTTATGCCAGATAGAAAAAATAGGGGGAGAAACTATGGAAAATATTACCAAGACAATTGAGACCATATGCTTTTGTACATGAGGTGGGACACAATCGGAGCAGGGAAGTGATCATCAGGCAGCAGAGCCAGGGAGTCACGACTGTGATGCTGGTGTCCAAAACTGCAGACACCTGACCTGACGGTGGAGTGCCCAATTGCCAGCTTGTTTGCAAATACAGTGATTTGAAAACACGTGTAGTCACCTGCACTGATATACTGCACAGCTTTCAATCAAATTCCAAGTTATGTCATTAGGACACACACCCCAACACAAAAACCACATGTTTGCAAGTAATGGATGGAGAAACTGTGTTCCTCTTGGTATTCACATCATTAAATCAAAACTGCATCTTAGAGAACTGAGTGCCATCATTTGACTCTTTTATGCTCTTGTGAATATATTTGCCTACTGCTAGTCCTTAAACATTATGGCTGGAAATCCACCAAGTATTTGAATGGAATCCTGATGTTTTTATAGTAAAGCATTAAAGAAAGCATAAGGGGCTGTGGTGTTTCAGTGGTTATGAAGCTTGCCTTTTTAGCTGGAAGGCCGGCAACTCATCAGTTCAAGACCCGAGTACTGCATGACAGAATGAGCACCCATCTCTGTCCCAGCTCCTGCCAACCTAGCAGCTCTAAAGCAAGAAATTGCAAGTAGATAAATAGATCTTGCGGACATGAAAGGAGCCTCATTTGGGTGCCCCCTGAGTGGAGATTTTTTTAGCAAAAATCCTTTCAACCCAGAATAATTTCTGACATGAAATTATTATTATTATTAAAGAAAGCAATGAAATACTTTCCTCAATAGGCAATGCTCAGTCTTCCAAAGTTTTAGCAACAGAAGAGCAAGCCACCTGTAATCCCTGTGTTAAATAAGAAATGGAAGATACTGCAAGTAAATGTTTTTAAATGAACTTGTGAAGCAGCTCTGAGATTACAAATACAAGCTAATCAACAACTCAGCATGTTATCACTTCATTTACTCTCCAATTGTTTTTCAACATGTTCAAGCCTAGACTTGCTAAATGTAATCACTGGTATATATTTCTGCATGCCATTTGTTAGGGGAAAACATACATTTAAGAAACCTAGATTGTCATTGACTTTTAAAGATTCTTAGACAGAAAATTATTGCTTTGTAGTGATGAATCACATGAAGCCACAGGTAAGAAAATATGTTGCTTCAGACATATTTTGATGGTAGAAGATAACAGAAATAGTAATGTAGGGGTGAAGAAAAAACAACCATATCTGGAACCTGATAGCATATTTCTATTTAAAACGTATAGTTTAGGAACATTAACTAAACTCAAACAAATTGTTTGTATAATTATGGTGAGTGCTTACCTGCACTGTAATTACAATCAACTCTAATTCCTCAGAATACTGTGTGACAAAAACACTTCTAAAATTGTAATCACCAATGCTGTGGCAACACACACACACACACACACACACACACACACACACACACACACACACACACACACACCACCTGCTCCATAATAACTTGTCGCATTTCCCCTTGAACTAATTTACCTCTTTGAGTAGAGAAACACGTTCCTTTCCCATAGCCTATGTTTTGGAGATCAGCAAAATGGTTGAAGTGTTTATTATTTATTCAACATTTTCATGTGTAATCACCTCATTTCTTTAGCAAAAGAAGCAGAATTAGGATGCTTTAAGAGTCTAAATAAGACTTCTGACCTGTTCATTCAGAAAGTCAATAATAGAGTGACTTGTTCACATTAGAAATTTCATTTTGCATGTATGTTTCATGTACTGTACTTTTATTTAGGGACAAGCTATTAGCTCTAAAGAATTTGTGGCCTTTTCAAAATCTTGGTCAATATTCCATGAAGAACTCATTTTTATAACAGCTGAAAACTTAACAGCTTAAAACAAAGGAATGTACTGCCTCCCCACAACACTACTTACAAGGGAATATTGGATTTTTATTTGTTTGACCAAGTGAGGCTCTAAAGGGATGGCACAATATCTGTCTCCAATAACATAAGAAGAATGCATTTTTCAATGTAAAAGCACACAAATCGACATGTATTATGCTACAGCTCAATAGTGCAGTGTAAGGAAGACAAATGAGGCATAGTTCGAAATGTTTTCTCTCAGGCTTTGCTGGGGATTAGACAAAGGCTTTGTCCTATATGGAAGAAGGTTATAACAACGGCCCCTTCTTCTTGTCATCCTTCCAGAAAATCCTATTCATAAGATAGGTGGTATCTTGTAAAGGACTCTTCACTTTTCTCTGAGTGTCCTTCTGTTCTAATGACATTGTATCTACCCACTTTCTTCTGCAATCAGCCATTTGGTTAATATAAAAAAAGACTTTCTTTCCTCTCTCTCTCCCCCACCCCCATATACACAAAATTTAGCATGCCATGTTGGAGGAGATGGCATTCCCTATCATCACCAAGACTGGAAAGCTGAGTACCAACAGTAGAAGTTAGTCAGTCAGTGGGGTTGTGGTGGCCCAGTGGTTAAGAAGCTCACCTTGTTAGCTGGAAGGCTGGAAAGTCAGCAGTTCAAGACCCATGTAATGCATGATAGACTGAGTGCCCATTTCTGTCCCAGCTCTTGGGGACATAAAATGAGCCTCATTTGAGCATCCCCTGAACAGGGTTTCTTCCACAAAAATCCTTTCAACCCAGAATAATCTCTGACATGAAATTATTATTATTATTATTATTATTATTATTATTATTATTATTATTATTATTATTCAGTGGTTTTGATTTAAAATACTTTGTTTATTGTATTAGGATTCTTGATTATTTATTTATTCTAATTTGTAATGCTGCCCAACTCCAAAGACTCTGGGCGGCTCACAGAAAATAAAATCAAACCAGCAGCAGTTTCAAAAGCAATAAAAACCCATTTAAAAAACTACTGACAACAATATTAAAAATATTAAAAGCTTTAAAGAGTTTGAAAGAGATTATGGGATCTTAAAAAAGAGTGTGAGTGTTCTGCTAAATTAGCCAGCAGGCCGGGGATACTGTGTGGCTGGTACCCCACACCTGCCCTGCCAGCCAGGTTTTTAACCCTTTCCTGAAGGGCAGCAACTCCGTCTGGAGACGCAGCTCAATTGGCAGGCGGTTCCATAGGGCCAGAGTAGATACTGAGAAGGCCCTCTTTCTGGTGCTAGAGAGACGCGCCTCTCTAGCAGATGGAACAATGAGAGAGCCTCTCCAGTCTGCTCTGGTGGGATGGGCAGATGTCCTTGGGGTGATGCAGTCTCTTAAGTATCCTGGCCCACTACCATGTAGGGCTTTAAAGGTAATTACCAGAACCTTGAATTGCACCTGGAGGCACAATGGCAACCAGTGCAGCTCCCGAAGCAGTGGCGAGGCATGGGCATAATGCCCGCACCCCATCACCACCTGAGCAGCTGCATTCTGGACCAGTTACAGCCTCCAAATGTTCATCAGGGGCAGCCCCATGTAGAGCACTTTACAATAGTCAAGTCTGGAGGTGACCAAAGCGTGCGTGACCATGTGCAAGGAGTCCTGATCTAGGAGAGGGCGTAACTGGCGTATAACACGAAGTTGTGCAAAACGGTATGTGCAAAAGCCCTCCTGGCCATGACTGCCACCAGCTCTTCGAGCAGGAGTCTTGCGTCCAGGAGGACCCCCAGATTATGGGGTAAAATAGCCCCATTCAGAACCAAAGATGGTAGCTCCCGAGATAACACAGGGCTCCTGACCCACAGCCCCTAAGCCTTGCCAGGATTCAGTTGTAGCCCATTGTCCCCCATCCAGACACTAACAGCCTCCAGACACCTGGATAAGACTTCAGCTGCATCACTTGGATTCAGTATGTCAAGCTCACTAAAACTATAATAAACAGCCTACAGCATAACACTACACAAAATGTTCTGTATAAGCAATTTTTATACATCTGGACATATGTACTCATGTTAAAAAAAAACCATATTTGCTGGCATATAAGACCCGCTTCCTCCCCTTAAAATACACTGGAAAAATGGAGGGCATCTTGTACTGTATATAGTGGGTGTTGTGTATTAAGGCACATTTGCAAGTTGCGCAGGCAGCACCTTGCAAGAGGAAAATGGTGGTTTCCTGCCATCCAAATTAGGAGATAAAGTTGGCACCACAACCCTCGTTCAGGGCACGCATATTAGACTAATCCAAGCCCTATGATTGGTTACAGTTTTGGATCCTGTTTCTCATTGGTTAATTACATATATACCCTGTTATGATTGGTTAGTTATGGTTGTCCGGCGGGTCGCTACTTTGTATCAAGGAGCCACCACGAGTAACCAAGGGTGGGGCCAGACCGGATCTGTACTACCCATTCCACACAGGTAGCCAGCAACATGTTAAGCCTGGGTCTCCTCCACTATGCTACCGCTCCTGGTGTAGCTAGCCTTTGCCTCCTACATGGCAGATTCCGGAGGGACTGACTTCATGGGATTGTATAGCCATCTCTGTGTCTGGAGCAGCTTGTGAGCATAACGTAAAAGACTGTTGAATAAAGCTTGTTGCTGTTCTGTTCATCGTTGTCTGGACTATTGCTTATAAGGGCCGGACATAAAAGTGGGCTACTGTATTTTGGTAATACAGTAATGAGGTGCGTCTTATACTCCAATGTGTCTTATATGCTGGCAAATATGGTACAGTGGCTAAAGTGGCTAAAACACTGACTGGGAGGTGGAAGGTCAGCAGTTCGATTCCCGAGTACTACAGGATGGAATGAGCTCCCGTCTTTGTCCCAGGCTCCTGCCAACTTAGCAGTTCGAAAGTATAAAATTGCAAGTGGATAAATAGGGACCACTTTGGTGGGAAGGAAACAGTGTTCTGTGCACTCCAGTGTCTAGTCATGCCTGCCACATGACCATGAAAATGTCTGCAGAAGCAGACAGCGCTGGCTCTTTGGCTTTGAAACAGAGATGAACACTGAACCCTAGAGTTGGATATGACTGGCTTTCGAGCAAGGGAAATCTTTACCTTTATGGTACATATATACAATGCCCCTGCCAAGCTTGAAAGAACTTCATGCAAATTGAAAAAATTATACAAAGGAGCAAGGGCATAGTTTGGGACACAACATGGTCAGATGGTCTCCCAAGGTATACTAATGAAAACTGGAAATTGAGAACAATTTTCTTAATACTTTTGTATCACAGAATGAGACCTGTACTACAACTATAACTCCATATGAAAATATTATTAGAGATACAAAACATTTCAAAAACATTTTATAGGTTTATAATCTTTTCATTGCCATTTCATCATGCAATTGAACATCACCAAGTTTTCATTTCTGTCTCCCACATTCATACACAGAGAGGGACATTTAATAAGTCAAAAAATATCCAGACGTTTACATCTCTACCATCTTCAATTTACCTCCCAGCAACCTGACTTTTTAGAGACAGAATTTTGTCAGACGTTAAGACTGCAGCCAGAGATAGGAGTTTGGTTCGCTCAAGATACTGTATCAGAGTTCATATTTAATAGCTGCAATACATATTTCAATAGATTTCTTCACCAATCTGACATAGTGCTGTTTGCTCTCTTTTTACATAGTTCATTAGCACTACTACTAATTTAGGAGCAGATTTTAAGTTAAGATACATAACTGTCTAGATATATTGCATTAAGGCAAATAACTGTACAGGCCTGCAGTATTATACATATCCTGCAATACCATACACATTCTGATAGCACACCTAACTGAGATTCAAACGCAAGTGTAGGAAGAACTGTCTGGAATAAATCTCTGCTCTTGATTCATGCACATATAATAGACAGATCTTGAAATGTAAAATTAACACTGACAATAACAATTAACATTGATCATTACAAAGATGACTTTATCACATGCATAATGTTATTCTTTGTCGATCACAGGGACTGCAGCATATAGGTCTCCAGTTTGAATACAATTTTAATCCTAACAAAAACTTTTCAAAACCAGCTGCTTTTCCAAAGCAGAAGTTAAAAACAGAAGTTGGCCATGAGGCTTGCATCTGAAGACATTCTGAAAAAAATGGCTCAGAGAAATATTAACTTCCCTAGGCTGTAATTCTCTCACATCCCATTCCAAAGATGAGTCATTAATTGCAGAGCTGACCATTTTAGCAGGCTTTATGGCAAAAAAGCAGAAGATGACAGACTGTGGCTGGGATTTACTTCAAGAAAGAAAACAGTCCCATAAAGCAAACAAATCATAAGGACATGAAAGACAGAAGAAAGGTAAAATACCAAAATTTATTGACCTAGAATAATGGCAATCGAAAATGCACCATCATCTCATCATCAATATAATGAATCATGAAGCAAAGAAAGAAAGACATTCCATTTTCACAGACAATTTTGTATTCTTGACAATTTATTGGTACAAATAGATATTTTTAATATACAATGTCTTTTATCTCACTGGCATTCCCCTGGTAACAGAAGCCTAGCAAAAGATCTAGCAAAAGACAAAGATGAAGACAATTTCCTGCATTTTCCCTCTCTTTGTGCTTGTGCAAAATCCATGTGTGTGATTCACAGAGACCACAACAAAGAACATATTCATACCTCTGTTTCCAAAACTAATTAGTTGTAGGTTAAATTACTTACAAGTACTCCTAAAGCTTCATTGATTCTAATGACAAAAAGTTGGCTGGGGCTGCTACTGGTTTGTCCCTGGACAAATGTGTCATGATGCCATACCTGTCAAGTGTGGCTCCAGACAATACGGCACCTGTGCAGAAGGCTTCTGCGTAGAACACTTCTGCACATGTGCAGAATCCTTCTACACATGCGCAGAAGGCTTCTGCGCATCCCCTTCTGAGGAGAGAAGGGTCCTGCACATGCGTAGAAGGGTTCTACACAGAAGAGGATGCACAGTAACTACTTTCCCCCAACGTCAAATTACGGGATGGCAGTGGGTCCAGGTGGGAAAGTAGAGAAAGCAGTGCTCAGTTACAGGAAATCCCGGCCAATACAGGATACTTGACAGGTATGCATGAAGCCGGGGGGTAAGGAGGAGAGCCAGCCAGCCGGGCGAGCGAGCGAGCGGCGGAAGGGCCAGCCGCGCTGCCGCCGGGCAACCACCCCCAGCCAGGGGGTGAGGAGGAGAGCCAGCCAGCCGGGCGAGCGAGCGGCGGAAGGGCCAGCCGCGGCCGACGCCGGGAAACCATTCTCAGCCGGGGGGTGAGGAGGAGAACCAGCCAGCCGGGCGAGCGGCGGAAGGGCCAGCCGCGCTCCGCCGGGCAACCACCCGCAGCCGGGGGGTGAGGAGGAGAGCCAGCCAGCCGGGCGAGCGAACGGCGGAAGGGCCAGCCGCACCGCCACCGGGCAACCACCCCCAGCCGGGGGGTGAGGAGGAGAGCCAGCCAGCCGGGCGAGCGAGCGGCGGAAGGGCCAGCCGCGGCCGCTGCCGGGCAACCACCCCCAGCCGGGGGGTGGGGAGGAGAGCTAGCCAGCCGGGCGAGCAAGCGGCGGAAGGGCCAGCCGCGGCCGCCACCGGGCAACCACCCCCAGCCAGGGGGTGGGGAGGAGAGCCAGCCAGCCGGGCGTGCGAGCGGCGGAAGGGCCAGCCACGGCCGCCGCCGGGCAACCACCCACAGCCGGGGGGGGTGAGGAAGAGGAGGAGGAGGAGAGACGGTTGAGCAGCGGAAAGGCCAAGAGAAGACCAACTGAAAGACGGGAAGAGGGCAGAGGAGGAAAAGCAGGGGGCGAGACTCAGAGTCCCAGGCAAAGGATAAGTACCTGATATGCAGATGTAGAAGACTTAATATAGAAACTGACATAGAGACTTTATACTAACTAAATACAGAAATTGACATAGAGACTGTGTATAAAGTGTGATAATATGCATGACAATATGTTGTCTAAAATGTTTTAAACTTTTAAAAACTATGATAAAATGTATGAGGAGGGGAAAATGGCGTAGACACCGGCAAACCACACCACAAAGCTTGCCAAGAGAACCCTATGGACCAAAACAAAAGGCAAAACAAAGGGGCAGGCTAGGTGATACAGGATGCTTAACACCACAGAGGGGAGGAAGGGGAGGGACAGGAAGGGGGAGGGGAAATGCAATGTTGTAAGGAACAATACTGCATAGGGACATGGAATGTGAGATCAATGAACCAAGGAAAACTGGAAGTGGTAAAAAATGAGATGGAAAGAATAAGCATTGACATATTGGGAATCAGTGAGCTCAAATGGACAGGGATGGGGGAATTCAGCTCTGGAAACCATCATATCTACTACTGTGGGCAAGAAAACCTTAGAAGAAATGGAGTAGCCATAATTGTCAGTAAAAGAGTGAGAAAAGCAGTAATGGGATACAACCTTAAAAATGACAGAATGATGTCAGTCAGATTCCAAGGCAAACCTTTCAATGTCACTGTGATCCAAATATACGCACCAACCACTGGTGCAGATGAAGCCACAATGGACCAGTTCTATGAGGACTTACAACACCTCATAGAACAGACACCAAGAAATGATGTCCAAATTATATTGGGAGACTGGAATGCCAAAGTAGGAAATCAAAAAGTGGAGGGAATAACAGGCAAATTTGGACTTGGAGTACAGAATGAAGCAGGGCAAAGATTGATAGAGTTCTGCCAAGAGAACGCACTGGTCATAGCAAACACTCTCTTCCAGCAACACAAGAGGCGACTTTACACATGGATATCACCAGATGGCCAACACCGAAACCAGATTGACTACATACTCTGCAGCCAAAGATGGAGTACCTCCATACAGTCAGCAAAAACAAGACCTGGAGCAGACTGCGGCTCAGATCACAACCTACTGATCGCGAAATTCAGGCTTAGACTAAAGAAAATAGGGAAAACACGGAGACCAGAAAGATATCACCTAGACAGCATCCCTAAAGAATACGCGGTGGAGGTGATGAACAGATTTAATGGCTTAGACTCGGTAGACAGAGTACCAGAAGAATTATGGACGGAGATGGGGGACATCATGCAGGAAGCAGCAAAGAAAACCATACCAAAAGAAAAGAAGAGTAAGAAAGCAAAGTGGTTGTCTGATGAGGCTCTTAAAATAGCAGAGGAAAGAAGGAACGCCAAAGTCAAAGGAGAAAGGAAAAACTACAATCATTTGAACACAGAATTTCAAAGAAAAGCAAGGAGAGATAAGGAAAACTACCTAAAAGAACAGTGCAGAGAAATGGAGGAAAACAACAAAAGAGGCAGAACCAGAGATCTTTTCAAAAAAATCGGCGAAATCAAGGGAACATTTAAAGCAAAAATGACCATGATAAGGGACAAAGACGGAAAGGAGCTAGCTGATGCAGAAGAAATTAAGAAAAGATGGAAAGAGTACACAGAGGAACTTTACAAAAAGGACCTCAACACTCCTGATAGTCATAATGATGAAGAAATTGAACTTGAGCCAGACATCCTGGAGAGCGAAGTCATAAAGGCCCTAAAGAGCACTGCAAACAACAAAGCTAGTGGAGATGATGGTATCCCAGTTGAATTCTTCAAAGCGCTAAAAGATGACGGCGTCAAATTACTGCATTCAATATGCCAGCAGATTTGGAAAACAAAACAATGGCCACAGGATTGGAAAAGATCAGTATACGTCCCAATCCCAAAAAAGGGCAATGCCAAAGAATGTTCAAATTATCGAACAATCGCGCTCATCCCACATGCCAGTAAGGTGATGCTCAAGATAATACAGGATAGACTTCAGCAACATGTGGAGAGAGAATTACCAGAGGTGCAAGCTGGTTTCAGAAGAGGCAGGGGGACTAGAGACCACATTGCCAACATATGCTGGATCATGGAGAAAACAAAGGAATACCAGAAACAAGTTTACTTTTGTTTTATTGACTACACTAAGGCATTTGACTGTGTGGACCACAACAAGATGTGGCAAGTAATTAAAGAGATGGGAATTCCAGAGCACCTCATATGCCTTCTGAGAAATCTGTACATGAAACAAGAAGCAACAGTTAGGACAGAACACGGAATGACAGAATGGTTTGGAATAGGAAAAGGAGTAAGACAAGGCTGCATTTTGTCACCATGCTTATTCAACCTATACACAGAGCACATAATGCGCAGTGCAGGGATGGAGGAATCACAATATGGGATTAAAATCGCTGGGAGAAACATCAACAATCTGAGATATGCAGACGATACCACCCTAATGGCAGAAAGTGAGGAAGACCTAAAGAATCTCTTGATTGGGCTGAAGGAGGAAAGTGCAAAAGCTGGCTTGAGACTCAATATCAAGAAAACCAAGATAATGGCAACAGGCCCAATCAGTTCCTGGAAAATAGACGGGGAAGAAGTAGAAGCAGTGACAGATTTTACTTTCTTAGGATCAAAGATCACTGCAGATGGGGATTGTAGCCATGAAATAAAAAGGCGACTGATTCTTGGGAGACAAGCGATGAGAAACCTGGGGAACATAGTGAAAAGCAGAGACATCACACTGAAAACAAAAATTAGAATAGTCAAAGCAATGGTTTTCCCAGTAGTAATGTATGGATGTGAGAGCTGGACAATTAGGAAGGCTGAACGTAGAAGAATAGATGCCTTTGAAGTGTGGTGTTGGAGGAGGGTTTTGAGAGTCCCCTGGACAGCGAGGAGAACAAACAGGTCATTCTTAGAAGAAACTAGCAGAGGTTGCCCGGCGTTGCCGGGCTGTTTTAAATGGTGTTGTAAGGTTTTTGTTTTATGTTTATGCAAATGAGGTTAGTATGTAATTTTTTAAAAAAATGTTTATTTATACGCACTGACTGTTTTAAACTGTGATCATTTTTTTGGATTTTAAAAAGAGGAAAGGTTGATATAATTTTTTTCAATTATTGTATTTTTAAAAATAATGTGTTACTATGTGAATTTTTATTAATAGGTGTACCTTGGATAACAATTTTTAAAAATGTGAAATTTTAATATTTTGACTGTTCTTTCTCCTGTGGCCACTGGGTAGTGCTGTTGCGTAATTTTTAATTTTGAGTGATTTTTCTCTACTGGCCTGTGGGTGTCGCGTCTTCTTCCTGTTAGTAGTGTCCTCCTTTTCTCATTTCAGTTCCAGTCGTCGATGAGTGAGGACGTCTCCTGGTATGTTCTCTGGTTTATTTTTGTTAGGGGGGTTTGTTTTGGGTTGGGGGGTGTTTCTGTGTGTTTCTCCTTGTTTATTACTGGTTGTTTTTGGATGTCTTTGTGTTTTCTTTTTATGTTTATTAGTTTTTGTTTTTGATTATTTTTGAATCTTCTTGTTTGTGATGGGGATGGGGGTATTTCCGTGGGCCTGCGTCGGTGGCTGGCCCGTGGAAATACCATGTGGCGGTAGGCAGCGGCAGCAGGGGGGTCTTTCTGTTTTGGGTTGGGGGTGTTTCTGTGTGTTTCTCCTTGTTTATTTTTGTGTTTCCTTTGTATGTTTATTATTTTTGTTTTTGATTTTTTTTAATGTTCTTGTTTGTGTTGGGGGTGCAGGTATTTCCATGGGCCGGCCTCGGTGGCTGGCCCGTGGCAATACCATGTGGCGGTGGGCAGCGGCGGCGGGGGGGGGTGTCTTTCCTTCTCGTGTGCCGGGCTCAATGCCTGGCCCGTGGGAAGGAAGGGCAGCGGCGGCGGGGGGAGTTCCTTAACTCGGCGTGGCCTCTGTTGCTGGACCGCGTTAAGGAAGGCCATCGGTAGGGTGGGGGAGTTCTTTAACGCGGCGTGGCCTCTGTTGCCGGACAGAGGAAGGCTATCTGCGGGATGGCGATTTCCTTAACATGAGCTGTGTTTCTCTGAGGCAGTGCATTTTTTATTTTAATTTTTTGCGCGGCGCATTTCTCCCCTGTGGCGGTGGGCATCGGTGGCGGTGGGGGTCTTTCCTTCTCTCGTGCTGGTCTCAATGCCTGGCCCGTGGGAAGGAAGGGCAGCAGCGGCGGGGGGGGGGTGTTCCTTAACGCGGCGTGGCCTCTGTTGCCGGACAGAGGAAGGCCATCTGCGGGATGGCGATTTCCTTAACTGTAGTCTTTTACCTTTGTGCTCTTTTTTTGTGCGGGTGGTTTTTGATTGGCCGTGGCGCTTTTCCCCATGTTCTTTGTGCTCCTGCCTCTCAGCCTGATTGGGTGTGGCGCCGCGCGGCGCAAAGAACATTGGGAAATGAAGTTATTTCCCTTTTTTCACGTTTGTGGGGCTCTTGCCCCACTGGCGCATTTCTCAATCCTGCATTTACCTGCGTACCCAGTTCGGGCGTGTGCACAAATGGTGAGTGCGGGCTAGTAGGGCCTGGCTAAGGAGCCTATGCGAAGTTCCAACGGGTAACCCTCGATTTTATAAGTTAAGATTAACCCTGACTGCTCATTGGAAGGTCAAATAGTAAAGATGAAGCTAAAGTACTTTGGACATCAAATGAGAAGGGAGGATTCACTTGAGAAGGCATTGATGTTGGGAAAGGTGGAGGGCAAAAGAAGAAGGGGGAGGCCAAGGATGAGATGGCTAGATGGCATTGTAGACACAATGGGCACAGAGCTGGGAGGGCTGAGGGGGATGGTGGAGGACAGAGGCGCCTGGAGGAAAATGGTCCATGGGGTCACAAAGGGTCGGAGTCGACTGTGCGACTGAACAACAACAATGCACACAAACAGGTATGCTTACATTTTAGCATAGCCATAAGAAAACAGTCCATATTTACATGAGCTGCATGTATCACTCTGGTGAATGTGTGTGCGTCTGTGTAGGGTCTCTGTAGATTGTATTGTTTTGGGAGCTTTCTATTCCAAAGCTTCTTGACAGTGTTTCCTACTGTTTTCTTATGGCTATGCTAAAGTGTGAGCATACCTGCTTGTGTGCATGTGAATGTAAATATAGTATATGGTTTAAAGTACCAACCATACTTAGCAGTTGATCAAAAACATGATTATTTTGAGCACTTTTAAATAACTTAAATATGGCTGAACATTTTTAAACCCCTTCCTTTCTTTCCTCTTCTGCACCTAACAATAACTTCTTGATTAAAGAGGTGGTGGTTATTGTTACGCAGTAAAAATTCAATAAGAAAAGACTTCCTTCAAAATCTGAAGCATTTATCTAAATGGCTTTCTTCTTATGTGAATCGGAACTCCTACATTAAGGCAGGCATGGGGCATGTGAAGAAAAAGAGTTTGTGCCAGCAAGATGCTTCTTCAGAGACAGGAGGCTGAAAAGCATATGAATAATTCAACTACAGTAAAACAGAAGTCATTTTTTTAAAACCTCAGCACTAATCTAAACACAATTTTAATATTTTTTAAATATTTTTATTTATTTCAAAAAGACAAAAAAATACAACTAACAAACATACAAAAAAGAAAAAGACAATAACAATACAATACAATATTATTTCAAACTCATAGAAAATAGCACTTGATAGTAATTAAACTAGTTATTTACAATAAAAACCACAATGTCAAATACCCTCATTATAGGTTATTACTATACCCATAACAATCATAAAAAAATTTCCCCAGTGCTACAACTGTTTTTTTATTTATTTCTTTACAAATTACACAACACCCAGTGAATATTTACAATGCCCGGAGAGTTTAGTATCTATATCATCTCCAAAAACCACTTTAAGATGGTACAGGTCCAAAACTGTCCCTTGCCATAAGAGAATGATCCACAAACGGCTTCCAAATACTCCAAAACCTATTTTCTTTTAATTTATCCCTTTTTACTTTTATCTCCCATGTCAGTTTGTCATTCAATGCTAAACTCCACATTTCCTTATACCACTCTCCAGTCTGTATAAATACATCATTTTTCCAATTTCTGGCAATACATTGTCTACCTGTAGTTAACATAATTTCCAATAATTCTTTTTCCTCCTTATTTGTTAATAGAATGGTACCTGACACCAACTTAATTCTTTTGCCCATTATTTCCCCAATCTCTCCTTCTATTCTTCTCCAAAATTCATTTATTTTTTTGCAACTCCACCACATATGTTCATAAGATCCAACTGTTTCTTTGCATCTCCAACATAAATTATCCCTTTTATTGTCCATCTGGTGAAGCCTCATTGGTGTCAAGTACCATTGCCACAACATTTTAAAATTATGTTCCTTAATTCTTACTGACATCTCATTATCCTCTTTTTCCATTTATTCCTCCATTCAACATCTCCTATTTTTATATTCAAATTTTGTTCCCACTTCCATTTCAAATCTTCCTGTGGATCTTTACCCTTATTCAATATAATGTAAAGTTTGCTTACTAGACCCTTAATGTTCTTTTCCCCTTTTCTAATTTTTAATACCAATTCTTCAAATTCTGTCTTTGTTCTATCCATCCCTACTTCTCTTCTATATTTTTTATTCCAATTCTCAACCTTCAATTTCTGAAACCAGTCCAATTTTAACTTTTCAAATATTTTTTTCCTCTTGGTTTCATCATCACAAACTTTTAACCAATCCTTCAATAGAGACAATTCATTTTTATCCAATATTTCCTTTTTTTCCTTATCTATTTTTATCGGAAAACACACCATATCAGTCAATTCCAAAATTGGAGAGAAATTTGGGACCATATCCTTCTTTACTCTTTTCCACACCTCCATGAGCCCTCTCATCATAGTATTACTTGTCTTTATCAATTTATCGTTTATTCCCAAAAATATCATTTTGCCAATATTCCTGTATTCTTTCATCTCCAATTCCTCCCAAATTACCTTTTCTCTTGCCAAGATCTTCACAACATTCTTAATTTGGAATGCTCGATAGTATGCCAACAAATTTGGCATACCCAAACCCCCTTCTTTCTGAGATAAGTACCAGAGCTTCTTTGGAAGTCTAGATTTTTTGCCTCCATTACAAAAATTATTGAACATCTTTTGAAACTCATTGATTTCCTTCTCCTTCAAATGGATCGCAAGTGCGTCAAATAAAAAGTTAATCTTTGGCAGCAATATCATTTTGCAAATTGCAATCCTCCCAAACCATGACAATTTCAGCTTTTGAAACTCTTGTAATTTATTCTTAAATTCTACTTTCAAACTGTCATAATTCAATCTTTTAAGTTCTTCCAATTTATTTGAAATAGTTATCCCCAAATATTTCAACTTTTCTTTTATTTGTATATTAAATGTTCCCACTATCTTTCCCATCTCCTTTACCCCCATATTACACAGCATCAATTCTGATTTATCCCAATTTATCGTCAATCCAGTTATAACCACAAATTCCTGTAGTTGATCTTTAATCCTGTCCATTACCACCTCTGGATGTTTCACCATTAACAACGTGTCGTCTGCATACATGCTCACTTTATTACCCAAAATCCCTTCTATGTTCGGATCATCCCTTATACTTTTAGCTAATATTTCCATTGCCATAATAAACAGGATAGGAGATAGTGGACAACCCTGTCTGGTACCTGCCTCAAGTTTTACCTCATCTGTAACCTCCTCGTTTACTCTAATCCTAGCGCTCCCTTTTTGATATAATAGATCAATTACCCTTCTGAATCTATCCCCAAATCCATAATTTCTAACTATTTCCTTAATTGAAGACCATTGTAGTGAATCAAATGCCTTAAAAATGTCTAATGATAATAAACCCACCTTTTCCTTCGTTTGATTAACATTGTCAATTAAATCCAATACTCTTCTAGTAAGTCAGCCATATGCCTACCTTTTAAAAAATCAACTTGATCAACATTTATATATTCCCCCATAAAACTGTTTAAACGATTAGCCAATATTGCTGTGAAGATCTTGGCATCCTGGTTTATAAGAGAAATTGGTCTGTATGATTCCACCTTTTCCATATTCTTTCCCGGTTTTGGCAGCAGAACGATTATGGTACTATACCATGAAGACTGGATTTGTCCTCCATCTAAAATATAATTGTATAGCTTCACTAACTTTGGGACCACAACATCTTTAAATTCTTTGTAAATTCTGTCGATAATCCATCATCGCCCGGAGCTTTCCCCATCTTCAACCCACTAATTACCTCCTTTACCTCTTTATCAGTAACCCTTTCCTCCATTTTTTCTCGATGCTCCTGTTTTATTCCATTCCCTAACTGTCTTTCCAAAATCCTTTTAAGCCTCTCCACGTCTACCTCCTTTTTTGCATATAATGCTTGATAAAATTCCTTCACAATTTTGCATTTATCCCTATTCTTATTACACCTTGACCCTTGTTTATTAATCAACACCCCGATTTCTCTTTTTTCCCTTTTTTAGGCTTAGCTGCTCTTGCTAATAATCTTGAGTTATTATTACTAAATTCAAAATATTCTCTATTTAAATAAATCAAATCTCTTTCTAAACACCATTTTATAAAAACCAATCATACTGATATTCATACTGTGTTCAGTCATTTCTGTTCTGACTTATGGCAACTCCTTTCAAGGTTTTCTAGGTAAAGAGTACTCAGAAGTAGTTTACCATTCCCTTCTTCTAGGGCAGGGGTTCTCAACATTTTCCTGCCATGGGCCGAACCACGCCCCCTCCATCAGCTGAGTGGGCTGGACATGTGGTCCCCACCAGCATAAATGCTGCCATAAAACATGGGGGGGGGGGATTTGCACAGGTGTGGACGTGTTTACGGCTGTTGTAAATGCATCCACTTCTACTTCCCGGGTTGTCACCGCAGGCCAGAAGATTTGCCGCCATGGGCCGTAGGTTGTAAACCCCTGTTCTAGGGGTTTCCTGGGACTGGGCAGCTTGCTCATGACTACAAAGGCTGGCTTTTCTTCACAGTGGAAAATTGCAACCAAGAATTATACTTGATATGGAACAAAAAATTGCCAAATGCTGCAAGCTAAATTCTGAAAAGGAAGAGGCACCTTAGATTGTATTGCAAATGAAAGCGCGGCACCAAAATGGCCGCCACGCTCTTTGCGCCCCCCCACCCGGACTCAGACATCCGGGTGAGTTAGGGGGCGTGGCCACCCCCTATAAAAGGGGTGGCCATGAGGCAGCCGAGCTGCCATCTTAGAAACAGCGACGGAGAGGAGAAGTTTTTCTCCGTCGCTCCTTTTTTCTTCTCGGCTCTCCAGCAGTCTTCGGCTGTTGAGCCATTGCGGTGCTTCTGATCCCCGAAAGGGATCATCTTCAGCTATGCCTCCCTAAAGGAAGGCCCCGGCGACCGAGCTGCAACCAAGAGGGAGGCACTTGCCTGGCCCTGCGCTTGCTAGGGGGCAGCAATCGGGTCGGAGGACCGCGACCGCGCCCCCGCAACAGGGCCCCACATCGATGGCACCCACTGTTACCGGTGGGATGGGGCAGATTAGGACATGGCCCCCGGCTCTCCAGCCTCAGGATGGCCCGGCAGGGGCTTCGGCCCCCGGCCCGCAATTGCCGGCCATGGGTCCAGACAACGGGGGAGGGCCTGGTGCGGTCATCCAGTAGGGCTTGCCTCCGGCCCCTCATGGACCTGGCTCCCAAACGGGGGTCCCCAGTGTATCAACCAGTGGGCAGTGTGGCCCACCTTGCCATGGCTGCACCCCTGCAATGGAGCAAGACAACACCTTTGCCCACCGTTACTGGTGGGATGGGGCAGATTGGGATATGGCCCTCGGCTCTCAGCCTCAGGCCAGCCCTTCAGGGGATTCGGCCCTCGGCCCGCAGTTGCCGGCCATGGGCCGGAACGATTGGGGGGAGGGCCTGGTGCTGGCACACAGCACGTTTTACCCCCTCAGGGGCCGGAGTTTTGGGCATGGCCCTATTCTGGCCCAAGATCTCAAATTGGGGCCTCTGGCCCAATCCCTAGCCGACCGGCCGGCCCACCTGGCCCACCTTGTACTAGGGGTTTCCGTGGCAGGGGATGCCTGGTTAGCATGTTTGGCTGTGCTGGAGGCATCCTGGGCAATCCAGTGGGAGGGGGCCCTTACCTATCTACTGGGGCCCTTCGTGTCTGCCGGCTACTTCGACTGCTGCCACTCTGCAACAGGCGGCCAGCTGGGTTGAGCTGCTTGGGACACTCCGGCCTGTGCCTGCCACCATCTCTCAGCTCCCTGTTTGTCCAGAACTGCAACCGGGGTGTGGTCGGATGTGGCCCCAGAGCTCGATTTCGGTCGCGAGCTCCGACGCCCACCGTGGGCCGGAACCCCCAGTGGGGGAGGCTCATGGGGGTGCAACTAGTGAGTATTAGGTTCAAGTTGAATGCACCCACATCACAGTCCACTTCCAGCGGTGGGGTTCAGTGGTCATGGCTTCCCAATTTGAGGCTAGTGGGCATCACTTGCCAGCCTATCCCAGTGCCCCTTGGTTGCATTCTGGCACGACGTTGGGGGTGGGGGTTTCCGCGATGTCTGGTTATTTATTGCACCCTGGTGATCATTTGTTCCAGGTCACGAGGGAAAATATTTGGTGGGGGGAGTACGTGGATATATTCTCCCTATGAACCGAGATCCCAATAAGGATAGGCGGTGCGGACAGGAGGACAGAGACATGTGCGGTCCCGCCGTAGTAAGCCACCACGCACTGAGGTGTCCGCCCCCGGGACAGTGCTGAGCATCGCAGGGGCTGTCCGGGTCCTGCTGTGCATGCCCTTTTGTGCAGACTGTCCCGTCGACGGCTTTGCCGATGGCCGGCTATTACTTGCCCCTGGGTGTTATTGGCCGCAGGCCATGAGGGGTAAGGGCTGGAGGGGGATATGTGGATATTCTCCCTATTGAACTGCGAGCCCACTAGGAGGAGAGAGAGGGACAGGGCGACTGAGACAATGAGATGTCCCATCGTCGTGAGCCACCGCACACCTTGGGCCAACTGGTTGGCGGCATACCTTGTACGTATGGTGGTATGCCACATGGCTTGACCTGCTTGGGCCATCCTGGTGTTTCCATCCATCGCTAATATTTGCAGGGCGATGGTTGATTAGATGGGCCCATGGCAGTTGGCTTACGGTGAGGCATGTGGAGGAGGGTGGCTCTATACCCTGAGGGGAGGTGGGATGAGCCCTGTCAGCTAGTGTGCTCGTTTACATCACTCCCACATGACTGGGTGGTGATAGGTACCATGGTGGTCATGCTGAGCAGCGGGCTGCTCAGACACAGGCTCCACGCTAACTGGTCGGGCAGGGGGTTCCAGCCCACCTGCTGTGTTCGACCTGCTCAGCTGACGATGCGTGTACTAAGCACCACGGTCGTTACCGACTTCGTGTCCCCTTTTGCGCTGGCCCTCACGCCGCCTCCGCATGCCCGCGGGTTGGTGGGTTACGGGGCAGAGGTAGGGGTGTATAGGGGCGATCAGAGCTCCGTCTGAAGCAACTAACTTTGTCATAAGCCCCCCCCCTGCCCCAATTAGTATAGTCAACCTGGAGAGATGGCACTCAGTTCATCCAAGAAGGAATTGGGTGGGATACCTGCCGGAGGGTTTTCTATGGGGGCTTTTGTATCCATTCGGGGGTGTTGGGGGTCCCAGGATGCTACTAATCTGGTTCCCTCGCAGGGTAGCGAAGAGGGGGCTCCACTGTCCACAGCTAAGGGAGTTGGGGCTATGAGAGTAGCGGGGGCCCTTCTTGGAACCACCTTTCCTAAGTGGAATGTCTCCCCCATGAAGCTCATACTGAGCTAGAACTAGGGTGACTGTCATTTAATCCTCCATTCAGCTTACCCTGTGGGTTCTCCATTCAGGGATGCCATTCCTGATGACCTTGTTCAGTCAGGTACTCGTAGTTGGTTCGGCTACTATGGGTGGCACGCTCCAGCAGTTCTGGTGCTGTTTGGGCACAGTGTGCTATACACTTGGCTTTCAGATTATTGCCAGTGCACCCAATGATTTAGACCTATTGGTTTTTTTAGGTTCCGAGGGGAATTTTACTTAGATAAGGCCAACCCCCTTCTGACTGAGTTAATTCATGTTCAGCACTCGACCGATTGGGGACTTCACTCAGTGGCCATTTGCTCACAGGTCGGGGTCTCGGTCTCTAGCCCATTACCTCAACGACTTTTGGTTCGGGGGTGAACGGGGCTTGGACACGTGCACGCGTCTCCTCATTTTCATTCAGACACTCAGGTGGGAACTGGGTGTCCCCTTGGCGCCTGAATAGACCGAGGTCCCATCTACTAAGCTCACATTTCTGATTCGACTCTGTCGCGCGGGCATCCGGGTTAACCATGAATACGGTGGCTTGGATCTCCGCGGCGAGTTTGGCATTGATTGCCAAACATAAAGTGTGCCCTTGTGAGCTGCAGTTAATTCATGGCCACCTTAATTTTGTCCGGTCTGGTTCAAATTACTCCTTGGTTTGGCGGGGTCTCTTCCTGGAGATCAGACCTGATGGTCTGCCCTAGATTTCAAGTACGGTCGGATACCTCCGGCTCCCGGACTTATGGGGGTTTACTCTGAGGGTGGGTGCACGGATCGCCTCCGTGATCTTACCTTCCTTGCGTTTTTTCCCATTTTGGAGAGCACTGATGCTATGGTGCAATGAGTGGGCCTACTCAGTGGTCCAATTTCGGTGTGACAATGCGGCAGTGGTACACATTGTCAACACCCAGACATGCAAATCCCCCAGGGTCATGACATGAGTTTGTCTATTCTTTTGAGAAGCCTACGCCTAAATGTGCCATTCTAGGCCTGACATGTTCTAGGTATTTATAATGACATTACTGCTGCTTTCCACCACCTGCAGATCACCCGGTTCCATGCCGTACTCCGGAAGCAGAGGGATTCCACTCGCCACTTTTGGCCGATGGCTGGAGTTTGGCGAGGAGAAGGGAACCGGACATGTCATTGGCACCTCGCACGCGTAAGGCGTATCACTATGCATTCATGCGTCGTGTTTGGGAGGGGCGGACACGGGAACGTGTCCGCCGCCCTTACACGCGTCACTCCTGTTCCCAGAGTTTCTGACCCACCTTGCACGAGGCTGGCATTACTTATGTACAGATAGGTGTGAGGTGGCTCTTGGCCACGCAGCTACCACGGTAGCCTTTTTGGAGCGCTCCGCATCAGTGAGTGGGTGCCAGAGTTGGTGCCACCTGTGTAAGGCGGAGGTGTCTCATAGGGCACTGGAACTCGAAGATGTCTCTGTCACACATGAGTGGGCTCGAGTGGGGATGCGGTCCTCACGGGTTATTCAGCACGGTGTAGGCAGTGGTGCATACTGCTACTAGGTTTTTGAGACATCTGTCCAGTTTGGTGCCCTACACGAATTTTCGACAGTGCCTGCTGCGCGCCCCAGCCTGTTTTCTGCCACTGGGATGGGTCTACCCTTACCATAGTAAAGTCCCTGAGGGTGACCGGTGCCGCGTTTCGCGGTGTGGGGCCCGTTTTGGCACCATTTACTTAAGATAGGCGTCGCGTTGATCTCGGCTACGCTTGGGGTACTCGGAGGTGGATATGCGTCTACGCGCAATTTCAGATATGTATGTCCCCTCACTGTACGAGTACCTAGTTATGTCCTTCACCCTTTTTTCTCCTCTTTTACAGATCCTAGGGGTCTCAAAACACCGGTGGCAGGGGGCTGGTGGGCCGCAGCTATGTACACTGGGCAGCAGTATATGCTGCAGGGACAGAGAGTGGACCCCGGCTGGGCTGTGTGCATCCGCACGTATGCTATGGTATGGTATGCGCGGCACATGGGGGCGGGAACTGTGGCCATTCCTGCTGTCTGACAGGGATGCTGGACCGCCCAATGTTTTACAGGCACCTCGGCGGCAGCGATCTTATACGGATCACTGCTGTTACTAAACCGTTGAGGGGCTGTGACCTGGCATTTTGTATCACGTATGGCTTACATACGGTCGCTGTGGTCTAACATCGTGCCGAGACACCAATTTAGGGGAGATGCGGATCTCCCTAGTTCGGACTGTTCCGGCAGTCAGTGGACGGGGCTCTGGCTCTGTCCCGTTCTGAGCATGGCTGTGAGACGGCCATTGGAGACCGGATGATAGGCTTACACAAAAATTTTGCTGGTAGGCAGGAGAAGGGGTCCACCTGTCGGCTAGAGGTATGTACCTCGTTCTGGGTGTGATGCAAGCAGGCCTGGCGACCGAGCTGACGGTCTTGGGGGGGCGGTGAGTCATCATGGATGCCTCCCCGTGTGGCGGGTAGCACTGGTAAGGTAAATATTTATGACCCACAGGTATCCGGCAGGTTCGCAATTGACTGGCCAACACTTAGACAGGTACAGGTATAATAACGTTGACCGGTCAACGACAAACCAGGCAAAGGGGTGATGGCAGGAGCTCTTCAGCATGCATCACCCCGTGATTTGACGGATACACGTCAGAGGGTGGGGTCAGTAGATAGTTTATTGACTACGGTCAACAATTTGTTTGTCTCAACAAACAAATTGATACAAATGGATACATTGTAGCCAATTGCCATTGGCAATTTTGGGAGGAACCTTACCAGTGTTACTTCGGCCTGCTTGCCTTAAGAATTATAATTGGCTGAGTACCAATTGAAAGTTATAATTCGGACTAGGGCATTATTCAATAAATGTGGCCCAATGCCTTTATCCATATACCGGTGTCTGAGTCTTTCTTTGGGGGGTGCGCCTGCAATGTTTGATGGATAATGGGATACATCAATATTTTCAGAAGAAGATCACCCTGTGCTTTATAGAATTAGAGATGTGAAGGCTTGGAGGGAAAACAAAACAAAAACAAAACAAATCCAGAAAAACCCATGCTTTCCTTTTTTCCCCAAGAAGGCTTTTTTGTTTAAAACAATGAAAAAATTTGGAAAAGGAAGAAAATGTTTTATTTTAACGTGATGAATAAAATATTTAAGACAAGTTGTTCATATATTCTCCAAATCATTTCTAAAAATTATGTACAGTATCAGATTACATTCTGTGCATGGAGGATAAGCAAGTCCTAAATTACAAACTGAGCTCTCCAACGCAAAAACAAGGTGCACTTCTTCCTTTAGGGAAAAGGTTTCAGTTAATTTTTGCTGATGGGTGGGTCTGTTTGGTTCTATTCTGTCCCCTTCAATAGGCTTCAAAGCACTAGAAGGAAGTACAGAGCAACATAAAGGACCTGAACATATATACTTAATTTTAAAACATAAGAATTTAAATTTATCTGATTTCAGAAAAATTTAGCCATGTTTTAGGCACATTAGTTCATCTTTATAACCTTAATGTAAATAATAGTTTCATTACTACTAATCTGATTCTTTATTTCCCTCATCCCCAACCAACCATAGCTTAATGTTTTCTTGCCAGCTAGCCACAACATTATTTTTCTTTCTGGCTCATTTCAGGAAAATTGTGAGACTAACATATAACGTGTTGGGACATTTTCACATTACAAGTCCTTCTCAGAAGAAAAAATGTGATTTGCAAATACTGTCAAATGAAATATGCATTGAACGTACTGAGCACTAATAGAACACACATTTAGAGGCTCTTCAACGCATATTACAGAATCTTTATCCTGAGGAAGCTATATGTGAAAGGCTGTTTATACCGGAACAGTCTTGATGTACTTTGGATTTGTCTTTACATTGCCCCTATATTATTCATATCAACACTGATAATGTCTTGGATTTTTACATTAGAAGAATTCCACTTGATTTATCTATGAATTTTGAAGGCAATTTGAAGACATGATTTTTGGATCTTGATATTTTGGAAGTACTATGAAGCTAATTCTTTACCAAATATATATATTATTTAAAGACACAGAACTTTGATTTGCTTTTTGAGTGGTTTTTGTCTTTTTTCTGGTATTCATCCCTCTCTAATATCAGGAGTGTGACAAAGTGCTGTCCCATGAGCAGCAACTTTAAGTAAGCAAATATTGAAAACAACTGGACCCAAAAAAATATTCAGTAGCTTCATTTGTTGAAAAGATGACACCTGAATATCAGGGGGGGGGGGGAATGATCAAACTCTTGGAAGAGCAATACATTCTTTTGGAATGCTATTTTCAATAACTGGAAATACATACATACTGGCTGGAAGCTTTGACATTACTAAGGCCATAATACCATTTGCCCAGCAGGCATTCTTTGAGCAAGCCTCTTTTGGACTCAGAATGTGAACATGTAATGGAATCTGTGCAAGCAAAAATCAATGAAGCACTGTATCTTGCACTACTTACAGATGGATAGACAAACGTGAGAGGTGGAATTATAAATTTTGTGACGAAAGAAGGCAGAAGAAGAAGGGGGAGACCAAAGATGAGATGGCTAGATGGTATTGTAGATGCAATAGGCACAGAGCTGTTTGGGTTGAGGAGGATGGTGGAGGACAGAAGTTCCTGGTGGGCAGTGGTCCATAAGGGTCGCAAAGGGTTGGAATTGACTGTGCGACTGAACAACAACAACATCTCAGCCAGTTATTTCACAGAAACATTGAAACATGAGAGAAGAGAAATACTGCAGAGTATAGTAAAGGTAAAGGTATCTGACTCTAGGGTGCAGTGCTCATCTCTGTTTCAAAGCTGAAGAGCCAGCGCTGTCTGCTTCTGCAGAAGCTTCTGTGGTCATTTGGCAGGCATGACTAGACACCGGAGCGCACAGAATGCTGTTTCCTTCCCGCCGAAGTGGTCCCTATTTATCTATTTGCAATTTCTTGCTTTTGAACTGCTAGGTTGGCAGGAGCTGGGGCAGCGACGGAAGCTCACTCTGTCCTGCAGTACTCGGGAATTGAACCGCTGACCTTCCGCCTCCCAGTCAGCATCTTAGCCACTTGAGCCACTGCAGTCCTCAGTTGTAAAATAGGTGCCCGCCGTATCCTTTCCACAAGTCTTTAACTTAACAAACAATAAACGTGGGCCAAGCCTTTAACCACAGCCATTTGTGTCTTGTCTCGTTATTTCACGCTGGGGGCAGAATTGGGAGTGCTAAAGTATTTGCTCTGCTGACAGACAATGCCAGCAATATGAAAGCAGCAAGGGAGATCTTAATGGTTGACTATCAACATATTGTATTACTGCAACAGGATGTGCATCTCATGGGCTAAACTTGCTTCTTAATGATATTATGAAACTGGACACCATTCAATTGATGTACAGTAGAACAAAAGAAGTTATAAAACATTTATAAGATACTCATATTGTAGCTGCAGTTTTCAAGAAAGGTAAAGGTAAAGGTTGCTCTTGTCAAAAGCCAGTCGTATCCAACTATAGGGTTCAGTGCTCATCTCTGTTTATAGCCAGGGAGCCAGAACTGTCTGTGTCTGCAGACATTTCCGTGGACACGTGGCAGGCATGCCTCAACACTGGAATGCATGGAACACTGTTTACCTTCCCACCATAGTGGTATCTATTTATCTACTTGCAATTTCTTGCTTTTGAACTGTTAGGTTGGCAGGAGCTGGGACAGAGATGGGATCTCACTCCGTCGTGCAATACTCAGGAATTGAACTCTAACCTTACATTCATTGAGTTCAGCGTCTTAACCACTTGAACCTCCACATTCAAGAAAAGCAAGTAGAAAAAATGCAAAGAATGAAATAGTGACACTGAAACTCTGTACAGTAGTAAAACTCGGTGGGGAGGAGCAGTGATCTTCTTTGAAGGCTTACTTTAAAAAAAAACAAAAAAAAAAGAAGCTCTTCAAGAAACAGTGATAGTTGAAGATTTTAAAGCACCCAGGAGTGTAAGAAACACTGTTCTTGATGAGGATGTCTTCTGGGTTCAGCTGCAAAATTCCCTGAAGATTCTAAGCCAATTTCTTCAGCAATCACTGCATCTGAATCAGGCAGAGCACTTCTGTCAGAAATTCCTTATCAAATAGCCAAGTTAAAACCAACTCTTTTAAAGAATCTGTTTATCTCCACTAACATCTATAGAAGAAAGAAAAGTGAAAGTTTTTTATTTTAAGAAGCGAAGAATTCTGTTGCCATCTAATTCATGTTCCTGTAAATCTGTTAGATCCAAGCTTTAATGGTGAAAATCTATTTATTTATTTATTTATTCAATTTATAAGCCGCCTTCTTCACCTCAGTGACCCAAGGCAGCTTACATCAAATAAAATGACTTATACAATTAAAAACCCACTGATAAAACTGATAAAAAATTAAAATCTGTAAAAAAAAACCATAACCCCTTAATTAAAACCCCACTGGGCTAAATGAGCCAGCAAGGCTGAGAAGTGCTGCCAGATGCATCCCATGCCTGCTGGCAGAGCCAGGTTTTCAGAGCCTTCCTGAAGGGATACAGTTCTGCCTGGAGATGCAGCTCTGGTGGCAGGAGGTTCTAAAGAGTCAGGGCCAACACTGAGAAGGCTCTCCTTCTGGTCCCTGTAAAATGTGCGTCCCTGGCTGATGGGACCACCAGCGAGCCCCTACGGTCCGCCCTCGTAGGACGGGTCGAACACCTTGGGACAATGCAGTCTCTTAGATATCCTGGCCCACTGCCATGTAGGGCTTTGAAGGTCAAAACTAGAGATACTAGCAGACGTTTCCGTGGTCATGTGGCAGGCGTGACTAGACACCGGAGTATTGGAGAAATGTAATTGCTAATTGCCAGGCGAGGCCATCCACATATGTTCAGAGGTTCTCTTATTGTCCCAACATTCTGCAAGTGGACCAAGCAAAGATCGCTTTCTTGGGGGGGGGGGGGGGGCGAGAAAACCAAGGCCTTTGGCTCGGCGTCCAAACTTGAGAGTGCACACATGGAGTGGGGGAGGGGGCTATCTGCACCACCATCCTCCCACCTTGCCCATCCTCCCCCTTCCACTCCCGGCAGCGGGAGCCTCGGATGCAAAGGGGGGAGAGACAGGGAGGAGGAAATAAAACCCTAGCCGCAAGCATAACTAGACACCTGAGTGCATGGAACGCTGTTTACCTTCCCACCGAACTTGGCCTCTATTTATCTACTTGCCATTTCTTGCTTTTGAACTGCTAGGTTTGCAAGAGATGGGACAACGGCGGGAGCTCATTCCATCCTCCAGTTTTCGGTCGAACTGCTGCTACAGGAGACGAGATGCCACAAGATAGAAAAAGCCGTGTTACACACACACACCCCTCCTTGTTCACCAAGCTGCTGCCACCTACTGGTCATTCCAATAGAAGTGCAAGAAGAAAAATCCATGTTTTCTTTCTTCCAAATCAAGTGGTTTGAGAACTGTGAATTTTCAGTGTTTTGTATGGAACCATGCGGGACAGTTACAAAACTTTAAATTCACGGTTTTCCATGACATATGGCAACTCTAAATATAAGTGATAATAGCACTGCTACTGCATTTGACTGGATTACAAAACAAGCACCACACTTAGGACTTGATGTTTGGAAGATTCCTTCAAATGCTGCAGAATATAGAACATCTTCAGAGATTTGGTCCAGGAATTTAGTCTGGGATTCTCCAAAACATATCACTCCTGTAACTTGGTAGAAAGCTCTTTGCACAAGACAACCTTTGACTCCTCTTGATTCTCACCTTCTTCAGATTTCTCCATGTTCTGCAGCATGTGAAATAATCTAGTCCATTTGTTACAATTACAAAAAAAGAGTAAATTCTGTATGTAATAATTGTTTGAATACATTGTATTTTTAATATACCAATTGTGATTATTTTATGCCAAATCAAATTGTACATAATTATATTGTGATGTTCCTAAAGTAACAGAGTGAGTTTCAATCTGTTTAAAAAAGTGCCAATGTTGTTTATTTTTATTTTCCCCCAAAAAAAATTCTACACCACAACCACCACCCAAAAAAAAGCAACAACCACCAAACACATCCCCCCCCCCCATGGCTTCAAAATTTGCAGAAATTTTACATCTCTATAAAGAATACAGCAAACCTTTGACTGTGTGGATAATGAGAAACTATGGGTGGTTCTGAAAGAAATGAGGGTACCTCAATACTTGATTATCCTGATACATAATCTATATTCTGGACAAGAAGCTACTGTTAGGACAGAATACTGAGAGACAGAATGATGTCAGACAAGGATACATTTTATACCCTTATCTGTTCAATCTGTATGCAGAATGTATGATGCAGTTAGCCAAACCAGATTCAGATGAAGGAGTAGTGAAAATCAGTGGAAGAAACATTAATAATTTAAAATATGCAGATGACACCATCTTACTGGCAGAAAACAGCAATGACTTGAAAAGACTTTTAATGAAAGTAAAAGAAGAAACTGCCAAAGCAGGACTGCAGCTAAACATTAAGAGACAAAAATTATCACTACTGAAGAATTACATAACTTTAAAGTAGATAAAGAAGAAACTAAAATGGTGAAAGATTTTGCATACCTTGGTTCAATCATCAATCCAAATGGGTACTGCAGCCAACAAATCAGAAGACTGAAACTTGAAAGAGTAGCAATGAAGCAATTAGGAAAAAAAATCATCAAGTGTAACAGTAATCCACAGTGTTGTATTCCCAATCACCATGTATGGATTTGAAAGCTGGATAGTAAAGAAAGCTTATAAGGAAGAAATTGGTTCATTTGAAATATGGTGCTGGAAGAATACTCTATGGATACCCTGGACTGCCAGAAAGATAACAAAGTGGCTATAGAGCAACTCACTTATAACCTGGCTGACAAGACAGGTGTGGGGCACTTTGATGTCCTGGTAGAAATGCGAAGCAGCCAGCATAACAGGGCCAAACAACTTTATTAGGCAGTCAGAACATGGGAAGCAATGGTGCAGCACTGCAAAATATATACACTCAGAAATGGATACATTTGGGTGGGAAATGACTGGAAGGGGGATGGGGTAACTGGGAGGTCAATGGACCGGAGTGAAGACTGTACAGGCTTCATTGTTTAGGCGGGAATGCAGTCCTGCGATCTTTTAAGACCAAGAAGAAGGAGACAAAATGGAGGATCATACTGATCCCAATTATTTCACAAAACGTTACAGCAATAAACATATTCAAACACAACAGGCACGATGGAGATGTGCTTACTGCTGGTTGGCTTATTTAAGACATAATTTAAGATCCTCCCTCCTTCTATAGATGGGGTGGGCATGATTTTTTTATTGGTGTGGCTGTTAATAATTGATGGGGTGGGGATGTAACTTTTAGTGTTTATTAAGGGTGCTTTTAAGGGTTTTAAAATGTTTTAAATATTGTATGTTTTTTATATTATTGTTGTAATGCCGCCCAGAGTTACTCATTTGAATGGGGCGGCAATATATAAACTTGAATAATAAATAAATAAATATATAAAACTCAGTTCTTCTTCACCTTTCTCTGAAAGCAAAAATTACGAAGCAAGTCTTTCATAATTTGAACACATCATAAGAAGGCAAGACTCTCCAGAAAAGACAATAATGCTGGGAAAGGTGGAAAGGCTGAAGGAAGGAGGAAGACCAATTGTGAGATTGAATAGATCTCTAAAGGAAGCCATAGGCTTGAATTTGCAAGTGCTGAGCAGGGCTGTTGAGGACAGCACTCATTCACCAGGTCACAGGTATCAGCAGCAGCAATAATAACAACAAAGAGGCCTTGTATTTTGTAAGTATTTTCAAGGTATAATATCCAAAATCATCTCCAGAGAGAAGTGCATTTTTTACTCTGTCATTAAGAGGAAATGCAACCACAGCTTTATGAATAGATGATAATACTGCTAATGCAGTTGTTGTTGTTAGTTCCTTTTGAAAGACTCTTAAAAAGACTCTAAAGGAAACAATATACAGATGCTGAACCTGCAATCTCCATCTTGCCTTGCTATGGTTTCTGCCTCTGAGAAGAGTGACCAATACGTCTCACCTAATTTTTTTTTTTTTTGGGGGGGGGGGAATTTTTCCTCATTGCATCTGATATCACCTACGACTGATAAAGAGTTGTGGAGAAATTGCAGTCTTGCTTTGTTAAGTTTTGGTTGCATCAGTAAACATATTATATAACCCAAAATTTTATTCTATGGATCAAATGGCTCCTCCTGTCTACCTCCATGTGATATACTTTTGTATCCCACTACATTTAGGATATTTTTTTCCAATTCCAATGAAAATATATATATTAGAAAAGGTATTTATAAATAACTTCACAACAAGGAACTACAACATTTTCTCTTTATTGGGCATGAAAAAGATACAAGCCAGCACTACATTTTGCAAAATCAGGCTTCTGATTCTGATAATACAGCCTCAATTTTATATGTTCTGATAGCAGAATCTGTGCTGCATTGAGAGGATTTTCAGAGGATTTTCTTTTTTTTTTTAATCAAGCATTTTTTTAATCACCAGCTAGCTGAACAGGACAGCTCAGCCTAGGGACAATTTCTGGTTATCAGTGATAATCATATTTGCAATTTAATGGCAAGTTTGATGCAGGGCCAAATCAGACAAGACACTGGCAAATGTTTGTATTTGAACTTGGCCAAGCTTCAGGTGTAAAAGGTCCAAGTCTGACAGCAAAAAATATCAAAACATAAATGAACAGCACACACCATCTGTTGCTTACCTGCCAGCTGCCCATTTCTCCTCCTGCAAACACAATTTTATCAAAGTCCAGCTTAAGACAACAGATCCTCAGCTCCTGGGCAGTTAGACAGAGATAAACTGCAGGGATCTAAGGTGTGGAAACAGGAAAGATTTGCAACTCTGCTCCTATATGCAGTTTTCAAGCTCCTCAAATCAAACTACCACCAAACCTTTTCGACATTGAAGGCTCTCCTAGACAGGGTCAAAGTTCCACCACCACCACCACCCATCCATCCATCCATCCTTGCTGATCACAAAGGATCATGGGATTTAAGTCCAAACAATGAGCAAGGAAAAAAAATTGAAGTCAATAGAGAAATTTGGCTTCATTAAAATAATGGTGGCCATGCTTCAGGCATACCTGTCAAGTTTCGGGAATTTTCTGTAAAAAACCCGTATTTTACACTCTTTCACACCATCATCCCGTATTAGTTAGACTGCAATTAGACTAGAGTTAGACTGGAGGCCAGCACAGGATAAGCATAGCTGTCCAGTTTCCCGTTTTGGCCGGGAAATTTCCCTTATTTGACAGAAATTTCCTGAAACCTGACAGGTATGGCTTCAGGACGCAGACAGCATGTTCTGGGAGGCCTTTGTCTCCCTCTTTGGGTTTGGCTGAACACTCTGCAGAATGGAAACAGCCAACACAAGTTGTAAAGAAAAAGGAAGCAAAGAAAGGACTACGCCTTTGGTATATTTGTAATATAAGGAAATCCTGAAGCTCCATCCAGATCTCCACAGCAAAGTCTCAAAGCACAGGCAAAAGAAAGGTTTCCCATAAGACACTGCTCAGCACAACTAGCAGACCAACCACTTTATCTGAATTACAAAATTTAATTACAAGCGAGGCTTGGTCAGTAACTGATTTTAGTATCCCAAAAGTGAACTGGGAAGGGTCATAGCACTGAATTCAGCACCCCCAGCCCATCAGCAACATCAGGGGTGGGGAGCATGCAGGGGTAGGAAGGTCAAGGGCTAGTCTGAGAAAGTGGGGTTTGCCTGTAGATGACAGCCTGTGTGAATGCAGAGAAGTACAAACTATCTCCCATATGATACAATGCACACGATACCCCTCAACGTGCACTGAGGAGGACCTTATGTTGGCAAGAGGAAATGCTGTTGAAGTGGCCCAATATTAGGCAGATGTCATCTAGCCATTTTTAATTCTATTTTGTTTTTAGATGTGTTAATTTTAGCTTTGTATGTTATTATATGCTGGTGGTGCATCTGACAAGAATAAAGAAAGAAAAGTGGGGGAATCAATAATGCCTTGCACGGAGAACAACAACAAAAATGCAAAAGAAAGTCTATATTTTCTCAACAGTTTGCCACTGTTCTTACTAAGACAAATTGAACATTATGCAAATAATGAAAGCGCGGCGCCAAAATGGCCGCTGCGCTCTTTGCAGCCCCCCCCACCCGGACTCAAACATCCGGGTGAGTTAGGGGGCATGGCCACCCCTCTATAAAAGGGGTGGCCACGAGGCAGCCGAGCTGCCATTTTAGAAATGCGACGGAGCGGAGAGGTTTTCTCTGCCGCGTTTCTTGCTTCTTCGCCCTTCGTACCTTTGCCTTTGAACGGAGTTTGCTCCTCTTCATTACCGTGGTACTCAGGGCACAGGAACTGATCCCTAGCCAGGGATCCGTCGTTATCTTCTTTGGGAGCCATGGCTCCCAAGCGAAAGGCCCTGGTGGTCAAGCCGCGGCTGAGGGGAAGGGCTTTCCCGCCCCCTCCCTTGACTGGGGGGCAGCCATCAGGTTGGAGGACTCGGGCTGCACCCCCCCAGCTGGGCAGCGGGACGGCCTTGCCCACTGCTGCCAGTGGGGCCGAGCAGGCTTCCACTGGTCAGCCCGGCACAGGCCTCCAGGCTGGGCTGGCACAGGCTGGCTCCTCGGGGATCCCTGCCCCTGGACGGCAATTTCTTGGTTCTGGACAGGGTGGCCCACTTGGACTTGGTGGTGGTTTCCACCCCACCATTCCTCCGGCCCCCCATGGGCCGGAGTTTTGGGCATGGCCCTACTCAGGCCCTGGATCCCCATTCAGGTTTCCTGCACAGCAATTGGCCACAGGGCCGTCTGGCCCATTCGGCCCGCCTTATACTGGGGGCTCGGAAACTGTCGATGCGCTTCTTGCACGTATTTCGGTGCTAGAGGCATCACTGGGCATTGCCAAACCACCTCCCGATGGGGCTGTAGCTGCTGCTTTGATTACGGCCCCTTCGTCGGTCTCGGCAGACACGTCGGCCATGACTCTCCAGCGGGCCGCCAACAGGGTCGAGCTGCTTGAGGCCGCTAGGCCAGCCCAGGCTGGCACCTCGCAGCTCCCCGCACATTCGGATTTGCCGGTGGGGAGCAGTCAGGTGTGGCCCCAGAGCTCGATGCCTGTCGCGAGCTCCGACGCCCGTCGTGGGCCGGAACCCCCAGTGGGGGCGGCTCACGGGGGTGCGACTAGTGAGTATCCAGTTCAATTTAGTGCACCGACACTGTCCAGTCACACTGGGGGGTTACAATGGCCATGGCCATGCCAGGTTACTGTGGGTGGGCAGTTGCTTCCACACTGCCCTGTTAATTCCTGGTTCCCAAATGGCCCCTCGGTTAGGACAGGGGTGTCCGCCCCTGGGGGTATGCCAAGCGCCGCAGGGGCTATTCAGGGCCCGCTGCGCATACCCTTCATCCAACAGGTGCCGACGGCAGCTCTGCCAACGGCTGGTTATTCCTTGCCCCTGGGTGATCATCTTTCACAGGCCACGAGGGATAAGATTTGGCGAGGGGAGTACATTGATATTTTCTCCCTCCTGAATCGTGAGCCCACCAAGGAGGAGAGGGAAGGACAGGATGACCGGGACAAGGAATTGTCCCGTCGTCGTAAGCCACCGCGTACCTGGGCCAATTGGTTGCCGGCATATCTTATATATATACCTGAAGGCCCAGCCTGATTTGGCCATTCCGATGGTCCAATACCTTGACAATATTTATAGGGCGATGGTTGATTTTCCTGGACCGTCGTGGTTGGCTTACGATGAGGAATTTAGGATGAGGGTTGCCCTACATCCTGAGATGAGGTGGGATGAGACCTGCTAGCAATTGTGGCTCTTGTATATGACTCCCACGCATCCGGTGCCTGGTGATAGGTACCATTGTGGCCATGCCGTGCAGCGGGCGGCTGCGACGCAGGTTCCACGCCAGCCGGCGGGGCAGGGGGTTCCAGCCCGCCTGCTGTGTTGGAGCTTCTCAGCTAGCGGCGTGTACAACAAGCGTCAGTGTCGTTTCCGGCACGAGTGTCCCTCTTGCTCTGGCCCTCACGCCGCCTCTGCGTGCCCGCGGGCTGGTGGGTCACGAGGCAGAGGTGGGGTGGGCAGGGGGCAGTCAGAGCTCCCTCTGATGGTGCTGGCAAGCAAAAGACCCTCTCCCCAATTAATACCCCCATGTTAGGACAATGGCTTTCCGCTTATCCTAGATGGGATGATGCGAGGTACCTGCTTGAAGGCTTTCAGTTTGGCTTTCGTATACCATTTAGGGATGCCCCGAGCTTACTTTCTCTAAAGGGCAATGAGGAGGTCGCTGCATAAAGCATAGGTAAGGAGTTGCAGGCTATGAGAGTTGCAGGGCCCTTTAATGAACCACCATTCCCTAACTTGAAGGTCTCTCCTCTGGGGCTAGTCCCAAAAAAGACCCCAGGTGAATTTCGCCTAATCCACCATCTTTCTTACCCTGCAGGTTCCTCGGTCAATGATGCTATTCCTGATGACCTTTGCTCAGTCAGGTATACGTCGTTTGATCAGGCCCTACAGATGGTACGCGCCTGTGGTCCTGGGGCCCTCCTGGCAAAGTGTGATATCAAATCAGCATTCCGATTACTGCCAGTGCACCCCGAGGACTTTGAGCTGTTGGGTTTCCGTTTTAGGGGGAAAATCTATGTAGATAAGGCCATGCCTTTTGGCTGCTATTTCATGTTCGGCATTCGAATGATTTAGCACTTTCCTTCAATGGGCCTTTGTTCCCAGGTCAGGGTCCCGGTCTGTAGCCCATTACCTTGATGACGTTTTGTTCGGGGGTGAACGGGTCTCGGACACGTGTACGCGTCTCCTTACTACATTTCAGGCCCTTATGCGGGAACTGGGTGTCCCCTTAGCGCCTGAAAAGACCGAGGGCCCAGCCACCAAGCTCACCTTTTTAGGCATCGACACTGTCGCACAGGCATCCAGGTTACCCATGGACAAGGTGGCTCGGATCTCTGCGGCGATTCGGGCACTGATTTCTAAATGTAAGGTGTCCCTTCGTGAGCTACAGCTACTTCACGGCCACCTCAACTTTGCCTGCAGGGTGGTCACACCGGGCAGAGCTTTCGCCAGGCGTCTGTGTGATGCCATGGCTGGCCTATTAAAACGGCATCACAGGGTCTGGCTCACCAGGGGTATACGGGCAGACCTATCAGTTTGGCTCACATTCCTCCAGGAATTTAACGGGGTCTCTTTTTGGAAATTGGACCTTATGGTCTGCCCTAAATTTCAAGTACAGTCGGATGCCTCCGGCTCTCTAGGTTATGGGATCTATTTCGAGGGGAGGTGGGCATATGGCCGATGGCCTCACGCATGGCAGGGTACGGATCGTCTCCGCGATCTTACTTTCCTGGAATTTTTTCCCATTTTGGGGGCACTAATGCTATGGGGCGATAAGTGGGTCAACTCAGTGGTCCATTTTTGGTGTGACAATGCTGCAGTGGTGCACATTGTTAACGCTCAGACGTCCAAATCCCCTAGGGTCATGGCATTGGTCCGTCAATTTGTTTTGAGAAGCCTACGCCTTAATGTGCTGTTCAAGGCCAGACATGTACCAGGCATTAATAATGATATTGCTGATGCTTTATCCCGCCTGCAGATCTCCCCGTTCCGAGCCTTGGCTCCAGAAGCAGAGGAATTCCCCTCGCCACTCCCGGCCAAGATTTGGACATTTGGCGAGGAGAGTTGAACCGGGCGATCGGCATGTCTTTGGCACCTCACACGCATAAGGCGTATCAACATGCTTTCATACAATTTAGAACCTTTTGTGGGCAACTTTGGTTACCCGAACTGTGGCCAATACACATGGACCAGATTTTACAATACATGGTTTATCTTCACAGTCATGGGCTGCCCCCCCCCGTACTATAGCCTCTAGGCTTTCGGCACTGGCATTTATGGCCAAGGTGCAGGGCTTCGCTGACTGCATGAATGATTTCCACATTCGTCATGTTTTGGAAGGGTGGACACGTGAATGTGGCTGCTGCCAGGACACACGTCACCCGATTTCACCAGAGGTTCTTACCCACCTTGCACGAGGCTGGCATAACTTATTCTATGATAGGTATGAGGTGGCTCTTTTTCATGCAGCTACCACTGTAGCCTTCTTTGGAGCGCTCCGCATCAGTGAGTTGGTACCACTGTCTAAGGCGGATGCATCTTGTAGGGCACTGGAACTCGATGATGTCTATGTTACACAAGAGTGGGCTCAGTTGAGGATACGGTCCTCAAAGGTTGATCAGCAAGGCGTAGGCAGTGGAGTCAGACTGCTACGATGTTCCATTGAAGACATCTGTCCGATTGGTGCCCTACATGAGTTTTTGGCAGTGCGTGGTATGCACCCTGGCCCTTTTTTCTGCCACCAGGATGGGTCTCCCCTTACTAAATTCCAGTTTTAGAGGGTGACCGGCATGGCACTTACCAGTGTGGGCCTCCCTGGGGTTCGTTACGGCACCCATTCATTTAGGATAGGTGCCGCTTCTACTGCGGCTGAGTTTGGGTACTCTGAGGCTGATATACGCAGGATGGGCAGGTGGGGATCCATGCGCTTTGTATTGTACGTATGCCCCCTCCATGCATGAGTACCAGTTATGTCATTATTCCTTTTTCCTTCTTTTACAGACCCTGTGTGTCCCCGCACACCGGTGGAAGTATGGCTGGTGGGCCACAGTTACGTGTACTGGGCAGCGCAGTATGCTGCAGCGACAGAGTGGGGACTCCATCTCAGGCTACGTGCAACCGCACGTTTGCGATGGTACGTTAAGCGCGGTATGAAATGGCGGGAACTGTTGCCATTCCTGTTTTCCATCAGGGATGCTGGACCGCCTGATGTCCTCATCATGCATCTCGGTGGCAATGACCTTGCCCAGGTCACTGGCCTCTCTTTAAAGTTCACGATTTGCAGGGACTTAGCCTATTTGTATTACGTATGGCCGTTCACGCGGCTGCTATGGTTGGACATGGTGCCGCGACATACTTACATAGGAGGCGTTGACCTTCATGCCCTTGACCGCGCTCGCTGCTCGGTGAACAGGGCTGTTGACAGGTTCCTGGCAGACAAGGGCTTGGGGACAGCCATCCGGCACCCTAGGATAGGCTTGCAGGATTATGATCTCTATGCAGGAGATGGGGTCCACTTGTCGGCCAGAGGTATGAACCTCTTTCTTGAGGATATGCAAGCAGGCCTGGTGACCGAGCTGACGGTCTGGGGGGGCGGGGGGTGAGTCATCATAGACGCCTCCCCGTGTGGCGGGTAGCACTGGTAAGGTAAAGATTTATGACCCATAGGTATCCGGCAGGTTCGCAATTGACTGGCCAACACGTAGACAGGGACAGGGGAAATAGGTTTGGCCGGTCAAGGGTGAACCAGGCAAGGGGTGATGGCAGGAGCTTTACAGCCTGCATCTCCTTGATATTAAACGGATACACGTCATAGGGTGGGGTCAGTAGATAGTTTATTGACTCCGGTCAACAATTTGTTTGTGTCAACAAACAAATTGATACAAATAGTTACATGTAGCCAATTGCCATTGGCATTTTGGGAGGAACCTTACCAGTGTTACTGCGGCCTGCTTGCCTTAAAGAATTACAATTGGATGATTACACCAATTGAAAGTTATAATTCGGACTAGGGCATTATTCAATAAAAGTGGCCCGATGCCTTTATCCATATGAGTCTTTCTTTGGGGGGTGCGCCTGCAAAGGGCAATGGGTATCATTAGTATACAATAAAGAAAATTAGCATGAGTAAAAGTTCCATCCAGATAATCCTGAGACACACCCACCATTTTCCCAGTGCCACAACACTAGTTTGGCATGTATAGTAGCACAATTATATTTCAAGGGAGATACAAGGAGGTAAGTGATTACTTCTCCTGGATTTGGGATCCATTTGTCACAGAAGTCTCAAGACCTAATTATGTTATTTTGTGTCATTGTATCTGCTCTGCTATGAAATAGCTCAGTTTTGCTAAGAGCTGATGCTCAAGAAAGAATAATTCTTTTCAAAATCACTTATCTAATGCACCTGCTTATGTTATGCTAACCATTCTGTATCTCTGCACCTTAGGTGTATAAATGGATGCCATGAAGTCTCACTCCTAAGTCTGATGAAGTGGACTTGATCCACAAAAGCTAACATTAAAATACAGCAGTTAATATTTAAAGTGCCACATTTTTTTGTCATTTTGTTTTGTTTATTCTCTGATGCAAGAAGAGATACTGGAAAAACTAGTTTTGTACTCCTAGGAAAGTATTGCCAGTATTACTGTGAAAATGTCACAGAGTCACAGAGACTTCAAATCCTGAAAATTAATAGATTTTAGGTTACTATTTGCAGGACCATATTAATCACAATACATATTATATCCCCTTTACCAATGGATTGGCACTAACTTTAAAGTCTTAAACATAAATCACAATTCAGAGATCAACATGATGGCACTATATAACTAGACATTTTACATCTCCAACACAGTTTATCTTTTTTATTATCAATTTGATGCAACCTCACCGGGGTCAGATACCACCTCCACAGCATTTTAAAATTATGTTCCTTTATTCTAACTGATAATGTTCTCATTATCCTCTTTTTCCATTTATGCTTCCATATATCTTTTTCAATCTTTATATTCAGTTCCTGCTCCCAACTTGACATTAAAGCCTCATGTGGATCACCCTCGTTATTCAGCATTTTATACAATTTACTAACTACGCCCTTAATAGATCCATCTCCTTTTCTTAATTTTGAAATCATCACCTCAAATTCAGTCTTGTCTCTATACAATTCTGGTTTTCTCCAATATTTACCATTCCATTTATTTACCAACACAATCTGAAACCAATTCAAATTCAATTCTCCAAACAAATTCTTTCTTTTATCATTATCTTTGCAAGTCCGTATCCAGTCTTTCAGCAGGAATACTCCATTTTTTTACCAAAATCTCTTTTATCCTTTTATTTATTTTTACTGGAAAATCTGCCATATCTTCCAATTCTGTAATTGGTGAAATATTTGGGGCCAGAACCTTCTTTACTTTTTTCCAAGTGTTTACCAATCCCTTCATCATAGTATTTTTAGTTGTCAGTTTTCCCAAATTAGCACCTAAAAAAAGCATTTTACCTATATGGTTATAATCTTTCATTTCAATATCTTCCCATAGAGCTTTTCCCTCAGCCAAAATCTTCACCACATTCTTAATTTGAAACGCTCGATAATAAGACAACAAATTCGGCATCCCTAATCCTCCTTCTTTCTGAGATAAATACCATAGTTTTTTTTTTTACAACCTTGATCTCTTTCCTCCATTACAGAAATCATTAAACAATTTTTGAAATTCTTTAATTTCCTTCTCTTTCATTTGAATTGCCAAAGCATCAAATAAAAAAATTTAACCTAGGCAAAAGCATCATTTTAGTAATAGCAATTCTTCCAAACCATGACAATTTTAGTTTTTGAAGATTCTTGATTCTGGCTTTAATTTCTACTTTCAAATTATTATAATTCAATCTCTTTAGATCTTCAAAATTATATGAAATATTTATCCCTAAATATTTCAATTTATCCTTAATTTGAATATTACCCATCCCTTTCATCTTCATCTGATCTTCCTTACTTATATTACATAGCATCATTTCCGATTTATCCCAGTTTATCCTCAAACCTGTAATCTCTTCAATTTTTTTTATTGCGTTTGAATCCTGTCTAAAGCTCTCTCTGGATGCTTAGCAATTATCAGAGTATCATCGGCATATAGACTTATCTTAGTTCCCATGACCCCTTCTATTCCTTTATCATCCCTAATAGCCTTTGCTAACAACTCCATGGCCAAAATAAACAAAATTGGAGATAATGGGCAACTCTGTCTTGTTCCTGCTTCTAATTTTACCTCGTCAGTAACCTCGTCGTTCACTCTGACAATAGCTGTACCTTGTTGATATAGTTGATCAATTATTATTCTAAATTTGTCACCAAATCCGTAACTTTTAATTATTTCCTTTATTGCCACAAACTGCAAAGAGTCAAATGCTTTAAATATGTTCAATGATATCAAGCCTACTTTTTCCCTTGTTTGCCTCACTGTATCCAATAAATCTAATGTTCTTCTTGTCAGATCCGCCATATGTCTTCCTTTCAAGAAACCAACTTGGTCTACTTCTATATAGTTGCCCATAAAATTATTTAGCCTATTTGCCAATATTGCTGTAAAAATTTTGGCATCTTGGTTGATCAATGAAATAGGTCTATAAGATTCCACTTTTTCTAAATCCTTTCCAGGTTTTGGCAGCAATACAATCGTGGTCCTGTACCATGAGGTCGGAATTTGTCCCCCGTCAAGAATGTAATTATACAGTTTTACCCACTTCGGAACCACTATAACTTTAAATTCCTTGTAGAAATCAGCTGGTAACCCATCTTCCCCTGGTGCTTTACCCATTTTCAATCCAGCTATTACCTCTTTTATCTCTTTTTCTTTTATTCGTTCTTCCATTTTTCCTTATGTTCCTGCTTTATACTACTGTATTTTTGGTTCTCTAATTGAATTTTAAGTTTATCTATATCTATCTCTTTTTTCAGCATAAAAGGGGTGGCCACGTGGCAGCCTGCCGCCATTTTCAGTAAGATCGGCTGGGCGGAGACATTTGTCTCTCCAGCCGATCTTCTCTCCTTGGCTCGGCGGTGGTACGCCTTCGTGCCTTTTCTTGGGGCAGCGATGGTCCCCAAATGGAAGGCCGTGCCTGCGGCCACTGTAGCACAATGGGCAGGCAGACGGGCCCGCCCACCTCCCCCCGCCCCTGACCCAGTCCAGCCTTGGGCCAGAGGACTCGGGTGAGGGCGGGCTGGGTGGCTGATTGTGGGGCATTGCCCCCTTCTTCTGTTGCCCCTGCAGGGCATCCTGGGGAGGTGATCCTCCCCAGCGCCGACCCTCCCCAGTGCCCACCCCCCCCAAGTTGGAAGACCTGGGTGGGGGTGGCACGGGCGGCCCCCATGGGGGCCATCCCCCACCATGGGCCGGATAGCCCCGACTGGCCATATGGGGGTCTGGGGTCAGCACCTGGTCCCACCCGATTGCCCCTGGGAGACATGGGCCGGACTGCCACTCCTGGCCCTACAGGGGCCTGGGGCCTGATCCAGGTCCCACTTTGCAGTACCCCAGTGGGCCGGATGTGGCTGACCCGCACCCACTTTTGGTGTGCATCGCGGCACTGGAACACACCACGGGCATTGCCCCGCCACCCCAAGACTGCTGGGTGGAGCAGCCTGGGCGCAGCTATCCTTCTTATGCTGAGGCAGGATGGCCTCAGGTGTCATAAGAACAGCCTTGCTGGAACAGGCCGCAGCCCATCCAGTCCAGCATTCTGTCTCACACAGTGGCTCACCATTGCCTTCAGGGTATTCCCAAGGAGATGCCTTCACCTGCTTAGGATTCCCTGGAAATGGCATTGAGAGATATCCTGCCTATCTCTCCAACCCGGAGGTTGTCCTTAAGTATCCATAATTATAGCCTTGATGCCCTTGTCCTCCATGAACTTATCTAATCCTTTCTTAAAGCTGTCAAGACTGACAGCTGTCACCACTTCTTCTGGCAGGGAATTCCATAGACCAGTAATCCTCTGGGTGAAAAAGTACTTTCTCTTATTTTTTTTTTAGAACTAGTACCCAAAAGTTTCATGGAGTGTCCCCTAGTTCTAGTGTTGTGCGATAGGGAAAACAGTTTTTCCTTAAAACAGTGTCCAGGCAGGCCCTGAGCCGGGTTGAGCTGCTGGAGGCCGTCTGGCCCATGCCTTTCGGTCCTCTGCAGCTCCCCACACGGCCGCCCCAGCCGGGCTTGCCTCAAGTGGGCCCTCCTGGTCAGATGGGATCCACGGTGGTGCAGAGCTCGACTTTGTTCGCGAGCTCCAACGCCCCTCACCAGCTGGAACCCCCGGTGGGGGTGGCTGGGTGTGTGCGCGGCGTGTGAGTATGGCGGTCAAGCAAGAGCACACTTCACTCACCCCAACACAACTACAGGGGTACAGTGGCCCTGGCCTCAACAGGCCACGCCAGCCCTGCCTGCTCCATCCTTGCCGCCCCCTGCCACTTGGAGGGCCCCTTACCCACCTATTATACCCAGTTTTCCACCTGCAGTTCCCAACGTGCCATACCCTATTTGGCCGTATGGCCCGCCGGCGAACTCAGCATATCATTCTGTGCCAACCTCCACCATGCCTACGGCTGGCTACTCCCTCCCCCTTGTGACCATCTCTCGCAGGCCACCAGGGATAAGATATGGCGTGGGGAGTATGTAGACATTTTTAGTTTGCTCATCCGCGAGCCCACCAAGGAGGAGAAGGAGCAGCAGAACGACAGGGACAAGGAGTTGTCTCGTCATCGTAAGCCACCTCGTACCTGAGCTAACTGGCTGCCTGCTTACCTAATTTATGCGGCAGTGTATCTTAGGGCTCGCCCTGATATGACGATTCCAATGATACAGTACTTAGATACCATTTATCGGGCTTACGTTGATTTCCCTGGCCCGTCTTAGTTAGCTTATGACGAGGAATTTAGGATGAGGGTGGCCCTACACCCTGAGATGAGATGGCAGCTCTTATGGCTGCTTTATATGACCCCATCCCAGCCGACGCCCGGGGACCGGTATCACTGCGGCCATGCGGTGCAGTGGCCCAGCGCGGCACAGTTTCCCCACCAGCCGGCGGGGCAAGGGGTTCCAGCCCGCCTGCTGTGCTGGAGCTACTCATCCTCTGGTGTCTGCAATAGGTGGCAATGCAAGTTCAGGTATGAGTGCCCTTCATGCGCCGGACCACATGCTGCTTCCGCATGCCCACGGGCCGGTGGGTCACGCGGCAGGGGTCAGGGACAGCAAGGGCCGGCCAGGGGTGCCCCTGATGCAACCGCACCTCCAAAAGGCCCCCTCCCCAATTCGACTTAGGATTCTCGAAAGGTGGTTGCACATATATCCGAGGAAGGATGACGCAGTTTATTTGTTGGAGGGTTTTACATCTGGCTTCTGCATCCCTTTCACGGGTGTACGTGCACCCCAGGATGCTCCAAATTTGCAGTCACGCTGGTGTAAGGAAGGCATAGTCGAGGAGAAGATAGCCAAGGAACTCAGGGAGGGGAGGGTTGCTGGCCCCTTCGACAACCCCCCCTATTCTAACTTGAAGGTATCCCAACTTGGCTTAGTGCCTATAAAGTCCTCTGGTGAATTTCGTTTGATTCACCACCTGTCCTACCCGGAAGGCTCGTCGGTCAATGATGCTATACCGCAGTGTTTCCCAAACTTTGGTTCTTAGACTCAATTTCCCAGAAGCCTAAGTCAATTTGCCGCCGCGTTGCCTCTTCCCGGGGCCCTTGCTGCTCGGCCCGGGAATGGGAGGCAGGTGCGTCTCCCCGCCCTCCGAGCCCTGCCTGCAGAGAGGGCTCAAAAGGAGACGCTGCCGGAGCCCCGCCATCGCCGCCGCGTTGCCTCTTCCCGGGGCCCTCGCTGCTCGGCCCGGGAATGGGAGGCAGGTGCATCTCCCCATCCTCCGAGCCCTGCCTGCAGAGAGGGCTCAAAAGGAGACGACGCCGGAGCCCCGCCATCGCCGCCGCGTTGCCTCTTCCCAGGGCCCTCGCTGCTCGGCCTGGGAATGGGAGGCAGGTGCGTCTCCCCGCCCTCCGAGCCCTGCCTGCAGAGAGGGCTCAAAAGGAGACGCCGCTGGAGCCCCGCCATCGCCGCTGTGTTGCCTCTTCCCGGGGCCCTTGCTGCTTGGCCCGGGAATAGGAGGCAGGTGCGTCTCCCCGCCCTCCGAGCCCTGCCTGCAGAGAGGGCTCAAAAGGAGACGCCGCCGGAGCCCCGCCATCGCCGCCGCGTTGCCTCTTCCCGGGGCCCTCGCTATTCGGCCCGGGAATGGGAGGCAGGTGCGTCTCCCCGCCCTCCGAGCCCTGCCTGCAGAGAGGGCTCAAAAGGAGACGCCGCCGGAGCCCCGCCATCGCCGCCGCGTTGCCTCTTCCCGGGGCCCTCGCTGCTCGGCCCGGGAATGGGAAGCAGGAAAGGGACGATGATGCCAGCCGCCTCGAGCAGCTCCCTGTCCCACTCCGGGAGCCCATGCCATCGGCCCCATTGGGGAGAGACAGGTGGCAGCCATTGCCGCCGACGCAGCTGCCTCACAGACTTTGAACTATAGGGTGCCTTTGTGGCTGCTGCGTGATTGAGGTTGATTTTTCTGTGTAATTTCTCATTGTGGTATTGCTTAATTATTTATATTTTGTATTGTATTTTTGCTTATTCTGATGTTTTGATTGCATTAATTATGTATTGTCTTTTATGGCTTATTGTATATTTTGCTCTGTTTATTGTATTTGTATATGTTGTGAGCCGCTTTGAGTGGCACTTGTGTCAGGAAAGCGGGATAGAAATTAAACTTTATTATTATTATTATTATTATTATTATTATTATTATTATTATTATTATTATTATTATTATTATTATTATTATTATTATTATTATTATTATTATTCCTCAAAGCACTGATCAGCCAATATACTGACATAGGTTTCTGGGAATTGAAGTCCCCTGTGGGGCGTAGGGCCCACTTTGGGAACCACTGCTATACCGGATGAATTTTGTTCGGTCTGGTATACGTATTTTGATCAAGCCTTGCAAATGGTTCGCTCATGTGGTCGCGGGGCGCTACTGGCTAAATGTGATATTAAATCGGCTTTTCGATTGTTGCCAGTATACCCTGATGACTTTGAGTTGTTAGGTTTTTTGTTTTGAGGGAAAGTTTTATGTGGATAAGGCTATGCCCTTTGGCTGTTCCATTTCGTGCTCGGCCTTTGAACGCTTCAGTACCTTTCTTCATTGGGCTTTCATTCAGAGGTCGGGGTCTTGGGCCATGGACCACTACCTTGATGACTTTTTGTTTGGTGGTGAACACAGCTCGGGCACCTGTGGACAGCTGTTGGCTACCTTTCAGGAGCTGATGGCGGAACTTGGTGTTCCCCTTGCTCCTGAGAAAACGGAAGGCCCTGCCAACACTCTCACCTTTTAGGGTATAGAAATTGACACCCTGGCACAAACGTCCCGGCTGCCACGGGAGAAGGTGACCCGGGTCTCAGACGCAATTTTGGCTATGTGACGCTCCTGAGATGTACCTTTGCTGACATTTGTCCCATCGGTGCCCTCCATGCATTCGTGGCAATGCGGGGCTCATGCCCTGGCCTGTTGTTTTGCTACCGGGATGGGTCCCCACTCACCAAGTTCCAATTTTGGAGGATTACGGGAACTGCACTTCGCAGTTTGGGGGTCCCTGGGGCACGTTCTGGTACTCATTCCTTTCGGATAGGCGCCACATCGACGGCTGCTGCGTTTGGGTACTCAGAGGCTGACATACGTCGGATAGGCAGATGGGGATCTGTGCATTTTGCTTTATATGTTCGTCCTATCCTCGCATGAGTACCTTACTCACCCTTACTTTCTTATCTTTTATTGCAGACCCTGTGTGTTGGGGCACACCGGTGGAAATCTGGCTGGTGGGACACAGCTATGTGTACTGGGCTGCACGTTATGCAGCATCATCGGATTGGGGTCCCCATCTCGGTCTATGCGCAGTTGCGCATCTTCGGTGGTATGGTTTGTGCGGAATGAGGTGGCGGGAACTGATGCCATTCCTTATGTCCATTAGGGATGCCGTACCTCCGGATATCTTAATTATTCACCTGGGAGGCAATGATCTTGCGCAGATCACCGGCCTTTGGTTGACGGTATCCGTGCGCAGGGACCTGGAGGTTTTACACCACATGTGGCCACAGATGTGGCTGCTATGGTCCCAGATCATACCCAGATACCACTATAGAGGAGGACTTGATCCTCGTGGTTTACACCATGCCCGGCGGTCAGTGAACAAGGCAGTAGCCCAGTTCCTTGTCGAACATGATTCGGGGACATCGGTCCTACACCCGGGGATAGGGCTACAGGACTATGGCCTGTATAGTGGAGATGGGGTACACCTTTCAGTGAGAGGCATGGACCTCTTTTTGGAGGATTTGCAAGCTGGCCTGGTGACCGAGTTGACGGTTGGGGGGGTGTGAGTCATCAAAGACTCCTCCCCGTGTGGCAGATAGCACTGGTAATGTAAAGTAGATGACCCATAGGTATCCGGCACGTGCGCAGTTGATTGGCCAACCCAAGGACAAGGTACAGGGAAATTGGGGCTGGCCAGTCAAGGGCGAACCATGAACAGGGTGATGCTATGATATATACAGCCTGCATCACCTTGATATTTTACCAGATATACATCAGATGCTGGAGTCAACAGGTAGCATCCTGACTTGGGTCAACAATTTGTTTACATCAGTAAACAAATTGATACAAATGGATACAAAATAGCCAATGGTGGTTGGCAATTAAGGTTGGTTCCTTACCAGTGCTACTGCGGCCTGCTTGCCTTAATGAATTACAAAAAGTTAAAGTTAAGTTTTAAGTTGAAGTCATAATTTAAGATTAAGGCATAATCAATAAAGTGGCCCAAAATTTTAAATCCATCAACGGTGTCCGTGTCTTTAATGGGGAAGTGGGCCGGCAAGGGAAGCGCAGCGCGACAATATGGCCACTGTGCTCTTTGCTGGCCCCTGCCCCCAGGAGATGGACATCCGGGCCTCTGGCGGGGCATGGCCACCCTCAGCATAAAAGGGGTGGCCACGCAGCAGCCCGCCACCATTTTCAGTAAGATCGGCTGGGCAAAGAGATTTGCCCTCCACCTCCTCCCTAAGTAGCAGTGTGATTATTTTGGTCACTTCGTGGCTGGATGGGAATTTTTGCTTGAATCTGCATTGGCCCCTTGGTTCTTGGCGTTTTCGCCCATCCCACACTGTTGCCGATGGTTGAGATACGGGGTATTATTCTTTTTTATGGTCACTTTGGCAGGTAGCACTGGTAAGGTAAAGTAGATGACCCATAGGTATCCGGCACGTGCGCAGTTGATTGGCCAACCCAAGGACAAGGTACAGGGAAACTGGGGCAGGCCGGTCAAGGGTGACCATGAACAGGTTGATGCTATGATATATACAGCCTGCATCACCTTGATATTTTACCGGATATACATCAGATGCTGGAGTCAACAGGTAGCATCCTGACTTGGGTCAACAATTTGTTTACATCGGTAAACAAATTGATACAAATGGATACAAAGTAGCCAATGGTGATTGGCAATTAAGGTTGGTTCCTTACCAGTGCTACTGCGGCCTGCTTGCCTTAATGAATTACGAAAAGTTAAAGTTAAGTTTTAAGTTGAAGTCATAATTTAAATTAAGGCATAATCAATAAAGTGGCCCAAAATTTTAAATCCATCAACCGTGTCCATGTCTTTATTGGGGACGTGGGCCGGCAAAGCTCCAGTGGCATCTACAGCCTTGATGAGGACTCTGAACTTCACATTCCTGGACTCATATGACATGTAAAGGAAACCAATACTTCCCTCAAGTTTTTTTTTTAAAAAAAAACACTTGGCTTTTAAACAAATGGGTACACCTGCATATTTCCAATTACAATTTACAAATGTGAAAGCTGGACATTGAAGAAAGTGGACAGGAAATTGATTAATTTGAAGTGTGGTTTTGGAGGGGAGCTTTGGGTACACCACGAGCTGCCAGACAAATACTGTAGGTAGGTTCTAGATCAAACCAATCCAGATCTATCCCTGGAAGCACAAATTACTATTCTGAGGCAATCATGCTTTGAGAGAATGCTTACTGGGAAGGTTGATAATGCTGAGCAAAACATAAAACTATAGGGAGGGAAATAAAGCCAAAAAAGAAATTGGTTGACTCCATAAAGGAAGCCATAGTCTTGTGGCTGTTTAGCAGCACTGTTGACAACAGACCTTTTTTGGTGATTACTCATTCATAGGTCACCGTAAATCAGAAGGAAGCTTAGCAATACCTAACAACAACAGCTGCATGTTCTTCTCAACACAATGTAATGGGTCTTCTAATCTTAGTCAAATCATTAGGCATAATTCCAAGGGAATCAGAAAAAAAGACATATTCAGGAATCTGAAGTGAAGAACTACATTTCTGAAGATCTTGATTTCACATATTCTACATTTACACAGGATTAAATCCTCCAAAGTGGCAGTAAAAAATGCTAAATGTAGTTTACTGAAATAGCAGATGAGAAGACATTAGGAATGGAATGTGGAATGTGATCATGGCCAAAATTTAGAAAGTGTGCAATGCAGGATAAATGTTAAAGGCGAATACTTTATTCTAAACACACTCTCACTTCTTGCTTGTTCTCTCTGGTCTGCAAATCAGATTTTCAATGTAATCCTATGAATATCTATTCAGCAGTCTGAGTTAAATGAGAGTTGTATGTATTGGCTTGCAGTCTCAGTGACAAAAAGTTCAGTAAAAATCCATACCCTGAAAATATAAAAATGGCATATTACACTCAGCAAATTTAGCAGAATCTCCCAAGGAGGCTAAAAGCTTCTTCCACCCTTGGTAATCAACTTAACTCTTGGAGCCTGAAATGTGATTAAATTTCATTTGCTTAGTTAAATGTCATTTGCTTAGTCAGAAAATTCACAAATTATTGAAAAGTGCATGTCACATCTTTTAATGTATTTTCCCATAGAACTGGTGTTACTCTCTTATTTGAAACTACTTTTTCTATCAACAGGATTCTGCTTGATGCATTATTTAGCTTCTTGTTCTGACTATTATGACTATTTCAAATCCTAGTATCATAATGAAGACAAAAATGCTTATTTTTATTGTCAGGAAAGCATATTAACTCTGTGATATGTATTTGATACCTTGAAATGACTATTGTTGCAGTATTACATAACATATTCGACTACAGAGATCACAAAATGCTTTAATATTGCTTCAGCATCTTTCAGCATGGAAATATCTCCTGTAAGATTGTTTCAAGAATCAGAAATTGAACATTATAGATTAAATCTAGCTCTTCTGAAGGTTACTCCCACCTCATACACCCAAACTTAATACATGTGCACACTTTAGAGAATAATTTATTTCCCAGAGGAACAATCCAACAAAATTCAACAACTGCGGAAACAAACAGCAAGAAAAATGGCACAGGATAATTGCTTTATAAAAACACACACAACCAGAACATTGTTCCATCAGGAAGTTGCTCCCATAGTGTTGTAAATTGAGGTTTAAATTATCTTAAACTCTGCCATAACTGTCATTGTCATGGAAGAATTTGTAAGAAAACTAGAAGGCATTGCAACCCCTGTAGTTATGGAGATGACAGTACTCATAGCTAAATCCAAAATCGGATAAAGTCCAAACTTGTGGAACGGAGTTTGGATGTTACCCGAGGTTCTACTGTACTTGGAAAATGTATTTCATAAAGTCATTATTAGGGCACCAGGGTCTGGGTCTGGCCCATGGGCCGTAGGTTGCAAATGCCTGATTTAGAGGGAAGGATATTAAACAGTTTATATCCAGGGTGCAATGGATCTTCAGATATCCTACCTGCCTTTCTTTTAACTCAAACAATATAAAGAACTTCCCCAGAGAACAGGCTAACTCTAATTATTCTTTCTGCATTCCTGACTATCCACTGAAGTCTGTTCCAGTCCCGTTTGGTTGCTGCACCAAACCAAACAGCTACTGAAGTACAAAGAACAGATTTGATAATTCCTTTATTAAACTGCATCAGTAACTCCTTAGGCAGGTTGAACTGTTACAGGATGTGCATTCTCAGTTTTGCCTTCTTAACGATAGTACTAATATTAACTATCCATTTCAAGTCCTGGGAGGTTATAGAACTCAGAATCTTAAATGACACCATTACCAATACTGTATTAGTGAAAATGGTAAAAAGTAACTCCCCCCCCCCTAAAATCTATTATCAGTTTAGCAATTTTAAGCATATTCAATTCCAAGTTGTTTTGTCAGTACCTCAGTGGTAACTGTTCAAACTCCCATCTATATACAGACTCATCATTGTTTTAAATGATGATGTAGGCTGAAGTAGAATTGTGTCTAATTTAAATTCATGTTAAAGAAGTATACTGCAAATAATATAAGAGATTGTCAGTAAAATATAAAAACATTTCTAAATTGAAATTTTGTTAGATGGAAGAGTTTAGCCCATTTTACAAAGTAGACACTTCAAAGCTGTTACTGACCACAGAGGAACTGTGGTCAGTAAGCCAGGAGGGCTTTCGCACAACTTCATGTTATCTACCAATTACACCCGTTCCTGGACCGGGACTCCTTGCTTATGGTCACACATGCTCTGGTCACCTCCAGACTATTGTAATGTGCTCTACATGGGGCTGCCCTTAATGACCATTCGGAGGCTGCAGCTGGTTCGAAATGTGGCTGCCCATGTGGTGACGGGGTGTGGGTGTTATGCCCATGCCTAACCCCTGCTGTGGGAGCTGTATTGATTGCTGGTGTGCCTCTGGGTGCAATCCAAGGTGCTGGTGATCACCTTTAATGCCCTACATGGCAGTGGACCAGGTTACTTAAGAGACCGCATCACCCCAAGGATATCTGCCCGTCCGACCAGAGCAGACTGGAGGGGCTCCCTATTGGTGCCACTGGCTAGAGAAGCCCACCTCTCTAGCACTAGAAGGAGGGCCTTTTTGGTGTCTTCTCTGGCCCTATGGAACCTCTTGCTGACCAAGTTGCAACTCCAGACAGAGCTACTGACTTTTAGAAAAGGTTTTAAAGCCTGGCTGGCACAGCGGGTGTGGGGGGTGGCCAATGGGGCAGCCCCCCTGGCTTATATGATGGCCGTCTGGGGTTTTTAGTTTAGTTTTTAACTTACAGGGGTTGTGGGGAGGGTATTTTAATGGTTTTAATAGGAATTGTAGTGGTTTTATTTTTGAGGGATGTTTTAATATTTGGATGTTTTTATCATGGTTGTCAGTCGCCCAGAGTTGCTTTGGGGAGTGGGTGGCAATAGAAATCAAAACAAACAAACTGAGTAACTAATTTTCTGCTATCATACTTGCTTTCATTAAAGGAACAAACATTAGAAAACTCTGATGTGCTCTCTGGATCCTTCTCATGGAAAAAGCAATGTCTCCTGTGTGAATGGAAGAATTACTCAAGTGCGAAAAAAATGGCACCAAATATAAGAGCCTTCAAAGTGCAAACCAGATCACTCCAACTTCAACTAGATGGACCCTTCAGCTTTTATTCTTAGACTGCAGTTTTATAACTGATATTAACCCATACCGAATTTAATTGGATTTACTTCTTGAATAGACATGTTTTGAGTGTAATGCACTCTTTGCCAGTAAAAAGCATTCTAAATCACATCTGCTTTCTTCTCAAATCATTATACTATGCTGATTCCTTCTGTTTCTTGAACAATATGGAAATGTAAGAAAATAACATATAATAGGAGCTTTCTTATAGAAAAGGGAAAAAATTATGTTTCAGTATTTGAGTACTAAAAACTTGAACATCACCCATTTTAAAACCTCCTATGATTTAATAATTTATCATCACTTTGCTAAAACATCTAAATTCATACATAATGCTGTAAAAGCCAAACTCATAATATCTGAATCTGGGATAATGCATCTATTTTCATGCTTTAGCAAATGACTAAAGTAATTATGTGAACCTGACCAGTTTTTATTTTAAATTATTTTTTCTAGAATTACACATCCTTTGCCTGTCTCTGCCACATCAGAAGCATACAGACAATATGATTATAAAATGCCATGAGCAAAATACATAGAAAGAGCTTACAACGTCCAGCATCCTATTTGCACAGTCCCATCCAGCTGTCTGTGAGATAGACACAGTAGCTCCAGTTCCCACTCATGTTCCCACTCATGTTCCCACTCATGTTCCCACATGTGAGATAGACTGCAGTAGCTCCAGTTCCCACTCATGTTCTCTAGGATCTAATATTCACAACCATGCTTGCCTCTGCTATTAGATTTGTCCTCCATGATTCTGTTTAATCATCTTTTTAAAGAGATCAGCTACCAACATATCTCATCTTGCTGTAGTATATTCCATGAATCATCTGCTGCTATTTGTAGAAGTCCTTTCTTTTCTTTGTGCTGAACACAATATTATCTCTGTCTTGTTGAAGTCATGATACAATTTATCAATATCTTTTCTGCTCTAACATGAAGAACTGGTTCTGGTCTCTATGGAGAGGAAACTATAATACCACTTTTCAGCAGTGGACAAATAGTTCACACCTGGTTCTGCTTTTGAAGTATTACATTAGAAATGTGAAATTCTCAGTTAAATGAAGAACTGTGTAGGTAGTTTTTTTTTTGTATCTACAGCTATTTTTTTCCAGTCATAATAAGATCAGCCCAATAATTCCTCCCCTGAACACCAGTATGTATACCCTAAGTTATGGCGGTAGCTTTCTGAGATTTTAGATACAGTAATACCTCATACAAAGTCCACTTCATACAACATCGAATTCATACAATATCACCTAATTCCTTGAAAAAAGTTGCCTCATACAAAGTCGCTGCGACTTTGTATGAGGCATTGGGTTTTTTCCCAGGTTGCATTGTGACTGGGCAGTATAAAAGGCAGGACACGTGTGCATTGCTCTTGTGGGTTTTGCACGAGGTGAAGAGTGTTTAGGAGTGGTTTTGAGCACGATTTTGGATTCTTTTGATTTTTTTTCGTCAGAATTTTTAGAAACATTCCTGGGATTTTTGCAGCATTCTTAAGGTTCTTGGACAATCAGGGTTGTTTGATATGTTTTTGTAATGTATTTTGCCTTTAGACAATGATTTCTTAAATTTCTGTCAGTTTCCTGTCTGTTTCCTTGATTTTGCCCTGAAGTCTGTGCTATTACAGTACAATGTATCTCTATGGAAATGATGTTGTATGAGGCACCGCGGCAAGGATTTGGATGTTGTATGAGGCATCGCGGCTAGGATTTTGCATGCTTCACACAAAGTCCAAATCCATATAAAGTCCAAACTTGTGGAACCAAGTTTGGACGTTGTATGAGGTATCACTGTACCTCCTTTCTAGCTGCAATTGAAAAACAGTCATAAACATCTTAAAAGCTCAATCTAATAACTTTGCCTCATCATATGTCAAATGACTATTTTGAGTGAGGGACTATGCTGTAGCTAAGGATGTGCTTCAGATATGCTGCAAAATGCTTAGCAAGGGGAAAGTTACAATATGCATAATGAAAACTGGCAGTCTACCCCAATGTATCAAATTCATTGTGCTTGTTCATCCAAGAAATCTATCGTCTTAATGACTTAGAACTATTCATGCCATTACCCAGTGCTGCAAAAGTATCACACAAGAGCCAACAATCATAACAATAAAACAGGCAACCATTATAATATCCCAGCCTCATAAATCAGTTACCAACTATATACAACTTTCCTTTCCCACACAGAATATCTGTGGCAAAACATGGAATCATAGAATGTATTTAAATCATGTCCTATTTCAAAAGCCAAATGTCATAAGTAAGCAACATCATATTACTCAAGACATTCATTCCCACTAAGAGATGGAACTGCCCCAAGATATTTCACCTGTCAAATATAGGACAAGCAGGCTATTTTAGGGAGGCAGGACAGATCCTGTGACACAAATAGCAGTCTTTTAAGACAGTGGATTGACAGAGTGCTTGAAAAGAGTGGCATGGGGATATTCCAGCCTCAAAGTATCATACTGTATCACTTTACCTAATGATAGAAGCAGCCATGGGAAAGGACATGGCAGGACTGATCATAGAAGTAGCCTGAGCTGTCAATAATTTTCAAAAATAAGAGGCTGTTTTATTGTCTTAATGGTGTTTGTTTCACTTTTTTAATAGTGTGAGCCACCCAGAGTGGGAGTGCATCCCAGATGGGTGGGGTATAAGTCCAATAAATAAATAATTCTCCTCAATTACTGCATAAGTTATGTGTGTGCTGTGAAGTCATTACTGACTTACAGCAATCCCAGTAGGGCTTTCAAGGTATCTGAAATAGTTAAGTAGTGGTTTTTACCTGTTTCACCTCATGCCCATCAGAATGAGTTTCCATGGCTTCAGTAAGGATTTCACTTACAAAAGAAACAATCTGAAGAATTCAATAATAAAACATTATGGGTGAAGGGCAGAGCTGAGTGTGGTGACAGGTCCTATTTTTCTCTAGTATTTCCTTTATATAACTAATAATTTAGTTATATAACCTCTACCTTGGATCTAACATGCACAGCCAACCTATTGCAATTGTCAAATGTCTGTTGAAGCTCCTTTAATTGTTTCACCCTAGTTCGTTGTCAGCTGCTACTCGTATCAGAGTATACATTTTTTTTCTGGAAGTCATTTTCATAGTTGATGAATACGTCTCTGGTCACTCGATAAACTGATTCTGGTTTGAAACATACGCCCGCACACATTACACTGAATAGATGGTGGAGGGTGTAGTTGAGTTTGATGAAGCTTTCCTGTTTCTCACTTAGCCTCTTCATGTTTGCGATGTTCTACTTTGAAGTGACAAGTAGCAGCAGAGATGGTTTGGTGTCAATGTGAGTGATCTATGGCCACTGCCTCCCAAATTTTTGGGTTTATACCTGACAACTTCATGGTTTATTTCAGCTGGTCCTTATAATGCTTCAAAGGAGCACCAGGAGCTCTTGTACCGGAGCTAGTTAACCCCAGTTAATGCAGAGGTAATCTGAAATAGATCTTTGCAGGCGCACCCCCCAAAGAAAGACTCAGACACCGGTATATGGATAAAGGCATTGGGCCACTTTTATTGAATAATGCCCTAGTCTGAATTATAACTTTCAATTGGTACTCATCCAATTATAATTCAATAAACTATCTACTGACCCCACCCTCTGACGTGTATCCGTCAAATCACGGGGTGATGCATGCTGAAAAGCTCCTGCCATCACCCCTTGACTGGTTCGTCGTTGACCGGTCAACGTTATTACACCTGTACCTGTCTAAGTGTTGGCCAGTCAATTGCGAACCTGCCGGATACCTATGGGTCATTAATCTTTACCTTACCAGTGCTACCCGCCTAAGTGACCAAAGTCAAGAGCAAGAAAACCCCTATATCAAACCTCAGCAACAGTGTGGGATGGGCAAAAAAGCCAGAACCCAAGGGCCAATTGTGGGTTCCAACCAAAAATTCCCACCCAGCCCCAAAGCGACCAAAATATCACACTGTTCACTAGGCTATTTTAAAATGGCAGCTCGGCTGCCTCGTGGCCACCCCTTTTATAGAGGGGTGGCCACGCCCCCTAACTCACCCGGATGTCTGAGTCCGGGTGGGGGGGGGCCCGCAAAGAGTGCGGCGGCCATTTTGGCGCTGCGCTTTCATTGCAGGCGCACCCCCCAAAGAAAGACTCAGACACCGGTATATGGATAAAGGCATTGGGCCACTTTTATTGAATAATGCCCTAGTCCGAATTATAACTTTCAATTGGTACTCATCCAATTATAATTCTTAAGGCAAGCAGGCCGCAGTAACACTGGTAAGGTTCCTCCCAAAATTGCCAACGGCAATTGGCTACAATGTATCCATTTTGTATCAATTTGTTTGTTGACACAAACAAATTGTTGACTGTAGCCAATAAACTATCTACTGACCCCACCCTCTGACGTGTATCCGTCAAATCACGGGGTGATGCATGCTGAAAAGCTCCTGCCATCACCCCTTGCCTGGTTCGTCGTTGACCGGTCAACGTTATTACACCTGTACCTGTCTAAGTGTTGGCTAGTCAATTGCGAACCTGCCGGATACCTATGGGTCATAAATCTTTACCTTACCAGTGCTACCCGCCACACGGGGAGGCTTCAATGAAGACTCACCGCCCCCCTCCCCCAGACCGTCAGCTCGGTCAACAGGCCTGCTTGCAAATCTTCCAAAAAGAGGTTCATACCTCTATCCGACAGGTGGACCCCATCCCCTGCATACAGATCATAATTTTGTAAACTAATGGTGGGGTGTCGGATGACCATCCCCAAACCCTTGTCTGCCACGAACCGGGCAACTGCCCTGTTCACCGAGCGACGAGCGCAGTCAAGGGCACGGAGGTCAATACTTCCCCTGTAAGCGTGACGTGGTATGATGTCCGACCATAGCAGCCTTGTGAACGGCCACACATAATGCAAATAAGCTAGGTCTCTGCAAATCGCGAATTTTAAAGAAAGGCCAGTGACCTGGCCGAGGTCATTGCCCCCGAGGTACAGTACAAGAACATCAGGCGGTTCAGCATCCCTAATGGAGAAAAGGAATGGCAACAGTTCCCGCCATCTCATTCCACTCTTACCGTACCAACGTATGCATGCGGCCGCACGCAGTCCAAGCTGGGGACCCCACTCTGTCACCGCAGCATACTGCGCTGCCCAGTGCACGTAACTGTGGCCCGCCAGCCATACTGCCACCGGTGTGCGGGGACACACAGGGTCTGTAAGAGAAAAAAGAGAACAGTGACTTAAATGGTACTCATGTCTGAAGAGGACGAACATATAATGCAAAACGCATAGATCCCCATCTTCCCATACAGCGTATATCAGCCTCAGAGTACCCAAATGCAGCTGCAGTTGAAGCCGCACCTATTCTAAATGAATGGGTGCCGTAACGAGCCCCTGGGAGGCCAACACTGGAAAGTGCCATACCGGTCACCTTCCAAAATTGAAATTTAGTAAGGGGAGACCCATCCAGGTGGCAGAAAAACGGGCCAGGGTGCGTGCCACGCACTGCCAAGAACTCCTGTAGGGCACCAACTGGACAGATGTCTGAAATGGAACATCGTAGCAGTCTAACTCCACTGCCTACGCCATGCTGATCAACTTTTGAGGACCGTATCCTCAACTGAGCCCACTCATTAGAAACATAGACATCGTCGAGTTCCAGTGCCCTACAAGTCGCATCCGCCTTAGACAGTAGTACCAACTCACTGATGCGGAGCACTCCAAAGAAGGCCACCATGGTAGCCGCATGAAAAAGAGTTGCCTCATACCTGTCAAAACATAGGTTAGGCCAGCCTCGTGCAAGGTGTGTGAGCACCCCTGGGGAAATTGGGTGACGAGTGTCCGGGCGGCGGCCACGTTCCCGTGTCCACCCCTCCAAAACATGCCGTATGCGGAAATCGTTCATGCTGTCAGCAAAACCCCTCACCTTGGCCATAAATGCCAGTGCTGACAGCCTGGATGCTATAGTGCGGGGAGCGAGGCCCAGACTGTGCAGATAAACCATAAATTGTAAAACTTGTTCCACTGGGATGGGCCACACTTTGGGCAACTGAAGTTGGACGCAAAAAATTATAAATTGAACGAAAGCATGATGATACGCCTTACGCGTGCGGGGCGCCAAGGACATGCCGATCGCCCAGTTCACCTCTCCTTGCCAAATGTCCAAATCTCGGCCGGGAGTGGCGAGGGGAATTCCTCTGCGTCCGGAGCCAAGGCGCGGAACCGGGGGATCTGCAGGCAGGATAAAGCATCGGCAATATCATTATTAATGCCTGGTACATGTCTGGCCCTAAAAAGCAAGTTGAGGCATAGGCTACGTAACACGAATTGGCGAACTAAAGCCATCACCCTGGGTGATTTAGAGGTCTGAGCATTGACAATGTGCACTACCGCAGCATTGTCACACCAAAAGGGAACCACAGAGTCGGCCCACTCCTCGCCCCATAGCATCAAAGCTCCCAGGATTGGGAAAAACTCAAGGAATGTAAGATCGCGGAGGCGATCCGTGCCCCGCCATGCTGGAGGCCATTGGCCATAAGCCCACCTCCCCTGGAAGTAAATCCCATATCCCAGGGAGCCGGAGGCATCCGACTGTACTTGAAACCTAGGGGAAACTAAAAGGTCGGACCTCCAAAAGGAGACCCCGTTGAAGTCCCGCAGGAATGAGAGCCAAACCAAAAGGTCAGCCGGCATGCCCCTGGTTAGTCGGACCCTATAATGGCGCCTTTTCAGGCCAGACATGGCGTCGCATAGGCGCCGAGCAAATGCCCTGCCAGGCGTAACCACCCTGCAGGCAAAGTTAAGATGGCCGTGTAGCACCTGAAGCTCACGAAGTGACACTTTACGTTTGGCCAGCAAGGCCAAAACCATCGCGGAGATCCGGGTGACCTTATCGATGGGCAACCGGGATGCCTGTGCAACCGTGTCAATTTCAATACCCAGAAATGTGAGGGTAGTGGATGGGCCCTCGGTCTTTTCGGGCGCTAAAGGGACACCCAGTTCCTGCATTAGCAACTGAAATGTGGTGAGGAGACGCGTGCACGTGTCCAAGCCCCGTTCACCCCCGAACAAAAAGTCATCGAGGTAATGGGCTACAGACCGAGACCCGGACCAGCGAACAAAGGCCCACTGAAGGAAGGTGCTAAAATGTTCAAATGCTGAACAGGATATAGAGCAGCCAAAAGGCATGGCCTTATCTACATAGAACTTCCCTTGGAATCTAAAACCCAATAGCTCAAAGTCCTCAGGGTGCACTGGCAACAATCGGAATGCCGATTTAATGTTGCATTTTGCCAGGAGGGCACCAGGACCACAAGAGCGCACCATTCGCAGGGCTTGGTCAAAGGACGTATACCTGACCGAACAAAGGTCATCAGGGATAGCGTCATTGACAGAATAACCCGCCGGGTACGATAAATGGTGGATTAAACGAAATTCCCCCGGGGCCTTTTTCGGTACCAACCCCAGAGGGGAGACCTTCAGGTTGGGAAAGGGTGGTACAGAAAAGGGACCTACCACCCTCTTGGCCTCAACCTCCTTAGCAATACTCAGGGCAGCCACCTCTTCTCTACCCTTCAGGGACAGTAAATTGGGTGCATCTTGGGGTCCCTGCACTCCTTTGAATGGTATTCGGAATCCCCACTGGAAACCCTCAAGGAGGTACCTCGCGTCCTCTCTCCGCGGATAAGTTGAGAACCATCGCTCCAACATATACACATTAACTTTGGAGAGGGCCTTTTGTCTGGGTAGCTCCATCAGCAGCAGCTCTGCCCACTCCCTGTCCACCTCTACCTCTGCCCCGTGACCCGCCGGCTCACGGACACGTGGCGGCGGCGTGGGGGCCAGCGCAAGAGGGACACTCATGTTTGTATTGGCACTGCTGCTTATTGCACACACCGCTAGCCGAGAAGCTCCAACACAGGCGGGAAGCCTGCGTTGGAGCAGCTCGCTGAATGGCATGGCCACAATGGTACCTATCCCCAGGCGCCAGACGCGTGGGGGTCATGTACAATAACCACAATTTCTGACAGGGCTCATCCCATCTCATCTCCGGGTGCAAGGGCACCCTCATTCTAAATTCCTCATCGTAAGCCAACCACGATGGGCCAGGAAAATCCAACATTGCCCTGTAAATATTGTCCAAATATTGGACCATAGGAATGGCCAGGTCAGGCCGGGCCCTGAGGTACACCGCCATATAAATAAGATATGCGGGCAACCACGCAGGCACCAGGTGCGTGGTGGCTTACGACGGCGGGACAGCTCTTTGTCTTTGTCATCCTGTCCCTCTCTCTCCTCCTTAGTGGGCTCACGGTTCAATAGGGAGAATATATCCACGTACTCCCCCCACCAAATCTTTTCCCTCGTGACCTGAGACAAATGATCACCAAGGGGCAACGAATAACCAGCCGTCAGCAAGGCCATCACCGGCACATTAGGTACCCGGGGCATACGCAGCGGAACCTGGACAGTCCCTGGAAACTGGAAACCCCCACCCCCAATGCTGCACCAGTATGGAACCAAGGGGCACTGGGATAGGCTGGCAACTGATGCCCACTCGCCTCGACTTGACGAGGCAATGGCCACTGAACCCCACCATTGGAAGTGGGCTGTGATGTGGGTGCATTAACTTGAACCTGATACTCACTAGGTGCACCCCTGTGAGCCGCCCCCACTGGGGGTTCCGGCCCACGTTGGGCGTCAGAGCTCGCGACCGGAATCGAGCTCTGGGGCCACACCTGACCACTCTCCTGCTGTAGCTCTGGACGAACAGGGAGCTGCGAGACACCGGCAGTGGCAGACTGGAGCGTCTCAAGCAGCTCAACCCGGCTGGCCGCTTGTTGCAGTGTGGCGGCCGTCAAGGTAGCCGGTGAACCCGAAGGGCCCCCCGCAGAGAGTGAAGGGCCACCTGACATGGGGTTGTGTGCCATCCCTAAGGATGCCTCAAGCACAGCTAAACACGTTAGCAATGCATCAACTGCCACAGATCCCCCAGTATAAAGTGGGCCGGGTGGGCCAGACGGCCCACCAGGCATTTGACCAGGAACCCCAGCATGAGAGCCTGGGCCCGAATAGGGCCATGCCCAAAACTCCGGCCCATGAGGGGCCGGAGGGGGAACGTGCTGGGCACCAGCACCGGGCCCACCCCCGCTGACCGGACCCATGGCTGGCAACTGCGGGCCGAGGGCCGAAGCCCCAGAAGGGCCGGTCGAAGGCTGGCTAGCCGAGGGCCAAGCAGCCTGCATCGCCCCACCAGTATCGGTGGAGGTAGTGCCCTGCCGCGTGGGCGCAGCCCTGGTCCTCCGACCTGAGGGCTGCCCCCCGCGTTGCGCAGGGCCAAAAGTCCTCCCCGTTGGCCGCGGTTTCGTCGCCGGGGCCTTCCGTTTGGGAGACATGTCTGAGAGAAAGAGCAGGATCCCTTTCCAAGGATCAACCTAACGGCCAAAAACACAGAGCAGCCAGCAAGCCAAAGGCTCTGTGCAAGATCCTTCCTTCCCAGCCAGGAAAGATTAAGGGCTAAAGAGCCGAAGAATTGAAAGAACAGCGACGGAGAAAACTTCTCCTCTCCGTCGCTATTTTAAAATGGCAGCTCGGCTGCCTCGCGGCCACCCCTTTTATAGAGGGGTGGCCACACCCCCTAACTCACCCGGATGTCTGAGTCCGGGGGGCCCCCGCAAAGAGCGCGGCAGCCATTTTGGCGCCGCGCTTTCATTCTGATGGTTACTTGTGTCGTCTATTCACTTGATGTTATACTGTTTTCTTGCAAATGTTACGGCATTAGTATATTTCCTGGAGCAATCCCTGAACACCACAAAGTCATCACCCATGGGAGCTCTCCTCCATTTGCTCTCTAGTCTCCTCTTCAATTGCTTCAGAGTTTTAAGCTTATATAAATAACTAGCAAGGGTTGCCCGGCGTTGCCGGGCTTTTTTCTCCGTGTGTTTTAATAAAAAATGAACCAATTTTATTTTTGCAATAGTTTTAAATTGTGTTGGAAGGTTAAATTGTGTTAATGTTTTTTAAAAATTGCTTAGTCTGTAATTTTAATTTTTTAAATGTTTATTTATGTAAAAAATTTTTGGCTTGGCTGTTATTAACTGGGATCTGCTTTTTTGGTTTTTTTTTAGGATTAATAAAAGAAGAAAGTATGATATAATTTTTTCAAATTGTTTTATGTAAGTAAATAATGTTTTATTTTTTTGAATGTTTTTAATTAGTTGTACCGTAGGTCATAATTTTAATAATGTAAAAATAAATGTTTTTTACATTCAATGTTTGTGTGTTTTTGAATTGTTTTTACTATTGTGGCCAGCAGGTGGTGCTGGTAGGGGTTATTGTATTTCGACTTTTTTTTCCTCTCCTGGCCTCTGGGTGGAGCTTCTTCTGGTAAGCAGTCTCTTTCTTTATTCATTTCTTTTTCAGTCCTGGTGGAGGTAGCACATCTTTTGGTAAGTTTGCTTGTTTTCTTTGTTGTGTGTGTGTGTGTGTGGGCGGGGGGGGTTGGAATTTGTATTTTTTGTCTGTTTGTTTTGTTTTTGATTGTGTCTTTATTTACTTCATATTGTTTTTGGTGTTTTTGTTTTTGTGTATTTTTGGATGTGTTTGACTGTTTTTAGTAATTTTTTAAAAAATTATTTATTTGGTGGTGGGGAAGGGACGTGGTCATTGGGGGTTAGGAAGGGTGGGGTAGGTGGTGGGGAGAGGGGCATGGTCGTTGGGGTTAGGAAGGGTGGGTTAGGTAGTGGGGAGGGGGGCACGGTCGTTGGGGGTTAGGAAGGGGGGCTAGGGGTGCGTGGTCATTGGGGTTAGGAAGGGTGGGCTCGGTGGTGGGGAGGGGGGCTTTAGTGTGTTATGGTGCTTTGATTGTGTGAAGTCGTGAAAGTAGATCGGGTTTCCCCTTTAATATCAGTGGGTGGGGGTTGTGACCCCCCTCTCCGCTGGCTACCCTAGGGTTGGGAGGTTTGTGGGGAGAAAAGGGGTATATTGCCCCAACACTTCTGGACACAGAGGAACAGGCAGAGTGGATCGATCCCCCACCCCCCTCCTTAAAACAACTCCATTTTTAAAGAGAAGAAAAGATGGAGTTGTTTTAAGGAGGGGTGTGTGGGATCGATCCTCTCTGCCTGTTCCTCTGTGTCCAGATGTGTTGGGGCAATAAACCCCTTTTCTCCCCACAAACCTCCCAACCCTAGGGTAGCCAGCGGAGAGGGGGATTGCAACCCCCCACCCACTGATGTTAAAGGGGAAACTCCAGTCGGGACCTTCAGGCGCTGTTGGTGAGGGAAAGAAAGCCAGCTGGTGTTTGCTTGGCTGTGAGGTGGTGAGTTGTTTTTCGTTGGGGGTTAGGAAGGGTGGGCTAGGTGGTGGGGAGGGGGGCATGGTTGTTGGGGTTAGGAAGGGTGGGCTCGGTGGTGGGGAGGGGGGCATGGTTGTTGGGGTTAGGAAGGGTGGGCTAGGTGGTGGGGAAGGGGGGCATGGTTGTTGGGGTTAGGAAGGGTGGGCTTGGTGGTGGGGAGGGGGCATGGTTGTTGGGGTTAGGAAGGGTGGGCTCGGTGGTGGGGAGGGGGCTTTAGTGTGTTATGGTGCTTTGTTTGTGTGGAGTCGTGAAAGTAGATCGGGTTTCCCCTTTAATATCAGTGGGTGGGGATTGTGACCCCCCCTCTCCGCTGGCTACCCTAGGGTTGGGAGGTCTGTGGGGAGAAAAGGGGTATATTGCCCCAACACTTCTGGACCCAGGACATCAGGCAGACTGGATCGAATCCCCACCCCCCCTCCTTAAAACACCTCCGTTTTTAAAGAGAAGAAAAGACGGAGTTGTTTTAAGGAGGGGGGGGATCGATCCACTCTGCCTGTTCCTGTGGGTCCAGAAGTGTTGGGGCAATATACCCCTTTTCTCCCCACAAACCTCCCAACCCTAGGGTAGCCAGCGGAGAGGGGGATCGCAACCGCCACCCACTGATATTAAAGGGGAAACTCCAGTCGGGACCTTCAGGCGCCGTGGGTGAGGGAAAGAAAGCCGGCTGGTGTGTGCTTGGCTGTGAGTTGTTTTTCTTTTTCATTTTTCGGGCGCCAGTTTCCTCAGCGCTCTGCGCGCTCATGGCGCGCAGGACGCTGGGGCTTGTAGTTATGGGTTGCTGCTTTGTGTTTGTGCTGCGTTTTTTTAAAATGCTTTTCTTTCGATTGGCTGTGGCGCGTTTCCGAACGCTGCGCCGTGCGAGAGCCTCTGGCGCGGCGTGGCGCAAGGAATGTTGGGAAGTGAAGTTGTTTCCCTTTCTTCGCGTTTGTGGGGCTGTTGCCCCACTGCCGGTTTTTTCAATCCTTCGTTGACCTGCGTACCCAGATCGGCCGTGTGCACGAAGTGTGAGTGCAGGCAAGTAGGGCGAGGCATAGCAACCTATAGCCAGTTCCAACGGTTAACCCTTGGATTTATAGGTTAAGATTACAAAATGATTTAACTTGCTTCCATTTAATTTCTGCAATTGTCTAGGATCTAGATTGTTCTTACTTTGGATAGAAAAGATTAGCAAATCAGGTGATCCCACAAAAAACATGTATGCCATGCATATGATTAAATTATTTTTATTCCATTGCTAGGCTTTTACTGCTCTTAGGTGATTTTCCCCTCATTTAGTTACCTTATACAGTTGTAATATTACATATTTGATGATACCTTATACAGTTGTAATATTACATATTTTTGGCCAAACCAGTAAAGAAACAGAGAATATAAATTATACAGTATGTTGAAGTTTTAAAATTATTTTTAAACTCTTGTTTGGTCAATTTCCTTTTGCATCTATAACTTTAAAAAGGCCCCTTAACCGTTGGGTTCGTTCAGAGGATCCCGCACCAGGCCCAACCATCCCCGACCTATCCCTCCGCACTCACCATAACCCCTGCCTTCCCAATGTCATGGGGTTTTGGTGGTCGCCAGTGGGGCAGCCGCCCCACTAATATGACAAAAAAAACTATGATTCCCAGAGTCCTCTGCACTGCGCAACCCCTCAGCCAATCAGGCTGAGGGATGCGAGCGCAGAAGAGGCCGGGAACACGCGCACTGTCTTTAAAAAAATTGCTGGGAGCCAGAGGGAAAGACTTTGAAAGACCCAGCTGGAGCCAGGAAAAGGTAAGTGCGGTTGGTGGGGGTTAGGGGGTGGGTGGGTGAGGCACGACACCAGTAACCATGCCCCCCTGCCCCACCACCTAGCCCCCCTCCCTAACCCCCACCAACCACACTTACCTTTTGCCGGCTCTGGCTGGGTCTCTCAAACTCTTTCCCTCTTGGCACGGCCTTCTACATAGGGAGAAGCACCAGCCTTTCCTTCTGTCCCTGTGGGCGACATGGCCTCGATGCCCGCATGGACAAGGAGAGGCCAGAGCACCTCCTGGCCTACCGGAGAGAAGGATTCGCTTCTCTCTGGGTTGGCTGGGGATGAAAGTTCCATTCCCAGCCTACCCAGAGAGAAGCAAAGCCCCTCCGTGATGGGGATTCCTTATCTCCGGGAGGTAAAGGTGCTGCAGAGAGGGGATCCCCCCCGCAGGACACCCTGGTATTAAAGAGAAGAAACCAAGTGGTTTCTTCTCTTTAAAAATGGAGTGTTTGGGAGGGGGTGGAAACGATCACCTCTCCCAGGTCTCCTGGTACAGAAGGGTTTGGGGGACAGACCCCTTTTGTCCCCCCAACCCTTCCAAACCCAGGGGACCAGGGAGAGGGGATCAAATCCACCCCCATCCCAAACACTCCATTTTTAAAGAGAAGAAAACGCTTGGTTTCTTCTCTTTAATAATGGGGTGTCCTGCAGGGGGGATCCCTTCTCTGTCTGGTCCCCTGGGTTCGGGGGAGGGTTGGGGGGACAATACACACACACACTGCTTCTCTCTCTCTCTCTCTCACACACACACACACACACACACATTCAACACACACACACACACGACACTCCTGCCTTGCCAGGAATTTTTAATGTGTGTGTTGGTGGTCGGAGTGATATTGTATTGGTGGTGGTGGTTGTAACCACCAACACACACTTTAAAAATGCCCGGCTGGCCGGGCACAAATATGCTAGTCTATATATATAAAACAGAAGTCGGGTGTTGTAAGGCCCACAAAGGCTCTCACACCCCTGAACCGATCCCAGTCAAACTTGGCACAAAGGTAAATTGGAGTGGCCCAATCAGCACTATAGGGGTCCGGGACAAAGTTTTGGGGTTTATGGCCCCCAAATTGGGACAAAAAGCCATGACCAATCAGCTTGCAGTTCTGAGCCATACAGGCCAATCAGCTTGCAGTTATCTGCATAAAAGAGGTAGCCAGTGACAACAGTGACACCAACAACACAGGCAAAGCAACTGAGCCACCAATGGCACACAGACCAGTACAAAAAGATATCCAGCAAGGACAGCAGATGGAATACCACATTAGGGACAATAACAGCACACATACCAAAGACATGGCAGGGAGCAACACACACACACACACACACACACACACACACACACACACACACACACACACACACACACACACACACACCATCAACAAACAACTGGACATGCTGGAATAACTATACTTCCTTTAAATAATTAAAAACAAACATGCAGTTGCTTTTAAATAACACTTTATCTGGCCCATAAATTTAAACATGAGTAAAAGGAAGGAGGCCAGATACAGTGGGCGAGGGCCCGGCACTGAGGCAGGGGAGACGGACCTGGGCATCTCCTCAGAACGGGTTGGGTCCTCCCAGGCAAGGCCAGGCAATCAGCTAGTACTATATATACAATTATGCAACTTGTAATCTTCACATTATTTTCTGGTTATCTTTTAATCAGAAATCATTTTTTCAATGTTATTTTTGTCACACCACATTAGTGGAAAATTATCGGCTACAAGAAAACCACACATTTTTGGCAAGAGCTGCCATGAGCAAGCATGGCTCAAGGTATGGCTGCAATCCAGGCCATCTGATATTTATTATGTATCCACAAAAAAACCACACAATTTTGCTGACCAACGAGGAGCCTAATGGCTTTGATCTACCACAACATATCTGGAAGACTACTAACAAGATAAGAACTGGCCATGGCACGTGTGTCGACCTATTATATAAATGCGGGGAAGCTGACTACAGCCCAGCATTACTGTGGGAATCCATGCCAAACTGTTTCTTATATAGTCCACGAATGCATAAGTAGGACATTAACATGAGATATGACATATTTTCTTACTTTATCTCCTTCCAGTTGACTGTATATAGCACTGGGTATGCATGTATATTTTATCATATTATATCCATATTTAATTTTTACCTATACTTTACCCATATTTGTAAATGTTATAGTGTTATCTATCATGTGTTTATAAAGCAATATGAGAAATAGACAGATGGATGGACGGACAAAGGAATGAACCCATGATAATTTAAGTGCTATCAAAATGTGCAATATACACTCTTTCTGTAGCAAGCCAAGCTGTCATGCCATGTTGTTAGCATATGTTGCTTCTCCATAAGAAAGGTTATTGAGTTTATTTATGCTAGCTTCTGCCACTTCTTTGCCTTTTGCATGCTAATAGATCTAATAGAGATATATTTACCTCAAAAGGAAGAAACAGCAATGGTAGGATTTAGCAAGTGAAGGATAGCTTCTCAACAAAACTATGAGCATTTCAGACCCAGTGGAACAATACTGCAGAACAGTACAAGACATTTAAAGGACTTCAGCTATTTTATTCAATAAATAATTTATTTATTCATGGGTACAAATCTTTATAGAGCCCTCTGCCTTAAGAATGACATACATAATGTTGGACAAATATTGGTACTTTAAATCCCCAAAACTTCCTGATCTCCCCCACCCCTCCGAGAATAAATGGTCTGCATTTGGATCTGTATTCTTCAGAACAGGGGTCCCCAAATGTTTCAGGCTGTTGGCGTGTTATGTGCAGGCAGGTTATGCACTTGTGTGTGAGGGCATGCTGGGCTGGATGATTTGGTGCTGCAAGCTGGATCCGGCCTGTGAGCCATAGTTTGGTCACCCCTGCTTCAGAATATCAACTAAGCATATGCCAATAGAAAAATGCCTTATTATTGATGAGAGGCTTTCATTTAGGAGCCATGAATAATGTCTTCATCTTAGATTTAACACTGAAATTCTAGAATTATCCCTCCATACTTTTAAGTGACACTGAAAATAGCAATTACGATATTCATACAGCAGATGCTATCATAACCAACATATGGGCCAGTGCACTTCCTTTAATGTGTTTTCCCCCATCTCCACTCTCCTGCTACTTATATCACATTGTGAATTTTTAGTCTGAGTGCCACTAATCTTTCATATACCTACTTTTTGAATATATAAGCACCAAAATTCCAATTTTAGACCATATTAGAGTACCTAAGGTCAATGATTAATCACACATCAGGTGCAGAATTACGCCTATGAGTCAGTGTACTGCATTTGGATCAGCCTGAACAACCTAAGTATAAATTGGATCATTTAAATCTGGATACATAACTCCTTTGGAATTCCCACAGCCCCTAGATATATGCAAATATTGGTGTTAGCAGTTTGCAGCCAGACATCAATACCAACTGCCTAATATGCAATTAGCATATTAGTAGTAGTTAAAATAACCGTATGCCATTGTGCTCTTTGCATGTAAACTCTACATGTAAGGAGAGGAACAGAGACAAGCATGCTACTTCTGCCCCGCCCTCACTGTTTCCATAACCCTCTTCATGTGAATACATGAATACAATCTAATTAGAGATTCAGTTGGCAAGCCCAGGCAAATTAAAAAGACTCACAGACTATTAGGATGTTGGGACCTAAAAGGTGCCGGATCAAGCCAGTGCGAGGCCTGTAGCAAATCATGTTAAGAGGCCCTTGCTTAGATTTAGGATTTAGGATAGCTACTGTATAAAATAAAACACAACTACAGCTCACACGTCGATCAACACTGCCACTTAACACAAATTCATTCTACTACGGAGTAGTACATATGATGTGCATGCAGAAAAAGACTGTTCCACCTGCATGCACATCTTTACTCTTTGGTGTGCATTGAATGCTCCAATGAGGCATCAGCGAGTCTCTTTGAGTGACCATTTTTTTTAATATCCACGGTGCACGGAATATTTAAATTTGGATTTTCATTCTAACCGAACACCAGGGCTGGGGCCCCCAGAGACACGGGGCCTGTAGCATTTGCTACTCTTGCTATATGGCTGACCTGGCACTGGACCTAAACACCAATCATAACATGTTGATTAGAAAGATCATATAATAAAAAATTTGTCCCCTCTGTAAGCAGTCTGGAAAGGGCTGAAGCAGTGAAGGCTGCACCAAGCTAACCAGTAATGACCATAGTGATGCCATATAGAGAGGGTGCCAAAATGTATGCACATTTTAAGAGATGTTTAACTATGTATTACTTTTCAATGTTGAATTGAATTATGGTAGCAATGTGTATGATGTTTCCTCAAAACCAGCTACACAGTCAGTACTTCAAGAAGAAATTGAAATAGCATGTGCAGCAAAGCAACTATACATTTTGGTAAACATGTATACATTTTTGGCACCCTCTGTATTTAAATAGTATGTTATCTTACTGTGCAGCCTGCTTTGTAAATTAAGACAAGTGTTTGTGTTTAAAAAAGGGAAAATTGTTGAGAATCACCCCCACCATGACCTTCTGCTGATATGTCAGTACATTTCTTAGGACTGTGAAAGTGATTAGTTGTGCCTAACAAAGGACATGGCAACTAAGGGCAATTGCAAGAACTGCCATCATATCTGAGCCTTCCTAATCTTCAGTAGGTGGAAGATAGCACTTGAAAGGACATGAGGAATCTAGTATTAGGGAGGGTGGAATTTACATATCAATTTTCTCATTTTATGATGGCTTAAGTAGTGTCTTAGGCTAAGAGATGAGTTCTGAATGCTTAATGTAGAGTGGTGATTCTTTGAGAGTATTTGACCGAATTGAATTACAGGAGAGAAGGCTCTTTGGTCGATAGATCTATAGGCTTTTCATCTTTTGTCTCTATTCATTTGTTTCCCTTCTTTTAATTGCCTATTCTGTCAAGTGAACAGAAAGCTAAAACCAGAAATATGTTAAAGCGTATATTTTCTTCCAACTTTCAAGCAGTAGAAAAAAGTTTTGCCTAGAATACTGCTATATTTAGCTAGCTGGGATTGTGTCAAGGTGGACAATGTTACTGTTGAAAAGATGTTTTACAGCTATTCTTTTTATATTGCTTGGCAGATTTTATGTGTTAAAAATGATTTAAAAATGTGGAAAAACCAGGAGGATGGAGTAAGATGATCCCCCTTCCCCACCTGCCTCTTCTAAACCCATTCCGTAACTGAGCTAACATTATATTATGATATAATTGTAATCTGGAAACACAGTTTGTGGAGTGGGAATAAGGGCATTTTACTCCTTTTTTTAGGAGTCTCCCTGCTCCTCTCATGAGCCATTTGTGTATGAAGATACTTGTGAGTTGGCTATTCTTTTAAAGTAGATGGGATGACCTTAAAATATGCATTGTATTGTAAGTTTTTTTTTTTTTTTAGTCTGCTGCTTTATATTTGTGTTTTTGTGTGATGTCCCATTAATTTTACAAGATAAGGACCACCTTTTTCATTTATGTTTTCTGGCACTAGTCCAAAATACACCTAAAGGACATGTAAAAATCAATTTTAAAAATAACAGGTCAGGCAACAGAGAAAGCAGGAAATGATATTTGAGAAATAAAAATCATAACCACAACAACAAAAGATAAATGCTTCAAGCCGTGTCAAATTAACAGCAACCGTAACCAATGCTGCTCAGTGGCACATTAGCAGAGTAAAAAAAATCCATAGCCCTGGCCCACATCCACATAGAATTAAACAAAACAGCCAAAACTTACCAAATATACCCTTTCAATAGAATCAGTACACAGTATAATAACCTAATCAAAATAGATAAAGCATACTTCTCATAAACTTAAAGGAGAAAATGTGAACTAACGCACATAAGCAATCCACCTCCCTAATCACCAAAAACTTGGGTCCCAACGATTCTGAGCCCATCAACAGATTCTACATTCTCCCTGCCCCTTCTCATTGCCTGCTGATCACAACACCTACAATTATATTGGATGAAATATTTTCTGGTCAGTTTGATAGATAGTTGGTGAAAGAAAGATCAAACGAAACAGGGGAACATGAAAAACTGAAACTTTTTTGTAACCCTCCCTCTTCTCTCCTAATACAAATCATTCATTTTCAAGCGTCTCTCCTTTGGGAAGGAACAAAAGAACATGAAAATAATAAAAAGAGCCTCTCTTTTTTCCCCATTAAAACATGAAAGTCTCATTCCCAGGGGGTATGGAAGGAGCAGGAATTGTTGTAATAGAGTTTACCTTCTTTGTCATTTTCAGTGCCTCCTAAGCACTGGGGGATGATTGTGAGTGATTTTTTTTAAAAAAAGACTGCAAAATCCTATCTCTCCCCGCCCCCTGCCAATACATTCAGTCTCTGGTAGAATCTGATTGTATTCATCTGAAGGGTGGCTAGATTCTTTCACATCCTTACTTCACATCCTTGTTTGTTGGGAATGGCTTGTGCAAGGTACCTGACTGACATTCATTTTTCAGCCTCCATTCTCTTTATATACCACTTCTTTCTGTTTAAGAATAAATCACAGATACTGCTCCTGCCTGCTTAGGTGTGAGCCTTTAGCTAATGGTCTTTCCTAAGAATACATTTCTCAGAAAATGCAAGAACTGTTATTACTCTTTTTATTACATAAGATATCAAACACTTCTCCTGAAAGTACTCTGCTGCTGCAGGGATAACACATGTTCCCAGCACACAAAATCACAATATTTTATCTGAACAACATACTCTTATGCCAGCAAGAACATTAACTAAAACAGTTTATGCCACTTGAAATGCGGTTGTGCAAGTGTAACAGGCATCAATATACAAAAGTGACTGTTGCTTGACAAGCAATACACCTGTCTCCTACTCCTCCTATTATCATACCCTCTTTTTTTTTACCAAAAGCCTGATTGAAGGCAGACTATTACTCAAACATTTAGAGAGATTTCCAAATTACTTCCAGAAATAGTTTTTCACATGACAATCATATAGAACCCGAAACCATGGCTGTACAAAATGCTCTTACTTGTTTTATTTGGAACATTTTGTCTTATGTTTTTAAAGTCTTAAAGATTTAGACTATCCTCACCGAGATAATGTTTAATTACCTTTTATGCTTGCAATTTGTTGTGCTTTTAGTCCATCATATTTTAATTCATTTGTGAGCCTCTTTGGGTTCATTCAGCAAGAAAAAGATGGCACAGAAATAAAAGAAACCAACAAACATATACTGTGATGGACTAGAACCCAATGCTAGAGTTCTGAAGACATCCCAACTGCACTGCAAGTCACTATTACCTATCTGGTATTTAGTTAGAAGTGTAATATAGTGGTTAATGTAAAACCAAACAAAAAGAGTTGTTCGAGATTACTATGTAGATCTTCTTACTTAAATATACAAGCTCTGAATTTTAAAAATATCAATGAGAAACATGCAGAAAACCTTTCTATTATTCAGAGCTAAGACACTGCAAAAACTATTTGACACAAGCATGTCAAAGAGGCTGAGACAACTGAACTATCAATCAGCATTAGGAATGGAACAGTTCAGTTAATTATAGTCAAGATTCTAAGGAGAGTAAGATCAAGTTCATTTTCTTTTCTTTAGTGCTTCACATAGAGTTTTTCAAACAGTGTTTACAAGATGTCAGAATGTCTGAACTTGCCTTGAAGGCTTTCTCTGCTGCATTCAGAAAGAAGCACAAAGAGAAGAAAGAAATTAAACTTGGAGGGTGGAAGGACTTCTGTTTCAAAAGCTGAGCTAGTAGTGGGGAAGTGCCAGGGACCATGTGCCATTCTCTCTGCCCATGGAGCAGTCCAACGTTATCAAGGAAAAGGTACAAAATATATGTTCAAGGCATGAGAAAGAATATAATGAAGCACCAGTATACTCATAAACAGAAAGTTTTTGACACTTTTCCTATCATGACCAGCTATATCACTTATAGTCCTCCATATTCAGAAGACGAAATTACTAGGTAAAATTTTAGGGTAGTAACTGTTTTTCTGTACCGGATGGATGGGAAGCATCAGGCTGCTAAACAGGTACTATGCTGCAAGGAAACAATCTTCAGTCCATCCTTTAGCACAGTGTTCCCCAACCTTTGAGTTTTGGACTTCAATTCCCAGAAACCTTGTTGTGACTCAGGAACTGCAGTGGCTCAAGTGTCTAAGACGCTGACTGGGAGGCGGAATGTCAGCAGTTCAATTCCCGAGTACAGTACTGCAGAACAGAATGTTATTGTGCTAGGTGCTTCTTTGTAGAAATGTATGTTGGACAAACAGCAAAAGATTACAAGAAGTTTTGTATTCTCTTTGTCTGGTCACAAAAGGAAGTTAATGCTTTGGAGAGGACCATGTGGAGAAGGAGGAGCAAGCACTCAGATTGTTTATGTTTATGTTATGTTTATGTTTATTCGACTTATACCCCGCCCTACTCAACACATGGCCGACTCAGGGCGGCTAACAACATATAAATGACCCCAGGGCAACCCAAGGGGCTTACATATAGGATACAATGTTCAAAATACAATAATAAATACAATAAAGCCCAAGGTCTAGTATTACAAATTACAATATAAGGTAAAACAATCCACAAAATGCAAAATATCAGCACCACATCAAAATAATATATCAATAATTACAATAGAATCACAGGGAATGAAAACATCACATAATACCAACGTAAAATAATAATGCAAAACCCACAAAAACCCCTGCCTTAGAGTCTTTTGAGGGGGGAGGACGGGGCCCAGAAACGCCAGCCGATGGAGTGGCCGGGAGGACCTCTTCGCCCCCACTGGGGCCGGGAGCGCGGCGGCGGTTGTTCGCCCGGCACCCCTTCGCCTTTTAAGTCCTAGGCGAGGGGGGAGGGGGAGCACCAGAAACACCGGCCGGTGGAATGCATATGTAGAAATACACAGCATAGGGGAGCCGGAGGTGCTGGCGCTGGCATCAGGCGCAGCGGCAGGAGCTTTTGAGGGCTCTGCCGAGATAGTCATCAGCTGGACTCAGCTGGGCTCCCTCCCCCCATGGCCGGAAAAGCCACAGAGGGGAGCCGGAGGCGCTGGCATCGGGCGCAGCGTTGGGAGCTTTTGAGGGCTCCGTCGAGATGGTCATCAGCTGGGCTCCCAACCCCCGCGGCCAGCAAAGCCACAGAGGGGAGCTGGAGGTGCTGGTGGTGGATATGAAAACACCATGAAATCTTTTGCTGTTTGTCCAACATGCATTTCTACAAAGAAGCGCCTGGCACAATAACACCATGCCATGAACTTTCATTAATAATTTTATGCCTGCCTGATGAAGAGACCTTGATCTCAAAAGCTTGTGCAAATTTTTTTTTAGTGATCCAATAAAGGTATCACCTCCCTCCTGCATTCTTTTATGATTTGAACATGGATCACATGGCTAATTTCCTTTGTTTACCTATTACAGTCCACATGAAGCAGGAGGTGTGATGTGCTGAGGGATAATGTAATATCATGACACTGTCCATGTTCTTAAGCACATGAATACTAACTATACAATAAACATGCCAAGTTTAGCCCTTAGTAGAATTTGATCCATAAATAGAGAAGTGTGCCTTCCCCCAAGGTCCCTTCGGTTCTTGCGCACCTTTTAGGGGTGGTTTTTTTTAAACTTTTTAAACTTTTAACTTTTTTATCATGTGTCTTTTATGTATTTACTGTCCGCTATGTAAACCGCCCTGAGTTGGGTTGTACCTGAGTGGGCGGTATATAAGCGTGAAAAATAAATAAATAAATAAATAAAATGTTAACATGAAGATTGATCTGATAGTTTTTAAAAGACAGTTAATTTCTAAAACAAGTTACACAGAGCAATTTGGCAGAGGAAGAATACTGTACATAGCTGGGTTTGCAGGTCAATTATTTTATCGGTTACTTTGAAAGTTACACCTAAGATTATACATGAAAATATCAATTATATATAAATGAAACAAATTATACTGAATTCAAATAGTGTAGGTATGTTACTACTTACACTCTGCAATTTTATTCTTATATTCTTACATCCTATAATTTCCTACAATGAGTCACTATGTTATCCTTCATGTAGAAGCTGATTTCCAATAACAATCTTGGGACACGTGTTAAAGAAATTATTTTTACATAGTTCAAAAAACAAGCAGAAAGGATTACAAAGAGAAATGAAAACACATTTCAGCTATTGTTTTCCCCAATGTTCTCCAGAAAGGTTAGGTCAATCACATGATAGTTACCACACATGAGTAAAATCAGTGTTGTAAATTTCACAGCCCATACCTGCCATTACTGTCACTATGTGTCAAATAATGTTTAAAGGTGACAAATACCTTTGCAAGGCCATCCTTAGAAATGTAGCTTGGATAGCAACATCAACAGAAAAATAGAAAAGCTTTAAAGAATCAAAGGCACCCATGTATATTTCTGACAGAGCATATCACTATGTGTGCCAGTCGAAATATAATTCCAAAAGACTATGGTAAAAAGTAGGTAATGCGTTTTAAATTCTTCAATCATTGATATTCCAAAATTAGTACCTTTACTATTATGGCTTTAAGTGAGATGGAAAAACAGTTCAAGGCAGAGACTTAGTTGTACAAATTCAAAGCAATTAAAGCATATATTTTGTTAGAATTTCTATTTAGAAAAGATTTTTATGATTTTTAAAAATAAACTTGATTACAATATATGAAAAGAAATTAGAAGCTACATTATACTTTAGGAGCAGGAGCATATTGAGAGAAGCCTTTCTCAAAAAATGGGGGGAAAAGCACAATACAATGTACTTAAAGGTAATCAAGGCAAATGTTAATTTATCTCATACCTACAGAGAATGGAGAGATATTTAATACTTTATCATCTACCAAAATGAGCAATCAGCCTTTCATTCATAATCAGAACTTACCATTTCATTTTAAGGCTGTTTTTCTGTTTCAGTCACATTTTCATAAAAATTATGGAGAACATAAAACTCTGTTTCAAACTTCACTCAATAATAAGATTCAGACAGGATAGTAGGACTCGTTTAGGGAAGAGAGACAGACAAACAAGTAGACTGTCTTACCTATTGCAGTCCACATGAAGCAGGAGGTGTGATGCGCTAAGTGACAATGCAATTTTATGCCACTGTCCATCTGCTAGCCGATATGGAAATACTTCTGTTCTTGACTTTCCATTAAATCTGTAGTGGTATCTTATTTCATCTCTCAGGCCACTGCTTTCCAGTTCAAAATAACTGCATTTAAAACAATGAGAATCAATTCCAAAGTGTACATTAAACAACCATGCATTCAATGAAAACTGCTACATTTCAATTTTCTGAAAAAAATGTTAATCAAGTATCCACAGTACTGCTTCCAAAGAAAACTTTTATCCATGGAAAGGAAATTTATTTTATCTGAAAGATTAGATTTGATTTCTGAGCAGTTTTTTTTACTTATGGGTGTTTAATAGTGGGAAACTAAAGCACTTTAGCTTAAAGCTTCTACTGCCCATATCTAAGTCTTAGGAGAGGCCAACTCTTTCTGAACAAAGAAACAATACATACAGGAATTGGGGAACTGTCAAATGATGGTGGCAGATAATATAATATGATTCCAAGAAGGCTGGGTTCAGCCTTGAGACTTAAGGTTCCTGACCCCTTCTGTACCCAGTATTATTTTCTTCTTACAACATCTGCCCTGCTATGGAGCACAGTTAGGAACATGCCAAGCCAAAAGAGGTGCCAGCAGTGGTGGCAGCGGTGGAAGAGGAGGCTGGAGCGAGGACACAGGCCAGATGGAATGGTGCCATGGAATAGATCCATCCCATGGGCCATAAGTTGAAGATCCCTGCCCTAAGCTATATGTCTTGACTTGACCTTTTCCACTACCAGTCTTATGTAGTAAAGCAGGTGTTCCCTTTTCTAGCCTCAGGCCAAACCACACCCCCTCAGACAGCTGAGTGGGCCGACAAATGGTTCCCCCCATCATAAACGCTGCTGTAAAATGTGTTTGTGGCTGTCATAAACACATTTACAACAGTCATGGGTGCATTTTCAGCGCATTTTTGGCTGCTTCCGCTGCTTCTGCTGCTTCTGGTGGTGGTGGTGGTGGTGGTGGTAGTGAGGCTGTGGGCCACATGAGGCTATGGGCCAGTCCATAGGCCGTAGGTTGTGAACCCATGTAGTAAAGGAAGGGAGCAAACTCTGAGATGAACAGGATGGCTCTTTCTGGCTTCCAGATGTATTTCTCATAATCTCCCAGAGTGATGTACACAGTAAAAATGTTTCATATATATCCTGTATATAAAATTCTCTTCAGGAGCACCGTGGCACTTTTTTGTCCCTTCCAAGTCTTTAACAGAGGACAAATAGAAGAAACATTATTAGTGTACAGTTTCCTTGTGAACTGGATTTTTACTTATTGTACATAGCAGCATTGTGATCCTGACTTGTTTCCTTCATCACAAAAAGTAGGTAAACAAATCATGAAGTAATGTCATACATGGGAAGCTCAGCAATATGTCTCTGTCAGGTATTTTCCCCCTCAAAAATATTGACCACAGCATGAAATGGAAACCTTTCACAGAGGGTGCTCATGCAATAAATAACAGTGAGGATTTATGCATGTCTAGTGAGAAGAATAGAAAGAATAAAAATGAGATTGTTATAGTTTAACATGTTGTATTCACATTTAATCTGAACATCTGTTAAATGAGCCAAAGCAGCAAAACAAATTACCTTGTGAAAAAGGTAAGAATGAGCCCGAATATATAAGAACAAGCTTACACAAAACCAATGTTTTCAATGGAGCAGAAATGCAGGAAGACATAGAAACAATGCAGATATTATTATTCATCAAATAGGCCAAAGAAAACTGGGCTCTCAATAAAGGCAAAAAGGTACTGCTAATTGGAATCCTAAATGCACACCTAAAAATGACTATAGGATTGCAGTTTGTTTCACTTTTGCTGTTAATCATCACGAAGCTTTGTCAGCCTCACAAAACTACAAGCCTCTTCCTAGTACTTCACCTTGAAAGAAAGCAGTGAGACAAGTACTGTCAGTGAAAGCTTTATTTAGAAACTTAAATGTTTCATAATTGCCTTCTCGTGTCAAAACACAAAAGGAAACCACTTGTTGCATTTTTCTCCTCTTCTTTAGATAAACTGTACAGAAGATACAATTTCTAAAGATTTTGAAGAGGGTAAGATGATTCACAGTGAAAAACATTCCTACCTTAAATAAACTGAGATCCACATGTTGTTTCTAGTTATTTGTAATCCTCACATCTGAAAAACTGCCTCTCTAAATGCCAACCTGTAAACATGTTTGAGTTCACAAAGTCAGGTTTTTATCATGTCCCTCTTCTGTAAATGGTAAAATGACAGCATTTAGGGCAGTGATGGCAACCCTTTTAGAGACTGAGTGTCCAAAGAGAGGGGCGGAGCAAACTCTGTGCTGGGGGAGGGAGGAAACGCTCCCTCAATTTCCATGAAGTCTCGAATTCCTCTAAGCCAGTAGTGCCAAAACTTTTTTTCTCATGAACCAGTCCTGCCTCCGACACACAGCTGCGGGGCCGGAGGCAGGCTGTTCCCGCTACTGACAATTTTGACATCAGCAGCGGCGGCAGCGGAAGCAGCAATCACGCTTTGTCTGGGCTGCTACAAGCAGCCTCTGGGTCGGTCCCATCCCCTCTGAAGCCTTTGCCAAAGCCGATCGCCACATGGGGGGAATCTTCGGAGCCTCCTCTCTTTCAAAGAGGAGGCTATAAGTGTAAACCTGGCGCGCTGCGGTGACATCATCCCAGGCATGCCAGGAGCATAGCTGTCAAATATCCCTTATTGGCCAGGAAAACCCCTTATTTTACCCTCTTTCCTGCAGTTATCCCTTATTAATTAGACTACAATACCCTATTGCCGCCATTGGAGGGCAGCACAGGATAAGCAGAGCTGTCAAGTATCCCGTATTTGCTGGGAAATTTCCCTTATTTCCAAATCCAAAACTTGACAGGTATGGCCAGGAGACTCTCCTAGTGCCACAGATATTGAAACAGAGGAGGCTCCAAAGATTTCCCCAATGCAGCGATAGGCTTTAGCAAAGGCTGCAGAGGGGATGGGACCAAGCCAGAGGCTGCTCGGAGCAGCCCGGACAAAGTGTGGTCGCTGCCGCTGCTGCTGACGTCAGGCATGGTGGTGGTGGTGGTGGGTCCGTGGTGAACCCAGGTGCTCACCGCAGGCCGTATTAATGATATACAGGGGTCTAATTGGGCCCATGGGCCGAAGTTAGGGCGCCCCTGCTCTAAGCACCGGTTCCCAGCTTTGAGAACCCAAATGTTCTTTGACTACAGCTCCCAGATATCATGGCCAGTAAAGGCAATGGTGAAGTCTTATGGGAAACTGTAATCCAAGAATTATAAGGGCCCAAGATTAGGAACCAGTACTGTTCAGGGAGGAAGGCAGAGTAGAAATTAAAGAAATAAATAAACACAATTATAACAAAAAGAAATATAATAACCAGAATCATGCCTGGATTTTACTCTTCTCTGTTGTTCAGTCGCACAGTCGATTCCGACCCTTTGCAACCCCATGGACCATTTTCCTCCAGGCACCTCTGTCCTCCACCATGCTCCTCAGCCCACCCAGCTCTGTGCCCATTGCATCTACAATACCATCTAGCCATCTCATTTTTGGCTGCCCCCTTCTTCTTTTGCCCTCCACCTTTCCCATCATCAAGGCTTTCTCAAGTGAATCCTCTCTTCTCAAAATCACTCAAATAATCAACATAGCAAATTGCAGCTAATTAATAGGGTACTAGATCTTGTACTAGTCTCACAATGAAGCTTGGAACCAAGTACTCAATGGCACCTTATTGATTAGCTGCAGTACTCCACCATGACATCAGCAATGTTACTTACTCTGGACTAAAAATGCATAAGGATTTTGGTCAATAAGGAAATATGTTGACACCACCTTTAATTTGAAAAATTAGGTAGATTAATTGAAATCACATGGTTCAGTGCTCATCTCTGTTTTATAGCCAAAGAGCTAATTTTAGGATGGTAAATGCTTTTCACATAGAAAAGTAACCTTAATTGATTTGAAAGGTGATAATGATATTCTCAGAAGAAATACCAGATTTTCTCATCTTCAGACACTTCAAAATTATTTTTTTAACCTTTTGAATTATGAATTATCTACTTGCAATTTCTTGCTTTCGAGATGCTAGGTTGGCAATTGCTGGGACAAAGATGGGAGCTCATTCCGTCCTGCAGTATTCAGGTAACGAACTGCTGACCTGCTTACCTTCCAGTCAACATCTTAGCTAAGTATGTAAACCTGCCCAAAAATTACACAGAAAAGAACCTTCATCTTAAACAGAACCTTTTGAAACATAAAACAAAGTTTCCCACACAAGCAGAGTTCAGCTCATGTCTCTTTCTGCATACTGTATACAGAATAGACTAATGTAGTTTAATCACTACTTAGGTGTAAGTAAGTTCCTCCAAGCATAGTTACATCTAACAAATGAACAAAAAAACATATATACTGTATGTTATTTGTCTTGTAGAAGAGCTTATATAAACATACCTGTCAAGTATCCTGCATTGGCGGGGATTTCATGTATTTCTGTGCTGGTTCCTCCCCTTTGCCGCCGCCATCCCGTATTTGAACGGCAGGGAAAGGGGTTACTGCACATGCGCACCCATCACAAATGGGCTCTGTGCATGCACAAAGGGGTTCTATGCATGCACAAAGGAGCTGTTGCTGCGCATGTGCGCCCGGGCCGGAGCAGTTCCCATATTTTCCAGAGCTGCACTTGATGGGTATGTATATAAACCACATCCACACATGGATATTCATTCATTCATTCATTCATTACATTTGTATACTTTCTATGGAAGGTTTCATGCAACAGTCAAACAATAATCCCACCCCAGCAGAATAAACAACTTAACAGAATAACCCAGACACAAGAATAACCACAATATAAAACCCATACCTAACAGAGCTTGACATAGCAGTAACAAAATACAATTAAACATGAAGGTCTAAACTAAGAAAAAGACAAAATATTGTTAAAAGCCTCCCTATAAAGTTTCATCTTCATCAGCTTGTTAAATCCTGGAGGGAGGGATGGCATACATGCCATGGCAAAGCATTCTAGGCTGACAGGGCCAGAACTGAGAAAGCCTGGTACCTAGTTGTAACCTTCTGAGCCTCTATCAGGGTAGGGAACTACAGCTCTAATGCTGTGGGTACTCGCATAGAAATGTTAGAACTGCTACAAAATTTCTCTCTTAGAATGCGAATAGGTCTTGTTAAACCCCCTGAGTTTCTAGATACTGTCCTTCTGCACATCCTCATTTGATTCAGTGTAATAAATAAAACAGCTGGAATCCAAATGGAAAATTGTCATTGGCACAGTAATACTCAGGATCTGGTGCAAGATGTTCATGTGACTGATCCAATAGGGAACAGTGACCACAACTCAATTATGTTTAACTTGATCATAGACCGCAAGTCACTGATAAAATCTAGCACAGAGACCTTAAATTTTCAAAAAGGAAAATTTCCAAAGATGAGGAAACTAGTAAAAAAAGACGCTGAAAGGGAAAATTGAGAGAGTCCAAACACTCCAAGAGGCATTGAGGCTGTTTACAAAAACAATAACAGAGGCCCAATTGGAATGCATACCCAAAAGGAAAAAGGGCACTGCCAGGTACAAGAGAACTCCGATGTGGCTTACAGGAGCTGTTCGGGAAGTGATCAAAAGCAAGAAAAGCTCATTTAGAAGATGGAAGGCTTGTCCAAATGAGGACAGCAGGCAGAAACATAAATTCTGGCAGAACAAATGCAAGGCAACAATCAGGAAAACAAAGCAAGACTTTGCTAAAAATACTCAGAAAAATAACAAAGACTTCTTGAACATGAACATGAGAACAGCCTTGCTGGAACAGGCCACGGCCCATCCAGTCCAGCATTCTGTCTCACACAGAGGCTCACCATTTCCTTCAGGGTATTCCCAAGGAGATGCCTTCACCTGCTTAGGATTCCCTGGAAATGGCATTGAGAGATATCCTGTCTATCTCTCCAACCCGGAGGTTGTCCTTAAGTATCCATAATTATAGCCATTGATACCCTTGTCCTTCATGAACTTGTCTAATCCTTTCTTAAAGCTGTCAAGATTGACAGCTGTCACCACTTCTTCTGGCAGGGAGTTCCATAGACCAGTAATCCTCTCGGTGAAAAAGTACTTTCTCTTATTTTTTTTTGAGAACTAGTACCCAAATTTTTCATTGAGTGTCCCCTAGTTCTAGTGTTGTGCGATAGGGAAAACAGTTTTTCCTTATCTACTTTGTCCACACCATGCATGATTTTATAAACTTCAATCAGGTCACCTCTTAGACACCGTCGTTCAAGAGTGAAGAGGCCCAACCGTTGCAGCCTCAGATGGTAAGGAAGGTGTTCCAGTCCCCTAATCATTTTGGTTGCCCTCCTCTGCACTTTTTCCAACTCCATAATATCCTTCTGGAGGTATGGCGACCAGAACTGTACACAGTATTCCAGATGGGGCCTCACCATAGATTTATAAAGAGGCAAAATGACACTTGCTGACTTATTTTCTATACCCTTCCTAATGATCCCTAACATTGAGTTTGATTTTTTCACTGCTGAGGCACACTGGGTTGACACCTTCATTGAGCTGTCCACCAGGACACCAAGGTCCCTTTCCTGGTTTGTCGCAGAGAGTTCAGAACCCATCAGTTTATAAATGTAATTGGGTTTTTTTGCCCCAACATGCATCACTCTGCACTTTAAGTCTTTAAGTACATTAGAAGTAAGAACCCAACTAGGAAGGCCATTGGACCATTGCAGGCGCACCCCCCCCCCCCCAATAATGGACTCAGACACAAATGAAAGTGGATAACGGCATTGGGCCACATTTATTGATTCATGCCCTAGTCCGAATTATAAATTTCTATTGGTAAAACGACCAATCATAATTCTTAGGGCAAGCAGGCCGAAGTAACACTGGTAAGGTACCACCCAAAATTGCCAACGGCAATTGTTACAATGTATCTATTTGTATCAATTTGTTTGTTGACAACAAACAAATTGTTGACCGTAGTCAATATCTAACTAATGACCCCACCCTCTGACGTGTATCCGTAAAATCAGGGGGTGATTCCAGCTGTCTAGTGGTAACCATCACCCCCTCGCCTGGTTCGTCGTTGACCGGACAACGTTTAAACAACTTATGCCTATCTAGTGTTGTCCAGTCAATTGCGAACCTGCCGGATACCTGTGGGTCATAAATGTTTACCTTACCAGTGCTACCCGCCACACGGGGAGGCTTCCCAAAAGGCTCACCACCACCCCCAGACCGTCAGCTCGGTTAACAGGCCTGCTCGCCAGTCTACTAACAAGAGGTCCATACCTCCCTGCGACAGATGGGCCCCCTCCCCTGAACAAAGCTCATAATTTTGCAGACTGATGGTGGGGAGGCGAATGACGCGTCCCCAACCCTTGTCAAAGGAACCGGGCAATAGCCCCAGAGCGACGAGCTCGGTCAAGAGCCTGGAGGCCAAACGCTCCCATGTAAGCGTACTGCGGTATCATGTCCGACCAAATGAGGGGTGTGGCGGGCCACACATAATGTGAGTAGGCCAGGTGACTGCAAATCGCAAGCTTCCGCGATAGGCCAGAGACCTGTCCGAAACCATTGCCCCCAAGGTGAATAACCAGGACATCAGGCGAGTCAGCATCCCTGATGTAGAAAAGGAATGGCAACAGTTCCCGCCATAACATGCCGCGCTTACCACACCACCTGAGACGTGCGGGTGCACCCAGTCCCAGTCGGGGTCCCACTCTGTCGCCGCAGCGTAACGCGCTGCCCTGTGCAGCGTAACGCGCTGCCCTGTGCACGTGGCAACGGCCCACCAGCCATACTGTCACGGTGTAAAACGACACCCAGGGTCTGTCAAGGAAAAAAGGGGGGGTGAGAAACATTGCAGTGACTAAACTGGTACTCACGGTTGAAGAGGGTGAACACAAAAAATTGAAAACAATGTGATCCCCACCTTCCCATGTGGCGCATTTCAGCCCCAGAGTACCCAAAAGCAGCTGCAGTAGAAACCGCCCTTATCCTGAAGGAATGGACGCCGAAACAAGCCCCCGGGAGGCCCCCACTGGCTAGGGCTTTCCCATTCACCTTCCAAACTGAAATTTAGTGAGGGGAGACCCACCCTGGTGACAGAAAAACGGGCCTTGGTGCGTGCCACACAGTGCAAGAAACTCCTGTAGGGCACCAACTGGACAGATGTCTTCCAAGGAACATCGTAGCAGTATTACTCAACTGCCTACGCCGTGCTGATCTGTTTTAGAGGAGCATATCCTCAACTGAGCCCAATCATTGCAAACATAGACATCTTCGAGTTCCAGTGCCCTACGACTTGCATCCGCCTTAGACAGCATCACAAGCTCGCTGATGCGGAGCGCTCCAAAAAAGGCCACCATTGTAGCCACATGAAACAGGGCTGCCTCATACCTATCGAAACATAGGTCATGCCAGCCCTGTGCCAGTTGGGTAAGAACCCCAGGGGAAATTGGGTGGCGGTCGTCCAGGCTACGCCCACGTTCCCGCACCCACCCCTCCAAAAATTGTCTCACACGGAAATCAGCGGTACTATCCGCATGACCTCCCACCTTGGCCATAAAAGCCAGCGCCGACAGCCTGGATGCTATGGTGCGGGGTGCAAGGCCCTGGGCATGCAGGTAAACCATGAAACGGAGGATCTGGGCCACCGGGATCGGCCAGGTATCTGGCAGCTGAAATTGTGTACAAAATGTCTGACAAGAAACTAATGCATGGTGATACGCCTTACACGTGCGTGGCGCCAGCGACATGCCGATCGCCCGGTTCACCTCTCCTTGCTAAAGGCCCATATCTCATCCGGGAGTGGCGAGGACAATTCCTCCGCATCCAGGGCCAAGGCGCGGAACCGGGAGATCTGCAGGCGGGACAAAGCGTCAGCAATATCGTCATTGACCCCCGGGACATGCCTGGCCCTGAACAGTACATTGAGGCGCAGGCTGCGCAATACAAACTGGCGCACCAGGTCCATGACCTTGGGAGATTTAGAAGTCTGTGAGTTGACAATGCGGACAACGGCCGCATTGCCACACCAGAAATGCACCACCGGGTTGGCCCACTCTTCACCCCATAGCATCAAAGCCCCCAGTATGGGAAAATTTTCCAAATATGTGAGATCTCTCAGGCGACCCGTGCCTGACCAGGCTGGTGGCCACCCACCATAGGCCCACTTCCCATAGAAGTACATCCCATAACCCAGGGATCCAGAGGCATCAGACTGTATCTGAAAGCGAGGTGAAGCCAGGAGGTCAGACCTCCAAAATGAGACCCCATTGAACTCCCTCAGGAACTGGAGCCATATGTGCCTATCTGCCCTGATGCCCCGTGTCAGTCTCACCCTGTGATGGGGCCTGGGTAAGCCTGTCATGGCGTCGCACAAGCGCCGAGCAAATGCCCTGCCAGGTGCGACCGCCCTGCAAGCGAAGTTAAGGTGGCCATGTAGCACCTGCCATTCCCGAAGGGATGCCTTGCGCTTAGCCAGCAATCCCGAAATGAGGGCCACTATCCTGGACACCTTTTCCCCTGGCAACCCATACGTCTGCGCTACTGTGTCAATCTCCACCCCCAGGAACACCAGCTCAGTAGATGGGCCTTCGGTCTTTTCGGGCGCCAAAGGGACACCAAGTTCCTCCATTAGCGTCTGAAATGTGTTGAGGAGACGTGTGCACGTGTCCCAGCCCCGTTCATCCCCGGACAAAAGTCATCCAGGTAATGGGCTACAGACCGAAACCCTGACCTGCGTACAAATGCCCACTGTATGAATGTACTGAAATGCTCGAAGGCCGAGCAGGATATGGAACAGCCGAAAGGCATGGCTTTGTCAAAATAATATTCCCCCGGAATTTGAAACCCAGCAACTCGAAGTCACCCGGGTGCACCGACAGGAGACGGAAAGCCGACTTGATGTCGCATTTAGCTGACAGTGCACCCGGGCCACATGAGCGCACATGCGCAATGCCTGATCAAAGGATGCACACCCGACATAGCAAAGGTTATCAGGAATAGCATCACTAACCGACCGGCCGGCTGGGTAGGGCAAGTGATGAATCAGGCGGAAATCACCCGGGGACTTCTTGGGCATTAGTACCAGTGGGGATACTTTAAGGTTGCGAAACGGGGGTGCAGGAAAAGGGCCAGCGACCCTGCCCGCATCAATCTCCTTATTAATGCTGGCGGCAGCCACCTCCTCCCTTCCCCTGGGTGACAAAAGGTTGGGTGCGTCTGGAGGGGACCTATCACCAGTGAAAGGAATACGAAACCCCAGTTGAAAACCATGAAGCAGGGAATCTGCGTCTGTCCTCTTCGGGCACAATGCGAGCCAACGCTCCAGCATGTCCACATTAACTGGGGAGGGGGCCTTTGGTGGACCTGCTCCCTCAGCAGCAGTCCTACCTGCCCCCTGCCCACCCCTACCCCCGCCCTGAAGTCCTCCCGGCCTGGGACAGGCGGAGGCAGCATGGGGGCCAGAACAAGAGGGACACTCATGCCTGTACTTGCAATTTTTCCTGTTGCAGGAACCATTGGACGAGAAGGTCCAGCACAGCAGGCAGGCTGGAACCCCCCGCCCCGCCACCTGGCGGGGTACCTGTACTGGGGCCGCTCGTTGGACCGCATGTCCACAATAGCATCTCTCCCCAGGCGCTGGGCGCGTGGGGGTCATATACAGAAGCCACAGCTTCTCACAGGGCTCGTCCCACCTCATCTCTGGGTGCAGTGGAAACTTCATACGGAATTCCTCGTCGTAAGCCAGCCATGACGGACCCGGGAAGTCAACCATGGCCCGGTAAATGTTGTCCAAATACAGTACCATCGAGATGGCCAGATCCGGCCTGGCCCTGAGGTAAACGGCCATGTAAATTAGGTATGCTGGCAACCAATTTGCCCACGTACGTGGCGGCTTACGACGACGTGCCTGCTCCTTATCCTTCTCGTCCTGCCCTTCCCCCTCCTCCTTGGTAGGCTCCCTGTTAAGAAGGGAGAAGATGTCCACGTACTCACCCCTCCAAATCTTTCCCTTAGTGGATTGGGCCAGAAGGTCCCCTAGGGGCAAGGAATACCCTGCTGTCGGCAATGCCGACACCGGCACAGAGGGAACTGCGGGCAAAGCAACGGGGGCCTGAACCAACCCGGGCACCCCCAACACATTCCCCACCGCATAGGGGGGCGCCACCCCAACCCGGGCCCCGGGTCAGGGATGAAGTCGCCGGGTGGGCCGGAGGCGGCTGCACCGCTGCACCACCCGTGTGAAGCCATGGCCACTGAAATGCCCCCCCCAGGGAAGTCAGTTGTGTGGGTGCACTAGCTTGAACTGCATACTCACCCGATGCACCCCCACGGGCCGCCCCCACCGGGGGTTCCGGCCCGCTGGGGGCGTCGGAGCTCACGACCGAAGCTGAGCTCGTCGTCGGGTCCAGATCAGCACAAGTCTGCTGCACCTGCTGAGTGGGGAGCTGCGAGGCAGTGGCCGCCACCGGCCCGCGCGCCTCAAGCAGCTCGACCCGACCCGCCGCCTGCCGCTGCCCGGCAGCCAAAGGATCAACCTGGAAACCGAAAAGGCGCCCCCGCTTGGTTGGCCCCTACCAGGGATGCATCGAGGGCCGCTACGCGGGCCAGAAAGACCTCCACGTTAATATATCCCCCAGCCCCAACCGGGGGCAAAAGGGCCGGCCGGCCCACAGTAACGGGCACCTGTCCAGGTCCCTGGGCCCCAGGGGCCAGATACGGCCAAGAGCCCCTGCTCGGCCCTTGAGGGGCCGTGGGCATGCCCAGCCACGGCAGGGAAAGCCGCACGGACCATGCCCGGGGTAGTGGTCATCGTTTGTGGGCCAAGGGCCGAGGCCCCAGCCGAGTCAGCCTGCACGCACCGCGCATCGGGCCAAGGGGCCACCGATCCCATCCCACTGGTCCCGGTGGGCTCTGCCAAAGGTGGCTGCTGCGCGGGCGCAGTCGCGGTCCTCCGACCCGGCTGACGCCTCCGCGCTGATCGAGCCACGTTAGCGGCTGCCTTCTTCTTCGAGGGCATAGCTGAGTTAGCTAGGAAGCCTACGAATAGAAAAAGCTGCCCAAAAAGGCTTCCCTTGAAAGGACACGAGCGACGGAGGTAAGAGGGAAAAACTTCTCCGCTCCGTCGCTTCGCCAAAATGGCAGCACGGCTGCCTCGTGGCCAGCCCTTTTATTAGGGTGCTGGCCACGCCCCTAACTACCCAGATGGCTTCATCCGGTGGGGGGGGCGCAAAGAGCGCGGCGGCTATTTTGGCGCCACGCTTCCATTAGATGACAATGGAAGGCAAGGAGTTATTAAAGAGGAAACAGAGATTGCAGAGAGACTCAATGAATTCTTTGCTTCAGTATTCACTGAAGAAGACAGAGACCACATGCCCAAAACAGAGCCTATCTTCATAGTGAGGGAAACCAAAGAATTAAGCCGGATAGAAATAACCAGGGAGGAGGTCCTTGCATGTCTTGTTAAACTAAATGCTAACATATCACCAGGACCAGATGGCATCCATCCACGAGCTCTCAGGGAACTTAAAGATGAAATTGCTGATCTCCTAGCCAAAATATATAATCTTTCCATCAAATCAGTCTTTGTGCCTGATGACTGGAAGGTAGCGAATATAACACCAATTTGCAAAAAAGGATCCAGGGGTGATCCAGGAAATTACCAACTGGTCAGTTTTGTTTTTCAGCCCAAAGGGCTGCATACTGTGTTTTGAGAGTACACCCCAAAACTCACTTACTATGGGGTAAAGAAAACTGGACTTTAAGGGGCTTACTTCTCATAACACAGACTCCAGATAAATTGGATTGCAATTCCCAAAAGCTCTAGTCAGCAGAGCCAATGCTAAAGGATGTCAGGTTCTGTATTTCTGGAAGATGCCTGGAATATCTGCAAGATCATAGGTTCATCACACTCTCTGGTAATAGTGTCCCTGAAACTGTTTGCATTATGTACTTTAGTGGCAATGAAAACAGAGATTTGTATACCATATAATTTTTTTCCCCACCTAGACTTGTCTGCAAGTCAAAGGTGAAATGTAATAGGCCATCCCATTTCCAGTGCTAAAATAAAACACAACCAACAATCCAGTAAATGCTGTATGGGAGAGAGTGATTCCTTCCACTCCTGGAGGAAAATGTCTTGGAAAATCCTTCTTTTGGTTCTTACAGTGCTGAAGAGAAAAGGGCCAGTTATATAAGCTGTCCTTCTTTTGCTATCTGACTACTTTTACAATATGATACAAATACTTCATACAGCTGACAAAGAAGGTTTTTTTTAAAGACGTTAAAAGTATTGAGGGCTTACTCATTAGAAGCACACATAGACTGCTAAATTGTATTGTTTCTAGCTCTTATGTCTGAGTTAATAATCATGTGCTATGCAAGGTGAAAAGAAGCCAACAACGTGGTAATACAAAAAGGGAAGCAAAATCCCTTTATCTCTAACCTTCATTTCTTCTTTCAAGTTCCTATAGCTATTTTAAGCAAAGGAAGAAACAAGCATATGCCAGGTTCTCCACAGGGACCAAAACAAAAAGAAAACAGGTTAGGTCGTGCAGCATTTAGTGTCTGTTGTGAAGGCATTTCCTGGTGATGAACACTAAATAAAGCTAAATGGAAACTGTCTACCACAGCCAAACCTTTCACATTTGCAGCAGTAAACTTTAATAGAAAAGCTCAAAACTGCAAAATATAGCTATTCTTGTCTATTGTCCCCTCATGCAGAAGTGAAAAAATTTGAAAGTTCACCCTATTTTTTTGCATTGAATGAATGATTAAAGAAATGGCTGTTTTAAACAAGGGAGGAGGAAAATGGAAGGATGAAATGTTGCTCATAATAACAACCTGAAGTCATAAGCCTAGCTTTTTAAAGTAGACAATAACCTTTAATAAATTGCTGTAACAACAATAAATTACAAAGATACAATAATGCTCCTAAGTTGCTTGAGTTAGCACATAATGTAGATATAGCAAAAGGGGACAAACAAAGACTGATAATTCTTTAATATCCATTTTATTTCTATGTAATTATTTACTAACCATGTATTCATTTTAGATCAGTCACCTACTCAACTTTTTAGTGCCTAGATGAACAAAATCAATGAAAAAGCTGTTAAATTTAGTTTGGGATGTTGAGTACTCAAAATCTACAATACATAATTGTGCTGGGTTTTGGGAGACAAATATCAGCATCTTGTTACTATCAGCCTCATATTCTAGAGTGCTTTCTATATCTCACACATAGATCTTGTCAAGCTCTAAATACATATGAGTTTAGATAGGATAATCCAGTTTGTCTGCTTAACAGCATAAAGTGGTATTGACAAAGGTTCAATAACCAAATAAAAACAACCCCATCATATTATTGATTTGTTGTTCAGCCACACAGTCGAGTCTGACCCTTTGTGACCCCATGGACTCAGCATGCCAGGCTCCTCTATAATCCACCATCCTCTGTAGTCCACCAAGATCTATGCCCATTGTATCAACAATGCCATCTAGCCATCTTATCCTCTGCCACCTCCTTCTCATTTTGCCTTTGATCTTTCCGAGCATCCAGTGAGTCCTCTCTTCTCATTTGGTGGCCAAAGTACTTGAGCTTCAGCTTCAGCATTTCAATCAATCAATCAATCAATCACTTTTATTTGTATACCGCATTTTCTCAGCTCGAAGGCAACTCAAAGCAGTTCACCATAAAGCATGCTGTCTGCACAGCAGACAGCAGCAGAAAAAGTGATACAATAATATCAACATACAAAATAGATAAATACATAATACAAGTTCAGTAATACAATATAATCCATACAATATCAGTATCAAGAGCACAGGGGGAAAACAAAAAACAAAAGTACAATATAACAGTACTGTATTCAATCACCTCGCAACAAACCAGCAACAAAACCCAGAGTCCAACATCCTTAGACGGAGCGTGGTCTGCGGGAAAGGTTTGCAAGTCCAGTTGCAGCAGTGGGGCAGCAGCTCTGGCATCCCTTTAAGCTCCACGCCCAGATGGATGGGAGGCTCCCGGAGCCCCGGGAGAGGCTCGGCAGGTCCAGCGGCTACAGTGGTTTGGCGCTTCTTCAACCTCCTGCCCAGATGGGGCCAGAGGGCATACCTGTCGATCATCCCATTTTACCCGGGAAAGCCCTTTATTTTTGCCCCTCTTCGCACCCCCTCCCGTTTTATTAATTTCCCCATATTTTCCCTTATTTCCCTCTGTCTGGAGCCAGGTGGGGGCCACCCAGACCGGAGACCACCACCCCCAGCCGGGGGTGAGGAGGCGCAGCAGCTGAGTGGCGGGAAGGCCAGCTACTGCTGCCGCAGGGCCTCTGGAGCCGGGGGCTGCTCAGCTGGTCCTCCTCCTCCTCCTCACCCCCAGCTGGGGGTGGTGGTCTCCGGTCTGGGCGGCCCCCGCCCAGCTCCGGATGGAGGCCTCGCAGCAGTAGCTAGCCTTCCCACTGCTCAGGCTCCTCCTCCTCACCCCAGTCCTCCTCCTTCTCCTCACCCCCAGCTGGGGGTGATGGTCTCCGGTCCAGGTGGCCCCCACCCAGCTCTGGATGGAGGCCTTGGGGTGGCAGCAGTAGCTAGCCATCCCGCCGCTCAGGCCCCTCCTCCTCTTCACCCCCAGTCCTCCTCCTCCTCCGCACCCCCGGCTAGGGGTGGTGGTCCCCAGTCTGGGCAGCCCCCACCCAGCTCCGGACAGAGGCCTTGCGGTGGCGGCAGTACCTAGCCTTCCCGCCGCTCAGGCTCCTCCTCCTCCTCCTCCTCACCCCCGGCTGGGTGGTGGTGGTCTCCCATCCAGGTGGCCCCCGCCCAGCTCCAGACGGAGGCCTCATGGCGGCGGCGGTCACTAGCCTTCCCGCCGCTCAGGCTCCTCTTCCTCCTCCTCATCCCCAGTCCTCCTCCTCCTCCTCACCCCCAGCTGGGGGTGGTGGTCTCTGGTCCGGGCAGTCCCCACCCGGCTCCTGAGTTGTCCCTCCAAACCTCCCAGACCCACAGGACCCAGGAGAGGGGATCGAATCCATCCCACTCCCTGATATTAAAAGGGGAAAGCCGATTGGGGTTTCCCCTTTAATATCAGTGGGTGGGGGGTTGTGATCCCCCTCTCCAGCAATAGCAATCAGACTTCTATACCACCTCATGGACAGAGCTTAGCGCACTCTCAGGGGCCAGGTGGCTCACAAGTTAATTCCCCCCCCCCGCCCAACATACTGGGTACTCAAGGTTGCCAAGGGTTGTTTGTTGCCGGTGATAGAGCAGGCACTTTCGGGGAATCGGCCGTGGGAGAAGCCAGGCTGGCCTTCTGGTGGCCACGAGGTAGCCATGGAATGATTCTTGCTTTGGCTTTACCCACCAAGCTTTCCCGGGCGAGAAAAGGAAGTAGTAGCTCTGGTGGATTGGTGGTTAAACTGCGATAAAGGTAAAAGGTTTCCCTTGCTCGAAAGCCAGTCGTATCCGACTCTAGGGTTCAGTGCTCACCTCTGTTTAAAAGCCAAAGAGCCAGTGCTAGATGTTTTTGTGGTCATGTGACAGGCATGACTAGACACTGGAGCGCACGGAGCGCTGTTTTACCTTCCCCACCGGAGTGGTCCTTATCGATCTACTTGCAATGTCTTGCTTTCGTACTGCTAGGTTGGCAGGAGCTGGGACAAAGATAGGAACTCATTCCGTCCTGCAGTACTCGGGAATCAAACTGCTGACCTCCTGAGTCCCACCTCCCAGTCAGCATCTTAGCCACTTGAGCCACTGCAGTAGAGCAACCTAAAGGTTCTGAGTTCAATCCTGACCAGGACTCGAGGTGGACTCAGCCTTCCCTCCTTCCAAAGTAGGTAAAATGAGCACCCAACATTGGGGGCAAAATGCTAATTACCTTTGAAATGCCCAGAGAGTGCACAAAATACTATGGGGCGGTATAAAAGTGTGATTGCTTTAGCTCTCCCCCCATCAAATTCCCAAGTCTCAGACCCCAGAGCCCATGGAAGAGATTGGCAAATCACACCCTGTTGAGCCTGCAAGACTTATTTCGGGCTCTTCTTCCCTTCTCTGAGCAGTTCAGCATCACCAAAAGGAAAGGGTCGTTGGGTTTTTTTGCTTGTTTGAAGGAAAAGTGGGGTCCCCTGGCCTCCTCCCTGCCTCTTCCAGCCAATCCTCCGGAGGAAATAGGGATCCTTACCAAACTAGCAGTTCGAAAGCAAGAAATTTCATGTAGATAAATAGGGACCACTTTGGTGGGAAGGTAACAGTGTTCCCCATTTGTCCCCACAACCCCCTGAACCCAGAGGACCCAGGAGAGAAGATCAATTCCATCCCCCCCCAACACTCCATTTTAAAGAGAAGAAACCACTTGGGAGAAGCGTGGCAGGTCCGGCGGCGGCTGCAGCTGCAGCGCTTCTTCAACCCCCTGCCCGGACGGTTTAGAATAGCAAGAGTGCAAAAGCTCGCTTGAAACTCAACATTAAAAAAAGCCAAGATTACGGCATCTGCCCCATCACTCCCTGGCAAATAGAAGGGGAAGAAATGGAAGCAGTGACAGACTTTACTTTCTTGGGATCTAAGATCCGTGCAGATGGTGACTGCAGCCATGAAATAAAAAGATGCTTATTTCTTGGGAGGCAAGCTATGAGAAACCTAGGCAACCTAATCAAAAGTAGAGACATCACCCTGCCTACTAAAGTCCACATAGTTAAAGCAATGGTCTTCCCAGTAGTAATGTATGGCTGTGAGAGCTAGACCATAAGGAAGGCTGAGCGCAGGAGAATAGATGCCTTTGAACTGTGGTACTAAAGAAGACTCTTGAGAGTCCCGTGGACTGCAAGGAGATCAAATCAGTCAATCCTGAAGGAAATCAGGATTGTCCTTCCAAAGAGCAGTCAGGGTTGATTTCCTTCAGGATTGAATGATTGACTGATTCCATTTCTTCCCCTTCTATTTGCCAGGGGATGATGGGGCAGATGCCGTAATCTTGGCTTTTGCACTCTTGCTTCCACCCTTGTCAAGAGGCTCTTTAGATCTTCTTAACTTTCTACCTTTTGGGTAGTCTCCTCTGCATATTTGAGGTTGTTGATATTTTTTCCAGTTATCTTAATTCCAGGTTGTGCTTCATCCAGCTCTGCATTGTGGATGATGTACTCTGTCTATACGTTAAATAAGCAGGGTGATGATATACAGCCTTGTCGTATTCCTTTTTCTATTCTAAACCAATCTGTAATTCCATATCCAGTCCTAACTGTAGCTTCTTAACCCGCATAGAGGTTTCTCAGAAAGCAGGTGAGGTGGTCTGATACTCCCATCTCTTTAAAGACTTGCCACAGTTTATTGTGATCCACACAATCAAAGGCTTTGGTGTAAATAGCATTGAAGCTTCCATCATAGGCCATCATCTTAGATGGATAGGACATGTCTGCCGTATGGACAGTTCCAGGCTCCCTCATCAAATTCTTTTTGGGGAACTTAGCTCCAGTGCAAGGCCTCATGGAGCTCCTTTGAAGCGCTATAAGGACCAGCTGAAACAAACCATGGAGGTGTCAGGTATAAACCCAAAAATGTGGGAGGCAGTGGCCATAGATCACTCACATTGGCACCAAATCATCTCTGCTGCTACTGGTCACTTCGAAGGAGACCGCCGCAGATGTGAAGAGGCTAAGTGACAAACAGCAAAGCTTCATCAAACTCAAGTACACCCTCCACCATCTATTCAGTGCACAATGTGTGGTCACATGTTTCATGCCAGGATCAGTTTATATAGTCACCAGAGACATATTCATCAACTGAGAAAATGACTTCCAGGGGAAAAAATGTATGCTTGGATATGAGAAGCAGCCAAAGACACAATGGACATTGGTGTAGACAATGAAATAGAAGTAGATGTTTTCCTGGTATTCCGTTACCTTCTCCATGATCCAGCGAATGCTGGCAATTTGGTCACTAGTTCCCCTGCCTCTTTGGAACCCAACTTCTGTACTTCTGGATTTTCTTGATCCACGTACTCCTGAAACCTAGTATGTAGGATCTTAAGCATGACCTTCCTAGTGTGTGAGATGAGCTTAATTGTACAATAGTTTGAACATTCTATGGCATTGCCATACTTTGGAATTGGAATGTAAACTGACCTTTTCCAATCCTGTGGCCACTGCTGCATTTTCCAATTTTGCTGGCATATTGAGGGCAACACTTTAGGAGCATTATCTTTTATGGCTTTAAATAGCAAAACTGGAATACCATCATCTCCACTAGCTTTGTTGTTAGTAATACTTTCTAGGGCCTTCTCGGATTCACACTCCAGGATGTCTGGCTCAAGGTCAGCAATCACAACATTGTGGCTGTCAGAGACATTAAGGTCCTTCTTGTAGAGATCTTCTGTGTATTCTTGCAATCTTTTCCTCATCTCTTCTGCATCTGTTATGTAGGTCCCTACCATTTTTGTATATTATCATGACCATTTTTGCTTGATATGTTCCCATAATTTCCCCAATTTTCTTGAAGAGATCTCTAGTCTTTCTCCTTCTGTTGTTTTCCTCTATTAATTTGCACTGCAGAGTATGTAGTGTTGGCCATCTGGTGTTGGCCATCTGGTGATGTCCATGTGTAGAGTCGTCTCTTAGGTTATTGGAAAAGGGTGTTTGCTATGACCAGTGCATTCTCTTGGCAAAATCCTATTATCCTTTGCCCTGCTTCATTTTGTACTCCAAGGCCAAACTTGCCTGTTATTCCAGTTACCTGTTGACTTCCTATTTTGTCATTCCAATCTCCTATGCTGATAAGGACATTTTTGGTATCAGTTCTAGAACGTGTTGTAGGTCTCATAGAACTGGTTGACTTTTGCCTCTTCTGTATCAGTGGTTGGGGCATAGACGTGGATTACTGTGATGTTTAATGGTTTTCCTTGAATTCAGACTGAGATCATTCTGCCATTTTTGAGCTTGTATCCCATTACTGCTTTCCTCACTCCTTTATTGACTATAAGGGCCATTCCATTTCTTCTATGGTATTCTTGCCAAAAGTAGTAAATATAATAGTCCCCTGAATTAAACTCACCCATCCCTGTCTACTTGAGTTTACTGATTCCCAAGATGTTAATGCTCATTATTTCCATCTCATGTTTGACCACTTCCAGCTTGCCTTGATTCATAGATATTACATTCCAGGTTCCTATGCAATACTGTATTGTTCTTTAAAAAATCAGACTTTCCTTTCACCATCAGATCCATCCACAGCTGAGCATCGTTTTGGCTTTGGCCCAACTGCTTCACTCTTTCTGGGGCTACTTGTACTTGTCCTCTGCTCTTCCCCAGTATCATATTGGACACCTTCCAACCTGAGGGGCTCAGCTTTCAGTATCATGTATTTTAGCCTGTTAATACTGTCCATTTGGTTTTCTTGGTAAGGGCACTGGAGTGGGTTGCCAGTTCCTTTCCCAGTGGATCATGTTTAGTCTGAGTTCTTGGTAAGGGCACTGGAGTGGGTTGCCAGTTCCTTTCCCAGTGGATCATGTTTAGTCTGAGTTCTCCTCTATGGCCTGACAATTTTGGGTGGCCCTACATGCCATAGCCCCTAGCCTCATCAAACCACACAAGCCCCCTCACCATGGCAAGGCAACAATCCTTGGTGGCCGAGGTGGTGGTATTATTGGAGATGTGTACAAAAGCTCAAAAAGTACTGATCTTTGAAAAGGCCAGTATTATTCCATAATACAATAGAAATGGCTTTAGAATTTTTTTGTAGAGTTTTAGCAGCCTAAGTAGAAACAGTTGTATCTTGTCAAATGGTGCTTCCCCCACCCACCTTGGGTGTAGAGCTTGTTGGAATCCTCAATTTAAAAATCCCAGAAAAGAAAAAAGATGTATAGGTGATTGGGCGAGAGAATGGTAGATCACAAGAAATCTGGGAAGCATTGGTTCAAACAACCATCCCTAAGAAACTACACGGTTTTTTCTGAAAAACAGCTCATGCCAGACTTGTTGGGATATTGAAATTCAGTATGTTAATAGTTAACATATAATTATTGGGAGGAGGGAGTTCCTGTTGCCAGGACGAACTTGCTTACATATTTAATTTGCTAACCAATCAGAGAAATGCCCTGCCTTCATGCCAGAAATTTGACTGCCTAACTCTAATCCCTTTTCTTCTGTTTGTTGAGAGCAGTTGTCTATTTGTTCTTGAGAAAGATACAGCCATTTTGAACTCTTCATTTTTTTTTCAGACACACTCTAATTGTCTCTATGTGGAAACTGCAGTAGGTACAAAATTTGGTCTCCAGACTGATTACAGGAAAACACACAAGTTTGATCATATTTATCTGGTTCTCACATGACTGCACTGGTTGCTCATTGTATTCCATGCCAGATTCAAGGTGTTGGTACTGACATACAAAGCCTGTCATGGTTTGAGACCTTATTACCTGCTGCAGTGACTCTTCCTGACAAAAGTCAGAAAAATGGAATCCCAGGACAGTCTTGTCAGGGGTGGTTCCCCCTACTTGAAACGATCTCCTAACTAAGATCCATCAGGCAGCCTCACTTCAAATTTTTAAGAAACTCTTTAAAATCCAACTATTTAAGGAGGCTTACATAGAGTTACTTTCTGAGATCAAGGAAGTTGAAAGTAGACTTTGGTTTAGATCCCCCTACTTTTATTTGAGATATTATTGGCAGCCTCTCTGCCCCAGCAGCAGGTGAGTCCAGGGTGGGGGCGGAGAAGTCTTCCGGGAGCGGCAATGTCATCAACTGCAGCACTTTTGGGAAATTAAGTTTGCTATCCCCACACCCCATATTCCAAGAATTCCTAGAAATCCTTTTCATCCTAGGGAAGACATTTTAGACACAGATGAGGAGAGAGGACTTTTCTCTGCCCCAAAATTGCTACTGTGGTATTGGCTGCAGCAATTTTGAGGCATTAAATCCCACCACCTTTTCTTGGTTCTCAAAGGCTCCCACATGATGAAAAGAATTCCTGCAACTTTGGATGGAATTTTTTTTTAAAAAAAATGACCACATTTAATGACATCATTAGTTTCACAGCATGAATCTATACAACAGGATTCTGGCCAGTATACAGGTGAAACTCAGAAGATTAGAATATCGTGCAAATGTTCATGCAGTTCAGTAATGCAATTTAAAAGGTGAAACAAATATATGAGATAGACTCATTACATGCAAAGCGAGACAGTTCAAGCCTTACTTTGTTATAATATTGATACTTATGGCTTACAGTTTATGAAAACCCCAACCCCCCAATCTCATGTACCCCATAATTATCACATAATCTCATGTACGCTGTACGCCATGATCATCACAATGATAACGAATTAAGGCATGACATCTCTTGCTTTTCATGTTGCTAGTCTATCTCATATATTTGTTTCACCTTTTAAGTGAAATGAATGAACATTTGCATGATATTCTAATTTTCCAAGTTTTACCTGTATTGTAGAACAAGTTCAAGAGCTAAAGGTAAGCAAAACAAAACAGTGTATTCCAGAAACATTAAGAAATGACACTATGTATGGCTATTTCTCCAAACTAAAGCAGAATCTTAAGATTTTAATTATAAGGAGAAGCATAGATGTAATGGGTATAAAATAAACCTGCTTGAAATGCAGAAAACCAGTAGGTTACCATCCTCTCTAGATTCAAATTCAGCAGGAAGGATAAGTAAGGAAATTCTGGAATTAATGCCTCTCTGTACATAAAAGAAAGCACAGCATAAAACAATATGAAGTCTAAAATAGGGCTATATCCTGGCCAGAATCTTTGTAGGTGAAAATAGTATGATCCAAATGTAATGTAATAAGACATGCTATTGTCACTTTGATCAACAACTTTAGCTATCCTCAGACTGACTGAATAAATGTATGTTCTCATTATGATGAAGTGGTTAAAATGTTTTTTAAAAGTGCAACCTGAAACTATTCACCATGAACCTTAACCAGATGTGAGGTGATCTTGGATTCATCTTTCACAGTGCTACAAAAAATATTGTTCCGTTTGTTGGACCAAATGGAAGCATCAATCACAGTTGTTTCAGTTTTAACTTGAATGTAAGTGGAGAAGAAAATGCTAAGAAAATCCAACACAGTCACTACTTCTAACTTCAAAAGAGGAAACTGTTCTAAAGTAAGAGAACTAGTGAAAAGGAAAGTCAAGAAGGCCAATTCTTTTCAAAATGCTTGGGGGTTTACCAGAGTAATAGAGGCTCACCTAGGATGCCTATCAGAAATCAGAAAAGGTAGCACAAAGTTGGGGAGGTTAGCAGCATGGTTAACTAGGGGTGTCAAGTAAGTTATTAGGGGGAGGAGAGGGATTTTCTTTCTGGAATTGGAAGCCTTGTTCATATGAAAGCAAAGAAAAAGGCAGGGGGACAACTTTGAACAAAGAAAATACAAACAGATTATAAGGGATGGGGAAAAAAAGAACTCTGAGGATCCTAATATTAATAACATCAGGACAAGAATTATTCTTTTAGGCAGGGAAAGCAACACATAGCCTGCAAAAATGTTTTTGTGCCCCCAGGTTCTGCTTCCAATTTTTACATCACAGTGGTCAGCAAAAGAGGGGAAATCCTTTTACAGTAAAACAGTCGATGAATACTTCATGCACACTTTTACTAATGGAATTATTCTGTACCCTGGAAGCATCTTAGGAGAATGATTTTATTTTTATTAATGAGGTGTGCCAATAACATAAATCTTCTTCTAAAGGAAAACCACTGGACAGGCTAGAGTTGTTGCTTTAGTGAAACCTGGCAAAGACCCAGATGACTCGAAAAACTACCGACCAATGTCACTCCTTTGCCACCTTTATAAGGCATTGGAATGGATGGTTTACAATTATATTTCCAGATTTAATTATGGAAAGATCATGAAGGAGCAAGCAGGCTTCATTTGTCAGGAACTGGAGAACATTTTGGAACAAGCCAAATCTGTTCCGGAGGGATGGGTTGCATTTGAACCATGATGGGACCAGATTGCTGGCACTCAACATCAAAAAGGCTGCAGAGCAGCTTTTAAACTGATAACTGGGGGAAAGCCGACAGGAGCTGGGCAGCATCCGGTTCGGGAAAGTGTGTACTTGAGTAGTGAGGAGGATGCAAAAATTACTGAGCAGAGCAAGGAGCTAGTCACCAGCACTCTAGCAGAAGGATGCAAGAGGCAGTCTAACAATGCAACTGGACTCAAAAGACTGTATCAGGAAAGCATATATAAATGCTTGTATACAAATGCCAGAAGCCTCCGGAACAAAATAGGGGAGCTGGAATACTTAGCAATAGATAAGAATATTGATATTATTGGTATCACTGAAACCTGGTGGACGGATGATAACCAATGGGATACAGTTGTCCCAGGCTACAAACTGTACAGGAAGGATAGGAAGGGGCAAACGGGAGGTGGTGTAGCCTTGTATGTCAAAGAAGTGATAAAATCGTATGAATTGGAATATCTAGGTGATTTGGAGTCACCATTAGAAGCTCTGTGGGTAAGAGTGCCAGGCCACAAGGATGGTCTAACAGTAGGCATATACTATTGTCCTCCGACCCAAACTCTTGAGGGAGACTGGCAGTTGGAGAATGTTGTAAAGGAGGCATCCAAGAAGGGAAGCCTGGTTATAATGGGGGACTTCAATTACCCTCACATAGACTGGGTGAACTGTTGTTCAGCACATGATAAAGAGATAAAGTTCCTAGATATGCTAAATGATTATTCCCTGGGACAGATGGTTGAAGACCCAACTAGAGGTACAAGAATCCTTGACTTGATCCTGAGTAATACTCAGGATCTGGTGCAAGATGTTAATGTGACTGATCCAATAGGGAACAGTGACCACAACTCAATTATGTTTAACTTGATCATAGACCGCAAGACACTGATAAAATCTTACACAGAGACCTTAAATTTTCAAAAAGGAAATTTCCCAAAGATGAGGAAACTAGTAAAAAAGAAGCTGAAAGGGAAAATTGAGAGAGTCCAAACACTCCAAGAGGCATGGAGGCTGTTTACAAAAACAATAACAGAGGCCCAATTGGAATGCATACCCAAAAGGAAAAAGGACACTGCCAGGTCCAAGAGGACTCCAATGTGGCTTACAGGAGCTGTTCGGGAAGTGATCAAGAGCAAGAAAAGCTCATTTAGAAGATGGAAGGCTTGTCCGAATGAGGACAGCAGGCAGAAACATAAATTCTGGCAGAACAAATGCAAGGCAACAATCAGGAAAGCAAAGCAAGACTTTGAGGAGCGTATAGCTAAAAATACTCAGAGAAATAACAAAGACTTCTTTAAGTACATTAGAGGTAAGAACCCAACTAGGAAGGCCATTGGACCATTAGATGACAATGGAAGGGAAGGGGTTATTATAGAGGAAACAGAGATTGCAGAGAGACTCAATGAATTCTTTGCTTCAGTATTCACTGAAGAAGACAGAGACCACATGCCCAATACAGAGCCAATCTTCGTAGGGAGGGAAACCGAAGAATTAAGTCAGCTAGAAATATCTAGGGAGGAGGTCCTTGCATGTCTTGTTAAACTAAACACTAACAAATCACCAGAACCAGATGGCATCCATCCACGAGTTCTCAGGGAACTTAAAGATGAAATTGCTGATCTCCTAGCCAAAATATATAATCTTTCCCTCAAATCAGGCTTTGTGCCTGATGACTGGAAGGTAGCGAATGTAACACCAATTTTCAAAAAAGGATCCAGGGGTGATCCAGGAAATTACTGACCTGTCAGTTTGACATGTGTCCCAGGTAAAGTGATGGAAACCATCCTAAAAGATAGAATTAATAGGCACATAGAAGAGAAGGCGCTGCTAAAGGAGAGCCAACATGGCTTTTACAAGGGCAAATCATGCCTCACTAATCTGTTGGAATTTTTTGAGAGTGTCAACAAGCATGTGGATAAGGGGGATCCAGTTGACATTGTTTATCTGGACTTTTAGAAGGCTTTTGACAAGGTCCCACACCAAAGGCTCTTGAATAAACTTACCAGTCATGGAATAAAGGGACAGGTCTTGTCCTGGATCAGCAACTGGCTAAGGGACAGGAAACAGAGGGTAGCACTAAATGGACACTTCTCCAAGTGGAGGGAAGTAAAGAGTGGGGTCCCCCAAGGTTTAGTACTGGGACCCCTGCTTTTCAACCTCTTCATAAATGATCTAGAGGTAGGAGTAAAAAGCAAGGTAGCCAAATTTGCTGATGACACTAAATTATACAGGGTTGTGAAAACTGTGAGAGATTGTGAGAAGCTCCAGAGGGATCTCTTGACACTGGGGGAGTGGGCAAAACAGTGGCAAATGAGTTTCAACATTAGTAAGTGCAGAGTGATGCATGTTGGGGCAAAGAACCCCAATTACATTTATAAACTGATGGGGTCTGAACTCTCTGCGACAAACCAGGAAAGGGGCCTTGGTGTCCTGGTGGACAGCTCAATGAAGATGTCAACCCAGTGTGCCTCAGCAGTGAAAAAAGGAAACTCAATGTTAGGGATCATTAGGAAGGGTATAGAAAATAAGTCAGCAAGTGTGATTTTGCCTCTTTATAAATATATGGTGATGCCCCATCTGGAATACTGTGTACAGTTCTGGTCGCCATACCTCCAGAAGGATATTATGGAGCTGGAAAAAGTGCAGAGGAGGGCAACCAGAATGATTAGGGGACTGGAACACCTTCCTTACCATCTGAGGCTGCAACGGTTGGGCCTCTTCACTCTTGAACGACGGCGTCTAAGAGGTGACCTGATTAAAATTTATAAAATCATGCATGGTGTGGACAAAGTAGATAAGGAAAAACTGTTTTCCCTATCGCACAACACTAGAACTAGGGGACACTCAATGAAAATTTTGGGAAAGTACTTTTTCACCCAGAGGATTACGGGTCTATGGAACTCCCTGCCAGAAGAAGTGGTGACAGCTGTCAGTCTTGACAGCTTTAAGAAAGGATTAGACAAGTTCATGGAGGACAAGGGTATCAATGGTTATAATTATGGATACTTAAGGACAACCTCCGGGTTGGAGAGATAGGCAGGATATCTCTCAATGCCATTTCCAGGGAATCCTAAGCAGGTGAAGGCATCTGCTTGGGAATACCCTGAAGGAAATGGTGAGCCACTGTGTGAGACAGAATGCTGGACTGGATGGGCTGTTGCCTGTTCCAGCAAGGCTGTTCTTATGTTCTTATGTTCTTATGCTGAACAGGTTATGTTTTGGTCAAATTCTTAACCTTATATACTGTATCTGGAGTTCCCAATCTGTGGCCCATGAGCCGGACCTGGGCCGTGACACCATCCCATCCAGCCCATCGCTGCCATCACCACAGTCAGAAGTCGAAGCAGGTGCATTTATGTCAGCCATAAAAGGCACCCACACATGTACAAATGCACCCGGGGTTGTTTTAAATACAAAGTGGATGCCTTTATGACAGCCATAAATGTGCCTGCTTCCTCTTCTAGGTGTGTGGTCTTGCCTGCTCAGCTGTCTGGGGGCATGGTCAGGCCCATGGCATAAAAAGGTTGGCCACCACACTGAAGATGGCTTCGAAGGGAAGCTAATTACGGGAGTGACATAACAACAAAGGCTCTGGTGATTCTTAGTATATTAGATTATACTAATTATTAAAATTATATTAATACTTACAATTTCTAATTTTCTTTTTAATGGTTGTATTATGTTGTTTATGATCTTTTGTAAACTTCCTGGAGTAGTGGTAAGCACCAGACAGGCAGTATATTAATACTGCAAATAAATAATACTTAGTGCCTCCCTTCTGGTTTCAGTGATACTGCTATTTAAGCCAGTGGTAAAATAACTCTATATTATTTTCTTCACTTTTAGGAATATCCATATGTTCACTACAGAGATTGAACATGTTCCTTTTATTCATCATCTCAGCTAGGGTTGATATGGGTTTTATTTATTTATTTATTTTATTTTTCATGCTTATATACCGCCCACTCAGGTACCACCCAACTCAGGGCAGTTTACATAGCGGACAGTAAATACATAAAAAGACACATGATAAAACAAAGTTAAAAGTTAAAAAACCCACCCCTAAAAGGTGCGTAAGTACCGAAGGGACCTTGGGGGAAGGCACACTTCTCTATACCAACCACCCAACGGTACCCCCATCCCCACCCCAAACTTGGCCCGCCAGCCAGGTCTTTAGTTCCTTCCTAAAGGGCAACAACTCTGTCTAGAGATGCAGTTCCTACAGGCAGGAGGTTCCAAAGGGCCGGTGTGGACACGGAAAAGGCCCTCCTCCTTGTGCCAGAGAGGCGAGCCTCCCTGGCTGATGGCACAATTAGAGAGCCCCTCCAGTCCGCTCTGGTTGGATGGACAGACGTCCTTAGGGCAATGCGGTCTCTGAGATACCCTGGCCCACTACCATGTAGGGCTTTAAAGGTCAAAACCAGCACCTTGAATTGCACCCGGAGACAAACTGGTAACCAGTGCAGCCCCCGAAGCAGTGGTGAGGCATGGGCATAACGTCCACACCCCATCACCACCTGGGACGCGGCATTCTGGACCAGCTGCAGCCTCTGAATGGTCATCAAGGGCAGCCCCATGTACAGCACATTACAGTAGACTAGTCTGGAGGTCACTAGAGCATGAGTGACCATGAGCAAAGAGTCCTGGTCTAGGTGCGGGCGCAACTGGCGAATCACCCAAAGTTGGGCGAAGGCCCTCCTGGCCACACCTGCCACCTGTTCTTCTAGCAGCAGCCGCGAATCCAGGAGGACCCTCAAGTTGCGCACTGGGTTGGTCTGGGGCAAAACAACCCCATCCAAAACCAAAGATGGTAGCTCCCGGGATAAAGCAGGACCCCCTATCCATAGCCACTCAGTCTTGCTAGGATTCAGCTGTAGCCCATTTGCCCCCATCCAGACCCCAACAGCCTCCAGACAGCTGGAAAGGACTTTGACTGCATCACTGGGGTCCCCACGGGCCTAGATGTACAACTGTGTGTCATCCGCATACTGGTGGTACCGCACCCCGTGGGAACGGATGATCTCACCAGCGGCTCCATGTAGATGTTAATTAGGAGAGGAGAGAGTACCAAACCCTGAGGCACCCCATATTTTAGGGGCCTAGGACTCAACCTCTCACTCTCCAACCACACCGACTGGGTCCGGCCCCTCAGAAATAAGGAAAACCAGGACCATACCATGCCCTGGATCCCCAATCCTCGGAGCCTTTCCAGAAGGATACCGTGGTCAACGGTATCGAAGGCCGCTGAGAGGTCAAGAAGAGCAAGGACGGATGGATGACCGCCATCCCGCTCTTACCAGAGATCATCCATCAGCACGACCAATGCAGTCTCAGTACCATATCCAGGTCTGAATCCTGACTGGAATGGGTCCAGATATTCCGCTTCATCCAGTACCCCCTGCAGCTGACGTGCCACTGCCTTCTCCAGAACCTTCCCCAAAAAAGGAAGGTTGGAGACAGGTCTGTAGTTGGTTAGGATTGCTGGATCAAGGGATGGCTTCTTCAGGAGGAGGCGCACAAGAGCATGTTTCAGCAGTGCAGGAAACATCCCCTCTTGAAAATTAATTAATTATAGCCCCAACCCAGCCACCTGTCACCATCTTAGAGGCTTTTACCAGCCAGGTGGGACAGGGATCCAATGGACAATTAGTGGCACGGACTGCCGCAAGGAGCCTGTCCGCTTCATCCAGGGCAACTGGATCAAACCGATCCCAGGTAACACCGCAAGACTGCACACTGGCTCCCCCTGGACCCTGGTTACAGTAACACAACATTTGGAGGGCAACAAACTGCTCACCCAGGTCTAGAAAGAGTGATTTTGTTGATCTTTCAAGCACCAATAGAAAGCACCATATTTTTAAATGATAAATTATAAACTCAATGTAAGACATTTTTCTTTACAGTTTTGAAATTACTGCTATTACATTGTCAACTTTAAACCACATCTTTCCTTCTAAGAGTTTAGGGTGGGAAAAGTAGTTTGTTTCTTTTACTTATGCAGGCACATAATAGCTTGTCAAATAAGATGTTGCTATGCTGTTCTCTGGCATACCAAAATGTAACAAGCAAAGATAGAATTATTTTATTTAAGTAAGTATTTTATGCCACCACTTAAATATATTTCCAAAGTGATATTTAAAAATGAATAAAACAACATGAATGCAAAAAAAAATATTCCCAGATAATTCTAAAGGTTGTAATGCTACACCTGTGGTACCTATGGAGATTTGAGAAACTAATGGTTTATGTGAACTGGGCTTCTGCTTGTGCATGAACCATTTGAGCAACAAATCAAGAGCCTTCTATTTACATATTCTTTTCTTCTCTTTATAACTTTATATCTTTACATTCTTTTCTTCTCTTTATAACTGTTAGTCTATTGATCCTTCAAATGAAAGTAACTATAAAGCTATGCAGACTATGTAAATGTCCTTGAATAGAGAGAAGACCAACCTCAGTTAGCAGGAACAATTTCAACTTTTTAAATCTCAGTAGCAATGCTGAAATGAAAGAGCTGAATGATCCCTAAAATCCCAACAATAAACCATATAAAATGGCTTCCTATTTCAACCTTAGGTAAAGGTAAAGGTTTCCCTTGCTCAAAAGCCAGCCATATCTGACTCTAGGGTTCAGTGTTCATCTCTGTTTCAAAGCTGAAGAGCCAGTGCTGTCTGCTTCTGCAGATGTTTCCATGGTCATGTAGCAGGCATGATTGGACACAGTAGCGCATGGAACGCTGTTACATTCCCACCGAAGTGGTCCCTATTTATCTACTTGCAATTTCTTGCTTTTGAACAGCTAGGTTGGCAGGAGCTGGGACAAAGACAGAAGCTTATTCCATCCTGCAGTACTCGGGAATCGAACTGCTGACCTTTCGCCTCCCAGTCAGTGTCTTAGCCACTTGATCCACTGCACAACCTTAGTCTATTGCAACCACCAGAATTATGTTCTGTGCTATATTTCTCAGTACACCAAGGTGCCTTCTATTCACCTGCAGAGTTTCCAAAATGAATACAGAATAGGATCTTAAAAAGGTAACTTTCAGTATAAACTACAGAAAATACAAGAGCCGTTTATGACCACAGAAGAACATAGCATAAAAGACAAAATCCTAAAAATTTATATGTTCAGCTGCTAGATAATCTTCATGTACATATGCCATCCAACTTCAGTCTTAAGTACCTATGTTGTCATTTATTCTATTCCATTTCATCACAGTGTCCATCTATTGATTTTCAACAGCTGGTTACTGCCATCATTTAAATCTGTAAGTGCATAACTGACAGATGATTGTACATATAACACCTGCTCCCAGCATGGAGCTTGAAGATGCTTCTTTGGCAGTTGTTCATCTTTCACAATGTTTAGATCAATTGTTGCTATGTAAAATGGAGAGAGAAAATCAACCTTGCTCCTGATGACCTAATATTAGAGGTGATTAAAAGTCTATAAAAAGCAACAGATAGGTTTATATTGTCTTCAATTGATCTATTAGTACACAAAATTTACATCAGCAATAAGAAATGGCATCACATCTTCTTTCTTAGTGTCAACTCATACTGAACGATTTCTCTATGCAGATGGCACTTCTGTGGAGAGGAAAAACCTGTGAGTTCACATGTCATGCAACAAATACTTGCTCTTTTATCATATGTAGACATGGAAGCCAAGGCTGGCCTTCCCATTAAGCAGAAATGAGCAATGTAGAGTGAATTGTGCCCCTACCCAAACTGCCTCCCATCAGACTATTGCTGGTCAATCCACAGCTGTGGCAACAGAGCCCAAGGACTTTGCAGAAAGTGATATAATCAGTGAGGTCAGTCGGTACCTATAATTTAAAATCTGTTTGGACTTTCTGTCATTTGTCCCACAGTGACAGAAGATATGCTGGTGGAAAAACAGAGCAAAGCTTTTCCCATGGCAACTCACCAACTGTGACAGATCCTTCCTAAGAATATTTGACTGGCTCCTACTGCCTTGCATTTGTTGGAATGGAAAATATAGAGTTGGCTGTCATACATATAATGGCGACACCAAAACTCGCATGCCTGAACTAATTTTTCCCCACTACTTTCATGCAAAATTTGGATGGCACAGAGGAGAAGACAAAGTACTGAGGACCATGCAGAAAAGCAGCCAGGGTAGCAACTAGAAATACCTCAACAATATATTTTTGAACTCATTGCTTCAGGAACTACTGAAACCACTGCATATCAATGTCTACATTATATGGTGTTGCCATATGCCAGCAAGTTGGCTGAAATATCAATCCATTGCTATGCTTCCCCAGATCTTCAGCCCGAGTGACAAATCTCAAGACAAACAGTTGCTAAGCAGAGAAAATTTGATCTAGCATATGTTTTGGTGAACTTAGCCCAATTTCTTCAGATGTATAAAATGCAGTCCAAGTAAATACACATTTGCACAAATAAGAGGAAGGGTAAATATGAACTGTAATGGAAATGAAAAATATCCAAAATGGTGATGGTCTTATACATAGTTGTTAAGGATCATTTATGGGGTGCACAGAAAGAGCCTCCTCGAAGATTGTGGTATTTTTGAACCACAACTGGGCATATCCTAGTAATGGCAACCTTGTGTTGTTGGCTAATCTTTCTCACACTAGGTAAGGCAAAATAACTACAGAATAAACTTACCGAAAAGTCCTTTCATTTTGGCTGTTTCACAACTTGCCTAGACAAAGAGAAGGAAGAGGAGAAAGAAGAGGAAGAGGAAGAATAAGGGGGAGGATCATTGATAATCTTTGGGAATGACAGAGATAGGAATGAAGGCCCTTTCCATGTCATTCAAATGATAAGCCTGCATAATCAATCAAATTTTAGTCTGCATCTAAGTGATCACATCTATTAACAAAAAAAATTACAAACTACTATGGCACTTTAAAGAATAATAAGATTGATTGGAGTGTGAGTTTTCACGGGGTACAATCTATTTCCTCAGATACAGAGAATAATTATTCTACCATATTACACAAAGTAGATGACAATGGGGAAAACAAGTGAGATGGGGAAAATAAAGCTTATTATCATTTCAGAAATATAGTAACAATTACATTGGCAATTCATTTTTGAAGTAACAATGGTATTATTAGTGCTAGCAATGAATATTTTAAGTGTAGGCATGCTTTTAATTGATTGAACAATCAATAGTCTGTCAATATGTACTCATGCTAGCCTACTGCTTCTGAAGTGCAGATAGAGCTGTTTCCAGAAAGTTCTACTGAGGTTAGAGTATATCAAGGAAATTATCTTTCTGGCTATAATTAAAGAAAAGGCTAGCTAGAAAACATATAGTTTCACCAATTATCCCCAATCCCTTTCATTCAAGATATCATAACATAATCAAAATCTGTTTGTGTTACTTTTGCTGGTGTGGAGAAAAACATAACCACAACATCAGACTGCTGCTAATTAGAGTACCTGCTTTGATTCCTAATGCAATTCCTTGTTGCACATAGATGGAAGTTTTTTGTATACAGTCCAAACTCTAACCTGAGATTCTTTAATTAGTAACAGCTGCTAATTAAAGAGTCCCTGCTCAGATTTTCAGTAGATGTAAAATTATCCAACTCACATGAAGAAAGGACTTGCAGCAGGAAATTCAATTAAAGTTAATCTGCACTGCACTGACATCATTTCTCCTACGTCCACATAATATACACAAGATGATTTGAGCCATCATGTTTAATATGGGGAAGTAACTTAAGTTAGTCTTCTGAAGCAGTATCATACTCTCACTTGTCATCATTCTTATAACTTTTTTATATTTCCTTTATTAATATTCATTTAACATTCATTTAACTGGTATGCTACACTTTATCTCTTTGTACATTTAAGGCAGTTGGAAAAAAGGGAGAGACAGTAATTTAAAATTCTGAAACATGCTTGCTATGAAACAATCCAATGAAATTATAATCATTTTTTTAAAGGACTCCAGACAACACCAGTGGCAATGTTATATACTTAAATTCCAAGAAGTCTGATGTTAAAATATGAAAGGATCCTTTGGTTCAAATACCTCTCATAGCAAGCAAACACAGGCTAATTACCTACCACGGGTTCCTAACCTTTTCAAGCTGCAGGCCAGATCATGCTTCTGTCATAAAAGCTGCCGTAAAACATTTCTGTGGCTGTTGTGAACACATTTGCAACAGCCGCGGGTGCATTTACGGCAGCATTTATGGCACGCATGGGTGCATTTATGCATGTGCAGGTGCACTTTGCAGCTGTCATAAACAAATCCGCTTCCACTTATGTTAGCAGAAAGGGTGGTGGTGGGCCACATGAAATGGTGCTGTGGACCGGGTTCAGCCCACAGGCCGTAGGTTGGCCACCCACCCCTGTTTCAAACAGTCAATTGTGTACAAATCTATCAGCAGTACTTTATAAATTTGTGATAGTTATTGGTTTTCTCAGCAAATTTAATTTGGTATGGAATGTTTGTTATACTGAAACTGCATAGATTCCTCTCTATCTCTTTTAAAAATGTGTTTCTTCTTTAGAAACAAAAGATTTGACACCATACTACAAAGTCACATATATATCCAAAGGAAGAAATAACTTACCATGTGAAATGCTTTGGAAAGCACTGTGGCCAAGGAAAGGTGAAATAAAATGAAACAAATGCAGCTCAAAACACAGCATCATGTAACTCTATTGAACACCTGCTAATTCAGAGCGATATCTTAGAACAATACAGATTGTTGAATTTCCCCAGTGGTACAATGTCAACTATACAGTTTAAACAGTTCAGCATATAAATATCAATAAAACTTGTGACTTCTGCTCTGCTACTTAAAGGTTAATAGATACAGATGCTGTGTTTCCATTTTGTGAATCCTGTACAATTAAAAAAAATATGTACAGTATATATACAAGATCTAGCAAGTCAGCAAAGCACAAAGTTTGTAAAAATCTATTATTTTATTTTTAATTGGTTACTACTTCATTACCTTGCTGCATGTAAAAATATTTGGTGTGATAATCCATGCTCACTCTGATTCCTCACATTTCTATACACCATGGTTTATAAAGTCAAAGGAGAAAAGAAATACAGAAACACTAAAAGGATATGTAGGGGATGAATGCCTAAATTCAGCTGAAAAATCTTTAGTGAAACAGACATGGGAACTTCACCCTGCAACCTACCCATATGTCAGCTATGTCCCCACGTTTACTCTAAGAAATACAATTACTGGACCCAACCATGTCAAAAACAGTATTAGGTGTAGTTTTTCTTGTGCCTCTGCTAATGTGATTTATGCCATCTTCTGCCAAAAATGCCCTTCTGCCCTCTACATTGGTCAAACAGGACAATCTCATCACAAAAGAACCAGACATCAGAAATGCCAACACATTGAAACCGGTTTCAAAACATTAAAATTCACCTCAACATTGTACACATGACCTAAAAGTTGCCATTGCTACCCAATCCACCCCATGAAGCAGACGACAACCATCTGTTGGTCAAACCATGGGCCACTTTATTAAACAACACAACAATACAATATTAACATGACCTGCAATGGGGCATCCTAGTGGGTAAATTGTGTTATCTTATGGGTGTATCTACCCATATCCAGATTATTGATTATGACCTTGTATGGAGTGATGACGTCTCACTCCATACCTCTTAGATCACAATTTCCTTCAGGCCGACAAGCCTGCTCCCTTGAAACTGAGGGTTCCCACCCACAACAGTAGACGCCTCCAGTGCCTCTGTCCTTCTGTTATGGTGAAGAACCCCCATTACGTATGGTCAATTAACATAGTTTTGATTACCATTTATCCCACTATCCCTGCCAAGGATGTTCATTTATGGACAGACGCCACCCACCTCAAGCTACCATATTTTCCGGCATATAAGACGACTGGGCGTATAAGACGACCCCCAACTTTTCCAGTTAAAATATAGAGTTTGGAATATACTTGTCTGCTGCAGTTAAGTACCTGCCCTATAAGACGACCCCCGACTTTGGCACAGATTTTTCGGGGTTAAAAAGTAGTCTTATACGCCAGAAAATACAGTACTAATTCGACCTCAATGGCCCATCGCAGGTCATTGAGGAATGTTTCTAAATCTTCCTCCAATAAATGTACTCTGCCCTGCCGGTAGAGGCCAGGAAATTTAATTTTTATTTCGGGATGCTCAATAACTGTACTGAATCCTTTAGCCATAAACTTAGCCACACCTTTGTTCACACTGCAGCGCACCTTGTCAATTCTGCGCAGGTCTCCAGTGAAGCGTCAAGTAAAATGGGGCAAGATCTTCAACCACACCAATTGGAAGCCAGGCCACCAACACTTCACAAGGGACAGTTCCTTTTTCACTGCCATGCTCAGTTGAATGCCTTTCATGAGGCTCAAATCATTACCACCCAGATGGATGACCATAATATCCAGAGGCGTGTCTCCCCTTGCCAAGTTCATGAACGGCACCAGCTCTCCCCAGCACACACCCTGCTTCCCGTGGCAATCCACATAGGCTTTGCCGTGCAGACCAAGGTCCTTGCCCCACGCGGAGTGGGTCACATGATATCTGGCCCACAAAATACAACTGTGTCCAATGATAACAATCTGCCAAGGGTGGTGAGGATCATATCCTGGAAGGCAAGGGGGGGGGGAAGCAGCACTCCTTTGTTCAATACTTCATAGGTCTAATATACATTTGGTAAGCCCCGGACTTCCACTGGCCAACCCTTTTAATGTCCTTGTGGGAATAACCCACCTCTGCCACGGTGGATGTGGCCCCGATCTGAAAAGAGTGCATGCTGAAAAGCCGCACGTCAACTCCTAAATGAGTCAAAACTCTCTTGGTTACTGCCCAGAATTGGTATCGCATCAATGGGATACTGTCCAAATGTCAGGAAAAAGGGCCAACATTAGTTCCTCGCAGCAGGTTGAGATATGCCTCTAGGGTGACACAAAGGCAAACAGGAGCAGGGCCAAAGTAAAGCAAAATCACTCGGGTACCCTTGCCCAGTTGGTCAGTCTTGGACGAGCAGATTGTCAACTCCAACTCCCGGTCACCAAGTCTAACATCCAGCCATCTGCAAAACTTGGCCGGCCTCACTCGTCTTTGATGGGGCCAAAAATTTGGCCGAATTGAGGGTTCCAAAAAATGCCACCATCGCCACAACATGGAATAGGACTGCCTTAGATTGGCTTGCACAGGTGGAAACCCAAGCAGCCAATATATCTGTGAGCAATTTAGGGGAAATTGGCAAGTGGTGGTCATAAGACCTGCCCTGCTCTCTTGACCACCCCTCCAAGGTCTTAGCGATCCTGAAATCAGCAACCGTATTGACATGTCCCATTGCTTTGATATAGAATTTTAGGGCAGATAATTTTGACCGTATAGTCTGGGGGTATATCCCCAAGTGGTACAAGTGAACCATAAACTGCAAAATATGCTCAGCTGGTGCAGGCCAGTCTTCTGCAACAGCCGGGTGCAATGGAACCCACAGAATTCTGAAACAGTTGTGGCATAGCTGCGGTGGGTTCTAGGTGCTATGGCTGAGCCTATAGCGCAGTATATCTCAATCCGCCAAGGTCCCATATCTCTGGCGGCATTACATCCAGCTCTATTACAGAATCTGGCACGAGGGTACAAAACCATTGCATCTGCCGTCAAGATAAACCTTCGGCAGCTTGGTTATCTATGCCAGGGACATGTTAGGCTTTGAACACTGCAGTGTATATTGTACTCTAGGCATTTTAAAACTAATTTGCGGAACAAATCCATGACCCTCGATGATTGGGACATCATGGTGTTGACAATATGAACTACAGCCAAATTGTCCACTCAAAACTTTACTGCAGAATTGGTCCAGTTCTCGCCCCATAAAAACATAGCCCCAATAACTGGGAATAATTCCAAAAATGTAAGATCTTTCACAATGCCCAATTCTCTCCAATGTGTAGGCCATGTGCTGTGGCACCAACTAATTGCAAACTACTGTAATTGAATTTTTTACTGATTGTAAATAACTCATTGATTTACATATCCATCTCTTGAACCAACCAACTCTGCCCAGCTACTCTGGGCCTCTATACCAGATGTATAAATGTATACCATGAAAATCCACTCTTATGTCTGAAGTGAACTTGATCCAAAAAAGCTAACATTAAAATACAGGAATTAGTCTGTAAGGTGCCACAATGTTTTTTGTCTTCTTTTTTGTTTTGTTTACTCTCTGATATGCTTGCACAGACTAACATGGCTACCACTTCAAAATCTTCATGGTTTCAAGAGAAAATACTTTCTTCTAAAACCCATGATCATTGCTGGATCTTGATGGCTCTGTCCTCTTAATATGGGGTAGCAATGCAAGAACTAATAGTAAGACCATGGGAAAACTCAATTCTTCTTAAAGCATCCAGCTTCTGAACCCAGCCACTTTATTCATTCATAAGGGCCATCACTAAAGTGCACTTCCCTTTGATATAGTCCAGTGATATGGAACCTTGGCATTCCAGGTATTCTTGAACTTCAATTCCCAGAAGCCCTCATCAGCATGAGTGTTGACTTGAGCTTCTGGTAATTGAAGTCCAAGAACATCTGGAGTGCAAAGGTTCACCATCACAGATATAATCCATTCCACCTCACTTAAATAAACTTCCTGCTATTTGTCATGTTGTAGCAGTCTTCACAATCTTATACATATGGTACAAGATTGGTAAAAGATACAGGTAACACTTTACTGAACTCACAATTTTGAAACTGGTCCAAGGATCCTGCATGCTTGATTATAGCAAAGCTGAAATTTGTGTTATGTAAAAAAAGATTTATTTATCTGTTTGTTTGTCTATTTAATTCCAATTCCAATTCCAATTTTAATTTATACCCCGCCCCACTCAGCACATGGCCGACTCTGGGCGGCATTACAACATAATTGAAAATACAATATACAGTAAAAAATAAATAAGCAAAATTAATTTCTATCTAAGCACAATATACAATATAATACACATTACAATAAAATAAACAGTCCCTAAACTATAATTATTCATCCGGATGATTTTCTCCACTCTGCATACCTGTCAACCATCCCGATTTGGCCGGGATTACCCCATAATTTGACGTCGATTGACGTCATAACCCGCGCCGCACTGCCAAAACCCCATAATTTGGCAGCGGGAGGAAACACTTTCCAAGCATGCATGGAAGTGCTACGCCACTTGCGCAGCCCCTACGCAAGTGGTGTAGTGCTTCCCCACATGCGTGACAGGTATGCCACTCTGGACAGGTCTTCCTCCTTCATATCCAAGTCAAATTTTAAATTGCCAGAATGAAGCCACATTTTTTGCTTTGTCATTGGCCAAATTTAAATCCTCATTGATATTTGTTTCCGGTAGTAATTGGCAGACTAGTAAATGAGCCGGATTCTGTATTTCTCCACATTCACACAGCATGTTGTTGTCTGCCAGCAGCTCCCAATTGAGCATGTTGGTCTTAAATTCAGGCACTACAGCACTCAGCCTATTTAGAGTCCTCCAAATGTCATATGGGCGGTAGAGTTCCTCAGCCATATCCTCCTTTAATGTTATTACTCAGGACAGTTTACAACATTAAAAACACAATTAAAAAAACCAATTAAGTCCACCCTCCAATAGTGACATATAGAAGATGACAAATTCTGGACCTATGTTGAATCCTCACAGTATGTTAATAGGATTTAGAAATCACTAAATCAATCAAGCTCTCAAGGAAAGCTATTCATCCACTTATAAGATACTACAGCAAGATGGTAGAAAACTTTACAAGGCAGATGATGTCAAAACATTAATTTAATTTAGCTGTGCACATGGATTCATGTGCTTATTAATAAGAATGTATTTGGAAAATAATATAATACTAATTCAACAATGAAAATCCCTTCTGCCAAGAGATACTTCATTATGTGTCATCAATTTGGAACTGACTTATATCAACCTTAAAAGGGCTTTCAAGGTAAGAAAGATATTTAAGGAACAGTTTTACCAGTTCAACACTCCCTGTCAGCTTCCATGGCTTAGTGAGGATTTGCACCTCTTGGGTACTAGTCCATCACTCTATATTCTTATGCAGGGGTTCCCAACCTAAAGCCCATGGGCCGGATCTAGCCCGTGGTGCCATTTCATGTGGCCCCCTACCCTTCTAAGGGCATTCGAGAAACAAAATGTCACCCTGAGTCAGGTTTCCTGAGCGGGTGTCATATAAGAATGAAAATTAAATTACATTAAAATTAAATTAAAATGTCTGCCCCTTTGAAACTGTTGGTATAAAATGCCCCCCAAAATAAATAAATTGTGCAGGCAGGGCAAAATGGCCACCCAGCCCTCAAAGCTGACTGAGAGAGCGTAACCCGGCCCCCAGCTTGAAAAGGTTGGGAGCCTCTGTTCTTATGGATTCAAGGAAACCCTTCTGTCTTTGTCAGCATACATATCTATGCTATTCCAAGCACATATGCATAAAGTCAACACAGAGAGGAACCATAGCACTGGTTCTTCTATAGACATTTTGAAAAATAAAAAAGCAGGAAGAGAAATGTCTAGAAAGTAAGCAACAGGCCACAGCTCTCTAATAGGCAAATGAACTGCAATATCTGGCTTTTCCTGTTACTGCTGTTCTTGTTTTTCTCAAACCTTTCAATCCTTTGACTATAAAATCCAGAAGCATAATTTCTATGAAGCAGAGGGTCCTAATGCTGTCAGTTATATTCCACTTAGATGATGGAGTTAAAATAAATTTCAATCAGATAAAATTAATTTGTAATTGTATTATTGTCTTATGAAGCACCCCCACCAGCTGACGAATCAGATTGTAGCAATAACAATTAACTAAGTGGCATATAATACACATTGAATGAAGCTATGCTGCATGCCACTTGTTTATGTGCATTCAGATTTCACTAGCAAACTGTTTACAAGTTATGGGCAGTTGCTTCATTTTCTTCTGCTACTATTCGTAAATGCTTCAGAATTGTCTTTCATCTCTGTGCCTTTACTGAATGCTAAAGAGGCACGGAATAACCCTTCTGGTTTTATTTTTCTGTTTAGAAAAGAATGGCACAAGCAAAGCTGCAGTTCATGGTATGCTTGCATGATTCCCTCACCCTCCAACCAATTCCAGTGTTTAAACAAAGATATAGGAAACCTGACCAACTATGACCTTATTCAAAGAATAATAAAAAGTCATGTCTGCTTTCATCAACCTCAAAAGGTTTATAAACACTTTTTAAAGGCAATTCAGACAGATAGTGAGTAGCAGTTTCATTACAGATGTTCAATAAAAACTGTCATGTGCATATCACTGCCTTCTACAAGATGTGGAGTATCCAAGTATTCATCATTTTAACATCAACACCAACTTTTCCAAATTTATTTATACATGCAGAAGTATAATACACACATACACAGTCATTAAATTGGGGAAAGGGTTAGAAAAAAACACAATGGGCAACATGTAGTGCAAATATGTCTAACATATACTCACAAATATTCACCATAACAGAACTGAAGGCACAATATATATGTGGAATCTACAGTATGCGTGAACATTTAAACTAAGACATAGAAGGAGCCTGGGTGTCCCCTGGGCAGCAGCACAGAGCCAGCCCATCCTTCTAATTCAGAAGCATTGCACTGTAAATTGTGCAACATTCTGATATAAATAAATAAAGAAAATATTTTTTACAATATATAATGGAAGGCAATATACATGTAAATCTCATCTTGTATTTGCACTCTTGTCTCTTTCTCCAGTGTTCTACATTCTTTGTTCTTAAGGTCAGTGACATCAAAACCAGTTTTCATTGTTTTAGTTATGTTTTTACACAACTCTAAGTAAAGATTATCATATTGCACTTAGAGAACTCTCTTGGTGATTCAAAGTTAATTAGCATTTTGCCTATAACATACTGGGTATTCATTTTACCAACCTCAGAAAGATGGGAGGCTGAGTCAACCTTGAGCTTGTTGGGGTAGAGTTGCAAAACTGCAGTTTAACCATTGCACCATGAAGGCACTCCTTCAAACTCAAATGAGCTTTAAAAGTAAGTTCCTCTCTAACTCATTCTGTCGTGCCCTCTCTCCAGCTCTTTTGTTTTCTTTCTGTGAGTTCTTCTGATCAATTTTTTTATTCTGGAAAATATTAATATATTGTTCAAGATTTTTTATTTATTTCAGGGCTAACAAAGTAAATACAACACTATGTGAGAGATAAGCAGAAAAAAACAGCCTGTTAGATCTGAGGTGAAAGCTGGACCAGACTACTTCTAACGATTCATCCAACTCTGTTCTCCTATATGTGTGGTACTGGTTACCAATTGCAAACATGTGTTTACAGACTATATATATCCATATGAGAATATTTTCCCAATTACTTACAATGGGTAAGAAATGGCTGTTGCATCAGCTGTTGAACTGCTAGTGAAAGTCCCAGTGCAAATGGGAGAGTAGATACAGAAGATATTTCCTTTCTTTAAAAAAAATCCTCTTCACTTGGGTACAAAAGTATGCACTATTATTTAAAGTTTTTAAAACACAGAGATTTGCAGCTATCTCTAACCATTAAATATCACTGAGGAGGTTTTCATCCAATCTTATTGGACTAACTGTTCAATAAAAAGGCATGACCAGTCAGTAGACCATGATAGTATAATATATCTTGAAGACTATGTGTTCATAATAACCCATATGGCCACATATATTTAGAAATCATAAAGTGTGTGAGAATTCAGATGCACTATTAGATCTGATTACATTTTTTCTTGACTTCTTCCCAATTGGCATTTGTCATTTACATAAAATACATCTTGGCAGTCAAGGTGTTGCTTAAGTTGTTGTGCAACCTCACATTAATGAGTATGGGTAACGGTTGCTACTGAGATTGAAGAGGAGAAAATGCATCACTACAAATAGAAATAACCTCTATTTGAGAATCAGCTTTTCCAAGCAGCAGTTAACTGTATGAAAGAATGACCAGGATCTAATGGGACTCTTCTATTGAAGAACAGTTTCAGAGTCAACAGGAAACCATCATTTATTTTTTAAATCTAGGAAACCTTCCATAGCAAAATGGTTGCACAGACAACTGCAGAGGAAGAGGACAGAGGGAGAAAAGCCCTGTCATCTCAACAAATGGCCAACAGTTAAATTTGCTTTATATCAGTTTGCCATAGCTCTACTAAATTGCATCAGCAAGTGTCATCTGTTTGATGTGATTAGAAAACCAATATACTGTACTCTCATTCTGCTGTGTTGGCAGTCCTCAACAAAGACCCTCCTAAATAACAGATATCAAGGTGCTCTTTCATTGTTGTGTGGGGGGACACAATGGCACCAGTCTTGTTGAAAGTCAATGACATTCTCCATCTCTACATCAGCAACCAACTACAGGGGGAAAAATCAAGATTAACAAGGTCATTTTGCATACTCTGGTTATTTTCTCTGAAGGAAGACAGTAAGGAGAGAGGAAAGAAAAGCAACTCAAATAAGTTTTTAAAAATCTATAGGCAATGAAAATGGAACCTCAAGAATAATGACTCAAGTTCAGCCAAAAAAGGCACTTTGTGCCTACAGTCCCTCGGAATGTCAAGGTTTAGTTGTTGGCTCAATAACCATAAATCACATCAGCTCACCTACAAAACTAAAGGTTACCAATGCAATTTGAATTATGATACAATGGCTTTTTAATGCCCCACTCCAAGCACCACTAGCACTGCTATTGCAGTTATTTTTTATCTGACTCATAGATGCAAGTTGATCACAAAAAAGTTTCTTTTGGTGCACATGCCTTAAAAATCCAAAAAAGAATCCCACAGATCACCATGCTCTATCCAGCTGCACACATTACGATGATGAATAGGTTAAGTGTATCAGGGAAACTGTAAGCCACAACAACCAGGATGTCAGACTCTATTCAATGCTCAACTTCAAGCACCAGGTTACTCGAGGTAAAATATTAAAAGTTGAGACATCAGACTGAGATGCATTCAACCTCTTCAGGAACAAGCAGATGTACCAACAGTTGAGAACTGACAGTTCCAGCAGTGGTGGAGGTGTAAAAAATTATTGAAGGGCCACTAACGACAGCAGCTGTAGTGAAGGGTAATGTTGGCAAACTATTGGTTGTAATACTCAGGCTACCTCTTTTTAGCATGGTACAAAAGAAGGAAATGCTAAACCACTTCTAAGTATTATATACCTAAAAAAAATACTATTGTAAAGCAATATTATTGTAAGGTAATGTATGGATGTGACTGCTGGACAATTAGGAAAGCTGAACGCAGAAGAATAGACGCCTTTGAAATGTGGTGTTGGAGGAGAGTTTTGAGAGTCCCCTGGACAACGAAGAGAATAAACAGGTCAATTCTAGAGGAAATCACCTCTGACTGCTCAATAGAAGGTCAAATAGTAAAGATGAAGCTGAAGTACTTTGGACATCAAATGAGAAAAGAGGATTCACTTGAGAAAGCCTTGATGCTGGGAAAGGAAGAGGACAAAAGAAGAAGGGGGCAGCCAAAGATGAGATGGCTAGATGGTATTGTAGACTGAGTGGGCACAGAGATGGGTGGGTTGAGAGGTGCCTGGAGGCCAATGGTCCATGGGGTCACAAAGGGTCGGAATCGACAAAGATAATCCAATTCAATACAAGAGATGACACCAAAAGATAATTCTCAGGTTGGAAGGCATTCAAATCTTACCTTCTCGTGATGTGCCAGAAGTAAGACAGTCTCAGTTTTATTATTTTTGACTCCAGAGATCATGCAAGCTTGATTTGCTCTAGCACCCACTTGTTTGTCTTCCTGACAGTCCAGTGTGTCTGCAAAACTCTCCTCCAGCACCATATTTCAAATGAGTCAATTTTTTCCCCTGTCAGCTTTCTTCACTGTGCAGCTTTCACATCCATACATGATGGTCAGAAACACAAGCATGAAGATGATCTTCATTTTTGTCTCCAATAACACATCCCTACACTTGATCTTTTCTAATTCTTTCATTGCTGCCCTCCCAAGTCTTAGTCTTCTGATTTCTTGGCTGCATTCTCCACTTACATTATGGTCTTTATGTCCACAAAATAAGAACACACATTTTACAATCACTTCAAGGGGGTGGGGTGTCAATTACAGATAAACTGGAAGTCATACTTCATGGACTAATGGATATGAAATATTCCTTGAGCTTCACCCTCATGGGAAAGTTCTTTTTCTAATAGCAGGATTCTTCCCAGGTGGCTAATTACTGTATTTCCATATGTTTGTATCTCCATTTCTACCAACTACCAAGGTTGAGCAATACTTTTGCTATATCAGTAAAAGGTTAAAAACAACATGAGATTTGAGTTCTCCAAACAACATGAGATTTGAGTTCTCCAAAAGTCTTCATCGAGGAAAGATGGTCTCAATTTGGGATTAAAGGAAATAATTCAAGAAACTGGGGTGAGATACAGTGCATTAAGCATATGGAAGCAGACTTTCAAAAGTGAAAAGAAGTTTGGACACCAAGATAAGAATTTAGATGCAAAAATATCAATTTGCAGTTCTTCCTTCCTCTGCAGACAAAAGCCAAGACATCATAGGTCTTTCCTCCTAGCTAGATGATGTGTGCCGCCCTAACCAATAACTGAGCAGAGATATTATGACTGCCATGTTGTCCAGGTGTAGTAGAAACAATTTATTTATTTATTTATTTGTTGTTAAATTTTTATACCACCCACTCAGCCAAAGCCGACTCTGGGCGGTTCACAACAGTGGGTATAAACAGATAAAAATAAATAAAACAGATAAAAACCAGCAATAAGAACCCACCCCTAAAAAGAGAGGGGTGCAGGAACTGAAGAAACCGTGGGGCAGGCATCCTCCCCTATATTAACCACCCAATGGAAGCCACCCCTCCACCTGCACCCAAAACTTGGCCCGCCAGCCAGGTTTTTAGTTCTTTTTTAAAGGGCAACAGCTCCGTCTGGAGGTGCAGTTCTACTGGCAGGAGGTTCCAAAGGGCAGGTGCGGACACAGAGAAGGCTCTCTTCCTTGTGCCAGAGAGGCGAGCCTCCCTGGCCGATGGCACTATTAGAGAGCCCCTCCGGTCCGCTCTGGTTGGACGGACAGATTTCCTTAGGGCGATGTGGTCTCTAAGGTAACCTGGCCCACTACCATATAGGGCTTTAAAGGTCAAAACCAGCACCTTGAATTGCACCCGGAGGCAAACGGGTAACCAGTGCAGCTCCCGCAGCAGTGGTGAGGCATGGGCATAACGTCCACACCCCATCACCACCCGGGCCGCCGCATTCTGGACCAGCTGCAGCCTCTGAATGGTCATCAAGGGCAGCCCCATGTAGAGCGCATTACAATAATCTAGTCTGGAGGTCACCAGAGCATGAATGACCATGAGCAAAGAGTCCCAGTCCAGGAGCGGGCGCAACTGGCGAATTACCCAAAGTTGGGCGAAGGCCCTCCTGGCCACAGCCACCACCTGTTCTTCTAGCAGCAGCTGTGAATCCAGGAGGACCCCCAAGTTGCGCACCGGGTCGGTCTGGGGCAAAATAGCCCCATCCAAAACCAAAGATGGTAGCTCCCGGGATAACACAGGACGCCCCATCCACAGCCACTCAGTCTTACTAGGATTCAGCTGTAACCCATTTGCCCCTATCCAGACCCCAACCGCCTCCAGACAACTGAAAAGGACTTTGACTGCATCACTGGGGTCCCCACGGGCCGAGATGTACAACTGTGTATCATCCGCCTACTGATGGTACCGCACCCCGTGGGAACGGATGATCTCACCCAGAGGCTTCATGTAGATGTTAGATAGGAGAGGAGAGAGTACCGAGCCCTGAGGCACCCCATATTTGGACTTCTCACTCTCCAACCACACCGACTGGGTCCAGCCCCTAAGAAATGAGGAAAACCAGGACCACACAGTGCCCTGGATCCCCAATCCTCGGAGCCGTTCCAGAAGGATACCGTGGTCAACGGTATCGAAAGCCCCTGAGAGGTCAAGAAGAGTAAGGACTGACAGATGACCGCCATCCTGCTCTCGCCAGAGATCATCCATCAGCGCGACCAATGCAGTCTCTGTATTTTATGTTCTATCATTTTATGTTCTATTATGTTCACTGCCAGTTATATTAGGACAATAGTTATTCTCCCCCAATTAGGAAAGTTCCCAGGGCAATCTGAAATGAAGATCTTCCAGAAATTCCTCTCAGACCTGAATCTGCAAACCACATTTCTATGTTCTCTAGTTTTTACAGCTGCTTGTAAAATTAATGAAGACTTTTTTACACAACGGCGAATAATATTCAATTGTTAACAGTAATTTTAATATTTTAACACTGGAATTTTAAATCTTCAACAGGCAATCGCTTTTAACAGGGGAGAACAGACCCCCGATGATATTAGTTTAATGTTTAAAGCTTATTGCATTTTCTGCTGGCCACTGGCCATATTAATACATTTTTATTTGATTTGACTGAACAAACTTTTAAAATAGTTTTATTAACTATCGACAATCAACAATAATGAAGCACTTCCATGCTTAAATATTCAGTAGCATACTCATGTATCTTTGTTGAACATAATTTTACTGTTTCTTCATAATGCCATAAGTAATATATATAAAACAACATATTTTTGCTATTAAAAACATGCATGTGGATTTGAGCACATTCTACTACAAAGCAGCACAAAACATTATGGAGGAAACATACTCATGTCAGGAGAGTTGGTCTTTGTTATCTGGAACTGAAGCAATACTGTACTTGTATTTCCTATGAAAATAAGGCACCTTGTATTTGGTAGTGTTATGAGAAGAACATAAAATTTGTTTTTGTGCATTCAGATGATGGAGACAAGGATGCCAACAGGAATTTTTCCAGCAACAGGATAAATTTACATGGAGACATGGTAGCCTAATTTGTATGCTCTTCTACAGCATGCCCAGACGTTTTTCTTATGTCACGTACATATATGCACTGATTTCTAGTACACATTTAGAAGCCTATACACAATGGGAATAATGTCTTTCAAACTCTTCATTCCAATTTAATTGTTTTTTGTCCCTTAACAAATTATAGTGCTGCTACAATCAACTTCACAGCCCCATCCCTGCATTTTCATATGAGGAGTTGATGTATCAAGAGGCTGAGTTGGAGTACTGTACTAGATTCTCACTAGGAAGTAGTCTCAGACATCATTCTGGACTTCTTGCTAACTAAATAGTTATGTGTCTGTCTGTGTAGATTAAAATATAGATATCTAGGATATAGGAGAAGTGCTCCTCTTGCCCCCCTGCAGGTACTCAAAGAACAAAAAACTAGGAGGAATTATAATACTTCATATCCATGCTGAAGCTGAAAAGAAATGCTACAAAAATAACAGCGGAATGCACTAACAACAATAGCTATGGACATGACCATAGTCTTAAACTGCCATAAAAAAACTTTAATATTTTGAATTGGAGTTAAGATATCCTATCCAAAATCCTTTTGGATATAAATGGAAGATGCCTGACCAGATAGCCAAGAAAATATATGCACATTCTATATAATATTTCAACTATGGCCATTCTATATGCATATATTTGGTTAAGTGTAATGTTTCCTCAGTCCTTCAAGCCACTGCTAGATGTGACACACATGCTTTAGGAAAGATGAAAAACATATTGCCTGCACTCACTTGCTGAATAAATTACATTCATATTGTGAATTACTTTGAATCCTGTACAGAGAAAATGTCAGGCTATTAAAGTAGAATAAAAATAAAATGGTGCACTACTCTCCAACTTTTGTGGCTTTACAAAACAACCTGACAATATTGTTATTTATATTTTTAAAGATTTAAATCAGAAGCAATTAATCAAGTTACTCTCCATAAGTTATTGAATGTTGACAGTTAATAAAAATCATGGAAGAAACCACATATTGTATGCATACCATGTAATATGGTGAAGAGATATGGGTGTGTCAGTGAAACTGAGAGCAATGCTGTCAAGAGGCAGGACTCCATTATGAGTCTGGACTCCTAACAGGGTCATCCAAGGAGAAATGGTCATAGCTGAGATACCAGACTAAGATATATCCACCCTCTTCAAGGAAGTAATTGGGCAGCAGCAGGAGCTGAAGGTGACATAAGCAAAGGAGACAATGGCAGTGACACTCAAGATAACATTTGTTAGTACCTAACAGAATGCGAGCGCGGCGCCAAAATGGCCGCCGCGCCCTTTGCGGGCCCCCCCCATCGGACGAAGGCATCCGGGTAGTTAGGTGGCGTGGCCAGCACCCTTATATAAGGGGCGGCCACGAGGCAGCCGAGCTGCCATTGTGCGAAGCGACGGAGCGGAGAAGTTTTTCCCTCTTACCTCCGTTGCTTTTCCCTCACCGGGGAGCCTCTTGGCTGCTGATTTTCTCCTTTTCGGCTTCATCGGCTAGCTGCAATGCCCTCAAAGAAGAAGGCGACTGCGAACGCGGCTCGTTCGGCGCGGAGGCGCAATCCGGGTCAGAGGACCGCGGCTGCGCCTCCCCAGCAGCCTCCTATGCCAGAGCCCACCGGGACCGGTGGGATGGGGTTAATTCCCCCTTGGCCGGAGGCTGGGGGTCCGCGTGCGGGCCCGCTAGGGGCCGCGGCCCTCGGCCCGCAAGCGGCGGCCGCCGCTCCTGGCATGGCCCATTCCGCTGGGCCTTCCTCCGTTGGGGCGCAGCTTAATGCGGGGGCTTCCAGCCTTGGGGGGTGGTGTGGCCCCCTTCCATGGCAGGGTACTTCCCCGGCCCTACCGGGCCCGGGCTTCGGATCGTGGCCCTATTCAGGCCCCGGGGTACAGGGACCTGTACCGACGCCTGTAGTTAGTGGGCCGGCTGGCCCTTTACCCCCCCTTGGTTTGGGGGGCTATGTCAGCGTGGAGGCCCTCCTGGCCCGCGTTGCGACCCTTGAGGCATCCCTGGCCCGGGTTAGTCACCCTGGGGCCCCTTTTGGGGTGCTGGTCGATCCATCGTCTGCTGGGCAGCGGCAGGCGGAGAGTCGGGTTGAGCTGCCTGAGGCCGTGGCCCGACTTCGGCCACTGCCACGCAGCTCCCCAATCAACAGGCCGGTGCTGGTCAAGCCCCGTCGACGAGCTCTATGGCGGTCGTGAGCTCCGACGCCCCCAGTGGGCCGGAACCCCCGGTGGGGGCGGCCCATGGGGGTACAGCATGTGAGTATGCGGTCCGAACTAGTGCACCTACACACACGGCCACGTTGGGGGGGGGGCTTTGCAATGGCCTTGGCCTCGCACGGGTGGTGCGGCGGTCCAGTTGCCGACGCCCCACCTGGTGACTTCAACTATCACCCAGGGCCCCGTGGTAGGGGGTGCTTCTTACCCAGTCGGGAATCTTCTGGGGGTGACCGGCTTAGTCCAGGCTCCTTTTCAGATGCCCGCAGTTTCCACCGTGCCGGTGTCGGCTTTGCCGACAGCAGGGTATTCCTTGCCACTGGGGGACCATTTGGCCCAGACCACCAAAGAGAAGATCTGGCGGGGGGAGTATGTGGACATCTTCTCCCTCCTTAACAGAGAGCCCACCAAGGAGGAGAGGGAGGGGCAAGATGAGAAGGATAAGGAGCTGGCGCGTCGTCGCAAGCCACCACATACGTGGGCCAACTGGTTGCCGGCCTACCTCATATACATGGCGGTATACCTCAGGGCGGTATACCTCAGGGCCCGGCCGGATTTGGCAATTCCGATGGTCCAGTATTTGGACATTTACCGGGCGATGGTTGACTTCCCGGGCCCGTCGTGGTTGGCTTACGATGAGGAATTCCGTATGCGTATTCCCCTGCACCCCGAGATGAGGTGGGATGAGCCCTGCCAGAGGCTGTGGCTTCTGTACGTGACTCCCACGCGCCCTGCGCCCAGGGAAAGATACCATTGTGGACATGCGGTCCAGCGAGCGGCCCCAGCACAGGCTCCCCGCCAGGTGGCGGGGCAGGGGCTTCCAGCCCGCCTGCTGTGCTGGACTTTCTCGTCCAATGGTTCCTGCAACAGGAAGAATTGCAAATACAGGCATGAGTGTCCCTCCTGCGCTGGCCCCCATGCGGCCTCCGCCTGTCCCAGGCCTGGAGGGATGCGGGGCAGAGGAAGGGGCGGACAGGGGGCTGGCAAAACTGCCGCGGAGGGAGCTGGTTCACCAAAAGGCCCCCTCCCCAATTAATGTGGACATGTTGGAGCGTTGGCTCGCATTGTACCCGAGGGACGAGGATGCGGCTTACCTTCTTCAGGGTTTTAGACAGGGGTTCCGTATTCCTTTTGTGGGCGATAGGTCCCCCCAGGATGCCCCCAACCTTCTGTCCCTTAGGGGGAGGGAGGAGGTGGCTGCTGCCAGCATTACCAAGGAGGTTTATTTGGGCAGGGTCGCTGGCCCTTTCCCAACACCCCCGTTCCCTAATCTTAAGGTATCACCCTTGGGCTTAGTGCCCAAAAAGTCATCAGGTGAGTTTCGCCTGATTCATCACTTGTCCTACCCAGCCGGCCGATCAGTCAATGACGCTATCCCTGATGACCTTTGCTCCGTCAGGTATACGTCTTTTGACCAAGCCCTGCGCATGGTGCGCTCATGTGGCCCGGGTGCGCTATTGGCCTCCTGCCTGTGCACCCGGGCGACTTTGAGTTGCTGGGTTTTAAGTTCCGGGGTGAATATTACTTTGATAAGGCCATGCCTTTTGGCTGTTCCATATCATGCTCGGCCTTCGAGCGTTTCAGTACATTCCTACAGTGGGCTTTCGTCCGCAGGTCAGGGTCCCGGTCTGTAGCCCATTACCTGGATGATTTTTTATTCGGGGGTGAATGGGGCTGGGACACGTGCACACGTCTCCTCAACACATTTCAGACGCTAATGGAGGAACTCGGTGTCCCTTTAGCGCCCGAAAAGACCGAGGGCCCATCTACAAAGCTAGTATTCCTGGGGGTGGAGATTGACACGGTAGCGCAGGCTTCTAGGTTACCGGGGGATAAGGTGTCAAGGATAGTGGCTCTTATCTCGGACTTACTTGCTAAACGCAAGGCATCACTGAGGGAACTGCAGGTGCTACATGGTCACCTCAATTTCGCTTGCAGGGTCGTTGCACCGGGCAGGGCATTTGCTCGGCACTTGTGCGACGCCATGACAGGCTTATCCAGGCCCCACCATAGAGTTAGACTCACTCGGGGTATCAGGGCAGATATGCTTATCTGGCTCCAGTTCCTGAGGGAGTTCAATGGAGTATCATTTTGGAGGTCTGACCTCCTGGCTTCCCCTCGCTTTCAGATACAGTCCGATGCTTCGGGATCCCTGGGTTATGGGATGTACTTCAATGGGAAGTGGGCCTATGGTGGGTGGCCACCAGCCTGGGCAGGCACGGGTCGCCTGCGTGATCTCACGTATCTGGAATTTTTCCCTATCCTGGGGGCTTTGATGCTATGGGGCGAGGAGTGGGCCAACTCGGTTGTCCATTTCTGGTGTGACAATGCGGCCGTTGTGCACATTGTCAACTCACAGACTTCCAAATCGCCCAGGGTCATGGACCTAGTGCACCAGTTTGTGTTGCGCAGCCTGCGCCTCAATGTCCTCTTCAGGGCCAGGCATGTCCCGGGGGTCAATAATGATATCGCTGACGCTTTGTCCCGCCTGCAGATCTCCCGGTTCCGCGCCTTGGCCCCGGATGCGGAGGAATTTCCCTCGCCACTCCCGGACGAGATATGGACCATTGGCAAGGGGAGGTGAACCGGGCGATTGGCTTGTCACTAGTGCCACGCACGCGTAAGGCATATCACCACGCATTCAATTCTTTCAGGGATTTCTGTACCCAATTCCGGCTGCCAGAAACCTGGCCGATCCCAGTCACCCATGTACTTCGGTTCATGGTTTACCTGCATGCCCAGGGCCTTGCACCTCGCACCATAGCATCTAGGCTGTCAGCATTGGCTTTTATGGCCAAGGTGGGCGGTCATGTGGATAGTACCGCTGACTTCCGTGTGAGACATGTTTTGGAGGGGTGGGTGCGGGAGCGTGGGCGTTGCCCGGACGACCGCCACCCGATTTCCCCAGGGGTTCTTACCCAATTGGCCCGGGGCTGGCATGGCCTCTGTTTTGATAAGTACGAGGCAGCCCTATTTCACGCGGCTACAACGGTGGCCTTTTTTGGAGCGCTCCGCATCAGCGAGCTTGTGATGCTGTCTAAGGCGGATGCAAGTCGTAGGGCACTGGAACTCGAAGATGTCTATGTTGCCAAAGACTGGGCTCAGTTGAGAATACGTTCCTCTAAGACAGATCAGCATGGCGTAGGCAGTGGTGTAAGACTGCTACGGTGTTCTTTGGCAGACATCTGTCTGGTTGGTGCCCTACAGGAGTTTATTGCACTGCGTGGCACGCACCATGGCCCGTTTTTCTGTCACCAAGATGGGTCTCCCCTTACTAAATTTCAATTTTGGAAGGTGACCGGCAAAGCGCTGGCCAGTGTTGGCCTCCCGGGGGCTCGTTATGGCACCCATTCCTTCAGGATAGGGGCGGCTTCCACTGCAGCTGCTTTTGGGTACTCCGGGGCTGACATACGCAGCATGGGAAGGTGGGGTTCGCAATGTTTTCAGTTTTATGTTCGCCCTCTTCCACTGTGAGTACCAGTTTTGTAACCGCACCTTTCCCTTCCTCGTTTTTACTTACAGACCCTGGGTGTCGTATTACACCGGTGACAGTATGGCTGGTGGGCCATAGCTACGTGCACAGGGCAGCGCGTTACGCTGCGGCGACAGAGTGGGGACCCCGACTGGGACTGGGTGCATACGCAAGTCTCACATGGCATGGTAAGCCCGGGATGTTATGGCGGGAGCTGTTGCCATTCCTTTTTTCAGGCCGGAATGCTGACCCGCTTGACATTCTGATCATACACCTAGGGGGCAATGATTTGGGCCAGGTCACCGGCTTATCGCTAAAGCATGCGATTTGTGGCGACCTTGCCTACCTGCATTACGTGTGGCCCGCCACAACCCTCGTTTGGTCGGACATGGTCCCGCGGCACACGTACAGGGGAGGTTTTGACCTCCAGGCCCTCGACCGCGCTAGACGCATGGTGAATAGGGCTGTGGCACGCTTCCTTGCCGACAAGGGTTGGGGACGGGTCAGTCATCACCCCGCCATTAGCCTACAAAATTACGGCCTTTATGCAGGGGATGGGGCCCATCTGTCGCGAGGAGGTATGGACCTCCTGTTGGGTGATTGGCGAGCAGGCCTTTTGACCGAGCTGACGGTCTGGGGGGGGGCGTCTAGCCTTCTTTGAAGCCCCTCCGTGTGGCGGGTAGCACTGGTAAGGTAAACATTTATGACCCACAGGTATCCGGCAGGTTCGCAATTGACTGGACAACACTAGACAGGCATAAGTTGGTTAAACGTTGTCCGGTCAACGACGAACTAGGCGATGGGGTGATGGCTACAGCTAGACAGCATGCATCACCCCGTGATTTTACGGATACGCGTCAGAGGGTGGGGTCATTAGCTAGATATTGACTACGGTCAAGAATTTGTTTGTTGTCAACAAACAAATTGATACAAATAGATACATTGTAACAATTGCCGTTGGCAATTTTGGGTGGTACCTTACCAGTGTTACTTCGGCCTGCTTGCCTTAAGAATTATGATTGGTCAATTACCAATAGAAATTTATAATTCGGACTAGGGCATGAATCAATAAATGTGGCCCAATGCCGTTATCCACTTTCATCAGTGTCTGAGTCCTTTATTGGGGGGTGCGCCTGCAATGCGAACGCGGCGCCAAAATGGCCACCGCGGCCTTTGCGGGGCCCCCATCAGACGAAGGCATCCGGGTAGTTAGGGGGCGTGGCCAGCACCCTTATATAAGGGGCGGCCACGAGGCAGCCGAGCTGCCATTTTGCGAAGCGACGGAGCGGAGAAGTTTTTCCCCTCCACCCCCTCCCTAGTTAACAGTGTGATATTTTGGTCGCTTCGGGGCCGGGTGGGAATTTTTGGCTGGGACCCACAATTGGCTCTCGGGTCCTGGCTTTTTTGCCCATCCCACACTGTTGCTATGGTTTGATATAGGGGTTTCTGTGCTGCTGTTGACTTTGGTCACATGGGCGGGTAGCACTGGTAAGGTAAACATTTATGACCCACAGGTATCCGGCAGGTTCGCAATTGACTGGACAACACTAGACAGGCATAAGTTGGTTAAACGTTGTCCGGTCAACGACGAACTAGGCGATGGGGTGATGGCTACAGCTAGACAGCATGCATCACCCCGTGATTTTACGGATACGCGTCAGAGGGTGGGGTCATTAGCTAGAGATTGACTACGGTCAACAATTTGTTTGCTGTCAACAAACAAATTAATACAAATAGATACATTGTAACAATTGCCGTTGGCAATTTTGGGTGGTACCTTACGAGTGTTACTTTGGCCTGCTTGCCTTAAGAATTATGATTGGTCAATTACCAATAGAAATTTATAATTTGGACTAGGGCATGAATCAATAAATGTGGCCCAATGCCGTTATCCACTTTCATCAGTGTCTGAGTCCTTTATTGGGGGGTGCGCCTGCAAAGTCGCAATGGTTAGAAAGGTACTTATCAGTTTTTACAACTTTCTATAATGAAATGTGTAGAGAACAGAGTCATCTATACCTATAAATCTGTGTGTTAACCATTGTGATTTGACAAAGGATGTTTAGTCAGGCCCCACTAGCCCTGACTGAGCATTCGTGCACTCGACTGAACTGGGTACAGAGGTAACTGGGGGGTTGAGAAAATGCACTAGTGGGGCAGGAGTCCCTCGGACGCAAACAAAAAAAGGGAACTTCAATTCCCAACGTTCCTTGCACCGCGCCGCACCAGAGCCAATCAGGCTGAGTGGCGCGAGCAAAAGGAATGTTCAGAAACACGCCGCGGCCAATCAAAATGAAGCTGCAGGGGAAAAAACGTTGCACAAACTGAAATCACAAACGCCAAACTACAAGCCTCAGTGTCCTGCGCACCATGAGCGCGCAGAACGCTGAGGAAGCCGGTGCGCAAAAAAATAAAAAAGCCAGGCCGCGTAACCCCCAACCCCCACCACCGCATACAGCAGTGATGGGATTCCCATGGTCTGGCCACCCAGGCCAGCCAACAGAAATACCCCCACCCCAAGGCAGCATCAAGCAGCGATGGGAATTCTGTGGTCCAGCCACCCAGGCCGGCCCACGGAAATACCCCCACCCCAACGCCGCATCAAGCGGTGATGGTATTCCCATGGTCCAGCCACCCAGGCCGACCAATGGAAATACCCCCACCCCAACGCCGCATCAAGCGGCGATGGGATTCCCATGGTCTGGCCACCAAGGCCAGCCCATGGAAATACCCCCACCCCAATGCTGCATGAAGCGGCAATGCAATTTCCGTGGTCCGGCCACCCAGGACAGCCAACGGAAATACCACCACCCCAACGCCACATCAATCGGCGATGGTATTTCCACGGTCCAGCCACCGAGACCGGCCAACGGAAATACCCCAACCCCCAACACAAAACATCACAATCCAAAAACATTCAAAAGTAATCAAAACCAAAAATAACAAACAGAAAAAGTAAACACAAAAACATCCATGACTACCGGAAATAAAATGAGGAAAGAAAGAGACTACTTACTGGAAGAAGAAGCGACACCCAGAGGACAGTAGAGAAAAATAGTAAATTGAAAGAAAAGCTCACCAGCCCCACCCAGTGGCCACAAGAGAAAAAACATTCAAAAATATTCAGAATAATCACAAAGAATTCACAAATTAATGAAATAAGTTTCAAAACATTCAAAAATATTCACAATAATCACAAATAATTTAAAAAAAGAAATACGTTTTCACTCAAAAAAACATCTAAACACAGTATAGAAACATTGATTTTAAAAAAACATATTCTTACACATTTTTAAAATTATTATCCAAGGTACAACTATTTAAAAAAATTCACATAGTAACACATTATTTGGTTAAATACAATAATTATAAAAAATTATATCATCCTTTCCTCTTTTTTAAAAACAAAAAACAAAAAAATGATCACAGTTTATAACAGCCCATGCATAAAAATAAAAATTTAAAAAATCACAATTAAAAACTAACCTCATTTGCACAAACATAAAACAAAAACCTTCCAAAACCATTTTAAACAGCCCGCATTATTGAATGCCAACTATTTAAGTTCTGACTGGCAGAATCAAAAGTACAGATCGCCCCAGAGCTCAGCCAATGTGCAATAATGTATCAATACTTTGCAACATTCCTGCTAGTAAGTCCATTTCACACTCTTTGTAACAGACACTTTTTGACCCTTTTGAGAGGATTTCTTAAGATCAATATTTCAGCTCCTGCAGCCACGATTCCTTCTAAACAGAAAAAAGCAGGCGGGACCAACCATTCTTCTTCAAATAAGAAAAATTTGTGTTTTCAAATTATATGTTCTATTTTAAATCTTGAAATAGAAAAGTTACTCGTTTCTGCATGGGAGAAATAGTTTAATTGTTTGGGGGGAACATAACTCAAAGACCTCTTGCCCAAACTTCCCCAAATTCGGCGCAAAGCAAGAGCAGACTGTCTACTGTATGCATGTCAAGCCCAGGTTCAAAGTTATAAGTTTTTTGTTTTGGGTGCCCCATTTTTATAATTGTCTTGTAGAACATGGTTTTGCTCTGTACCCAGTAAAACAGTTTTGCAGCTATAGTATCATGGGATATATACAGTGATGGGAATGAGCTGGATTGGACCAGTACGTGCATACCAAGAGTAAAAACAGTAAGATATGCTCACTTCAATTTTTTTAAAGTTGCTTCTATTCACCAATTCACAGATTTACACAAGGTTACTCGAGGTAACCATGCAGGCAGACTCAGAGGAAGGTGGAGAGATAGCATCAAAGAAACATTACAAGAACACAAAATAATGCTGGTGAAGGCCACTACAAGTGCCAGCGCAAGAACCTTATATCTCCCATGACAGAAGAGGAGGAGGAGGAGGAGGAGGAATGGATTTACTCACAATATACTACTTTCAATTAAATGATTCTGAAAATGGCAAATAAGTTATAGAACAAAAATAAGTAAAAGTGGCAAAAAAGGCAGCTCTATGCTTTGTGTGTGTGTGTGTGTGTGTGTGCAAAGGACCACCATGTCTAGACAGCAACAGCTCAAAGGGAAGCGTGGCGGCACAATATGGCTGGGATCTGGATCCGGCCAGCCCACGCGCACTTTTGGCATGTATTGCGGCATTGGAGCATGCTGCAGGTATCACTCCACCGCCCCTTGATGGTTTGGGGATGTCTGAGGCAGGGTGGCCTCAGGCATCGCAACAGGCCCTTATTTGTGTTGAGCTGCTCGAGGCTGTCCAGCCCATGCCTGTCGGCCCTCCGCAGCTCCCCACGTGGCCACATCATCGGGGCTTGCCTCCAGCTGTCCCACCAGGATGGCTTGAACTGCAGGCGGCACAGAGCTTGGCTTCGCTCGCGAGCTCCGATGCCCCTCGTCTGCCGGAACCCCCGGTGGGGGCAGCCGGGGGGTGGGGGTGGCGTATGAGTATGATAGTCAACCAAGAACACACTCCACTCATCCCAATGCAAATATGGCGGTACAGTGGCCCTGGCCTCAACAGGCCATGGCGGCCTTGCCTGCTCCCGCCCTACTGCCCCCTCTTACTTGGGGGGCTCCTTATGCACCGGCCGTTCCCGGTGTTGCCCCTCCCACTGTCAATCTGCCATACCCCAGTTGGCCGTATGGCCTGCCAGCCAACGCGGCGTATCGCTCAGCGCCTACCACTGCCCTGCCTACGGCCGGCTACTCCCTACCTCTTGGTGACCACTTGCCACAGGCCACTAGGGATAAGATATGTCGGGGGGAATATGTTGATATCTTTGGTCTGCTTAATCGTGAGCCCACCAAAGAGGAGAAAGGGGGGCAGGACAACAAGGACAAGGAGTTGTCCCGTCGTCGCAAGCCGCCTTGCACGTGGGCTAACTGGCTCCCCGCCTACCTCATTTACGCGGCAGTGTATCTGAGGGCTCACCCTGACATGGTGATCCCGATGATACAGTATTTGGACACCATTTACTGGGCTTATGTTGATTTTCCCAGCCCGTCATGGTTGACCTATGATGAGGAATTTAGGATGAGAGCTGCCCTGCATCCCGAGATGAGGGTGGGATGAGCCGTGCCAGCTCTTATGGTTACTCTATATGATCATGCGGTGCAGTGGCCTGGCGCAATGCAGTCTCCCCGCCAGCTGGCGGGGCAGGGGGTTCCAGCCCACCTGCTGTGTTGGAGCTACTTGTCTTCTGGTGTCTGCAGTAGGCACCAATGTAAGTTTAGGCATGAGTGCCCTTCCTGCGTCAGACCGCATGCTGCTTCCGCATGCCCGCGGGCCGGAGGGACATGCTGCAGGGGTCGTGGGCAGCACGGGCCAGCCAGGGGTGCCACTGACACAGCCCCAAATCCTCAAGGCCCTTTGGTGTCTTGCACGGAAGACAAAGAAGGAGTCGCAATGAGGACTAACACAGGTTTATTGGTTGATGATCAGAACGAACATGTGGTAATGGCGGAGGTACATCTCATTATATACAGTAAGGTTACACATTTGAATCTTGTTGCACGACAGCTCATTGGCTGTCGCTGGCGTGGCCTCGCCCAGGCACGCCTCTTGCTGCAGTAGTATTAATCTCCATTGTCTTGCTGCAGTAGTCTTTATTTCCATTGTCATGTGGGGAAGTTTCCCGCGGCTATCCGTGATTGAGCAATTGAACCATGTGAGATTGAACGCTCGCCGCTGCCCTCTATGGGCTGCTTGCTCGCGTTCCTTACAGCTGTGATACATTGTAATATGAGGCAGGTTACATTCATTTACTTAAAGAAACAGTGTACATTCATACACAACATCCCTCCCCCCTAGGATGGGACGAAGTCCCTTAACCACTGTGGCTTGCCGCACATGCGTCTGGGGCGTGCGGCCGCTTGCCCTAACACAGGGGAGCCCGTGGCTCCTGGTTCCGCGCGGTCTCGTCCTGCAATGCAACGTGGGGACCCGTTAGTGATTCTGTTGTGAGGCTGCGTTGACCTTGCCTGTGGGGACGGGAATGGAATGAACAGTTGGGAAGTGAACCCTTGCCTACTGCCAGTAGAGCCCGGGGACCCACCTAGCACGAACTTCGGAACTGACGATGAGACCCTCGTGGACCCGCTATCTCCCGCTGCCTGTTCGGGGGTTTGGGGATTTGAGGTTGGCGAGATTTCGCTGGCCGCCTGTCTTTGTGGTGTTTGCCTTTTGGGGGCCGGGACTATGGTGTACTCTAGCATGCCCGAGCTGTGGGGACGGGATGTACCAGGGGCTGAACTGAAACCCCTCTTCTCGCTAGGACGGGTGGGGGACCACTCCGCTAACTCCCCCTGGTACGGGAAATCATAATCATCTTCATATTCGGGGACAAACTCATTCCTCTCTTTCAAAGTGTTCTCGGACACCTCCGTGTCTCCCCCTTGGGTAATGCGGGTGGGGGAGGACCCTAACGCTGATTTCCCCTCACTAGTGACTCGCCTTCGGAGCTGATCGGCGTGCCGTCTCCATGTTAGCCCTGAGTTCGTCTCGACCCTGTAGGAAACTGGCCCCGTTTGCTCGATGATTGTCCCCGGCACCCACGCTGGCCCCGAGGCCGCGTAGTTCCTGCAATGAACCGGGTCCCCTGTGGAAAAGTTCTTGGAGCTCCCCCCCCTAAATTTATATTTCTCCCCTCATCCTCCACCCTGGACGGATCCATCCGGTCAAACAGCGTTGCCGGGCGCCTCTTCATAAGCAGCTCGGCTGGGGAGAACCCTGAAGCTAGGGGGGTGGTCCTGTAGGTGATTAGGAACTGGCATAGGTGTAGGTTCAGGTCGCCGGGACCCATGCGCCGCAGTGCGTCTTTCGTAGTGCGCACTTGGCGCTCTACCTGACCGTTTGTGGCGGGGTGGAATGGGGCAGCAGTAATGTGCCTAATCGCGTTCCTCTCCATGAAGGTTTGGAACTCGGTCGACGTGAAGCAACTTGCGTTGTCGCTCACGAGGACGTCTGGCAGGCCGAAGCAAGCAAAGAGCTTGCGCAACTGCTTTATGGTTGTCGCGGAGGAGGTGCTACTCACGGGGATTACCTCCAACCACTTGGAGTAGGAGTCGACAACCAGTAGGAACGTGGCCCCGCGGAAGGGCCCCGCGAAGTCGACATGGATACGGGACCACGGCCCGCGGGCTGTGTCCCACTCTCTATGGGGTAATCGGGACTCCTCGGGCCGGGAGCTCTGGCAGCTCTCGCACGTGCCCACTAGACGCTCTATGTCAGCGTCTATCTGTGGCCACCAAAAGAAACTTCTGGCTAGGGCTTTGGACCGCACGATCCCCGGGTGACTGGTGTGTAGTAACTTCAGTACCCTTGCCCTTAATTTCTCTGGGATAATCACCCGCTGGCCCCAGAGTAGACAGCCCCTTTCCAGGGAAAGTTCCACCCTGCGCCTACAGAACGGTTTGAACGGTTCTTCTGGGGGAGTAGTGGGCCACCCTTTTTTCACCCATGAGCTAACCTGGGCTAGGATTTTGTCGGCCGCCGTTGCTTTGGCGAGGTCGGCCGGGACAATGGGGGGTGAGTCGAGGGACTCGATTAACATGACCTGGTGGTCCCGCTCTACCTCGCATGCGGAATCCCCCAGGTTAGGGAGGGGAGATCGGGACAGGGCGTCCGCATGGGAGATCTCCTTCCCTGGGCGGTAGACTATCTCGTATTGGTAGGCGTTGAGGAATATGGCCCAACGCAACATCCTGGGGGAGAGTATTTGGGGGGTAGGTTTGCCGGTAGTGAAGATCCCCAGAAGCGGCTTGTGATCAGTCACTACCGTAAACTCGCGGCCGTATAGAAAATCATGAAACTTTTTGGTCCCTGCAATTATAGCCAGTGCCTCCCTGTCTGTCTGCGCGTAATTGCGCTCAGCCTTCGAAAGGGACCTGGAGTAGTAAGCCACCGGGGCCTCCCGCCCGCTGTCTAACACGTGGCACAGGACCGCCCCCACCCCCACCGGGGACGCATCACATACCAGAACCACTGGCTTCCTAGGGTCAAAATGTGTCAGGACCGCATCTGAGGAGAGGAGTGATTTTAGTTCTCGGAAGGCTCTCTCTTGTTTGTCCCCCCACCGCCAAACCGCGTCCTTTTTTAGTAAGGCGTGCAGTGGCTCCGCAACCGATGCCTTCCTAGGCAGGAACGAGTGATAGAAGTTAAGGAGCCCCAGAAACGACTGCAGCTCCGGTTTTGCGGTGGGGCGGGGGGCGTTCTGTACGGCTGCAACCTTGGACTCTGAGGGCCTGATCCCCTCTGGGGTTACTTTGAAACCTAGGAATTCAACCTCCCTCGCAAAAAACACACACTTGTCCTTCCTTAGTCGAAGCCCCGCCTTCTCGAAAACTGAGAGGACCCCATCTAGTCTTTTAGCTAATTCTACCTCGCTCCCCGCTGTTATCAGCACATCGTCGAAGTATGGTAGAACTCCTGGAAGCCCCTTTAAAAGGCGTTCCACGAGGGACTGGAAGATCCCGGGGGCCGAGTTCACGCCGAACTGAAGGCGCGTTACCTTAAATGCCCCCTTATGCGTTACTATAGTCTGCGCAGCGGCAGCGGCTGGGGTCACTGAAAGTTGCTGATAGGCCTGGGCTAGGTCTAACTTGGCGAAACACCTCCCCCCATGGAGTGTGGCCAGCAGGTGGCTGACCACGGGCACTGGGTATGCATTTGGCCGAATGGCCTTGTTGATCGTACATTTATAGTCCGCACAAATCCTGACCTCCCCATTTGATTTAAGGGCCGTAACAATCGGCGTTTCCCACTCTGCCGAATCAACTGGAACCAAAATCCCCTGCCCCACCAATTTGTCCAGTTCCGCCTCGATCTTGTCCTTGAGTGCGAAGGGCACCCTCCTCGGCTTAAGGCGGATGGGCCGGATTTCTGGGTCCAACTCGAATGAAACTGGGGGCCCCCTGTAAGTCCCGAGTCCCTTTTTAAAAACGTCCGGGTGCGCATTGCAAACGTCCTGCATTGGGTCAGTCTCTATGGCATGGATGCCGGACAGTTCTATTCCCAGGGGAGCAAACCACTGCGTTCCTAGGAGGCAACACTTCCCCCCCTTGAGGACCACTAGGGGCAGCCTTTCGGAGAAATTCTTGAACTTCACCCTGAATTTCCCCACCCCCAACACTGGGATCCCGTTTCCCTGTACGTCCCGCAGATGGGACCGCATGGCCCGCAACTTGGGCCGTGCCTCTGGGGGAATGCGCATGTACTCCCTCTGGGACAGTATGGAGTATGACGACCCTGAGTCTATCTCCATTTTTACGGGGCGCCCCTGCAACTGTACCTCCACGTAGAATCGCCGGTGCTCCAGGGCCACGCGGTGCACGCCGTCCTCGCCGCGAATGGTGGACACCTTCCTGGAACCGGCCGCCTTCCGCTGGTGGTGCTGGGGATGGCTGGAACTGCCTTTGCTCTCGGGTCGCCCGCGCCTGCAAACTCGGGCGATGTGCCCCTTTCGACCGCAATTGTGGCACTCGGCCTTGCGGAAGGGACACCTCGTGCGGTCGTGGGCCGCGCCACAGCCGTCGCAGCGGCGGTCCTGCCGCTCTCGGTCTTGCCGCCGCTCCCCGCGCTTCCTTACTCTCTGGACGCCGTCGTCCTCGCTGGTGTAGGAGTCCGCCGTTACGGACGAGTCGTCGGAGGTCTCTGGAGTGCCGGCGGGCGACCTAGGTGCCCGCCAGGCTGCCTTTGCTGGAGTCCGCCGTGCCGCTTGAACGGGGGACTTGGCCCGCTCGGACGCTGTGCTGCGGGCCTTGAACACCTTGACTCCGCTCCTGGCCGCCTCGGCCGCTTGCGCCTCTCGCAACACCTCATTGAACGAGAGGTGCTCGTCGCGGGTCATGAGCTTCCTTTGTAGCTCTTCGTCCCGCAGGCCGCACAGCAGACGGTCTCGCAGAGCCTGGTTCAGATCGTCCCACTTGCAGTGCACGGCCGCCAGTCGGAGGGCCGCTGCGTAGTCGGACACGGACTCGCCTGGACGCTGGTCTCGCCGGTGGAACGCGACCCGTGCCGGAAAAATCGAGACTGGGGGCTGGAAGTGTGCCCTCAGCAGCTCCAGGAGTTGGTCGATCGGCACGGCTTCAACCTTCTTTGGCGCCACCAAGTTCATGAGAATGCGCAGCGTGGCCGGTCCCACCTGGGCCAGGAAATGGGAGCGTATCAGCGCGTCGTCGTCGACGCCGGCTGCTTCCATCGCGTGCCGAAACTGGCACTCGTAGAGCTCCCACTGGTCAGGCTCGCTGACGTCGAAATGGTACGTCTTGACCCTGGGATTCGCCATAATCCCACCTTCGTCGCCAATTTGGTGTCTTGCACGGAAGACAAAGAAGGAGTCGCAATGAGGACTAACACAGGTTTATTGGTTGATGATCAGAACGAACATGTGGTAATGGCGGAGGTACATCTCATTATATACAGTAAGGTTACACATTTGAATCTTGTTGCACGACAGCTCATTGGCTGTCGCTGGCGTGGCCTCGCCCAGGCACGCCTCTTGCTGCAGTAGTATTAATCTCCATTGTCTTGCTGCAGTAGTCTTTATTTCCATTGTCATGTGGGGAAGTTTCCCGCGGCTATCCGTGATTGAGCAATTGAACCATGTGAGATTGAACGCTCGCCGCTGCCCTCTATGGGCTGCTTGCTCGCGTTCCTTACAGCTGTGATACATTGTAATATGAGGCAGGTTACATTCATTTACTTAAAGAAACAGTGTACATTCATACACAACAGGCCCCCTCCCCAATTCATCTTAAAGTTCTTGAACGGTGGTTACGCGTCTATCCTAGGAAGGATGACGCAGTTTATTTGTTGGAAGGTTTTGCGTTTGGCTGCCGCATCCCTTTCGTGGGTGTACGCGCACCCTAGGATGCTCCAAATCTGCTGTCACTTTGGGGTAAGGAGGGCATAGCTGCAGAGAAGATAGCCAAGGAGCTTAGGGAGGGGAGGGTAGCTGGACCCTTTGATAACCCTCCATATGTGAACTTAAAGGTGTCCCCTCTCGGCTTAGTGCCTAAGAAGTCCTCTGGTGAATTTTGTTTTATTCACCACCTTTCCTACCCTGAAGGCTCATCGGTCAATGATGCTATATCAGATGACCTTTGTTCCATCCGGTATACATCTTTTGACCAAGCCTTGCAAATGGTCCACTCATGCGGTCGCGGGGCGCTACTGGCAAAAGGCGATATTAAATCAGCATTTCAATTGTTGCCATTACACCCCGATGACTTTGAGCTGTTAGGTTTTTGTTTTCAGGGGAAGTTCTACATAGATAAGGCTATGCCCTTTGGCTGCTCCATTTCGTGCTCGGCCTTTGAATGCTTCAGCACCTTTCTTCATTGGGCTTTCGTTCAGAGGTCGGGGTCCCGGGCTGTGGCTCACTACCTAGTTGATTTTTTATTTGGTGGTGAACACAGCTCGGGCACCTGTGGACAGTTGTTAGCTACTTTTCAGGAGCTCATGGCGGAACTTGGTGTTCCCCTTGCTCCTGAAAAGACAGAGGGCCTTGATACCACTCTCACTTTTTTGGGTATAGAAATTGACACCTTGGGACAAACGTCCAGGTTACCTCGTGAGAAGGTGACCCGGATCTCCGATGCAATTTTGGCTATGCTAGCCAAACGTAAAGTGTCTCTTCGCGAGTTGCAGGTGCTCCATGGGCACCTAAACTTTGCTTGCAGGGTAGTCACCCTGGGCAGGGCGTTTGCCACGTGACTTTGTGACACCATGGTGGGTCTTTCCAAAAAGCACCACAGGGTTCAACTCACCAGGGGCTTGAAGGCTGACCTGTCTGTCTGGCTTAATTTCCTCAAGGAGTTCAATAGGGTGTCTTTTTGGCGCACAGAGATGGTCGCCACCCCCCACTTTCAGGTTCAGTCGGAGGCATCCAGTTCACTGGGTTATGGCATCTATTTTAAGGGTAGGTGGGCTTATGTTAGGTGGCCCGAAGAATGGCGGGGTACTGAGCATCTTAGGGACCTCACGTTCCTGGAGTTTTTCCCCATTCTGGGCATGCTCATGCTCTGGGGTCACATGTGGACTAATTCCGTGGTTCATTTCTGGTGTGACAATACTGTGGTGGTGCACATTGTCAATGCACAAACCTCCAGGTCCCCCAGAGTTATGGCCCTAGTTAGGCAGTTTGTGCTGCGGTCCCTTCGCCTTAATGTGCTGTTTAAGGCTAAACATGTTCCGGGCATTAACAATGATATTGCTGATGCTTTATCCCGCCTGCAGATCTCCCAGTTCCGGATCTTAGCGCCGGACGCAGAGGAACTTCCCTCTCCACCACCGAGTGAGATGTGGACCTTTGGCGAGGAGAAGTGAACCGGGCGATCGGCATGTCTCTCGCCCCGTGCACGCATAAGGCGTATCAGCACATGTATCTTCACTTTACAGCATTTTGTAGGGATGCGCACCTGCCTGACTTATGGCCAAACCTGGTTGAACATGTCTTGCAGTATATGGTGCACATTCATAGTCAGGGGTTAGCTCCACGCACTATTGCCACAAGGCTTTCTGCTTTGGCATTTGCTGCCAAGGCACGGGGTTACCCTGATCTCACCGGAGACTTCAAGTTTCCCCTTCTCTGCTGGCTAGCCTTGCTAGGGCTTGGCATAGCCTTTGCTATGACTGGTACGTGGAGGCTCTTTTTCATGTGGCTACCACAGTGGCCTTTTTCGGGACCCTTAGGATCAGTGAGCTGATCCCCCTTTCTAAAGGCGACATGTCGCGTAGGGCATTGGAACTTGCTGATGCTTCCCTCACCCAAGATTCGGCTCGCCTGAGGATTCGATCCTCTAAAGCTGATCAGCCAGGCAGGGGTAGTTGTGTGACGCTTCTCTGCTGTACCTTTGCTGATATTTGTCCCATCGGTGCCCTGCATCGATTCTTGGTGGTGTGCGGTTCGCACCCTGGCCTGTTGTTTTGCCACCAAGATCGGTCCCCACTTACCAAATTCCAGTTCTGGAAAGTTACGGGTACTGTACTTCGCAGTTTAGGGGTCGCTGGTGTGCGGTACAGCACTCGTTCCTTTAGGATAGGTGCTGCATCGATGGCTGCCGCATTTGGGTACTCAGACGCTGACATACGTCGGATGGGCAGATGGGGATCTGCGCGTTTTGCTTTGTATGTTCGTCCTATCCTTGCATGAGTGCCTTCCCTGCCCTCACATAAGAACATAAGAACAGCCTTGCTGGAACAGGCCACAGCCCATCCAGTCCAGCATTCTGTCTCACACAGTGGCTCACCATTTCCTTCAGGGTATTCCCAAGGAGATGCCTTCACCTGCTTAGGATTCCCTGGAAATGGCATTGAGAGATATCCTGCCTATCTCTCTAACCACGAGGTTGTCCTTAAGTATCCATAATTATAGCCATTGATACCCTTGTCCTCCATGAACTTGTCTAATCCTTTCTTAAAGCTGTCAAGACTGACAGCTGTCACCACTTCTTCTGGCAGGGAGTTCCATAGACCAGTAATCCTCTGGGTGAAAAAGTACTTTCTCTTATTTGTTTGAGAACTAGTACCCAAAAGTTTCATAGAGTGTCCCCTAGTTCTAGTGTTATGCGATAGGGAAAACAGTTTTTCCTTATCTACTTTGTCCACACCGTGCATGATTTTATAAACTTCAATCAGGTCACCTCTTAGACGCCGTCGTTCAAAAGTGAAAAGGCCCAACCGTTGCAGCCTCAGATGGTAAGGAAGGTGTTCCAATCCCCTAATCATTCTGGTAATCATTGGGGAAATCAAGGGAACATTTAAAGCAAAAATGACCATGATAAGGGACAAAGACGGAAAGGAGCTAGCTGATGCAGAAGAAATTAAGAAAAGATGGAAAGAGTACACAGAGGAGCTTTACAAAAAGGACCTCAACACTCCTGATAATCACAATGATGAAGAAATTGAACTTGAGCCAGACATCCTGGAGAGTGAAGTCATAAAGGCCCTAAAGAGCACTGGAAACAACAAAGCTAGTGGAGATGATGGTATCCCAGTTGAATTTTTCAAAGCGCTAAAAGATGATGGCATCAAATTACTGCATTCAATATGCCAGCAGATTTGGAAAACAAAACAGTGGCCACAGGATTGGAAAAGATCATTATACGTCCCAATCCCAAAAAAGGGCAATGCCAAAGAATGTTCAAATTATCGAACAATCACGCTCATCCCACATGCCAGCAAGGTGATGCTCAAGATAATACAGGACAGACTTCAGCAGCATGTGGAGAGAGAATTACCAGAGGCGCAGGCTGGTTTCAGAAGAGGCAGGGGGACTAGAGACCACATCGCCAACATACGCTGGATCATGGAGAAAACAAAGGAATACCAGAAACAAGTTTACTTTTGTTTTATTGACTACACTAAGGCATTTGACTGTGTGGACCACAACAAGATGTGGCAAGTAATTAAAGAGATGGGAATACCAGAGCACCTCATATGCCTCCTGAGAAATCTGTACATGAACCAAGAAGCAACAGTTAGGACCGAACATGGAATAACAGAGTGGTTTGGAATAGGAAAAGGAGTAAGACAAGGCTGCATTTTGTCACCATGCTTATTCAACCTATACACAGAGCACATAATGCGCAGTGCAGGGATGGAGGAATCACAATATGGGATTAAAATCGCTGGGAGAAACATCAATAATCTGAAATATGCAGACGATACCACCCTAATGGCAGAAGGTGAGGAAGACCTAAAGAATCTCTTGATTGGGCTGAAGGAGGAGAGTGCAAAAGTTGGCTTGAGACTCAATATCAAGAAAACCAAGATAATGGCAACAGGCCCCATCAGTTCCTGGAAAATAGACGGGGAAGAAGTAGAAGCAGTGACAGATTTTACTTTCTTAGGATCAAAGATCACTGCAGATGGGGATTGCAGCCATGAAATAAAAAGGCGACTGATTCTTGGGAGACAAGCGATGAGAAACCTGGGGAACATAGTGAAAAGCAGAGACATTACATTGCAAACAAAAATTAGAATAGTCAAAGCAATGGTTTTCCCAGTAGTAATGTATGGATGCGAGAGCTGGACAATTAGGAAGGCTGAATGCAGAAGAATAGATGCCTTTGAAATGTGGTGTTGGAGGAGGGTTTTGAGAGTCCCCTGGACAGCGAGGAGAACAAATAGGTCAATCTTAGAAGAAATTAACCCTGACTGCTCATTGGAAGGTCAAATAGTAAAGATGAAGCTAAAATACTTTGGACATCAAATGAGAAGGGAGGATTCACTTGAGAAGGCATTGATGTTGGGAAAGGTGGAGGGCAAAAGAAGAAGGGGGAGCCCAAGGATGAGATGGCTAGATGGTATTATAGACACAATGGGCACAGAGCTGGGAGGGCTGAGGGGGATGGTAGAGGACAGAGGCACCTGGAGGAAAATGGTCCATGGGGTCGCAAAGGGTCGGAGTCAACTGTGCGACTGAACAACAACAACAATCATTCTGGTTGCCCTTCTCTGCACTTTCTCCAACTCCATAATATCCTTCTGGAGGTATGGCGACCAGAACTGTACACAGTATTCCAGATGGGGCCTCACCATAGATTTATAAAGAGGCAAAATGACACTTGCTGACTTATTTTCTATATCCTTCCTAATGATCCCTAGCATTGAGTTTGCTTTTTTCACTGCTGGGGCACACTGGGTTGACACCTTCATTGAGTTGTCCACCAGGACACCAAGGTCCCTTTCCTGGTTTGTCGCAGAGAGTTCAGACCCCATCAGTTTATAAATGTAATTGGGTTTTTTTTGCCCCAACATGCATCACTCTGCACTTACTAATGTTGAAGCTCATTTGCCACTGCTTTGCCCACTCCCCCAGTGTCAAGAGATCCCTCTGGAGCTCCTCACAATCTCTCACAGTTTTCACTACCCTGTATAATTTAGTGTCATCAGCAAATTTGGCTACCTTGCTTTTTACTCCTACCTCTAGATCATTTATGAAGAGGTTGAAAAGCAGGGGTCCCAGTACTGAACCTTGGGGGACCCCACTCTTTACTTCCTTCCACTTGGAGAAGTGTCCATTTAGTGCTACCCTCTGTTTCCTGTTTCACTTTATTCTCTTTTATTGCAGACCCTGTGTGTTGGCGCACACCGGTGGAAGTCTGGCTGGTTGGACACAGCTATGTGTACTGGGCTGCACGTTATGCAGAGTCATCAGATTGGGGTCCCCATCTCGGACTACATGCAGCCACGCGTCTTCGGTGGTATGGTTTGCGTGGCATGAAGTGGCCGGAACTGATGCCATTCCTTCTGTCCATTATGGACACCCCACCTCTGGATATCCTACTAATTCACCTGGGAGGTAACGATCTTGCACAGATCACCGGCCTTGGGTTGACGGTATCCATGCGCAGGGACCTGGACGTTTTACACTGCATGTGGCCATGGACGTGGCTGCTATGGTCCCAGATCATACCCCGGCACCACTATAGGGGAGGACTTGATCCTCATGGTTTGGACCATGCCTGGCGGTCAGTGAACAGGGCTGTCGCCCGGTTCCTTGTTCAGCACGGTTCAGGGACATCGGTCCCACATCCGGGGATAGGGCTACAGGACTATGGCCTGTATCGCAGAGATGGGGTACACCTTTCCATGAGAGGTATGGACCTCTTTTTGGAGGATTTACAAGCGGGCCTGGTGACCAAGTTGGCAGTCGGGGGAGGGTGAGTCATCATGGACGCCTCCCCGTGTGGCGGGTAGTACTGGTAAGGTAAAGTAGATGACCCATAGGTATCCGGCAGGTCCACAGTTGATTGGCCAACCCAAGGACAAGGTATAGGGTAATTGGGGCCGGCTGGTCAAGGGCGAACCATGAACAGGGTGATGCTATGATCTAGACAGCCTGCATCACCTTGATATTTTACCGGATATATGTCAGATGCTGGACTCAACAGGCAGCATCCTGACTTGGGTCAACAATTTGTTTATAGTGATAAACAAATTGATACAAATGGATACAAGGTAGTGTATAGTAATTGGCAATTAAGGGTGGGTCCTTACCAGTGCTACTGCGGCCTGCTTGCCTTAATGAGTTACAAAAGTTGAAGTTAAGTTTAAAGTTAAGTCATAATTTAAGATTAAGGCATAATCAATAAAGTGGCCTAAATTTTAAATCTAGCAACGGTGTCTGTGTCTTTATTGGGGGGGCTGGACCGGCAATGAGCTTGTGTAATATCAATGACATCTGTGCCACTTTGTTTAACACAAAACCAAAGAGCCTGCAATTTATTTACACAGAGGCTCATTTCTTTCTTCAGAGTACTTGCTACTGTTATACAATGCTTTAATGCAAAGCATTAACTGCACAATATCTGTTTACACTGTTGGTGCCAGCAGCAATTTATACAAGGCATAGCTCTCTGCTTACCTGTGTTCCAACTCTCGGATGGACAGAATAACACCCGAAGTTGATGCCTGCTGCTGCAGGGTGGCCAGAAATGTGAATTCACTTTTATTCCGGAAGAGCTGAATTAATTTCTCACTTGTGTGGGGTGCTGCATGGATTTCTCTGTCTAAAGCTGAAAAAGAAATTGAGAAAGAAAAGAGAAGAGGTGCTGTAATTTTTTTTTATATCTGACAGGGTAAGAAAATATTTCTATTTTTTTCCTCCCAAAATAGTCTTCATTTTCACTGTATGCTACTGTTTCGGGCATACAATGGGAAAACAGAAAACGTCTGTACATGTGTCCCCCATTTGTCACATTGACAAGTTCACAATCAGGCATGCACTGATTTTCTGACAGAGCTTCTTTCAGGGTTGCTGAGCTATTTCATGTCTGCTGTGAGCAGATTAACTTGCTGATTCATGAGGTGTGCCAAAACAGGATAACAGGTTCCCATATTCAGAGTCTGACTTCTGTTGAGTCACTTACTAAGTTCAAAGTCTCAGTCCTCTCCTTCCAAGGTACATCAAGGTACAATCTATCCTTGTTCCATATACAAACATAGATGCATTATTGCTGCTGACACTGCTCTACCAACACACCTTTCTCTCTCAAATGTATTTATACTATACTGTAGTTTAACACACTAGCACCCAAGACATACTGATGGGAACAAGGAAAATTTCAGGGACTCATCACTTTAAAGAAGCAATGCATGGCTGTTTCATGTAGTGTATTGTTTAGACCATTTAAAGTTATATAATGCTATCTATCAAACAGAAAGAAGCACAGCCACACCATGCAGGTTAAATTCATGTTTCCTTTACGTGTTATTATTTTGCATTGCTGCCACTGCAGAAGGAAAAGGAAGAATGCAAACAGCAGGTGACAAATAAATTAAAGAAAATGATTATCCACCTTTCACCCAACGTTTCTTTTTTTCCCCCTGCCTTTCAAAGAACAACTTTATAATGCAGCTGAGGGAGAATAGTCTTCATTGTTGGCCCTGAATTCCACTACTAATGTTTTGTATAACTTAATTTTCCATTTGCATTGGTTTTTAAGGGTCAGATTTCATGGTGTGAATTCCAATAAAGCACTCCTGCAGGTGTAACAGCTTTTGTCATCAGAATAAGGATGGGTATGAACATCAAAACACACACACATACACACAATCTCCTATGTGCATCCTAAAAAGAAATCTGTCCCTGAGGTACAGGGAAACCTCTGGGGGGAACTCTGGAGGGCACAGAAGCTACAGATAGGAAAGGTAAAAGGTAAAGGTTTCCCTTGTCCGAAAGCCAGACATATCCGACTGTAGGGTTCACTGCTCATCTCTGTTTCAAAGCCGAAGAGCCAGCGTTGTCTGCTTCTGCAGACATTTCTGTGGTCATATGGCAGGCATGACTAGACACCCGAGTGCACAGAATGCTGTTACCTTCCCACCGAAGTGGTCCCTATTTATCTATTTGCAATTTCTTGCTTTCTAACTGCTAGGTTGGCAGGAGCTGGGACAAAGACGGAAGCTCCTTCCGTCCTGCAGTACTCAGGAATCGAACTGCTGACCTTCCACCTCCCAGTCAGCATCTTAGCCACATGAGCCACTGCAGTCCTGATAGGAAAGGAGATAATGTAAATCATATCACACAAGCACATGTCTACTCGGCCTATAATAAATTTTCCCCAAGACTGGATTCAGGATGGGAAAAAAAGATCCTTTTCTTAACATGATTTTATTGGCATAGCAAGGGGCTGCAGTGGCTCAGTGGTTAAGAAGCTTGCCTTGTAAGCTAGGAGGCCGGCAAGTCTGCAGTTCAAAACCCTAGTACTGCATGACGGAATAAGTGCCTGTCACTGTCCCAGCTCCTACCAATCTAGCAGTTCGAAAGCAAGAAATAACAGGCACTGCTAATTAAATCTGAGAGAGTTCCACGTGCAATTTACTACATGCAAAATTATGCAGCATATTAGAAGACCTTGCAAACTATTATATTTAGGCCAGTTCAAACATAAAGGAACATATGGAGTGAGGGGAAAATAAAGGGCCCGAAGAGGAATCCCCCACTTGAGCCTCACAACTTAGTGTACTACTGTTTGGGCCAGATCCTGACTACATACACAAAACCTACTGAACGATACAGGGATTCTCCAATTTAAAAAAAAAAATCACTTTTTGGATCTGAGGTTGCAGCCTCCTCCGGAAAAAAATAATCACAGACAGGAGCCACCTATTATTTCCACAAGGGCCCTGTTCATTTTGTGGTTAGTTAAGTCCTTGTTTCCCCATTTCTCTTTTTAAATGATGTATGTGCAATATGTAGTAAGGAACATCTAGAATATTGTGATAAAACTCTGGATTGTGTTATGCCTTTATCATACTAAATGTATGATAGGCCTGAAGAAAAATGTTGGATGAATTTAATGAAATGATATAATTCTTTTAGTAACCAACCAAAGGTATAGCCCAGAATTTGTGAACACTGATTTTTTTCTATTTGCTATTATGATAATGTACAATGCTTTGGGAGGCATGCCCATAAGAATCTTACAGATGTTTGTATAAGATTTGCACAAAAAAGATGCTGGGGGTATCGCAGTTGCATGGTCAGATGCATGACCAGGCCAATGACTGAGGCACATCCTGGTACCTTGTCCATTAGTCACAATCAGCCATGGCAATCACTCCATGAGCTAGAGTCCCAGAAAATGTGACACATTCTCTAGCAATGGGTCTATTGCCACTTTTTAAAACCCCAATGATTCTCTTATGCACAGAGGCTTTGTTATATTTCTGAGTTAGCAGCCCAGCTTCCTATAACTGTGGTTTGGAAAGAATTGAAGAACCTAACTGTTGACAAATAGGAAAATAAGACTTGGTCATTAGCAGTGCTAGAAAAATTGTCAGCTCAAGTGATATTCTCTATGAATCCCACAAACAATGAGAATTTTTCTGCAATTAATAGGAAATCAGATCCAGAAAATCTTGCCCATCTTGCTAACGAAAATATCATATGTATATGAAATCGAAATACAGTACAGTTGCTCTCAACTTAGTAAACTTCCAGAGATGTTTGTCGGGGCATTCTCATGAATCGAGTTCTAACCCAGATGAACAGAAATGACCACTAATGCATCTGACTTCTAACTGCAGATTTGTTGCCTTTTACAAAAGTCTATCCAGCCAGGGTACGATCTCTCAGCATATGTGCATACTGGGGACAGGGTAAAAATAGAGCATAGCGGTAACAGTCACTTCCCACATTGATGAGAAGAGCATTTCCCATATCAGCTGAGTAGATGCTGCAATAGCCACAACTACTTGATAGAGCTGCAACAGCCCAATCAACTGCAGCCCAGCCAAAAAGCCACTTTCTAGTTGATGGGGCAGCTGCAGCACAATCAGTAACAGCCTGGCTAAAGTAATGCTGTGCTGCTCTCATTGATGAGGCTACTGCAACCTCCATCTTATTCCACTAAAGAAGGATAATGCTGTCTAGATGTGTGGATCACTCTAGACATCATTTTGCTCCTAACTCCAACCTCATGTTTTAAAAGCTTTGAAGGCCCTCTGTTTGCAAATGGAATGCCATCTAACAGAATTTCCACCAGATTAAAAGGGGGGGGGCTGTCATAGACATAGGGAGATGTCCCTTCTTACTATTATTACACCATGAATTACACACTCCCTAGGTAGTTGCAGGCAACACTCTCACACTTTTACCCAAATGTACCCAATGTTTTCTTAATGTTACTAAGTTAAGTTAAAGACAACTACTTTCACACCTTTCCAAAGTATTTTAATGTATTTCTCTTAGAACATCTATTTTAAATCCAAGTACCTGGTTTAATATGCATGTTGGTATGGCTCTTTAGTGAAGACTTGTGGAAAAGGCAACTTTTACATCAATCTTTGCTAATACTAGAGAGCATAGTTTCAAATTAATACACTGATAGTATTGCACTCCATTGGAACTACATTATATCAACAAAAGTCTAAATCCCAAATGTTGGATAAATTATGGACAAATTGGGTCTTACACTCACTCTTGCTGAAGTTGTCCCAAAATTCAACTTTTTTGGCACCACGTTTTCTTTGTAATTAGTAAATTAATTGTATAGACTGTAACACATTCTCTAGCAATGGGTCTATTGCCACTTTTTAACCCCAATGATTCTCTTATGCACAGAGACTTTGTGATATTTCTGAGTTAGCAGCTCAGCTTCCTATAACTGAGTTTGGAAGGACTTGAAGAACCTAACTGTTGACAAATAGGAAAATAAGACTTGAGTCATTAGCATTGCTAGAAAAATTGTCAGCTCAAGTGATATTCTCTATGGATCCCACAATCAATGAGACATTTTCTGCAACATTGTTTCCCTTTATCTCCTTTCTTAACACCAATACCAATTATAGGACATCCTCCCATAATAAGACACCCCCTTTTTCCCCCTGCCTTTGAAATATAAGGCCCCACCCGAAAATAAGACCCCCTTACCTCCTGGCAATCTGATCGCATGCACTCCCTGCTTCCGGTGTCCGGGACAGAAGAGAAGGATGAGCAGAGCCAATGCCAGGTATGGTACTGTAATACTGGTATGCCATCTTCCACCGCCGGCCCCCTCCTTCCGGTGTGTAAGAAGGCCTGCCGCATCGGAGTCTTGATTGCCTCCCCACTCACAACCAAGGGAAGTTTCCCCTGGTGAGAGCGGGATCGAGACTCCAACCCGGCAGGCCTTCATGGGCCATGCCGTCCGCCTCACAGCTGAGGCCAGTCTCGATCGTGCTTCCCCACTCGCAACCAAGGGAAGCATCCCTTGGTTGTGAGTAGGGAAGTGCAATCGAGACTGATCTCGGCTGTAAGGCGGCTGGCGTGGCCCATAAGAAGACATGCCGCGTCGGAGTCTCGATTGCCTCGCCGCTCACAACCAAGGGAAATTTCCCCTGGCGAAAGTGGGATCGAGACTCCGATGCGGCAGGTCTCCTTATGGGCCATGCCGTCCGCCTCACAGCTGAGGCCAGTCTCGATCGTGCTTCCCCACTTGCAACCAAGGGATGCTTCCCTTGGTTGCGAGTGGGGAAACGCGATTGAGACTGCCCTCAGCTCAGCTGTGAGGAGGTGTCGGAGCCAGCCGCCTTACAGCCGAGACCAGTCTCAATCGGGCTTCCCCACTCGCAACCAAGGGACGCTTCCCTTGGTTGCGAGTGGGGAAACACGATTGAGACTGCCCTCAGCTCAGCTGTGAGGAGGTGTCGGAGCCAGCCGCCTTACAGCCGAGACCAGTCTCAATCAGGCTTCCCCACTCGCAACCAAGGGACGCTTCCCTTGGTTGCGAGTGGGGAAGCCCGTTCGAGACTGCCCTCAGCTCAGCTGTGAGGAGGCATTGGAGCCGGCCACCTTACAGCTGAGACCAGTCTCGATCGGGCTTCCCCACTCGCAACCAAGGGACGCTTCCCTTGGTTGCGAGTAGAGAAGCGCGATCAAGACTGGTCTCAGCTGTAAGGCAGCCGGCTCTGACTGCCGATGCGTGTGAACCACTTCCCTCTGGGAGATGAAGGCTGAGAATGGTGCTCCATTCTTGGCCTTTGTCTCCTGGAGAGAAGCCATCCCCGCGGCCCCGGGGATGAAGGCCAGCGCTGGTCTCACCACGGCTTCGGTGGGGTTGCAGGGATGAGGGGTAACCTCTCTTCTCCCCATGGCCCCGGTGAGAAAGGCCATTGCCAGCCTTGCCATGGCTTCAGCGGGGTTGTGGGGAGGAGGGGAAGCCCCTCTTCTCCCTGCTACCCCAGTAACAATGTCCGGCGCTGGCCTCACCACAGCTTTGGTGGGGTAGCTCGGAGAAGAGGGGGAGCCCAACTTCTCCATGCATGCCTTCGGCGGGGTAGTGGGTAAACTAACCGCTTGCCTCAGGCAGACGAAGGCCGAGAACGGCGCTCTGTTCTCGGCCTTTGTCTCCAGGAAGAAAGCCATCACCTTCCACGGAGGGCGGGGGCCAAAAACTTTGGCCCATACACACCAAGGAAAACGAACCGCTTCCCTCCGGGAGACAAAGGCCAAGAACGGTGCACACCTTTGTTTTGCCAAGCAGTGCTGTTAAATGTCAAAAGTTTAGGTTATCCATCACTCCACACCAAGGCTGGATTTAGGAACTGTGGGCCCCTAGGCTGAACCTGTAGCGCGGGCCCTAACGGGGAAAATATTTTCCAAAATTAACCTACAAAAACCACATTTTCAGCAATTATCCAATTAAAAACTGAAAAATAAACATTTAAAGTTTATTATTAAATTATAGAAATTTTACGTACGACATTCCTATACAGTATTTAGAATTTTTAAAAAATAATTTTATTTGAGAATACAACAACATACAAGTATCATATACATAAAACAGAACATTTCAAATACATAAAGAATTAAAAATTAAGAACATTCACCACGTGCTATTTACAGACCATGGTGATGGAGTTACCTCCTTTTGTCTAAACTCATTTCCCAGTATTTAGAATTTGATGAATTCATGAGATGATAAAAATGAAAAGAACTGAACATCATTAAGATAATATATCTTAATGGTATTTAACATGATTTATTAACATTGCTACAAACAACTACTGTATATTATTAAAAAAGAATACAAAGTTGAGATTCAAGTCTGTTTCTAAATATGCAAATATGAGTATTACGGTTTTTAAAATAACATATCGTAATTTTAAGTAAACATGTTTAAAAATGCAAAATGCAAGATAGCAAAAAGGAATGTAATGAACAAGCAACATTTACTTAAATTATACAACATACAGAATATATTATTTAATTCAAATACAAAACTTTTCCAAACAATCTAACTATAATGAAAGTGTCACATAATCTTAATGGCTAATTAGTTTACACCTACACTTCATACTAATGAAGCTACTTATAATATCTTCATAATTTTGTTGTCTTAAAATGTCACTTTCAATGCTGAGTAAAGCTAAAGCATTGAGCCTGTCTTCTAACATGGAGGTTTGAAGCCTGTTTTTGATTAACTTCAATTTTGAAAATGACCTTTCTCCACTGCTGTTTGTGACCATAAGTGACAGGTACATTCTTAAGGCAATCTCAATATTAGGAAAACAACCTTTAATGTTTTTTTTTCTAAAATGAGTTTGTACATCCACCTCTCCTGACTAATGACTTTTTCATTTTCATCATCATTTTTTTCAAACTTATGGTAAAAAACTTGAACTGAATCAGTTCATTTCCCAATTCATCATCTAAGTCAATGTTATATGTTTCTGCTAAGTTTTTAATTGCTGCAATTATCTCTTCATTACTAAGTGTGTTCAACTTGTTGAGAAACCCAAAACGGGTATCAATTAGTTTGTCTGCCTCAATCCTCTGCCACAATGATGATTCAAATTGATCTATGATAGTACTTTTTTTTTTTGCTGTAGAGAAAGCCTGTTGTGATTCTCTTTCTCCATCTCTCTTTCACTTCTTCCTTTTCTTTTTTCATCTCCCCATCCCTTCTTCCTTCTTTCCTTTCTCTCCATCCCCCTTTCTCTCTCTCTCTCTCTCTCTCTTTTCCCTACTGCAACCAAAATGTTGTGAGTTCCATCCTGAAAGGTACAAGGTTGACTCAGCCTTCCATCCTTCCAATGTAGGTAAAACGAGTAACTAGCATGTTGGGGGCAAAATGCTAATTAATTTGTGAACCACCCAGAGACTGCACTAAGTCCTACGGGGCAGTATGTGAGTGTAATTGTTATTGCTATTGTTTATGCACTAAATATTTGTACCTTTGAATGTCTGGCTGAGAACATGTTCTGAATGGAGAATTTGGGTCTCTCTAAAAAGCTTCCTATGTTTATCTTTCTAAAGGATCAAAAATAAGACAATGTTAATTATTTTTCTTCTTTGTAGTTAAGAATCAGGTTGGAAAATCCCATAGTCTTTAATCAAACTGTTTCATTTCCTGCTTACTACATGGGAATTTTGGGCACCAAACTGAAATCTTTTCATTATATGCCACCAAATGCCAGCATTGTTATTAAATTTGTATTTTAATTTTGGTGATTAAGTAGTCTGAGCTGAAATAGCAATAATTTAAAAGCAGTATCAAAAATTGGGATCTAATCGAGAGAAGTAGTTTCCATTACAAATAATTTAAACATGACTAGCCTCTTAAATCTAAACTTAATATATTTTCAGGCTAATCTGCTATTGTGCAATACCTAAGCAGAGCAGAGCAGAAGATCACCTGAATATTTATATTTATGTTCCTTCTTCCCTCTCTTTTTCTTCTCACGCCTTTTCATGCCTGCCTCCCTTTTTTGTTTTCCCACCTTCAGAGAAGGGGGGGAGATGATGCGGAGTGCCGGGGGTGGGTGGGGAGGGAGGGGTAGGTGCACGGCTCCTGTTTCCTCCCCTCTGTTGCTGGGGCAACACACCAGCCAATCCTCTGAGTCAGGCGGGTGGCTCTGTCACTCTCACTCCTGTGTCCCGTCCCTCCTTTGCTCCCTCCTTTGCCCGTGCGCCTCTTTCTTGCCTGCCTGGTGCCTGCCTTCATTTTTGGGGAGTTTTGTGGTGCAGGCCCCCATGTAGTGCGGGCCCATAGGCTGCAGCCTAGGTAGCCTATGCTTAAATCTGGCCCTGCTCCACACATAACAAAGTCCATGAAAAGGAGAGAAAAGAATGGTGACAGAATATATCCCTATCTTGCTCCTGTATTGATTTTGATGAAGTCTGTGTTGCCAGATGCCACTTATATGCAGCAACTAAAGTTAACATACAGGCTCTTGAAAATGTTGATAAACTGTTGGGGAATACCATAGGGCAGTAATGGCAGACCTTGGCACTCCAGCTGTTCTTGAACTTCAAATTCCCAGAAACCCTGATCAGCAGGAGTGCTGACTTGGGCTTCTGGTATTTGAAGTCCAACAACACCTGGAATGCCAAGGTTCTCCATCACGGCCATAGGGCTTTACAATATTCCATTGCAATTCTCGATGAACCAAGTCAAGTGCCTTTTTGAAAGCAATAAAATTTATCATTGGCTTTTGGAATTCTATACTCCGCTCAATGATGTTTCTTAAGGTAAAGATATGATCATTACAAGAGCATCCTTTCCTGAATCCTGCTTGTTCTTCATGCAGGTATGCATCCACTTGATGCTGCAATCTTCTCCATAACACAAAGCATAACACTTTTTCAGGGATTGATAGTAGCATTATGCCTCTCCAGCTGTTAGAATCAGTAATGGTTCCCTTTCTTTGATACTTTAATAATTACTTCTTACCTCCAATCCTCCAGTATATGTTCCTGTTGCCAATAGTTGTTTCATAAGACCAATTGGGGAAAAAGAATTAGGCACTTGTTTCTATAACCTGATGTGATGTTTCAACAACTACTCAGCATTAAATCTTTACAGTAATTTTTTCCCAGAGAAAGAGAGGAAATGTGAGAAAATCTATGAAAAATGTCACTATCCTTTTGTTAGCTGCCCTGTTCAGGTCTCACAATGCTATGTTTTCTAATTTAGACTATTCCATCCTTTGTCCGCCCATACACTAATGGGAGTACTATCTTCTTGGTACTTCAGCTACAACTGCTTCCAGGGTTCTTTTAAGAAATAGCATTGCTGGCTGTTCTGTATTGCATGGTGAAATAGTTGCATTAGGTATGAGAGGTGGTGAACGTGGCTGTCACAGATATGGGTCCATGCTGATCCAGAAAGTCACTGCTACAGGTAGCTCTCCAGAGCTATCCTTTTTCTCCCAACGGGTTCTTAGAAGTAGGTCACTACAAAAGCAATGAGCCTCAAGCTATATTTCAGCCACTCCAACCTATCAAAATGCCTCAGTTCTGAAAACTCTTCACAGCCAAGTATTTATTGAAAACTAGCAAAGCTGTTATAAACTGTGATCAGCTTTTTTGGGGGGTTATTGTGGATTTAAAAAAAGAACAAAAGATGATATAATTGTTTCAAATCAATTTATTTAACCAAATAATGTTTTAGTTTGGTTTTTTTTTGTTAATAGTTGTACCGTAGGTAATATTTTTGAAAATGTGAAAGTACATGTTTTTTACATTCAATGTTTTTAAACTGTGTTTAGATGTTTTGGGTTTTTATTTGATTTAAAACTCAACACAGGATGTTAAAAATCTTTTTATTTTATTTATTTAACATATGTTTGTGATTTGTGTAAACTTTTGATTTATTGTTATGTTTTTGACTTGTTTTTACTCTTGTGGCCTCTGGGTGGGGCTGTTGTGTGTTTTTGAGTTGTTTTTACTATTCTGCCCTGAAGGTGGGGCTATTAGTGGTTTTGGTTTCATTTCACATGCTTTTTCTCTCCTGGTCTCTGGCTGGGGCTTCTTCTGGTAAGTAGTCTTTGTTTCTTCATTTCTGTTCCAGACGTCATGGAGGGAGGACGTGCTGGTGAGTTCTCTGGTTTTCTTTCTTCTGGGGTTTTTCTTTGTTTTGTTTTTGTGGTGGTGGGCTGGGAGGTGTTTCTGTTTGTTCTTTTATATTTTGGTTGAGTATTTAGGTTTGTTTAATTGGTTTGGTTATTTCTGATTTTGCTTAATTTTTCTGATTTTGTTGTTGTTTATTTGTGTAATTAGTTGTTTATTTGTATAATTTGTGGTATTTTTGTGTTGTAGTTAGGTGTTTTGTATGTGGTTTTGTGGTATTGTGGATGTTTTTGTTTGTGTATTTTGTGGTTTACTTTTTTGTTTATTAATGGTTTTTTAAATTATTGATTTATTTTTGTTTTATTATTTTTTAATAATTTTGGTGTTTGTTTTTGGTGTTTACTTTAGCGTGAAGAACAGGCTGCCTGTCAGTTCCTCTTTTCCCCATTGCTGCTTCAAATTTTGGTTTCGATGCAGCAATGAGGGAAAGGAGGAGGAGGCAGTCAGCCTGTTCTTCTCCCAGGAAGGTTTGTTAGGTATGTCAGGGGAGAAGGAGGCGGCAGAGAAGAGCTATCTCTGCCTGACGATGGTTCTCTCCTCTCTGTCTCCTTTCTCTCCCGGCTTACCTAACTGGAGATCGGCAGGCAGCGATCCGTAAGGGATGGTGCTCTTCCTTGCGGATTGCTGGCTGCTGCTTTTGTATTCAGAAGTACAAAGGCATCAGCCAGTCATCCGCCAGGGAGGGTGCTTCCCCTGACAAACTGCTGCCTGTTTGGGGTTTTTTTCCCACCCCGGCTCAACTTTCCTTGAGGCCGGTGGTGGTCTTGCCGTGTCTTCGGCGGGGTAGCGTGGAGGAGAGGGAGTCCCTCTTCTTCCCATTGCTCCGGGAAAGAAGGCCGGCAGTGGTCTCGTGGTGGAGTTTTGTGGCTTTTTGTTTTGCGAGGCTATGAGGCGCTGCATCCGCCTGTGGTGGTCTTGCGCTCCCATTGCATCCGCCTGCGACGGACTTGCACTCCCATTGCATTTTGTAATTTTATTTTTTGCGTGCCGGCTTTCTCAGTGTTCTGCGCACTCATGGCGCGCAGGACGCTGGGACTTGTAGTTTTGCCTTTGTGGTTTGCGTTCATGCGCTGATTTTTTTCTGCGGCTCTATTTTAATTGGCCGTGCCGCGTTTCCCAATGTTCTTTTTGCTCACGCCTCTCAGCCTGTTTGGCTGTGGCGTGGTGTGGTGAAAAGAACACTGGGAAGTGAAGTTCTTTCCCTTTGTTCGCATTCGTGGGGCTCTTGCCCCACTGGCGCATTTCTCAACCCTTCAGTAATCTCCGTACTGGGTTCGTGCGAGTGCAGGAGGCTCAGTACGGGATAGGATGGATGGGTGCAGAAATGTATAGCAAGTTTCAAAGGTTAACCCTTTGATATATAGACATAGATAAGCCCATATCTATGATAGGAAAACAAACAGCCCCTTCCTCCTCTGCCCTGATGATAGACATCAGAGTAGTCAACACTTGTAATTGCCACTCATATTCCATTCCTTCCCATCTTAATCCTGGTCTTCCCCACTTCTATGGTGAGGAACAGGGGACTGCCTCTCTTTCTCTGAAGATCAGGAATTCTCTCAAGCACTCATGACATCCACCCAACTCAAATAAATATATGTGAGATTTGGGAGGAATGTGGTGGGGACAGTGCCTTGTTTCCCACATCCAGAGAGTTTGGGCCACCTATAACCATTAAGGTCAAAATCCAATACACAGTAATTTCAGCGGAATGCACTGGAATGAATCACCAAGCTTCTCTGCAGCTCCCATTAATGTTAAATAGAACTTGTGCAGAAAAATTCCCCGGTAGATTGTGCCCTAAAGCAATGCTTTGATAATGCATGGTTGTGTCAGTTTGGCCTATATATTTTAAATTATATAGATAAAGCACAGTAATATTACAACATAATAGATTAAAGTTCCAACTCACTACAGCACATGCAGTCTTTCATTTCCACTCTAAGCTAATGTCATGCCATATACACTACTTCACAAAAGAATTCAGCTTTGCAAGTGCCATTGTGAAGAAAACCTTTGGTATTTCGGTGTGTGGGCCAACAGGTAACAAGCACTAAGCTTGTTATGTTTAACCAGGGCACGCCTTGTACCAACCATGTGTGCTAGTATACAAGAAGATAGAGCTATTATAAAGCACTCACATGTAAAAGATGAAACACAAAAAATGAGCCATGCAACAAAAAAATTTAAGTTCAGAGAAACTGTTTAGAGATAACAGATGCCCTTTTCTTGACATTAGAAATCTAATCAGCATTACTAATTTTAAAAATCCAGGTATTAGATAAGCACATGTCTAAAGCCTGTCAATTAATGAAAGTTAAACCTCTTAAAACTGGCTCTTTTCTGCCTCTCCTGTTTGATCAAATCACATATTTGGAAGTGCAAACTGAGAACCCCACATTAAATAGAAAAATATGCTCCATTTAAGGCATTTGCATTAACTTAATTGTTTGTAAAGTCTGGCCCCAGTCCAACCTCAAGGGCTCAAGAAACACCAGAACCCCTTAGTAATTCAGGGCTGGAAAAGAGCAGGGCTCAGGATATGTACAAACAGATCAAGGCAAAAACATCCAAGGGAAGTGTGAGAGAACTGAGTGACACCACATAGGCAGGGCAAAAAATGGTCCCTCTAGAAATAGCAGAGGTTCATTAGAAGTAAAGGATATAAAGTGAGCCCTTGTGGAAATAGAGGAGGAGGTCTCAGGGAAGAGGAGTCTTCTGACTAGAAACGTGGAAGGGGTCTGGAACAGTGCCCCTGATAATTAATTAATTATACCCACCCTTTTGACACAAGCCCACTCAGGGCAGCTTACAATATATATCTATATATATAAAAGAGAGGTGTAATGTTGTATGTCCGGTATAGAAATCCACACCCCTGGACTGAACCCCACGAATCTTGGCACACATCTACCATGGGTGTGCGGGCCCCAGATTGTTGGGGTCCAGACCACCATGGGGGGACCTGCACACCACAAATTAGACAAAATGAAAAACTACACCTCCCAGGGGCCACTGCGGCATGCCACAGCCAATCAGAGAAGCCAGTCTGAGCACGGAATGGGCAGGGTGGCACCCACGCAGCCAGAATACCAATGGCCGCTGCCCACGCAGGGAGTAATCATGAGGTAATCCAGCACCCCTGCCCAGAGCCCATGGGACTGCTGGGAGTGGGCTATCACCACCGGCCGTAGCCTCCTGCACCCATTGGTCACTCAGGGTGCAGGACAGGCTGAATAAAGGACAGAGGCTAGTAAAGACAACCAGCTTTAAAATAAAGTACCAAATTGAAACCCCTGTCCTTGACTTGTTTTAGACTCCTACTCAAAACATAAATAAAATCTACTCTGCTTGTATCATCAGGGCATCATGGTCATTTATTAGGGAATGGAGGAGGAACCCACCCTTAATTGCCCAAGAATGGCTATCCGGCCTTGAATACCTATAGTCAATTTTTTCCCTATCATAAGAATGCAATAAAATACAGGGCACTCTTTTGTTCTTGAAGACATAGAACAAATGAATACTTTCTTCAGAGCAGAATTCATTGCTTTAATGCTTCAGAAACTATTAATAGCCTACTAGACCTGTGTATTTGTTAACAGATATCTAACATTCATTAACTAATTTACTTTAAATCATTATAGAAACCAGTCCTCTAAAGGTTTGTGACTGATGTTAATAATATAATTGGCATTTTAACTATCCCATTACACTCGGAGCCAATTCCAAAACTATTTTCTTTAGGGTTATATACCTAAGGCTCGGGTTGTATACTTAGTCTCAAGACATACACAGCAATGCACAAAAAGTCAACCTACAAACAAAATAATATCTGTATAACACAAATAAAAACAAAAGAATTGTGGCACCTTAAAGACTAAGAGATTTAGTTAGTCTTTAAACAAAACCTCTTTGTTCTTATTTCAGTTTTCCACACTCTATTTCCACTCTACCTCCACTCTCTGTGCAAATTTAACTGTAGCATATTATGAAATACTGTGTTTTAATCCATGAAACACAGGAACCCTGCCAGAACCTGGAAGGGAGAAGTGGGTGGGAGTGATGTACATGGACAGTTTCCTTCCTGCCTGAGTCTTCTGGCTCCTCCTGTTTCATGTAACTATTTAAACCAGCAGTTCCCAACCTTTTCACGCCATGGGCTAGACCATGCCCCCAGATCAGGCTGGTCACGTGGTTCCTCCCACCATAAACGCTGCCACAAACTGTATCTGTGGCTGTCGTAAAAGCATTTATGGCAGCCACGGGTGCTTTTACAGCAGCATTTACAGCAGGCACATTTACGCATGTGTGGGTGCATTTTACAGCTATTGTAAATGTGTCCACTTCTGCTTCCAGTAGCGGTGAGGGCAGCAGTGGTGCTGTGGGCCAGGGCTGGCATATGGGCCATAGGTTGGACAACTCTGATTTAAACACAGGAGCCCTGCTAGAGGCAGCACTCTGAGCTGAGTGAAGTATTGCACTAAGTGAGCACTGAGCATCACAGGAGTCATTGTGTGCCAAGATGTGGGTGCAAAGCATCCAGCAGAACTTTAAGAGATTCCTTGCTCTAACTGTTCCCCTTGGATTGGATAGTTCAAATTTTGTTTGTGGTGAAAGCTACTGGGGAGTGGCAGTATCTGAAGGTGACACTAGCAAAGAAGACAACAGCAGTGAAACTCAAAGTAACTCACGATAGGTGGTAATGGTTAACCCCTGCTAAACTTTCCCATAGCAGTAAAACACTATGATGAGTCAGTCCAAAATTAAACAAGAGATTGTGCTGGAAAATGAAATTTCCAGGAAACAAAGGAATGTCTGATGCTGCAGAACACATACAGTTGGAATATGGAACATGAGAAGTATGAATCAAGGTGAACTGGAAATTATAAAGCAAGAAATGGAATGTATAAACATTGCACTACTTGATATTATTGAACTAAAGTGGATTGGAATGGGATAAATACAAATTATTCTACTCTGGAAATGACAGACTCAGAAGAAATGGAGTGGCTCTAATATTAAGGCAGAATGTGGAACAAGCAGAGATTTTAATTGAAGGACTGACCTAATAGCATCCATCAGATTCTGGAGAAAATCTACCAGCATAACCATCATCCAAGTCTATGCTCCAGCTGAAGAAGAGGAAATTCAAAGCTTCTATGAAAGCATCCAGGAGGAAATTGACCACACACAAAAACAAGACATGCTTATAATCACAAAAAACTGGAACACAAAAAAGGGAACAAAGCAAAACCAAATGTTGTTGGAAATTTTGGCTTTAGGAGGATGAAAGAAAGCAGGAGAATGGCTGATAGAGTTATGTGAAGCTAACAATCTCTTCATTGCAAATATATGCTTCAAGCAATCAAACAGGTGATGTGGACATCACCAAACAGTCAAAAAAATCTAATAGACTACATAATTGGAAGCAAGAGGTAGAGAAGCAGTATCCTCTCTGCCAAAACAAGACCAGAAACAGATTGTAGCAATGATCACAAACTGCTAATATCCAGCATTAGAGTAAAGCATTAGAGTAAAGCGGAAAAAGAACACTAAAAGAATTGTAGTGACAAATTTAAAAAAACATTCCTAATGAATTTAAAGTCCATAGAACCATGATGACCTTGGCACTCAGCTGTTCTTGGACTTCAATTACCAGAAGCCCAAGTCAGCACTCCTACTGATCAGGGCTTCTGGGAATTGAAGTTCAATAACAGTTAGAGTGCTAAGGTTCACCATCACTGCCATATGAGAACTTAATTCACACTACTAAATTCAATCGATGATAAACCAGATAAACTGTGGGTTGAAAACATATTATTTAGGAAGAATGCAAAGAGAAAAATTGTGTACTAAAAATAAAATAAAAACCTAGATGGATATAGAAGAAACATTTGAAATTGGAAAGGAAAGGCAAGAAGCGAAAGTGGAAAGTAACAGAAATAAGGCAAGAATCCAGAATGCAATGTTTCAGATCTAGCCTAGAGAGACAAACAGAACTACAGTATTACAATAACCTGTGCAGGGAAATAGAGGAGAAAAACAAAAAAGGAAAAACAAAAGCTCTAAATGAGCCAAGAAATCAAAGGGAAATTTAAGCCTTGACTAGGAATGTGGAATGACTAACAAGGAAGCACATCTCACCAGGAGAAAATAAAGAGAAGGTGGAAACATTATACTGAAGACCTGTGCAAAAGAGAAAACGGACTCCTTTGAAGAAGTCTGTGAGGAAGAACCTGCAATTGTTGAAAGTGAATAGACACCTGCTCTAAAAGTACTATGAAGAAATAAACCACCAGGAGTAGATAAAATACCAATAGAATTATTTCAAGCCACAGAAACTGAATCTAACAAAAATCATAGCAAGAATATGACAAAAAAATGGGAAACATAACCATAGCCACAGACTGTCAATGCTCAATATACATTCCAATCCCCAAGAAAGACGCTGCCAAGAAGTGCAGTAACTATAGGACCACTGTTTTAATTTCCCATGAAAGTAAAGTGATGCTCATGGTGTTGCAGCAAAGACTTTTACCTTATATGGAATTAGAAATGCCTGATGTTCAAGCTGGCTTTCAGGAAAAGAAGCACTTGAGATCATATTGCAAATATCCATTACATGCTGGAATGCACCAAAGAATTTAAGAAGATCATTCTATGCTTTATAGATTACAGCTAAGCCTTTGACATGAGAAACTGTGGGTTGTTCTGGGTGGGAAATGGAATGCCTCAACAATTGATTATTCGTAAACCAATACTGTACTGTGGACAAGAAGCTACTCTAAGGTCTGAATATGGAGAGTCAGAATGGTGTGAGAAAAGGCAGCATTTTAGCCCCTCATCCTGTATTTGGGAATATATTATACAAAAATCTGGACTAGGTGCAGATGACAGAATTAAAATTGGTGGGGAAAACATCAATAAGTTATCATAAACAGATGACATTATCTTGCTGTCAAAAGCAGTAATGACTTGAAACTGCTTTTAAGTGGGGGGAAAATGCTAAAGTAGAATTGCAGTTGAATATTAGGAAAACAAAAATTATAATTACCGAAGAACTGCACAACTTTAAAGTTGCTAAAGAAAAAAATTGAGACAGTGAAAGATTTTATATCCCTTGGTTCAATTATCAATCCAATGGAGACTACAGCCAAGAAATCAGAAGAAGATTGAGACTTGTAAGGGAAGCAATGAAAGAATTAGAAAATATTATCAAGTGTATGGAGGTGTCACTGGAGACTAAGGCCAAGATAATTCACCCTATGGTATTCCTTATCACCCTGCATGGATGCAAAAGCTGTCCGGTAAAGAAAGAACATAAGAACATAAGAACATAAGAACAGCCTTGCTGGAACAGGCCACAGCCCATCCAGTCCAGCATTCTGTCTCACACAGTGGCTCACCATTTCCTTCAGGGTATTCCCAAGCAGATGCCTGTTTAGGATTCCCTGGAAATGATATTGAGAGATATCCTGCCTATCTCTCCAACCCGGAGGTTGTCCTTAAGTATCCATAATTATAGCCATTGATACTCTTGTCCTCCATGAACTTGTCTAATCCCTTCTTAAAGCTGTCAAGACTGACAGCTGTCACCACTTCTTCTGGCAGGGAGTTCCATAGACCAGTAATCCTCTGGGTGAAAAAGTACTTTCTCTTATTTGTTTGAGAACTAGTACCCAAAAGTTTCATGGAGTGTCCCCTAGTTCTAGTGTTATGCGATAGGGAAAACAGTTTTTCCTTATCTACTTTGTCCACACCGTGCATGATTTTATAAACTTCAATCAGGTCACCTCTTAGACGTCGTCGTTCAAGAGTGAAGAGGCCCAACCGTTGCAGCCTCAGATGGTAAGGAAGGTGTTCCAGTCCCCTAATCATTCTGGTTGCCCTCCTCTGCACTTTTTCCAGCTCCATAATATCCTTCTGGAGGTATGGCGACCAGAACTGTACACAGTATTCCAGATGGGGCCTCACCATAGATTTATAAAGAGGCAAAATGACACTTGCTGACTTATTTTCTATACCCTTCCTAATGATCCCTAGCAATGAGTTTGCTTTTTTCACTGCTGAGGCACACTGGGTTGACACCTTCATTGAGTTGTCCACCAGGACACCAAGGTCCCTTTCCTGGTTTGTCGCAGAGAGTTCAGACCCCATCAGTTTGCCCCAACATGCATCACTCTTCAATTACTAATGTTGAAGCTCATTTGCCACTGTTTTGCCCACTCCCCCAGTGTCAAGAGATCCCTCTGGAGCTCCCCACAATCTCTCACAGTTTTCACTACCCTGTATAATTTAGTGTTGTCAGCAAATTTGGCTACCTTGCTTTTTACTCCTACCTCTAGATCATTTATGAAGAGGTTGAAAAGCAGGGGTCCCAGTACTGAACCTTGGGGGACCCTACTCTTTACTTCCCTCCACTTGGAGAAGTGTCCATTTAGTGCTACCCTCTGTTTCCTGTCCCTTAGCCAGTTGCTGATCCAGGACAAGACCTGTCCCTTTATTCCATGACTGGTAAGTTTATTCAAGAGCCTTTGGTGTGGGACCTTGTCAAAAGCCTTCTGAAAGTCCAGATAAACAATGTCAACTGGATCCCCCTTATCCACATGCTTGTTGACACTCTCAAAAAATTCCAACAGATTAGTGAGGCATGATTTGCCCTTGCAAAAGCCATGTTGGCTCTCCTTTAGCAGCGCCTTCTCTTCTTGTTGTTGTTCAGTCGCACAGTCGATTCCGACTCTTTGCGACCCTATGGACCATCGCTCTCCAGGCACCTCTGTCCTCCACCATCCTCCTTAGTCCACACAGCCCCGTGCCCATTGTGTCTACAATACCATCTAGCCATCTCATCTTTGGCCGTCCCCTTCTTCTTCTGCCCTCCACCTTCCCCAGCATCAAGGCCTTCTCAAGTGAATCCTCTCTTCTCATTTGATGTCCAAAATACTTCTACTTCATCTTTGTTATTTGTCCTTCTAAGGAGCACTCAGGGCTAATCTCTTCTAATATTGACCTATTTGTTCTCCTCGCTGTCCAGGGGACTCTCAAAACTCTCCTCCAGCACCACATCTCAAAGGCATCTATTTTTCTTCGCTCAGCCTTTCTAATGGTCCAGCTCTCACAGCCATACATTACCACCGGGAATACCATTGCTTTGACTATGCGGACCTTTGTTTGCAGTGAGATATCTCTGCTTTTCACTATGTTCCCCATGTTTTTCATAGCTTGTCTCCCAAGAATCAGTCGCCTTTTTATTTCATGGCTGCAATCCCCATCTGCAGAGATCTTGGATCCTAAGAAAGTAAAATCTGTTACTGCTTCTACTTCTTCCCCATCTATTTTCCAGGGACCTATAGCGCCTGTTGCCATTATCTTGGTTTTCTTGATATTGAGTCTCAGGCCAGCTTTTGCACTCTCTTCTTTCAACCTAATCAGGAGCTTCTTTAGGTCTTCTTCACTTTCTGCCATTAGGGTGGTATCATCTGCATATCTCAAATTGTTGATGTTTCTCCCAGCAATTTTGATCCCATATGGTGATTCCTCCATCCCTGCATTGCGCATTATGTGCTCTGTGTATAAGTTGAATAAGCAGGGTGACAGAATGCAGCCTTGTCTTACTCCTTTTCCTATTCCAAACCACTCCGTCATTCCATACTCTGTCCTAACTGTTGCTTCTTGACTCATGTACAGATTTCTCATGAGACATATGAGGTGTTTTGGTATTCCCATTTCTTTAATTACTTGCCACATTTTGTTGTGGTCCACACAATCAAAGGCCTTGGTGTAGTCAATGAAACAGAAGTAAGCTTGTTTCTGGTATTCTTTTGTTTTCTCCATGATCCAGCGTATGTTGGCAATGCCTTCTCTTCTATGTGCCTATTAATTCTATCTTTTAGGATGGTTTCCATCACTTTACCTGGGACACATGTCAAACCTTCCAGTCATCAGGCACAAAGCCTGATTTGAGGGAAAGATTATATATTTTGGCTAGGAGATCAGCAATTTCATCTTTAAGTTCCCTGAGAACTCGTGGATGGATGCCATCTGGTCCTGGTGATTTGTTAGTGTTTAGTTTAACAAGACATGCAAGGACCTCCTCCCTGGTTATTTCTATCTGGCTTAATTCTTCGGTTTCCCTCCCTACGAAGATAGGCTTTGTTTTGGGCATGTGGCCTCTGTCTTCTTCAGTGAATACTGAAGCAAAGAATTCATTGAGTCTCTCTGCAATCTCTGTTTCCTCTTTAATAACCCCTTGCCTTCCATTGTCATCTAATGGTCCAATGGCCTTCCTAGTTGGGTTCTTACTTCTAATGTACTTAAAGAAGTCTTTGTTATTTCTCTGAGTATTTTTTAGCTATACGCTCCTCAAAGTCTTGCTTTGCTTTCCTGATTGTTGCCTTGCATTTGTTCTGCCAGAATTTATGTTTTTGCCTGCTGTCCTCATTCGGACAAGCCTTCCATCTTCTAAATGAGCTTCTCTTGCTCTTGATCACTTCCCGAACAGCTCCTGTAAGCCACATTGGAGTCTTCTTGGACCTGGCAGATGCCAGGGGGGAAATATTCATTTGAAAATGGTGCTGGAAGAGAACTCTGTAGATATCTTGAACAGCCAGAAAGACAAACATGTAGTTCCTGGAACAAATCAAGCCTGAACTGTCTTTGGATGCAAAAATGATGAAACTGAGCCTGTCATGCTTTGGGCACATCATAAAAAGGCGAAAGCAACAGGTGAAAGCAACAGGAAGAGTGGTGGCTCAAACAGTGATTGAAGCCACAGGCTAGAATCTGAAAAAGCTGAGCAGAGTTGTTTAGGACAGGACATTTTGGAGAGCTTTCATTTGTTGAGTCACCATAGGTTGTAGGACACATGACAACACATAACAAACACTCAGCCCATGAAAACTGACATCAAAACACATCTGTTAAGTTTTTAAGATGCCACCATTTTTTTATTTGTCATCATGTTGAAACATTTTAAAATGGTTGCCCCTTTAACAGCTGCTAAAATAAAAGAGTCTTAAAAGTAGCACAGGGCTTTTCTGATTTTTTTTTGTCTAAGGCTCAGGTTGTATTTTTGTTTGCCTTAAGACTGAATTTCATCAGAACCATGAGAAAGAGGAACTGAAATATGTGGCCAATACTGTATGTTAAGTTGGAGAGATAGGCAGGTTATCTCTCAATGCCATTTCCAGGGAATCCTAAGCAGGCATCTGCTTGGGAATAATACCCTGAAGCAAATGGTGAGCCACTGTGTGAGACAGAATGCTGGACTGGATGGGCTGTGGCCTGTTCCAGCAAGGCTGTTCTTATGTTCTTAACTTTGTGATGTATTGCAATTGAGTGAGTTCAACTACACTGATTTTTGTTTTTTTTAAACCAGTTCAACTGGTGTGTGAATAATATTTGATAATTTAAAGTGTTATCAATTGCGAACAGAGAACAATAAAATAAAAAATAAAGGACAGTGGCAAGCAGGAAAAAATATTGTTTCTCTTATCGGATGAAAATTATTGCCTCTTTTTAATAAAATGCCACTTTTGTAGTTAATATGGAGTATCACTTTATCCAGTCATCATCAACAAAATATTACTTTTCACTTAAATGATAATGCAAGCTCACAAAGAAATAATAGACATGACTTTCAGAAGTTCCTCTAAGGTGGTTTCTTCCCCAGAAGACTCACTTTAATTCAAAATGCCATGGGTTATTTTAAATCATTGGATTTCTGAAATCAGAATCAGGTGGATATTAAGAAGCTTAGAGTATTCTTTTGAAGAAGCACTGCTGTCTCATTCTCCACATTAGAAGTCTATTCAAGATGGTCCAATTTAAGAGAGGTTTATATTTACATCAGCAGAAACATTCCCAAGGTGGCTTATACAGTACTTTAACATATAATCTTGCCATTTTCTGTTTGCATCTGCACAGTGGCTCAATGATAGCTGCCACTGAACTTTACACCAAGCCAACTTCCATGCAAGTTGTTCCTCAAGTCTCAAAGCAGATATTTTGCCATTTAAATTTACATTTCCTTCACAAAACCATAGCAGTGCTACTTGGTTTTCCCCTTCCTTAGGTTCCAAGAAAAGTAACAGGCACTACTAATCAAATCTGAGAGAGTTTCACATGGAATTTCCTACATGCAAAATTGTGCAGCATCTTACAAGACCTTGCACACTATTATATCTAGCCCAGTTCAAACATAAATGAACATATGGAGTGAGGGAAACAAGGGATCAGAAAAGGAATCCCCCACCTGAGTCTCATAACTGAGTGTACTACTGTTTGGACTGGATCCTGACTACATACACAAAACCTACTGAACCATACAGGGATTCTCAAAAAAAATTTTTTTAACAAAATCACTTGTTGGAGCTGAGGTTGCAGCCTCCTCCAAAAAAGAATATAATCACAGACAGGAGCCACCTATTATTTCCACAAGGGTCCTGTTCATTTTGTGGTTAGTTAAGTCCTTGTTTCCCCATTTCTCTTTTTAAATGATGTCTGTGTAATATGTAGTAAGGAACATCTGGAATATTGTAATAAAACTCTGGATTGTATGATGCCTTTATCAACTAAATGTATGATAAGCCTGAAGAAAAATGATGGATAAATTTAATGAAATGCTATAGTTCTTTTAGTAACCAACCAAAGGTATAGCCCCGAATTTGTGTACACTGGTTTTTTTTTCTCTATTTGCTATTAGGATAATGTACAATGCTTTTGGAGGGCATGCCCATAAGACTCCTACTGATGTTTGTTTAAGATTTGCACAAAAAAGATGCTGGGGGTATCTCAGTTACATGGTCAGATGCATGACCAGGCCAATGACTGAGGCACATCCTGGCACCTTATCCATTAGTCACAATCAGTAATGACAAGTTAGATAAACTTAATAGTAACACAAATAGGATTCTGAGGCCCCATACCTTCATAAAAGACCAGTCCTTTCCTAGAATTCTGCTCCATTCTTCAAGAATGAAAGCGCGGTGCCAAAATGGCCAACGCGCTCTTTGCGGGCCCCCACCCCCACCTGGACTCAGACATCCGGGTGAGTTAGGGGGCGTGGCCACCCCTCTATAAAAGGGGTGGCCACGAGGCAGCGGAGCTGCCATTTTGGATTCGCGATGGAGAGGAGAAGTTTGAGAAAAGGGGTAAGTTGACTTTGGTCACTTTGGCGGGTAGCACTGGTAAGGTAAAGATTTATGACCCATAGGTATCCGGCAGGTTTGCAATTGACTGGCCAACACTTAGACAGGTACAGGGGAAATAGGTTTGGCCGGTCAAGGACGAACCAGGCAAGGGTGATGGCAGGAGCTTAACAGCCTGCATCACCTTGATATTTAACGGATACACGTCATAGGGTGGGGTCAGTAGATAGTTTATTGACTCCGGTCAACAATATGTTTGTGTCAACAAACAAATTGATACAAATAGTTACATGTAGCCAATTGCCATTGGCATTTTGGGAGGAACCTTACCAGTGTTACTTCGGCCTGCTTGCCTTAAAGAATTACAATTGGATGATTACACCAATTGAAAGTTATAATTCGGACTAGGGCATTATTCAATAAAAGTGGCCCGATGCCTTTATCCATATACCGGTGTCTGAGTCTTTCTTTGGGGGGTGCGCCTGCAAAGAGACTCTGCAGCTTTCGTGTTCAGGGAATGAAGAAGCAGACACGTGAAGTAGTGAAATTCAGCTCTTTATTAGTGGGGTTTGAACACAGTTTGGATGGAACAAAACTCGGACTTATATACACTATAAACAGTAACAGTAACAATAATACAACAAGCCCATTGGCTAACAGAGTGTGCACATTTTCGATCCACTTATTTGCATAAGAATAGATACATGAGAAAAGATACATTCTGCTCCTGTCAGAAAACACAGTTAACATACATAACATTCTTCCCCCCTAGGTAAAAACAAAATCCTTTAACCAGGATGGCGGTCTAGTTTCCCTTCTGGATCGGATGCTTGGCTGAGCCGGCTAAGGGGCTCGTAGGATGGGCAACCCAACTGAAGTGACGGATTGACTAGAGGGGGAGGATTGTAAACCCAAATTTAAGCCTCATTTGTCAGATGGAGGAGCAGGGGATCGCTCAGAACCAAAATCTAATTCTGTGGACGAATAAGACAACTCAGGGTCCCTCCTGTGTGTACTAAGACTGGAGGGCAACTCCAAACAAAATTGGTCTTCATCAATAAAGGAATCCAGAGTGCTAGGCTGGGACAGTGTAGGGTAGGGGTACACCTGGCCGGAGTAGGGGAGCATTCCACAATTTCCCCTTGAAATTGGTCCCTAGAACACACCTCTGGGTCAATGTTGGCTGGCTGCTGACTATTACCTCTGCCCCCTTGGTTTAAACAGGTGGGGGCCAACCCTAGTGTTGAGTGTCTGTATTCGTCTTGTGGGTCCAGTACTCTGGGTCTCAATTGATCCGCGTGCCTCCTCCAGATCAGACCAGTGGATGTTTTGATTGTGTAAGAAACAGGACCAGTTTAATCGATCACAAACCTGGGGACCCACGTAGGGCCACCAGCTGCATAATTGCGGCAATGTACAGGGTCTCCGGACGAGAAACCCTTCTGGTGTTGGATTGCTATATTTGTGCCTTTGTCCTCTACCCTAAAGGGATCCAATCTGTCCAGCAAGGATGACAGTTTCCTTCGCTGGAGCAATTCAGCAGGAGACAGCCCTGAGGCAAGGGGGGTGAGCCTAGATGTGAAAAGAAACTGGCATAACTGGAGCTCCAAATCCCCTGCAACCATACGCCGAAGCGCGTCTTTAGTTGTGCGCACCTGCCACTCTACCTGGCCATTGGTGGCTGGGTGGAATGGGGCGGTAGTGATGTGCCTAATTGCATTACTTTCCATGAAGGATTGGAATTCTGCAGATGTGAACATGGACGCATTGTTGGACACCAGCACATCTGGAAGTCCAAATGCTGCAAACAGCCTTCTTAGCTGCATTATCGTGGTGGCTGAAGTGGTATTAGGCACCCTAATCACTTCCAACCACTTAGAGAATGAATCCACAACCAACAAAAATAGGGCACCCCTAAATGGATCTGCAAAATCTATGTGCAACCTGGACCACGGGCCCCGAGCAGAATCCCATTCCCAAGAGGGAAGATGGGATTGCTCTGGGTGAGAGGATTGACAACTGGCACAAGTGCTGACCATTTGTTCTATGTCTTGGTCCAGTTGAGGCCACCAAAAGTAGCTACGGGCAAGGACTTTGGAATGGAGGCTCAGAGGAGCCAAGAAACACCTGGGAGCAGCCAGCGTGGCTTTAAAACAACAGCGCTGGGACTGACCCCCGACCCCCCCACCGGACTGCTTCTCTGTCTGTTGGTTCGCTCCCCAGCCCGGTCGAGGCTCAGAGGTGCCAAGAAACACCTGGGAGCAGCCGGCGTGGCTTTAAAATGCCAGCGCTGGGACTGCCCCCCCACCGGACTGCTTCTCCGCCTGCCGGTTCACTCCACGCCTTTCTTTTTACCAAGGGGATGAGAAGGGCAAGTTGATGACGGTTGGACTCTGCTCATTGCAGTCGGATTGACTCCTGCCTGCAGGAACTTATCCCCATCAACTGGTGTTGTAGAGTCATTGGAGTCATTGGTGAGAGCGTCAAACTTGTTATGAGTGGGAAACTCCTTGATCACTGTTTTAAGATCATTACTTGCAAAGAGAGCATCTATTTTTGTCTGATTATCTGTCACTGAGAGCTGTAGAGAGCTAGTAGACTGTGTTTTTCTCCTCTTCTGCTTCAGGGGTGGTGGTGAGCTAAGATCCTGTTTCTTTCTTTTCCTCATTATCCTCCAGTTAGTCTCTTACAATCAAACAGGGGCAAAAAAAATAGGCTCCCAGATAGAACAATAAGTTAAAAACTGTACATGAATAAGTAAAAATTTTCTGAGCTAAAAAGCTTGGTGAAGGAATGGTTAAAAGCTGTGTTCATTAAATGTTTAAAAGTTCATAGAAGTTCATTAAAAGTTAAAAAGCTCATAGAAGTCTCTCGGCATTTTACTCCTTAGTTTGATGAGAGGTAGCCGAATGTTCATTTGGCCAAGCACACAAAGTCAAAGGAAGATAAAACTGATAAGCATTCTAAAATGCGGCATTAAAATATAAACAGTCTACTAAAGTCATTCTTGTTTTGAAGGGAAAAAGACAAAACAAGATTAAAAGGGGAAGGAGGAGAGAGAGCAACTCACAGCCTCATCTCCTCCTCTGGTGACACTTTGGTGATGGACATTTTGTGGTGATGACTCTTCTTGGACTCAGGTGCTGGAGTTCTTTGTTTTTGCTGTCAACATACTTTAGCAATGTGCCCTTGTCGCCCGCAGTTGTGGCATTCTGTGGTGCAAAAGGGGCACTTCCTGCGGTCATGCCGGGCTCTGCAGCCATCACACTTGCAAAGGAATTTGTTCTCCCAATCGTCACGGTGCTCTCGGTGCTTTCGTCAGACCGCTCGGACTTCTGCCTCTGCGTCGCTGGACTCCGATGAAGAGGTGGAACCAGGAAATGCTGAGGAGGATGAAGATGAATTTTGCTGAGCTTGCACAGCTGAGTCGGTGGCACTGGTGGTGGAGTGGCGATGCTGGAAAAGCTTGATGCCAGACTGTGTGGGCATCAGACACTACGGCCTCTTCTAGGACAGCCTTGAAAGTTAGCGTCTTCCTGATCATGAGGCGACATTGAGCATCTTCGTCCCTCATGCTGGCCAGCAGACGGTCCCAGAGTGCTTCTTTGATGTTGTCCCACTTGCATGGGGCGGCAGCAATGCGCAGAGCGGTGGCATAGTCTGCAATGGACTCTCCAGGTCGCTGCTCCCTTCTGTGGAAGGCCACCCTGGCCAGGAAGATCGAGACCTCTGGCTGCAGGTGTTTCCTCAGTGCGGACATGATTTCTGCGAGTGGCACCACATCCACGTCCCTTGGGAGAACGAGGTGGGTTGCCAGTTCAAGCGTCTCAGAACTGCAATGAGCGAGGAAACAGGAGCTCCTCTGGTCTTCGTCGGTGATCTTCTGCGAGGCCATTGCATGGCGGAATCGGCATTCGTATGTTGCCCATTCCTCTGGATGTGCTGGGTCAAATGGGCTGGTTGCTGCTGTGTGGGGACGCCATCCCACCTTCATCGCCAATTTTGTGTTCAGGGAATGAAGAAGAGGATGAGTGAAGTAGTGAAATTCAGCTCTTTATTAGTGGGGTTTGAACACAGTTTGGATGGTGTAAAACTCAGACTTATATACACTATAAACAGTAACAGTAACAATAATACAACAAGCCTATTGGCTAACAGAGTGTGCACATTTTCGATCCACTTATTTGCATAAGAATAGATACAAGAGAAAAGATACATTTCGCTCCTGTCAGAAAATACAGTTAACATACATAACAGCAGCAGAGAACTATCTCCTAATAGCAGAATCACAGAGAGGAGAAAACCCAACCCAACAAGATGTACTCATTTACTTTCTTACAAAAAAGTAAATGCCTGATATTCTTTTCTTTGTTAAAAAAATTCGATTTTTCAAAAATAAAACCTCCAATTTATGGAATGGTATGTGTGCTTCCGTATCCACAATTCTGAACACCAGGGAATGGCCCAATATTGCTCCAATATATAATGTCCACCTTGCCAATAGGAAAAAGGATGCCAAGCCAGCCTGAAAATGGACAACACAAATGGCAACAGCCACGATAGTCTGCAGGATACCCTCTTTGGCTCAGTTATTGAAAAACTGATGAAAAATTAAAAAGCCTCTCAAATTTTCCTTGTTTGGTGCCACTTTGGCGTCCAATTACAAATTTATTTATTTTTTAATTTGAGTTATCCCATTTTTTTGGAATTGCCTTCTAGATTTGCTCTGCTGCACAATAAGATAGCAGCACAATTGTGGTGATGGCTTCTAATGGCACAGATATTTTAGAAGGTCCTAATTACATTTGAGGGACTGCGATGGCTTACAGGTTAAGAAGCTAAACTTGTTGACTGGAAGGACTATGAGGCCCGAGTGCTGCATGACAGAGTGAGCTCTCATCTCTGTCCCAGCTCCTGCCAACTTAGCAGTTTGAAAGCAAGAAATTGCAAGTAGATAAATAGGTACCACTCTGGTGGGAAGGTAAACAGCATTCTGTGCACTCCAGTGTCTAGTCATTCCTGCCACATGTCCATGGAAACATCTGCAGAAGCAGATAGCGCTGGACCTTTGGCTGTAAACAGAGATGAACACTGAACCCTAGAGTTGGATATGACCTTGGCCTAATTACATTTGTCTTACCTCTTCTCACACTCACACTCACAGTGCACAGTCACAATGAGAAGAATTCTCTTGGCAACATCTCTTCTAATTTTAATGTATTTATGCATACAGAATCTGTTGACTCAGCAAAGAAAAATATACTGTCCACTTCTGCTCAATACTGAAATTTCTCCAGTCTACCCAACTTTAACCAGTCTGCAGGCATTAAAAAGGGAAGCACTTCCAGTCAGGATATTTACTGCTGTTGTGTGCAGCAGGACTGACCAGTACTCTTGGTATCCTTGACTTCAGGATGTCAAAACCCTTCCTGCACTCTAGAGAGTTCTGAGAAGGAACTATTTTCCAACAGAGAAGGGACAAAGTTTATCACCACAATTTGTCCAGTCACTTGTCTCCCTTGGATACAAACTGAGGGCTAGGAAAAATATTTTATAAGAAATAGCTAATTTCCATATACAAGTAATGAACTAATGATGCACTCTGCGAATGAGTAGCAGTTGCATGTGTTAAGACATCAAGAAATGAGTTGAAATCTTTTTTTGAAATAACTACTGAGTTTAGTCTATACATATTTCTTTGGAGTATTTTTTGCACTGCCTTTTAAGAATGCCTCAGGGAAAACAGATACTGTATTATGAAATTCAATGCTTGTATAAAATATAATATACTGTACCTCTATTTTGAAAATATCTGCCCATTAGTATTTTTAAATGCTCAAAGTGCAGGTAGCTAAATAAGAGGAGAGTTTTCCCGGGTGGGTGAGTGGGGATTTCATAAATGCTTACTACCAGAAAGTTCTAACCCTGTTACCAAGAGAAAGCTCTTTCCAGAGCATCAGTATTCAATTGCAAAAGGCTTTTCTGAACAATAAGATCTTCAGTGGAAGGACAACAGGAAAGAGACCAACACAGTGTCTCTTGCAAAAATGCTCATAATCTGAGATAGACCACAAAGAAGACCTTCTTCTCATACTTCCTTCAAAATCTAGGAAAAAGACATTTACTGAATGTCTGAAAGCCTGTGCAAGATTGTATACGGCAGTGATGACCAGCCTTGGCACTCTAGATGTTCTTGAACTTCAATTTCCAGAAGCCTTGATCACCAGGAGTGGCCATCACTGGTATAGGACAAGCCAGGCTTTCAGATAGCCTAGAATCGATGTTGTACTGAGCTGAAGGAAATCAGTAATCAATTGCTTGTTTTAACGGAAGTTTAAAAGCCAACAGCTATGTTTGTAAGAGGAAAAACTAAAAGCCATGTAGACACAGGATATAGTTTATCAAACTGATGTGGAACCAAGTAGTTGTTGGCAATGGCAACATCCTTTGAAAATAGTCAGCTATAGACCAGACCACATATGCTGACTAGGCATTTTATAGCATCTTTCCTGTTTCAAACTTAGAACAAAGATTCTGCTGATTATGCATTTCTATCATCTTTCCTGTGTTTAACAGAAAGTAAGCCACCTGAGTCAGGCTTGCCTGAGTGGGTGGCGAACAAGCTGAAAAATTAAATTAAATTAAAGGGTATTGTAGACACAATGGGCACGGGGCTGTGTGGACTAAGGAGGATGGTGGAGGACAGAGGTGCCTGGAGAGCGATGGTCCATAGGGTCGCAAAGAGTCAGAATCGACTGTGTGACTGAACAACAACAAAATCCTAACATGGTAAGAATAAGTGATTAACAGCTAATGTGGTCTAATATTGTCTAAAATGAGATTGGAAAGAATATTGTAACACGGAGGGGGAAGCTCTCCTCTCTTTTGCTCTTGTCTTTTCCCCTCCTTTCTCTCTTGCCCCCCAACTGCTTATTTTCCCCTCACTTGATGTTCTCTCTTTTTGCTATACTTTGAATAAAGTTTTAAAAACCACTCTGTTTCTCTTTAATTCCACTGAGCCAGATATTTTTCTTCCAGTCCCCCAACATGCGCTCAGAAAGTACTGTGAATTGTCCCTAGAAATGGATGAATATTCAGCGAAGCCATCAGATGCTCCTTTTAACTAGTCCTAGTAACAGTTCCGGAGCATGTGAAATTTCTAAAGATTTTTCAAAAGCTCATATACAACTTGTAAGAGAAACTAAAATAGGCTGCAACTATTACATTTCTGTTGACAGATCTGATATCTTTAGGAACCTTAGCCATTTAAGATACTTCAGGAAATAAACAGTAAGTATCCCATGATATCATGCCCTGCCTGCACAATGGGGGTGGCCATTTTGTCACAACAGCTTCAAAGGAGGCAGCCATTTTGCTTCTTGAATGCCCTTGGGGTGGATGCCACATGAAATGGTGCCACAGGCCGGATCCAGCCCATGGGCCTTAGGTGGGAACCCCTGATGTACACCATAACTACAGAGCAAATATTTTGTAATTTGGCTTTTTAAAAGGTGTTGCTGAAACAGCTCTAAATTAAAGGCCTTCCTACACCAAACATTTTTCAAAAGCTTTACAGTTCGGTTTTGCTATCTTTGCAAAGATTGATTTCAACAATAAATGTGGAGCATCATGTATAACAATACTGCTTTACAATTTCTTATTATTTGTAATAAATCATTTTTATATGTTGCTTCAAATACTGGTTTTCAAGTGTAAAATCAGCCAACATTGAAATGCTCTGTGATTTTAATATGCAAACCTCCTACTGAGATGATGTCTCATTTTAATTATTGTTTCAGTTTAATGGGTTTTCATTAAATTAGAGGATAGAGCAATTACCAGGGTGAACTGCTAATGTTTCAAAGGTAAGATCTCATGGCTCTGCAACAAAGACAGACCTGCAACAGAATGGAGGAAACATATTGCAATCTAGTAAAGGGTAAAGGTCTCCCTTGCTCAAAAGCCAGTTGCTCAAAAGCAGAGCCTGGAAAGGGTCACCATAAGTCAGAATCTACTTGACAGCATATGATGATCATGAGGATTACTACTGAAGCAGCAGCAAAAATGAATCTGTGCATTCTCAAAAGAGAGAAATATACAAGTAGGGCTAAGAAATCAAAAGATCTGCTTTGGAGGCAGTACTCTTAATATTAATTCTTCTTAGGAATTAAGCTGGTTTGCCAAATCAAACCATGGTCTGTAATTTGATTTGATACAAATCAAAGTCTGCTCACTTGCATACATCAACACACTGGTTTTATATCAAATGGAAAATATGCCTTTAGCAGTGTTCTGTTTCATGCTTAAAATGGCCAAAACAAAAATCATTATTCAGAATCATGAGTGAAATACATCTGTCACTCTCCAATCAGAGGTTTAATCTTTAGTAGCAAACATTTGGGAACAAATTTCCCTACTATTTGGGGATTGCATTCATTTTTCATAGCTCTACTAATTTAAATGTTTGATAGAAACGTACATATACAAGCTTTGAATCAGCATTCTTAATCACATGGAACTGCTTGTTTAGGCTTGCTTTTGCATGCAAATCAGAAAAGTAACCCCCAAATCAAATCCCCCTGAGGCACATGGCAAACTGATAAATGGAGGTAGGAAATACATATACAGAATGACATTTTCATCAAAATAATCAGTCTCAGTAGGCACCTGAAAACATTCATTCTATTTTTTTCACCTGGATGTGTCTAGACTTCTTAATTTGGGAAAAGTTCTATTTTTTGTCTCAGCAAATAACAACCTGTGCTGCTTGCTGATTCTGGAAAAGTGTGTTGCTAAGTCTGATCCTTTGATTATAGCACATTGGCCATCTGCTCCAAAACATATGTGTGTTTTCCTGCTCCATGATGACTATATACATTAGTTTATTACCCATAGTCTAAACCAGGGTGAGCAGGCATCTTATAGTGAATCAATGGTGTAATGCACAGCAACTCTCTTCTTAAACCACAAGCCACCAGCACCTACAATATATTGACTAATAGATTTTATCTATTTTTATGTCACCTTTCTTCCTCAGAGGACCCAAGGCATCTCACAATCAATTAAAGCTATATAATAAACACAATTAATATATTAAAAATATAATAAGGTATTGAAGGGGTCTAAATATATATGAATACAGTATTATCACTACAGTACTTACAAACATAAATGCACTAATGTATAAACATATAAATGTAGGAATCCCTGGCTGTCTTCAAAAAGGTGGAAGTGACTTACGAAGACGAGGCCATCAAAACTTGGCCAAAGATCAGCCCTATGACTCATCTTCCCTAAAATAGAGGGTCACCTAATTTCCTGTTATTGCAAGTTGTGTTCATGAGCACATGTTATGTTTATGAGTATATGTAATCCCACATGACTGCTTGCACCAATCAGCACCTTCTCCACCCCATTTCCTGCCTTGTTATTGTGCAGTTAATAAAACAAGCTGGGAGGGCTTTGTTTTCGGAGATCTCTCTCCAGCCCCAAGAAAAGTTGACTCTGGGTCTGTCTGTGTTTGTCTGTTTGTTTGTTTGTGCATGCATATTTGTGATCTTTCTGTGTGTGAATCCATCGGGGAGGCTGGTGTGAAGGCCTCCCCTGTTACAACATATAAATGCTTTTTTTCTAATATAAACTAGCTACTTTTGCTTCTGTAACTTGCTTGCGCTGGGCACTGGAAGGTCTTTGGAATGTGGTGGGAGGTAAGAGAGATAAGGGGGAGAAGGGAGTTTTGTGAACAGCTAACTTCCGTGATGGCGAACCTTTGCACTCCAAATGGGTGCATTTTACTTCCACTTCCGGGAGCGACGAGGGCAGTGCAGGCTGGATGAATTGCAGTAAACCCATTCGTGTGGATTCACAGGGGGCTTGGGCTTCTGGGAATTGAAGTCCAAGAACATCTGGAGTGCCAAGGTTTGCCATCACAGGCTACCTTCAAGAATGGAAAGCAGGCATGAACTGGTTCTGCCTGTCCTTTGTGTTACCCTTATGGTGACTAATCATGGGGCCAGGAAAAAGTATAGAAAGAAAAAGGTATAAGAGAGGAATTAATCTTTTGTTCTGTTTGCCATCCCTGCCTGCATGTTCATGGAGTGTCATCCAGTTTCTTTGCTCAGCTGATTAAAGAACTGTATCGGATCTCTCCTTGTCTAATTGTAAATTGACTTGATATCTGACAAGCATTGGTAAGAAGGGAATAGACCTCAGACCCTCATCAGCATTGTCTCATTGTCAAATGATACTGAAACTACCTTTTAGAAAGATTTAAAAACATATCCAGTCACTTCAATAAAGGTAGCATCCCATAATGGTCCTTACTTAACTTGGTCAATTAAAATTTTGCCTTCAATCAAGGTAGGTAGAATGACAAGATGGAGGGGGCTAATTTGGCTTTCCAGGGAATGTATTTCACAGCCAGAGAATAACGATTCTAAAGGTCCTCTCTTGCATCTACCTGTATACTACACATGCCTTTTAAGGGTGATGAGACCAAAAGAAGGGCCTCCACAGAAGATCTTAGAAGCCAAGAAGACTTGCATGGGGTGAAACAGCAGTATGTCCTATGTCAGTTAAAATAAGGTAGTGGCAAACAATTAATAGTAGAATTTGCTAATTCTACTATTAACTGTTTGCCCCTATCTTATTTTAACTAACATAGTTCAAATGTACATTTATCATGCTGAAAAAAATAGGATGCCTGTCTCCACAATTATAAGATAGCCCTGTGGCAAACAGAGTCATCATAACATTACATTCTTCCTGTTTTAGTATGGGTAAGAAATAAAAATACTGAAGCTGCCCATTTGCCTAACAACGATGCAGTCATTCCACTACCTGGAGTCCTTTCCCTACATAATGAAAGACCAAGGCAATTTTAGCTATGCTAATTTATATTCTCAGTTTTTCTATAGTATCCTACTACACTCCCATTGCTTCAGGAAGTACAGTATATGTGTGCTCAATTCTAAGTGTATCAAGTGCAAACTACTATTGCAAATAGTGTCACTTTTTCTCAGTATTATGTGGGTGTTTTTATTCATTAAAATTGCTTCAGAAATACTATACATGGCAGGATCCACTCTTCCATTTTGATGCTACATCAGGTATTGCTGTAGGCCTGGTGGCAACATTTCAAACTAAGTGGGAAAATTAAAAAGATCTAGAAAAGAAGCAACCTGTTGCAGGATTAAATTAGATGTTTACTCCTTTGCCAGCTGAAACGCTTGAGAAGTCACAGCATCACTGAAAGCACATCATCTGCTCTTAAATCATGTGAGCTAATCAAATTACATGCCTTGTTAACTAATTAGTTCAGGAGCTACTGATTGCAAGGTCTTTCCCACACTTGATTGTTATTGCCCACAAGGTGTTATAATGTTAATACTCTCTAAATAATGTTGCATCTCTTGCCTTCAGCCTTTTGCAAGAACAGTTAAAGCAACATCATTTAATAGTATACATTGAGAAAAAGAAGTCAACTGAGCTGAAAGCAATATGCAGGCAGCATTGGGAGAAGAAAATGATTTGTAAAGATCGTTACAGATTTACTGTCCTTCTGGCAGAACCACTGTCCGTTTTAGAGATCTAATTTTGATTACGATAAACATTAGTGTCATACTAAATAACAAGGCATTGAAAATTTTGTGAAGGCCAACATAACAGATATTTCCCTCTCTGAAGGACATTTTCAGATAAATATAAAGTTATAATACTGTAAAACTAAAAATTCTAAGATTATCCTCCCTAAAAATGCAATTCAACATATTGCATTGGGAAGTACATTTATGAAGAACTTTGACATAAAGATACTGAGGCCAGCCTGTATTTTTTTAAACAAAGTTCAAACTTAGGTAATAGCTGTATTAGATCACTGACAAAGACTGGTCCAAGCCAGGCTACTGTCTGAACAAAAAGGATAGACTAGATCATGTTTCCTTGGTTCCTTTGCCCCAGTTCAAAAAAACAAAACCTCCCACTGCTCACCAGTGGGTCTAAACAGGTCTAACTTCTCACCCAATTTTTAGACATTTTATTTCCTTCCCTAGCCTCATGTTTGATACTATCTCCTGCTTGATGAAGAGTTCTGGCAGATCTTCAACACTGTTTTTGTGACTTGTTAGTGGTCCAATTATGACATTACCCAAGCTGAAACTTTTGTCTATGAATCACATCGACACTTTTAAACTCTGCTTTAGCAATGAGATTGGATAAAGAAGCATAAACCTCCAGAATATACCTTAATTCTGAAACATATGCTTTACATCAGGAGTTCTCAACCTTTTGAAGCTGGGAGCTAGGTTACACTCCCTCAGACAGCTTTGGGGGCCAAATGGCCATTTTGCCCTTCCTCCACCACATGGCACTTCCTGGTGTGGTGGAGGCAGTGGGGGACCACATGAAATGTTGCTACAGGCTGCATTTGGCCCATGGGCCTCAGGTTGAGAATCCCTGCTTTACATGGTCACACACATTCTCTCTTTGTTTTATTAATATTGTTACACAAGTTTTGAACTGTTGCTTTCTTTCTTTCTTTTCTTTTCTTTATTTCTAATACAGTGGTACCTTGCTTAAAGAGCATAATGCATTCCACAGGATTGCTCTTTAAGCGAGTTTGCTCTTTAAGCAAAACACCATTGTAAGAGACCAATTGTGACTTCTGGGGGGGGGGGGGATTGTGAATCTTGATTTAGTTGTTAAGCGAGTTTTTGGTTGGTTTTAGTTGTTAAGCAAGGCAACCATTCAGAGAAAATTCTGCTCTTTAAGTGAGTTAGTCTCTAAGTGAGGCACTCTTTATGCGAGGTTTTACTGTAATTGTATACCACCTGATTTAGTGTCAAAGCACAATTCACAGCAATGAACAGAAAATACACATCAAATATAAGTAAAACTTTAATAATAAATATTACAAAAAGATCATAAAACAATATCAGATCCCAATTATTTATTTATCCAATATACTATCAGGAAGATCTTTATTATGATCTGCCAATATACCACAAAGTAGAGAGCACACTCTCAGCATCTGAAGAATGCTTCACAGAACACTTCACAAGAAAGTGCAGAGAAGTCATGGCTGAGAATGAAAGGGAAAAACTGCTGGCTGATGGACAAAGGCTTCACATTTTCTATCGCTGATAGAGATAGAATTCTTAACAAAGCGACTCCCCTACACCTTGAAACAGACACCCATAACGAGGACATTAATAAACTGGAATACTTGGAGAAAAAGCGTATTCGGATTGACTTACACTCCTCGTTTCTTCTAGAATATTACAAGGCTTCCATTATACCCAGAGGCTTACGCATGCCAAAGGGTCCCACATTGTTTGCCAATAAGAAAGATTTTTTGGAAAAATGGACTTCAATCCTAGATAGATGCTCCTTCGACTTGATATTACTAATAATAGACCAATGCCACCAAGAAATTGAACTTATAGATAAGGATATTTCTAATATAAAAGAACTGTTGACTGCGTCTGCTACTGGAGGATCCCCTTATAACATTGCTGACATGGAGAACAAATTAAAGACATTTAAGGATGAGATTTTAGCATTTAAGAACAAGAAATTAAACAGAGATAGAAGCGACTACCAAAACGAACGCATATATCGCTGGCAATTTAGTAGACGTACTCCTCAAAAACAAGTGACTTGGAGATGACCAATTGAGTCAACAGACTATGAGACGACTGACTCAGACCTAGCAGAGTCATCGGCAGACGAGAAAATGAGAGATCCCTATAACTTTCGTACTAACCGCTACAGACCAAGAACTGCCACGACGGGTGCTCCCAAGACAAACAGCAGGAGCAATTTTTTAGAGCAAAGACCCCAGAGACGTACCAAGAAGAAGTGACCCTTAACCTGGTCTTCAACCTGTCCAGTCGCATTCTAACGACAAGGGAAACACAACTGCTAAACTTAGGACTGGGGTTCGTACCCACTCCGCACTACTTGCCGTTTAAAACTTAAATTTACATCTTCACACTAATTAGATTATTAAAGTTGAAAGCTTTCTTTAAAGAACCTTTAAAGAATCATCGAGCACACCTAGTTTGTTTCGTCCTCGGTCGACCTTTACTCCGAATATAGAGTATCCATCTATTGAAGTTTTTAAAAGGATAGTCACCCGGGATATCGCTATTGCGGAAGCTCAGTCCAGAAAAACTTACAATTTAACTCACGAGGACATGACATTACTCAAAAATCTAGGGAATGACCCCAATATCGTCATAAAGGCAGCAGATAAAGGAGGTGGGATAGTTATACTTGATAAGGAAGATTATCTCAAGGCAGCCTGGTCGCAACTATCGAACACAGTTTGTTACCGCAGTTTGGATCATAATCCCACTGCTCACATTACAAATCTACTTACGACAATTCTACAAGAGGGCTTGGCAAAGGATTACATTACTGAGAGCACATTTCGCTTCTTATTGAACAAATTTCCAAGAGTGCCAATTTTTTATCTGCTACCAAAGGTACATAAAGTTCGAGCAGCTGATGATGTCATCCCTTGCAGACCTATAATCTCCGCAAATAACTCCCTGCTGGAACCGGTAGCCAAATACATTGATTATCATATACACACGTTTGCCACAAACTCTTCTTCATACGTTAAGGACTCAGCCCACTTCATCCAGATGCTTGAAAACTTCACAGTACCATCAGATGCAGTACTCCTCACCATGGACATCACCTCTCTGTACACCAACATCCCGTTGGGTGAAGCACGAACCCTGATGGCCCATGCGCTAGAGACCCGTACCGCCAATCAACCACCAGCAGAATTTTTATTAGATCTCATAGACACATGTTTTGAAAACAACTTCTTTAGGTTTGACAATTCATATTTTTTGCAGACACAAGGAGTCTCCATGGGCTCAAACTTTGCCCCATCAGTAGCCAATATATTTATGTGTAACTTTGACAATACTTTCATTTTAGATCCAAGGACCAATCCTTTTTTCACCAACATCATCTGCTATAAAAGATACATAGACGATCTATTTTTCGTTTTCAAGGACTGTACCAGCATAGATAATTTTTGCACCTGGATGAACAGCCTACACAGCCAATTAAAATTTACTCATACTATGAATTCAGCATCCTTAGCATTTTTAGACCTCACAGTGTATATTGAAAACAACCAGATACAGACAAAATTATATCACAAGCCAACAGACCAGTTCGCGTACTTACAATATAAATCATTCCATCCACACCACTTAAAGGCTAACATACCGTATAGTTTATTGCTAAGAGCAAAAAGAAACTCATCCAAACACCAAGACTATATAAGAGCAGCTGAAGACATTTCTACCACCTTAGGTAAGAGAGGATATCCTGGTAATATCATTACCAAAGCACGGACCATAGCTGACTCACGCAGCAGAGGAACTTTATTCAGAAGCCACACAAACCAAACAAAAGCACAACAAGGACTTTTTTGGTCACTAGACTATACACCATTGGCAAACAAAATTAAACAGATTATACACAGACACTGGCATATACTGGACACAATACCAGCATGTCAGCAGAAACCGACAATAGGCTTCAGGAAGACACAGACGATCGCCAGCCTTCTTTCTCGAGCCGACATCTCCTCACCGAATAACAGGCATTTCACCGTTACTCATGGCCACCATCAGTGTGGACACTGCAAATACTGCGTCCACATGATATGCTCCAAGTTTGTTAAAATACCGTCGAGTGATTACACTTTAAAACTCACCTCGTTCTCAAATTGTAACTCCAAGGACATTATTTACATGGCAATATGCCCTTGTCAGTTGGGTTATGTAGGACAATCGAGACGCCCACTCAAGATACGCCTCGGAGAACATCTCTCACGAATTAGAAATCGAATCACTACCGCTCCTCTTGTAAATTTCCTTGAAAAGCAGCATAAACTGAGTGACCTCAAGATAATCGTCTTAGAAACCTTCGTTCCAAACAAATACCAAATCAAGGACACAGAACGCACTCTTTTGCAAAGAGAAGCCTTTTACATTCACCGGTTTAATACCTTAATGCCTTATGGTTTAAACACAGAATGGGAACTCTCGTCATTCTTATAATTCTAGTAGTCATTGTAACTCGTTACTTACCAAGATTAGCACATTGGCCTCTTTAACAGTCTTTGATAACTGTCTGACGTTGTTAGATATTTGCTAAGTTGTATTTTAATCCACCACACATGCAAGCAAAAGGTTGCCTAATTGGACTACCGATTAATCACACATGTGATTGTCTGCAATAAGGGTATATAGGGAGTATCACTTTGCATGTAGCTAATGCAGGCACACGATATAAGACTTCAAGAGGTGCGAGACGCGCGAGAAATCCATATTAAGGTATGCATGCTGCCCGTCACATATATATTACTCTACTTTGATTGATATTTGAATGTTAACCCAGCCTTTGTACAAATGATAGATGAAACGGCATTGGCTGGACATTGAAGCCATACAGTGTTAACTGAAGTATGCTCCAGTACAAGCTATGCAAGTTTTAATTTACACAGAGGATTACTAAGTCAAAATAAATAATGACTGATCCATTTTTAAAACTGTAATCTAGCATTTACCTGATCTGTCTCTGGCCTTGTGCAAAATACACAAACCAGCATCCAGCAAGCAGGGCTGGCATCAGAAATTTCCGGGCCTGTTATGCAGGGACCCCCACACACACACATTTTGGCCATGCCCCTTGGGTTTTCTGTGCATGCATTGTTTGTTTGCGCATGCACAGATTAGTGGTTTCTCGGCACTGCCGGGGCCCCATCATCTCTGGGCCCGGGACGGGAGTCCTGATGGTCCCCTGCTGATGGCGGCCCTGCCAGCAAGGATCTACTAACAGAACTATTTCCATGAGAGATACTGGAATAGTGGGTAGGAAGTGAATCTCAAAATATGTTCCCTCAAAAATATTCTTCTCTGAACAATCTGTGTCAGAGGATCCACTGGTGACAAGAAGGCTGTCAGGAGAGAAGGAGCAAGCACATCATTTTAGCAGATGGCCACTAGAGCAACATTTTATTTTGCCCACATATTATTTTATTTGCCTTTTTTAATACAACTGAAGTTTGGAATTTATTATAAGTGGTATTAGCAAAACAGCTACTCTGGGTAGTTTATACAAATAAAATGCAAAATGTCTTTTAAAAAAAGCAAGTTAAAATTCTCCTTCTTTCGTGTCCCGATCAAACCCTGGATTGCAAAAATGAAGCTACTTTCTTGGCTTTGTCATTGGCCAAACGTAAGTCCTCATTGGTGCATGTTTCTGGCAGTAATCTGCAAACCAGTAAATGAGCTAGATTCTGTATCCTGAAAGAGCCTCTATGAAGATTGTGAATACAATTGAGTGTACCCTGGGTGACAACCTTGTCAGCTAATCTTTCTAACACCTGATCAAACCAAAGAATGAACTTCTGCAGGAAGTCCATGAAACTCCATCTCCTTTTCGCTTTCAGAAAGCAAATTAAAACTTTGCTGCTCAGAGAAGCTTTTGGTGAGCCTTCCTAATATTTTTTAAAAAATAATAATAATATTTTACTGCCTGCAGTGTTGCTGTCAGTTTGCACTGCCTATTTTAACTTGTATCTCTTCTTACAAGTATTTTAACTTGGTGAAAATTAATGATACAATATATTTTGGTAGATATTATAGGAGCTAATTGGTCACATCAAATGATACCTTATGTAATACAGTACTATAAATGCTAGGCTGAGATGCTCTGGGAGCTTTTGCCTCAAAACTTCAATGTTCTTGACACAAGGATACAAAAGACCAAAGGCATGGAAATATATGGTTCAAGCAACCATAATTTATCTCTTAGCATTAGTGCAATGCAGAGAAAAGTGCTATTAGTCCTACTTAGAATGAGTTAAATATTCAAGTGTGCTTTCAGTGACACAGTTTCAATATGACACATGCAAACTTCATATCCTCAGAATAGTGCCAAATATATTTAGTATTAAAAGTGTAAAGCTTGCAGACAGATGAATTTTCAGATATTTAACATTTCACAAGACATGGAGAGCTGATTCCTAGACTCTGAGGAGTACAAACTTTTCCTTCTGAGAATTTATTTGAAAGTGGTGTGTGTGTGTGTGTGTGTGTGTGTGTGTGTGTGTGTGTGTGTGTGTGTGTGTGTTTTAGAGCCAGTTGCATTATCTTAAACTGGCTAGATGGCTCATTGAGTTAAGTATCTGACTGTGGAGCCAGATACAGTGATACCTCGTACAATGTCCAAACTTGGTTCCAAAAGTTTGGACTTTATACGGATTTGGACTTTGTATGAGGCATGCAAAATCCTAGCTGTGATGCCTCATACAACGTCCAAATTCTTGCCACGATGCCTCATGCAACGTCGTTTCCATAGAGATACATTGTACTGTAACAGCACAGACTTCAGGGCAAAGTCAAGGAACCAGACAGGAAACTGACAGAACTTTAAGAAAACATTGTCTAAAGGCTAAAAACATTACAAAAACATGTCAAACAACCCTGATTGTCTAAGAACCTGAAGAATGCTGCAAAAATCCCAGGAATGCTTCTAAAAATTCTGATTAAAAAATCCAAAAAAAATTCAAAATTGTGCTCAAAACCACTCCTAAACACTCTTCACCTCATGCAAAACCCACAAGAGCAATGCAGGCATGTGTCCTGCCTTTTATACTGCCCAAGTACAATGCAACCTGGGAAAACCCCAATGCCTCATACAAAGTGTTGTATGAATCCGATGTTGTATGAAGCAGACTTTGTATGAGGTATTACTGTACTGGGAATTCAGTTCCCCATTGTGCATCCCAGAACAGCAGCCCATATTACCTTGGGCAAGTCCCAGCATGCCCTTAGAAGAAGGGAAGAGCAAAGCACTTCTAAGTAATCTGTATTTTTTTTTAAAAAAAACTGAAATGGGTCAACATATGTCAGAATAGATTTGATGGCACATAATTATTACTATGATGTTTTAACAAACAAATGCAAGTTTTAGACATCTTGAACTAATTTTACTAGCTTGATTCTTCTGCCATCAATAGCTCAATATCCACAATGTGTATCAGGCACAGCAGGAAGATTGAAATCAGCATAAAAAACCTATATTTGCAGAAACTTGTATAGATTTTCTTTGCTTACTGTGAATTTACTGCAGCATGCATAATATAAATATAGTTCTTGCCAATGGTATCTTCACACATGAAAAATTACATTATATTAGTGTTGTGTATGTAACAGTATTACTTTAAGAATGTATGAATGTAACCTGACAATGATTACAATGTAACCCAGCTGTTTAAGGAACGCGAGTAAGCTGCCCATAGAGGGCAGCTGCGAGTGTTCAGCTCACATGGTTCACATTCCCAAAATCACCGGCAGCCGCGGGAACCTTTCCCGCGCGAGGATCACCTGGAGAAGATGGGCGTGACTCAGAATGACGTCACGCCGGTAGCAGCCAATGAGCTACTGTGCAACAATATTCAAATATATTTACTGCAGTATAAAATGAGCTGTACCTCCGCCATTACCACATGTTCATCCTGACCATCATGAAATAAACCTGTGTTTTAGCCCCCACTGCGGCTCCTTCTTTGTCTTCCGTGCAAGACACTAAAATTAGTAACCTAAACAGTTGCAAATAGTAGTAAATAAAGACAAACTCCAATCTGACTTTATTACCTAACTGTACTGTACTGCAGGACGGAAATGAGCTCCTGTCTTCGTCCCAGCTCCTGCCAACCTAGCAGTTTGAAAGCAAGAAATTGCAAGTAGATAAATAGGGACCACTTTGGTGGGAAGGTAACAGTGTTCTGTGCGCACCGGTGTCTAGTCATGCCTGCCACATGACCACAGAAATGTCTACAGAAGCAGACAGTACTGGCTCTTCGGCTTAGAAACAGAGATGAGCACTGCACCCTAGAATCGGATACGACTGGCTTACAAGCAAGGGAAACCTTTTCCTTTACCTCACTGTACTGTAGTTAAAAATTGTGAAGATCCATCTACTGTGTAAGAACTGCTTACTGTCACCATCTGAAGTTTTGTATTCAACATTATTGTCATACTGTGTGTATTCCTATTTTTGAATATTGTTTAGATATAGTGTGCTAAATCTAATCCTAAATCCCAAAAAGAGCAGACTGACTGAATCAATGGGGTTTTCCTATACATGTTGATTTGCCAAGTGTCAGGCATCCAATTGGCTCATTCTAAGTGGGAATAACAACTGAATTTTGCACATTATGTCCTAAAAACTAAACAATGGCTTTGGGGTACACAGAAACTGCCTCCTCAAAGATTGTGGTATTTTTGAACCACAATCAGGCATACCTTTGGCAATGGCTACTTTGTGTAGACTAATTTTTCACACACTAGCTCAGGCGAAAGGAACCATGGAATGAATTCATCAAAAGGTGGCTTCATATTGGCATTTTCACATCTGGCCTAAACAGAACAATGGCTTTTATACATGGAGACATATTAATAATTTCTCAACATAACTATATAATTTGTGTGTGTGTGTGTGTAAAAACATCTGAGAAAACCAGCAATTTATTCAAGTTTCTAAGGGGAGAGTTCTCAACCTTTTCAAGCTGGGGGCCGGGTCACACTCTTTCATTCAGCTTCAAGGGCCAGACAGCCATTTTGCCCTGCCTGCATGATGGGTGTGGCCATTTTGTCCCAATAGCTTCAAATGCATAGCCATTTTGTTTCTCAAATGTCCTTGGGGAGCACATGAAATGGCACCATGGGCCAGATCTGACCCATGGGCCTTTGGTTGTGAACACCTAGTCTAAGGTCTACCTTACCTTTGAAGAAAGGCCAATAATCTTAGTCACTCAAAATATCTCGGTTTAGGAAGAGATATTGATCTAAACATCTAAGAAGAGCTTATTCAAATTCAACATATGGGCAAACTTTAGCAACATGACAACTCGCAGATATAACAAATGCTGGGCGGAACAACACACTTGACTTTATATATGTTTTTGTGTCAGAGATTACTCTGGGTTGAAATGATTTTTGCAGGGGATGCCCATATGAGGCTCTTTTCATGTCCCTTATCGTGCAGTTCTCAGGGAATCAAACCAGGTTCATTGATTGACATCTACAGGTGGGGAAGATGATCCCAGTCTGGAATGCTGCAAAATGATTATTATTATTATTTATTTAGATTTTTATGCCGCCCAATCAGGTAAACCTGACTCAGGGCAGCGTACAACAGCTAAACCATATAAAAACAGATTTAAAAACCCCATCACCCACCCACATCACCCACCCTACTACCCCTCCCCCCTATTTAAAAGAATAAAAGGTAATGAAGGGAGTCAGAGTGAAACAACCGCATAGAGGGAGGGACACTAACTGAACACCAACTGGGCACTAACTGGGGATACAACAACAGGCTGGAGCCATAACCCCATTAAGACCCCACACCTGCCCTGCCAGCCACGTTTTCAGACTTTTCCTGAATGGTAGCAATTCTGTCTGTAATCTCAATTCTGTTGGCAGGAGGTTCCAGAGGGCTGGTGCGGACATGGAGTAGGCCATTCTCTGAGTGCCAGAGAGGCGGGTCCCTCTGGTTGAAAGCACAACTAGGGAGCCCCTCCAGTGCGCCCTGGTTGGACAGGCAGACACTCTCGGGACGATGCAGTCTCTCAGGCATCCTGGTCCACTGCCATATAGGGCTTTAAAGGTCAAAACCAGCACCATGAATTGCACCTGGAGGCAAACTGGCAGCCAATGCAGCTCATGGAGTAGTGGGGAGGTTCAGGCATAATGTCCACACTCCATCACCACCTGTGCAGCTGCATTCTGAACCAGCTGTAGCCTCCGGATGGTCATCAAGGACAGCCCCATGTAGAGCGCATTACAGTAATCTAGTCTGGAGGTGACCAGAGCATGAGTGACCATGTGTAAGGAATCTTGGTCCAGGAGTGGGCGCAACTGGCAGATTACTCGAAGTTGAGCAAAAGTCCTCCTGGCCACGGCTGCCACCTGCTCTTCTAGCAGCAGCAGCAAGTCCAGGAGGACCCCCAAGTTGGTTCTCAGTCAATGTGGACAACATGGAAATAGACTGACCAGTGGTCCTATACAGAGTAAGGAAACTTACCACATTCACATTTGGACTCCAGGACATACTACATCACAGTGGGGTAAATCATATTTTGGAGCATTAGAAACACTGCACACTAAAAAACCTGACATAACACAGTAAATAGGTATATAACAGAAGTGAATGGCAAATACAGACAATTTCCTTCTGTATTATGGAATGCACTTCAGGTGGCAAATTAATCTGGTTTTTTACCAAGTAAAAGCTGGTTGAAGCCTTACAGGGAACATTAATTTTTATTCTTTCTGAAAAGTTTCAGCTCGTACTTAATTTTCACCGCAGGAAATTTGCAGGCATTGGTTACTACATTATGCCTTGATTATATACGTCTGCAACTTGTAATACTGCATAATGGCTTCTAACTATTTTATTCATATTATTCAAAAAAGGTGCTGTCAGCTAGGACATATTTGAAACTTAGCTTCCTTTAAGAGTAACAAGTTTAATGTGTAGGAGAAAGTACACAGTAAAGAAATGATTATGTGGAAATAAATAACTGCCAAAGATACAAGACCATGTCTTATTTGCAAATTTAAAAAAACCTAAAAAAAAATTTAAGTGGTGTTTTCTTCTATTTTTCTGACAGAAACCCAAAAACATTTCCTATATGAAAAAAAGAAATTTATATATTTAAGATACTTCCTACAGACTCTTTGGGATCAGACTGTGAAGTGCACCTGGAGAAACAAGACCCATAGCTTGAAGATACCATGTAGAGCAGGGGTGGCCAACCTATGGCCCATGGGCCAGACCCAGCCTGCAGCACCATTTCATGTGGCCCCACACCACTCTTGCTACTACCGGAAGTGGACACATTTATGACAGCTGTAAAATGTGCCCATACATGCATAAACGTGCCCCCCCCCCTGCCATAAGTGCTGCTGTAAATGCACCCACGGGCTACTGTAAATGCGTTTATGACAGTTGTGGATGCATTTTACAGCAGCATTAATGGCAGGAGGAACCACATGACCAGCACACTCAGTTGTCTGAGGGGCGTGGTCCAGTCAACGGCTTGAAAAGTTTGGGACCAGCTGAGTGGAGATAAGAACTGAAGGCCCTGCAAATATCATTGATTCTCAGTTCTCATCATTTCAATAGTGGTTGGGACTCCTGGGACTCCAACAACAACTGGAACATAATGGGTTCCCTACCTCAACTATGAAACAACCATGAGGAGGCAGTTGCCCAAACTAGACAAGTCCTCAAACACTAAAGAGATAAAAAGACTGCACCTGGATTTCATCCCATCAGATTTATATTTAAAATAAACAAGTTCAGTGATGGAGTAGGACAGGGATTCTCAACCTGTGGCCTGTGGGCCAGATGCGGCCCAATGCACCATTTCATGTGGCTCTCCACTGCCTCCACCACCCAGGAAGTGTCATGTGGTGGAGGAAGGGCAAAATGGGCGTCCGGCCCCCCAAGCTGTCTGAGGGAGTGTAACCTGGCTCCCGGCTTTAAAAGGTTGAAAACTCCTGGAGTAGAAGTAGAAATGCACCTGGGAATTTTGAAAGGAGGGGGGAAACCCAGCAAAAAAAATGGGGGTGGGGCGGAAAATTGTGGAAAATTGGGAAAATACTATTTCTTTGTAATTTCTGCAAGTTGCATTCAGATTTTTTTATTTTATATGTGTATAAACAGTACAAGAAATGCATGTTTGGTTAAGAGTAATATGTAATAAAATAGGTTTTTCATATATAAGAAAATAAAAAATACTTTTAGCACCCATGAAACATCATTCATGAAAAATTTCCACAAGTGAAAACATTTGTGCAGCACATGGTTTAATTTTGCTATTTCATTACATAATGAAGTTAAAGGCAATGGAAGATCTTCAGTCAGATGCTAAGACAATTATCAAATTTGTTAAGAAACATCACATCATTTAACAACATTCATGAGCATTCAAAAGGAGAAAAGTAAAGGGGTCTCAGAAGAATTCTGCAAGAACACTGAAACTGCCATCTGTTATCAGATGGGGGGTGGGAGGGGGGGGGGGAGAGAATAACAATAATGCTGAAAAGTCTCCTGGACAGAAAAGAAGCTCTACAAGCAACTTTCATTCAATGTTGGATTGGGGCCGCAAAGCGGCTGTTGGGTCCCGGAGGAGACTGGTCAGGAAGGAGACACGAAGCAAGATGGAGCGAAGACCAGTGATTTATTGAGGGAAAATCATCAGTATATATTATGTTCAAGGCTGCGTCAGAAAGAGCTGCGACCCACATGACATGTTTACACAGGTTAATTGGGAACCTCTCTCGGGGAAGTTAATTAACTAAATTAAACACTGACAGGGGAACTCCATTGTTCCAAGCTTACCCAAGAGTAAACATGGCCGATGTTGGCGTTAGGGCTTGGGGTAATCCGCGGGTGCAATATTACCTATTACCTAACTGATTAGTTAGACATTCAGTTTCCTCCTGCTCGGACTGTTTGTCAGGTCAGATATGGGTGAATCAATCTATGGCTATTAATCCGCTCCCCAATTTCTGTCCCTTCGGAGCCAATGGCTCAGAGTGATCTCACAAGTTATGGCTTCTGTCAGGGACAATATACCAATTGTGCTCGCGGATCCCACAATTCAAGATGGTTTTCCACTTGATAAACAAATAAGGAAGATTGTTTTGGACAATGATGTATTCTGGGCTCTTGTAAAACTTACAGCTGCTCTTCTGAAACTACTGGTATAGCAAGAATAAAATCTGATAATGCACGTTTGTCACAGATACCTGAAATGTTTTCTGAAATAACAAGGAAAATAACAGGACCTAAAGGACTGTTAGTAAAAACATCCAAAAAGATTTTTGGAAATAATAAGGGAAAGAATTGTTGCAGAGATATTCATTTTGCTGGAAATCTAGTTGATCCATGTTTCCAAGGAAAACACTTATCAAATGATGAGGTCTCCAGGGCAATAGAACTCGTAACAAATAATTCAGAAGAAATGGGACATGATCGGGGCAAAGTCATTACAAACATAGCAGAATATAAGGCAAAGATGGGTTTTTGGAGCAAGCAGTTTTTGTGGGAAAGCGTAGAACAGACTTCACCACTTGCATGGTGGAAGGGTCTCTGCAAAAGTCAGATCCTTAGTGGTGTGGCCATAAAACTGTTATCTATTCCCCCGATGTCAGTGTCTTCTGAACATATCTGGTCTGTCTATGGGAAAACATACACTACGTCCTCATACCCAAGGTGTCCTCATACGCAAGGTGGGCCAGAACTGGGCCAGGGGCTGGACTCACAACACTACGGCTCAAAATCATTTGATGAACACAAAAGTCAATAAATTAGTGGCTATCCATTCCCACCTACTTCTGGAGGAAAAGAAAAGTGGCAGGTATTCAAAAGAATACAGTAGTGTCATTACAAGTGAAGCTGAAGAAAGTGCAAGTTTTGACTCATCTAATGAGTGTGAAAGTAATTAAAATTGTAGAAGTTTTTGGGAACGTAAAGTAAATGTAAAAAAAAACTCATTACAGTACTTTGTAATCCTCTACTTACTCACTGAATTTTGTTAGTCTAAAATTTCCAGTTATACAGTAATTATTCCATTAGTTCCGTTAAATGGATTGTTGTATTTCTTTATTAGTAAAAGAAATATTTTTACTTCATTAATGTTATATGTAAACCTCATTTTGTAACGTAAACTGTGGAATGATTTTGGGAACTACTATTTATTTATTTAAATTAATATGCCACCCCCTCGCCATTGGGCAACTCCGGGCGGCTCCACAACATAGGACATAAACAACAAAGACATAAAACCATCATAAAAAGAAAAAAGAAAAAACCCTCCTAAAAACTTTAAAAAACAGCTCAATTCAGCTATAAAAAGCACCAATTAAAATTATAAAAGACCCACCCTCCCCCCATCAGTGCAAGAGGGATACTTTTCTTAGATGAGCCAATGGGTGGGGGCCACTTCCCCATCAGGCTCCCATACCTGCCCCTCCAGCCAGGTTTTGAGCCCTTTCCTAAAGGGCAGCAATTCCGTCTGTATCCGAAGTTCTACTGGCAGGAAGTTCCATAAAGTTGGAGCAGATACAGAGAAGGCCCTCTTCCTTGTGCTAGAGAGTTGAGCCCCTCTAGCTGATTGCACATTGAGGGAGCCCCTCTGGTCCACTCTGGTTGGATGGGCAGACACTCTCAGGGCGATGAGGTCTCTTAGGTATCCTGGCCCACTACCATGTAGGGCTTTGAAGGTCATAACCAGCACCTTGAATTGCAACTGGAGGTACACTGGTAACCAGTGCAGTTCCTGAAGTGGAGGCGAGGCGCGGGCATACTGCCCGCACCCCATCACCACCTGGCCCACCGCATTCTGGATCAGCGCAACCAATGCCATCTCAGTACCATATGCAGGTCTGAATCTGAAATAAAATTCAAATGAATAAAAGAGAGGACATTTTTGGAAAAATGTTTTTTGAAATGCACTTATTTTTCCCTGCACACTCGACATGCTTTGCTTGTGCAAACTTCCCTCCTTTCAAAATTTCCAGAAGGTTTACACCTCTAGCATGTGACTTATGCGAGTTTACAATTCCATGTGGAATTGTATGCTCCCAGGCTGCTAAAGGTTTTTCTTTCAAAATAACTCACTTCCCCATAACAGGAGAAATGTCTATGAGTAGTACTTAGGGGTTAACCTGGTGTTTTAGAGTTTGTCTACACTGATCCTCCCTGGCCAAAATAGAGCTATTGAAGTCAGAGGGAGGAGCAAAATGCTATGTGGTGTGATCCCTGCATCCGGAGAGCATTTTGCTCATCCAATGAAGATTTTATGCCTGAACCTGCCACTGATTTTAGATAGATAAATCTTTATTGTCATTGTCCTGCACAGAACAATGAGATTTTTTTTTTTGGGGGGGGGGGGGGGGAGGACACTTATCAACCCAACAAAACCTAAACAAAATACAACTATACAAAATTATCAACATACCCCCACCGCACATTTAACCCCTTAAAAGCTCTAAATCCCTAAGGCTCTAAAAACTCTAAAAACTATATACAGAAGCTCCCTCATAGACTGCATTGCACTGCATTCAAAGCCAGAACCGCTTTTGGGTAGAAACTATTTCTCAAGCAGCTGGTCCTGGTCTTTATGACTCTATACCTTCTTCTAGAAGGCTGAAGCTGAAAGAGATCATTCCCGGGGTGCGTACTATCTTGTGCAATCTCTACAGCTTTCTTATAACACCTGGTGGCATAGATTTGATCTAGAGTGGGAAGAGTACGCCCGATTATTCACTCCGCAGTCTTTATGACCCTGGACAGCATTGTTCTTTCCCTAGCTGTACAAACCATACACACAGACCATAGGTTAGCACACTTTCTATGGTACAGAGAGTACCATAGATTTGACTGCTGGAGCCCAATCAACAATGGATGCGGGAATAAAAGATACTTTTCAATAGATGGGGCAAATACTTTCCCTATCAGCTGGAAAGTGGGCTGCACTCTGTTCTATTCTATTCTAGCCCCAGCGTGCACATACACTAGGGATGGGATAAAATACAAGAGGACAAATAGTTGATCCTCTGATAGTGTGGGGGTAGGTGGAGGCAGATTAGTCCAACTGACATGTTTGAATGATCAGACCAATCCACTCCCAACCCACCTTCAAAGAGAGGATTTTATAGTCTTGTAGGCAGTATTTGCAGTGACTCAAGGGACTGCAGTGGATCAAGTGGCTAAGATGCTGACGGGAAGGCGGCAGGTCAGCAGTTGGATTCCTGAGTGCTGCAGGATGGAATGAGCTCCCATCTTTGTCCCAGCTCCTACCAACCTAGCAGTTTGAAAGCAAGAAATTGCAAGTAGATAAATAGGAACCACTTTGGTGGGAAGGAAAACAGTGTTGCGTGTGCTCCAATGTCTAGTCATGCCTGCCACATGACTACGGAAACATCTGCAGAAGCAGACAGTGCTGGCTCTTCAGCTTTGAAACAGATGAACACTGAATCTTAGAGTCGGATACGACGGGCTTTCGAGCAAGGGAAACCTTTACCTTTACTAGGCAGTCTCTAAATTACAAAGAGCTACTTAGAGGTTAGGACTGCAGTGGCTTAGTGGTTAAGAAGCTGAGCTTTAAAACATTTTTCAGTAATTAATAAAAGTGATTAGTGATGCTGTCATCATCATTATCAACATTACCATCCTTATGAAACTTTTAGTTTCAAAGCATTCAGTTTGACATTAATTACAATGGCATTTTATTATCTTAATCGAAAGCAAGAAATTGCAAGTAGATAAACAGGGACCACTTTGGTGGGAAATTATTTTGGGGACATGAAAGGAGCTAATTCAGCCGTCCCCTGAGTGGAGTTCCTCCAGCAAAAATCCTTTCAATCCAGAAAGCATCTTTGTGTGCGTCTGACGTGATTTTTTTTTAAAAAAAATCTTAAAGTGGTTACCGAGAAAGAGTGTACATTTCATTCTTAACCATAGCAGTTTTGCTTACTGCTAAGAGAAATGGGTCTCAAAATCAAACTTCTCCCATGTAATCATGGCGGCAAAGAGTCACTCAATAGAGGTTCTCATGTGCATAATTCATTCTGTTTGTTAAGAGTACCAAAATAATATAATAAATAGCAACAGGAAGATCCCTAGTGGCTGACTGGTTAAACTGCTGTACTGCAACCAAAAGGATGTGAGTTTAATGCTGACCAGGGTTCAAGGTTGACTCAGCCTTCCATCCTTCCAAGGTTGGTAAAGTAAGGACCCAGCATGTTTGGGGCAAATGCTAATTAGCTTGTGAACCACCCAGAGAGTGCACAGAGCACTATGGGGTGGTATATAATTATCATTGCTTTGCTTTTGCTTTGCAATATAATTAGCACTAAAATAAGGTGCCCCGCCCCCTCAGAAAGAGCATTTCCTTAATTAATCCAGAACTCTGTGAAAAACTCTATCATCATAAAATCCCTCCATCCATTTTTTCTGTCTAAGTATTTGGACACTCACTCTGTAACTTGCATTGTAAGAGATATATGCAAATTGATAATCATCATTAGTAAAACAGAAGAACATCCACTTCTACTTCCATTATGTGACTAACCATTATATATGAGGAAAAGAAAACACTGCAATCTACATACTGTAGTTTCAAAACTGCAGTGCCAGGCTACTAGGTAAAGGCCACCCTTGCTTGGAAGCCAGTCGTATCCAACTCTAGGGTGCAGTGCTCATTTCAGTTTACAGCCAAAGAGACAGTGTTGTCTGTGTCTGCAATCATTTCAATGGTCATGTGGCAGGCATGACTAGAAACTAGAGTGCATGTAATGTTGTTACTGTACCTTCCCACCAAAGTGGTACTTATTTACCAGCATGAAAAGCTTTCAAACTTCTAGGTTGGCAGGAGCTGGGGCAGAGATGGGAGCTCACTCCTTCATGCAGCACTCGGGTCTCAAACTGCTGACCTGCCCAACTTTCAGTTGTCAAGTTCAGCATCTTAACCACTAAGCCACCACAGTTCCTTGCCAGGCTACTGGCAACATATATTTGGGGGTGGGGGAATGTGGCATAAGACTTTGAGAATAAGAGTTACTTCTAAGCCACAAGATCAGTTCATACAAGATACTGGGGGAAAACTCCCAAGACTCAGTGTCTATTTCTAGCTCTGGTGGAAAGTCAGAGACATCTTCAATGTGATTCCACTGAGAACCTGGGAAAATGGCTTATCTTGGAGCACATTGCTGAGAATCCCCAAGCCAGCTAACTGACCATGCTGACTAGAGGAGTGTGGGATTGATAAAGTCCCTCTGTTGTTAGTGGCACTATGGAAATCCAAGTGTTGTGGGTCAACTGTAGTTGAACTGTAGGGAACAGCTGTAGTTACCTGCAATTCTTGTGCCATGTTTGTGTTCTTGCCAAAGCATATGGAGAACTACACTTGCAGCAAGTGCAAGCTGGTTGCACTACTAGAAGAGAAGGTCCAGCAGCTAGAGGCCCGCATATCTAACCACCAACAAATTAAGGAGCTTGAGCTGTTCTTGGACAGAGCGGAGCAGACTATGCTGGACAAAGAAGTGACAGGGCACAGTTCTGAGGGAGAAGGCCCTTCACTAACTCAGGAGGGAGATGGTTGGAGGAATGTGACTCAAAGGAGGAGAAGAGTAGGGGATCACTCTGAGAGTCTGAAATTACAGAATAAATTTGAGGCTCTTTCCCTTATCACACCTGATGAGGAACACACAGAGGAACAACTGGTTCCACCTGATGATCTCTCCTTCATCACACTTGATGAGATCCAGGAAGATGAACAACAGGAACAAACTGAGGTTCTCTCCCTTAATATGGTTGATGAGGTGCATGTAGATGAACAGATTGCAGGAGAGAGGCTCCTTGTACTAGGCGATTCAATAATTAGAAATACAGAGAAATGGATTTGTGATGCACATGATAACCGTATGGTGACTTGCCTGCCAGGTGCAAAAGTTGCAGACATCACAAGAAATCTAGATAGATTGTTAGAGAGAACTGGGAACGAGCCAGTTGTCATGGTACACGTTGGTACTAATGATGTTGGGAAGGCCAAGCGGTCTGTCCTGGAAGCCAAATTTAGGTTGTTAGGAAGAAGATTGAAGTCCCGGACTTCCAAGGTAGCATTTTCAGAAGTGCTGCCTGTCCCTCGCGCAGGACCTACCAGGCAGGCAGAGCTCAGAAGCCTCAATGCGTGGATGAGGCGGTGGTGTCGAGAGGAGGGCTTCAGATTTGTCAGGAACTGGAGAACATTTTGGGACAAGCCAAATCTGTTCAGGAGGGATGGGTTGCATTTAAACCATGATGGGACCAGATTGCTGGCACTCAACATCAAAAAGGCTGCAGAACAGCTTTTAAACTGATAACTGGGGGAAAGCCGACAGGAGCTGGGCAGCATCCGGTTCGGGAAAGTGTGTACTTGAGTAGTGAGGAGGATGCAAAAATTACTGAGCAGAGCAAGGAGCTAGTCACCAGCACTCTAGCAGAAGGATGCAAGAGGCAGTCTAACAATGCAACTAGACTCAAAAGACTGTATCAGGAAAGCATATATAAATGCTTGTATACAAATGCCAGAAGCCTCCGGAACAAAATAGGGGAGCTGGAATACTTAGCAATAGATAAAAATATTGATATTATTGGTATCACTGAAACCTGGTGGACGGATGATAACCAATGGGATACAGTTATCCCAGGCTACAAACTGTACAGGAAGGATAGGAAGGGGCAAACAGGAGGTGGTGTAGCCTTGTATGTCAAAGAAGTGATAAAATCGTATGAATTGGAATATCTAGGTGATTTGGAGTCACCATTAGAAGCTCTGTGGGTAAGAGTACCAGGCCACAAGGATGGTCTAACAGTAGGCATATACTATCGTCCTCCGACCCAAACTCTTGAGGGAGACTGGCAGTTGGAGAATGTTGTAAAGGAGGCATCCAGGAAGGGAAGCCTGGTTATAATGGGGGACTTCAATTACCCTCACATAGACTGGGTGAACTGTTGTTCAGCACATGATAAAGAGATAAAGTTCCTAGATATGCTAAATGATTGTTCCCTGGGACAGATGGTTGAAGACCCAACTAGAGGTACAAGAATCCTTGACTTGATCCTGAGTAATACTCAGGATCTGGTGCAAGATGTTAATGTGACTGATCCAATAGGGAACAGTGACCACAACTCAATTATGTTTAACTTGATCATAGACCGCAAGTCACTGATAAAATCTAACACAGAGACCTTAAATTTTCAAAAAGGAAATTTCCCAAAGATGAGGAAACTAGTAAAAAAGAAACTGAAAGGGAAAATTGAGAGAGTCCAAACACTCCAAGAGGCATGGAGGCTGTTTACAAAAACAATAACAGAGGCTCAATTGGAATGCATACCCAAAAGGAAAAAGGGCACTGCCAGGTCCAAGAGGACTCCGATGTGGCTTACAGGAGCTGTTCGGGAAGTGATCAAGAGCAAGAAAAGCTCATTTAGAAGATGGAAGGCTTGTCCAAATGAGGACAGCAAGCAGAAACATAAATTCTGGCAGAACAAATGCAAGGCAACAATCAGGAAAGCAAAGCAAGACTTTGAGGAGCGTATAGCTAAAAATACTCAGAGAAATAACAAAGACTTCTTTAAGTACATTAGAAGTAAGAACCCAACTAGGAAGGCCATTGGACCATTAGATGACAATGGAAGGCAAGGGATTATTAAAGAGGAAACAGAGATTGCAGAGAGACTCAATGAATTCTTTGCTTCAGTATTCACTGAAGAAGACAGAGACCACATGCCCAAAACAGAGCCTATCTTCGTAGGGAGGGAAACCGAAGAATTAAGCAAGATAGAAATAACCAGGGAGGAGGTCCTTGCATGTCTTGTTAAGCTAAACACTAACAAATCCCCAGGACCAGATGGCATCCATCCACGAGTTCTCAGGGAACTTAAAGATGAAATTGCTGATATCCTAGCCAAAATATATAATCTTTCCCTCAAATCAGGCTTTGTGCCTGATGACTGGAAGGTAGCGAATGTAACACCAATTTTCAAAAAAGGATCCAGGGGTGATCCAGGAAATTACCGGCCTGTCAGTTTGACATGTGTCCCAGGTAAAGTGATGGAAACCATCCTAAAAGATAGAATTAATAGTTACATAGAAGAGAAGGCGCTGCTAAAGGAGAGCCAACATGGCTTTTGCAAGGGCAAATCATGCCTCACTAATCTGTTGGAATTTTTTGAGAGTGTCAACAAGCATGTGGATAAGGGGGATCCAGTTGACATTGTTTATCTGGACTTTCAGAAGGCTTTTGACAAGGTCCCACACCAAAGGCTCTCGAATAAACTTACCAGTCATGGAATAAAGGGACAGGTCTTGTCCTGGATCAGCAACTGGCTAAGGGACAGGAAACAGAGGGTAGCACTAAATGGACACTTCTCCAAGTGGAGGGAAGTAAAGAGTGGGGTCCCCCAAGGTTCAGTACTGGGACCCCTGCTTTTCAACCTCTTCATAAATGATCTAGAGGTAGGAGTAAAAAGCAAGGTAGCCAAATTTGCTGACGACACTAAATTATACAGGGTAGTGAAAACTGTGAGAGATTGTGAAGAGCTCCAGAGGGATCTCTTGACACTGGGGGAGTGGGCAAAACAGTGGCAAATGAGCTTCAACATCAGTAAGTGCAGAGTGATGCATATTGGGGCAAAAAACCCCAATTACATTTATAAACTGATGGGGTCTGAACTCTCTGCGACAAACCAGGAAAGGGACCTTGGTGTCCTGGTGGACAGCTCAATGAAGGTGTCAACCCAGTGTGCCTCAGCAGTGAAAAAAGCAAACTCAATGTTAGGGATCATTAGGAAGGGTATAGAAAATAAGTCAGCAAGTGTCATTTTGCCTCTTTATAAATCTATGGTGAGGCCCCATCTGGAATATTGTGTACAATTCTGGTCGCCATACCTCCAGAAGGATATTATGGAGTTGGAGAAAGTACAGAGGAGGGCAACCAGAATGATTAGGGGACTGGAACACCTTCCTTACCATCTGAGGCTGCAACGGTTGGGCCTTTTCACTCTTGAACGACGGCGTCTAAGAAGTGACCTGATTGAAGTTTATAAAATCATGCACGGTGTGGACAAGGTAGATAAGGAAAAACTGTTTTCCCTATCGCACAACACTAGAACTAGGGGACACTCCATGAAACTTTTGGGTACTAGTTCTCAAACCAATAAGAGAAAGTACTTTTTCACCCAGAGGATTACTGGTCTATGGAACTCCCTGCCAGAAGAAGTGGTGACAGCTGTCAGTCTTCACAGCTTTAAGAAAGGATTAGACAAGTTCATGGAGGACAAGGCTATCAATGGCTATAATTATGGCTACCTAAGGACAACCTCCGGGTTGGAGAGATAGGCAGGATATCTCTCAATGCCATTTCCAGGGAATCCTAAGCAGGTGAAGGCATCTCCTTGGGAATACCCTGAAGGAAATGGTGAGCCACTGTGTGAGACAGAATGCTGGCCTGGATGGGCTGTGGCCTGTTCCAGCAAGGCTGTTCTTATGTTCTTATGTTCTTAATCAGAGGTAATCTCTCATTGTGGGAGGTGGTTGGGCCTTGGAATCCCATAATTCAAAGGTAAATGCAATATCTTTTTCCTGAAGAGATCTACTAGGCCCATCATGGAGAATTTTGGCACTCCAGCTGTTCTTGGACTTCAATTACCAGAAGCCCAACTCAGCACTCCTGCTGATCAGTGAAGGCTTCTGGGAATTGAAGTCTAAGAACATCTGGAGTGCCAAGGTTTGCCATCACTGTACTAGGCATTGGACTTTTGGGGTTTTTTCACTACATCTACATTCACCATGTATTTTCACAGTCAGAATTCTGGGTGTACCTTAAAAATCCAAGTTTTTAGAGGAATTTCAGCACACATACCCGAGGCTGAACACGTACTTCTTGCTCATCGAGCTCTGTACATGGAGGCTCTCAAAGAACTACCAAGATTATTACAACCCCCTGTATTTCCCATGTTGGGCAACTCCCATCACAGTCCTAACTTTGAAATGGTTGCAAAGAAGAACATGCTGTGTCGCAGATTTGTGTGCTGAAACACCTCTGAAAATTTGGAATTTTTTTTTTTTGGCTTCACCTAAAGGAATTCCTGGTGAATTGTGGCAGTTATAGTGAACAAAATCTGAAAATCCCATATCTAATGCCTACAGTTTGAGAATATAATTGCCAATCCCCTACAGTGGCTCAAGTGGCTAAGATGCTGACTGGTAGGCAGAAGGTACGCAGTTTGATTCCCGAGTACTGCAGGACGGAATGAGCTCCCGTCTTTGTCCCAGCTCCTGCCAACCTAGCAGTTCAAAAGCAAGAAATTGCAAGTAGATTAATCGACACCACTTCAGTGGGAAGGTAACAGTGTTCCGTGCACTCCGGTGTCTAGTCATGCCTGCCACATGACCATGGAAACGTCTGCAGAAGCAGACAGCACTGACTCTTCGGCTTTGAAACAGAGATGAGCACGGCATCCTAGAGTTGGATACGACTGGCTTTCGAATAAGAGAAACCTTTCCCTTTACTTACTATCTTTTGCTAAAAACCTCAGCTGCACATGGAGGAGGACAGTGGTGCCAGCAGCTACATTCTTGATTTTTCCTCTGTGACTGACTAAATGTAGAAATGTTGTCTTGGACAGGAGTCAGCAAAGTTCAGCTCAGTAGATATTGTTGATCTGTAAGTCTTATCCACCAATGGTGAGTGCTGGGAGTTGTAGTCTGATAAGGATCATACTTTGCTCATAAAGGAAGGAAACTCAAATTCACATGGCAAGTCAATCTTATGAATAACTAAATTACCTCTTACCTAAACAAGGCCAAACACTGGTTTATTTCAATGACTGAAAATGCTTGTTTGTCACTATTAAATCTGATTCCCTTGGGGTTTGCAAAACAAGTGTTATAAAACACAAAAGAGTCATATTGGAGGTACAGGAAGTGTTTTTCTCAAATGGCATTCCAGCAATTTACATGAAAGAAACACTCCAGGCCGGTCATGACCTTGGACAGAGCATTTCACAGCAATGCTTCCTTTAAAGTACAGCTCACATTTCTTCCTCTGAGGAGACAAAGCTTGCAGCAAATACCTACTGCAGATATACAGTACTTACATTCACAGTTATATTTATTCCACTTTTACCTTATTGTAGGATTTTAATCTACCATGCTTAAATCTTTGTTGACAACAAGAAAGCCTTTGGCAAAGTTCAACCCAGCAAGCTGGTAAATGGTGCAGGTAAGTAAAATTCCTGATTCAAGTGATAGTCCATTTATTGACAACATGTAGTGGCAACAAAAAAAGTGGTAGTGATTCAACAGAGAACATTGAGATACAAAGAACAATATAAGAATGTATAGTTTTGCTACTGCTTTTCAATTCTGTGTCCCAAGAACATTTCTAGGAAAGTGTTCGCAAATTCAAATTACTGCATTATCATCAGGAGAGAGGTTATCAACAATATCTAGCAGAAGGATGCAAGAGGCAGTCTAACAATGCAACTGGACTCAAAAGACTGTATCAGAAAAGCCTATATAAATGCTTGTATGCAAATGCCAGAAGCCTCTGGAACAAAATAGGGGAGCTGGAATACTTAGCAATAGATAAAAATATTGATATTATTGGCATCACTGAAACCTGGTGGACAGATGATAACCAATGGGATACAGTTATCCCAGGCTACAAACTGTACAGGAAGGAGAGGAAGGGGCAAACGGAAGGTGGTGTAGCCTTGTATGTCAAAGAAGTGATAAAATCATATGAATTGGAATATCTAGGTGATTTGGAGTCACCATTAGAAGCTCTGTGAGTAAGAGTACCAGGCCACAAGGATGGTCTAACAGTAGGCATATACTATCGGCCTCCAACCCAAACTCTTGAGGGAGACTGACAGTTGGAGAATGTTGTAAAGGAGACATCCAAGAAGGGAAGCCTGGTTATAATGGGGGACTTCAATTACCCTCACATAGATTGGGTGAACTGTTTTTCAGCACATAAAAAGAGATAAAGTTCCTAGATATGCTAAATGATTGTACCCTGGGACAGATGGTTGAAGGCCCAACTAGAAGTACAAGAATCCTTGACTTGTTCCTGAGTAATACTCAGGATCTGGTGCAAGATGTTAATGTGACTGATCCAATAGGGAACATTGACCACAACTCAATTATGTTTAACTTGATCTTAGACCCCAAGTCACTGATAAATTCTAAAAACACAGAGACCTTAAATTTTCAAAAAGGAAATTTCTGAAAGATGAGGAAACTAGAAAAAAGAAGCTGAAAGGGAAAATTGAGAGAGTCCAAACACTCCAAGAGGCATGGAGGCTGTTTACAAAAACAATAACAGAGGCCCAATTGGAATGCATACCCAAAAGGAAAAAGGGCACTGCCAGGTCCAAGAGGACTCCGATGTGGCTTACAGGAGCTGTTCGGGAAGTGATCAAGAGCAAGAAAAGCTCATTTAGAAGATGGAAGGCTTGTCCGAATGAGGACAGCAGGCAGAAACATAAATTCTGGCAGAACAAATGCAAGGCAACAATCAGGAAAGCAAAGCAAGACTTTGAGGAGCGTATAGCTAAAAACACTCAGAGAAATAACAAAGACTTCTTTAAGTACATTAGAAGTAAGAACCCAACTAGGAAGGCCATTGGACCATTAGATGACAATGGAAGGCAAGGGGTTATTAAAGAGGAAGCAGAGATTGCAGAGAGACTCAATGAATTCTTTGCTTCAGTATTCACTGAAGAAGACAGAGACCACATGCCCAAAACAGAGCCTATTTTCATAGGGAGGGAAACCAAAGAATTAAGCCAGATAGAAATAACCAAGGAGGAGGTCCTTGCATGTCTTGTTAAACTAAATGCTAACAAATTACCAGGACCAGATGGCGTCCATCCACGAGTTCTCAGGGAACTTTAAGATGAAATTGCTGATCTCCTAGCCAAAATATATAATCTTTCCATCAAATCAGGCTTTGTGCCTGATGACTGGAAGGTAGCGAATATAACACCAATTTGCAAAAAAGGAACCAGGGGTGATCCAGGAAATTACCAACCAATCATTTTGACATGTGTCCCAGGTAAAGTGATGGAAACCATCATAAAAGATAGAATTAATAGAATTAACATAGAAGAGAAGGTGCTGCGAAAGGAGAGCCAACATGGCTTTTGCAAGGGCAAATCATGCCTCACTAATCTGTAGGATTTTTTTGAGAGTTTCAACAAGCATGTGGATAAGGGGGATCCAGTTGACATTGTTTATCTGGACTTTCAGAAGGCTTTTGACAAGGTCCCACACCAAAGGCTCTTGAATAAACTTACCAGTTATGGAATAAAGGGACAGTCTTGTCCTAGATCAGCAACTGGCTAAGGGACAGGAAACAGAGGGTAGCACTAAATGGACACTTCTCCAAGTGGAGGGAAGTAAAGAGTGGGGTCCCCCAAGGTTCAGTACTGGGACCCCTTGCTTTTCAACCTCTTCATAAATGATCTAGAAGTAGGAGTAAATAGCAAGGTAGCCAAATTTGCTGACAACACTAAATTATACAGGGTAGTGAAAACTGTGAGAGATTGTGAGAAGCACCAGAGGGATCTCTTGATACTGGCAAATGAGCTTCAACACTAGTAAGTGCAGAGTGATGCATGTTGGGGCAAAAAAAACCCAATTACATTTATAAACTGATGGGTTCTGAACTCTCTGCGACAAACCAGGAAAGGGACCTTGGTGTCCTGGTGGACAGCTCAATGAAGGTGTCAACCCAGTGTGCCTCAGCAGTGAAAAAAGCAAACTCAATGCTAGGGATCATTAGGAAGGGTATAGAAAATAAATCAGCAAGTGTCATTTTGCCTCTTTATAAATCTATGGGGAGGCCTCATCTGGAATACTGTGTACAGTTCTAGTCGCCATACCTCCAGAAAGATATTATGGAGCTGGAAAAAGTGCAGAGGAGGGCAACCAAAATGATTAGGAGACTGGAACACCTTCCTTACCATCTGAGGCTGCAATGGTTGGGCCTCTTCACTCTTGAACGACGGCGTCTAAGAGGTGACCTGATTGAAGTTTATAAAATCATGCACAGTGTGGACAAAGTAGATAAGGGAAAACTGTTTTCCCTATTGCACACCACTAGAACTAGGGGGCACTCCAAGAAACCTTTGTGTACTAGTTCTCAAACAAATAACGGAAAGTACTTTTTCCACCCAGAGGATCACTGGTCTATGGAACTCCCTGCCAGAAGAAGTGGTGACAGCTGTCAGTCTTGACAGCTTTAAGAAAGGATTAGACAAGTTCATTGAGGACAAGGGTATCAATGACTATAATTATGTATACCTAAGGAAAACCTCCGGGTTGGAGAGATAGGCAGGATATCTCTCAATGCCATTTCCAGGGAATCCTAAGCAGGTGAAGGCATCTGAAGCAAATGGTGAGCCACTGTGTGAGACAGAATGCTGGACTGAATGAGCTGTGGCCTGTTCCAGCAAGGCTGTTCTTATGTTCTTAATATCTAAAAGCAAAAAAGCAATCATACTTATATACCACCCCATAGCGCTCATTGCACTCTCTGGGCGGTTCACAAGTTAATTAGCATTTTGCCCTCAATATGCTAGGTCCTCATTTTACCAATTTCCGAAGGATGGAAGGCTGAATCAACCTTGATCCCTTGTCAGGATTGTATTTACAACCTTTTGGTTGCAGCACAGCAGTTTGACCACTGTGCCACCAGGGCTCTCAATACACAAACTACAAAGTAGTAGCAGCTCATAATCTTGATGCTCTGCAAAAGATATCAAAAGGAGTCAGTGAAACAATTAACATGGTTTTAAAATGAATGTTAAGAAAACCAAATTCATAATAGTCATTAAAAAGCAAGTAGCTCAAGCAATGTAAAAATTCACACCATGACAATGTGGTAAATCTTGGCAAAAATGAGTACAGTGTCTCGGAACTAAGGTGAATTAACAGAGGGATCACAGCCACACAACAAGAGTAAGAATAGATATGACCTGAAGCAGGTTTCTTAAGATAAAGAATCTAATATGGAACAAAATTGTAAAATTGGCTTTCAGAATGCAAGTAATCGCAGTTCTACTGAGTGGCATAGAATTATAGGCTTCAACACTGGCAACTGTAAAAAAAAATGAAGAGCCTGAATTGGGGATTTACCACAAGATGCTCAGAATTTCTTGATTAAAAGGATAACCAGTGAAGAAATATAGAGATACGTGAATAAAGAACAAGAAATGATAAAAGACATGAACAGCAGAAAGCTTCAGTTGTGAAACAAGAAACAAATACAGGTTCATTGCAACTGATTTTTTCATCTATACAACAGATGGGGGAATCAGTTTTTAAAAAATCCTTGGCTGCAGAACCTTACAAGATTGTTTTTTGATGCAACACAATATCTCTTTTTAAAGATGCTCCATCCAAAGAAAGTATAGCCATGATTATATCCAAACTCAGCAAGAGGGATAGTAAGAGATTGATTCATATGTCAAAATGTCAGTGAAAGGGGGTAAGCAGAAGACAGATCCTTGAAAACAGGAAACCGTACCTCCAGTTTCTAACATACAGAAACTGTTTATCAAAAGGTCATTTTGACCCCACGAATCTAGAAACTAACCACCATAGAAAATACTAGCATTGTGCATATTTGTGTTTTTCAATTACAGTGGAACCTCGGTTAACGTAATTAATGCGTTCTCTTACAGCGTTCTCTTACATTTCTTACAGCGAAAATTACTTTAACTGAATTTTCCATAAAAATGCATTGAATGCAATTTCCCATAGGAATACATTGAAAACCAAAGAGGAATGCATTGAAAACCAATTAATCCATTCTGAAAAAAAAATCTGTAAATTGAGCCACTATTTTCTCTAGATTTCTTTTTGTTATGCGATTTTTATGCTAACCGAACCATTTGTTAACCAAGGTTCCACCATAAAACATGCTGCCTGTGTATCTCTTTTTCCCATACTGACAATAGTGATTTATATTTTAGCATAATTTTATAGATTTTAGTGCAAACACTTGCAGGTGCTGTTAGACCTTGTAAAAAATCATCACTCAGGAAGTAATGTCTTACATCTGAAATATCGCAGTCATCTCTGAGAAATCTGAAAGATCCAGTGTGATAATAGGATAAGCCATTTACTGCTAACACCTATAGCTGGTAATAACTTTTAGGTGTGAAAATTTTAGAATAATCAGCCTTTCTGCATCTTTCTTTTGTTTTATTTGTATAGATGAATATGGTACAAATTTAATTAAACCCTTTCATGGTTGACTTCAGCAGCAGTCACAGTGCTAAGTCTAAACTAATTGGGAGTGTTATATAAGTTCTTGTCACTTCAAATACTTTAAAATACCTTTTAAAATCTATACTACATTCCCTTCTGAAAAAATTAGGGCAACATCCCTCCAGAAACAAATCTCTAGTGACCTATTTGTTTTTCTGACTTTGCTTAACTTATCCTGGACTGTTGTGCTACATCTCAATCTAGACATTAAAGGGCAGGCGTATACCCTATTAATTCATGAAAGGGAATGTACATCCCTATCTTTATCCATCTTCCCAACAATATTATACTGTATTTTCTTAAAGATACATCCCTACAAATTAAGCCCTTGTTAACTTACTATCTAGGGACTGTGGTGGCTCAAGTGGTTAAGATGCTGAACTCGCTGACTGGAAGGTCAGAGTTTGATTCCTGAGTACTGCATGACAGTGAGCTCCCATCTCTGTCCTAGCTCCTGCCAACCTAGCAGGTCGAAAGCAACAAATTCAAGTAGATAAATAGGTACCTCTTTGGTAGGAAGGTAAATAATATTCTGTGTTGAGGCATGCCTGCCACATGTCCATGGAAACATCTACAGATGCAGAGAGTGCTGGCTTTTTGGCTATAAACAGAGATGAGCACTGAACCCTAGAGTCGGATATGACTGACTTTCGAGCAAGGGCAACCTTTACCTTTACCTAACTTTTTATCAGCCATCATGCTGAATTCAAGATATGTAAGAGGGGAAATAATGTCTATTAGAACAGTTGTCTTCACCACTTGAGAGAGTACCTCTTCTAAAATTATATTAAGCATATTATCTACTAGCATTTATTTGCCCGGCCCTGCCAGGCAGTTATTATGTACGAGTGGGTGGTTGGGGTGATTTGGAGGTGTGTGTGTGTGTGTGTGTGTGTGTGTGTGAGAGAGAGAGAGAGAGAGAGGTTTTTTTCCCCTGAGGGAAGCGTTCCCCGCTGCCCGGGGAGGAGGCAGTGGCAGGGTCCTTCAGCCCTGTGTCCCCGGGCGAACGGGGAGTGCAGGGGTGGGGATGGTGGGGAAAGAGGGGCTCTTCCTCTCCTCCTCCTCCTCCTCCTCCTCCCCCCGGAGCTACAGCGCCGTCTTCCAAGGCTGCAGGGAGACTGGGCTCTCCTCGCTGCCTCGCCGAAGCAGCGAGGGGTGGGGGTGGGGAAAGAGTGGTTCCTGGGCCCCTTTTTCCCCCTCAGTCCCTCTCCCCCGTCCAACTTACCTTTTGCCTACGGCCGGGGGGGGGCTTTTCCCATGGCCTGGCCTTGCTGACTGGGCTGCGGGAAACCCTGCGGGGCTTCGGGGGGCAGCAGCAGGGGGGCTTTTCCTTCCCACGGCCTGGCCTCGCTGGCCGGGCCATGGGAACCCCAGTAGCAACGGCGATGGCAGGGGGTTTTTTCCTTCCCACATCCTGGCCTCACTGGCCACACCGCGAGAGCTCCAGCCGCTAGGGAGGAATTTTCCTTCCCGTGGCCTGGCCTCGCTGGCCAGGTCGTGGGAACCCCAGCAGTGCTTTGGGTGGCAGCGGGGGGTTTTTTCCTTCCCATGGCCTGGCCCGTTTCATCTCTCGGAGGGAAGTTTTCAGTGCATTGGTGAGTTTTTTACTGTGTGCGCTGGCTGCCCCACCTCCTCCGCGTTCACACCCTTCAGTCTCATTGGCTGAGGGGTGGTGCATCGCGTTGGACACTGGGCCTTGTTTTATTTTTCTTGCTGCGTTAGTGGAACAGTTGCCCCACTTGCAGCTGGCAGACTCTTGCGGCGATGCTTGGTCAGTCTAAAGGTAAGTGTAGGCAGCTCAGTTTGGGATGGTTGGGCTGGATGCAGGCATGCATGCCAGACACCAACAGTTAACACACCATTTTATAGGTAAAGATTGTTAGCAGACTTGAACCTGGAACAAGAGATTCAACAAACCAATCTGTGTTGAGTTGGCATCAGTGGAGGGCTCCAAAAAAAATTGCTAACACACTGTAGGCATAGCCAGGGGGAAAGCCCTGCATGGCACCTGAATTAGTAAAGGTTTCCCTGGCTTGAAAGCCAGTCGTATCCGACTCTAGGGTGCAGGGCTCATCTCTGTTTCAAACCCAAAGAGCCAGTGCTGTCTGCTTCTGCAGACGTTTCCATGGTCATGTGGCAGGCATGACTAGACACCAGAGAACACAAAATGCTGTTACCTTCCTACTGAAGTGGTCCCTATTTATCTATTTGCAATTTCTTGCTTTCGAACTGCTAGGTTTGCAGGAGCTGGGACAAAAACGGGAGCTCATTCCGTCCTGCAGTACTCGAGAATTGAACTGCTGAATTAGGACTACTTTATTTCAAAACTTGGATGGGCAGGGCTATCCAGAATTTCTGCTACCGGTTCTGGTGAACTGGGGCGAACCTGCTGATGCCAACCACTGGTTGGCATGCTTGCCAAATGATATTCCAGGCCAGGGTTAGAAAATCTATGGATCCATATATATTGTAGAAAATCAAATCCCAACATCTCTAATCAACATGGACAACAGTCAAACATGAAGGAAGCAATAACATGCAAACCTCATGCATATATATCCTATCTACAAATACTTGGGTTTTCAATAGAGGCATGTTCTGCCTCTATTATGTAAGCACATTTTCTCCAACAGAAGCATTCAAATGTTTGCCATGCCCGTAATTTCTCTCTCGTTACTTTAAGAGAAGAAGAGAGCAATAATGTGCTCCAAATGTACAAACTTTTATACAGGAGGCTTGTTCTTGTTAAAGATATGACAGTCTCAAACGATGGCAGACTTTACATTTTGCAGATTGCTGAATATTCAACTCAGCTAAAATTTCATTTCCATTCCAACATATATTATTGTGAACTTCACTCAATACATATCCAGGCTGAGCAAAAGTAAATATAAATTCAACGCTACACCTATTGGTAGACAATTAGTCAATAATCAAACTGTTTAGCTGAACAAAGTGGTGTTTACTGTCTATTCCCTCTCCACAACTGCCCCAGCAGAAGTGTACTCTTCTAATTTGCCTAGACCCCTTAATGCGAATGTCAAATTGACTTCAGCTTACTGTTCTCCAGAGAATGTGGGACAAGGTTGGCAAATATAATCAGAACTAAGTTTTAATTGGATGTTCTGGACTCTGGGCACAAAAGCAGATTGGGATCAGCTAAAATCCAATACTGATATGCTTTGAAAGCAGTAGACATTTTAAATAGAACTGCAATTTCTCAAGAGCTAACTTGGATATTCAATTCAATCCACATTCTGATTAATCTGATTGGAAGAAAGGGCAAGTGCCCTTCAGACAGAGACAGGAAGCACATATACTTGAGCTAGAAACGAGCTTCAACTTGAATTATACCAGACGGAAATATTTAGTGGAACCTTTTGACTTCAGTAAATTAGTGTGACTGAATCTGTTAACCTCACCCATGTCTTATGATAATTTATAAAGATCTGTTTCTAAACTGGTCCTGAGTTGTACACATTCACAAAATGTCCAGACTCCTCCTGGGTCAAAGGAATCGGGTGACTCGCTACACAGAAAAATACCCCAAATGCAATTTTCCCTTGGTAGTACTGTATATAGATGATATACTGTACCCCACATATGACTTTTTGTTTTTTCTTCACAGACCCATTTTTAAAAACACAAAATGGGTTTTTACTTGCTAGATATGCAGGAAACGTTTGTTTCAAACAGCTTAATTACAATGTAGTCAATTTTCACTGTAGGAAGAAATGAAGAGCACAGTGTGCCACAAAAGTTAACAGAAAATCTAAGTACCCCATTTTATTTTTATTTTTATTTATTTATATTTGTTCAGCCATCCCCTCGCCAAGGCAACTCCGGGCAGTTTACAACACAAGAAACACCCCTAACATAACACACTCTGACAACTCATACATATAGATAAAACATAAAAAATCTAAAATCTCAAAATCTTTTAAAACTCCCCATAACAAAATTGACAGATGGTCATATAAGCCAGCGGGGTAGAGTAGATCCAACAGCAGCAGCACCCCACACCCACTGGGCCAGCCATGTTTTTAAATCTTTCCTAAAGGCCAGCTGTTGTGGTTGGAGGCAGAGGTCCGTCAGCAGGAGGTTTCAAAGGGCCAGAGCGGATACCGAAAATGCCCTCTGTCTAGTGACATGTTGGTACCCATAGAGAGCCCCTCCGGTTCACCCTAGTGGGATGGGCAGATTTTCTCACGGTGACATGGTCTCTTAAGTAACACAGACCACTACCATGTAGGGCTTTAACAATCACAACCAGCACCTTGAATTGCACCTGTAGGGACACCGGTAACCAATGCAGCTCCTGCAGCAAGGGTGCAGCATGGTCATAATGGCCACATCCCATCACCTTGTGGGCCACCACAATCTGCACCAGTTGCAGCCTCCAAATGGTCATCAAGGGCAGCCCCATGTAGAACATGTTACAATAATCTAACCGGGAGGTAATCAGTGCGTGAGTGACCATGAGCAAGGAGTCCTGGTCCAGGAATGGGTGTCACTGGTAAATCACTTGAACTTGAGCAAAAGCCCTCCTGGCCATGACTGCCACCTGCTCCTTAAGCAGGAGTCATGAGACCAGGAGGACCCCCAGATTACACACCAGGTCGGTCTGAGGCAAAATAGCCCCATTAAGTTCCAAAGATGGTAATTCCTTTGACAAAACAGGACCACTTATCCACAGCCACTCAGTTTTGCCAGGATTCAGCTGTAGCCCATTGTCCCCCATCCAGACCATCACAGACTCCAGACACCTGGATAGGACTTTGACAGCCTCGCTAGGATCACCATGGGCAGAAATGTAAAGTTGGGTATCATCAGCGTACTGATGATACCTCAACCCGTGGGAACAGATGATCTCCCCCAGTGGCTTCATGTAGATGTTAAACAAGAGAGCTGAGAGCACTGAGCCCTGAGGCACCCCACATAGGTGGGGCTTAGGGCTGGACTTCTCATCTCCCAGCAACACCAACTGGTTTCAACCCCTAAGGAAAGATGAAAACCAGGACCACACCATGCCCTGTATTCCTATCCCTTGGAGCCTATCCAGAAGGATACCATGGTCGACGGTATCAAAGGCTGCTGAGAGGTCAAGAAGAGCAAGGACGGATGGGTAACCCCCATCCACCTCCTGCCAGAGATCATCCATAAGCACAACCAATGCAATCTTGGTACCATATCCAGGCCTGAATCCTGACTGAAAAGAGTCCAGATATTCCACTTAATCCACTTAACCCTGGAGCTGCTGCACAACTGGTTTCTCCAGCACCTTCCCCAAAAAGAGGAGGTTGGAAATTGGGCAGAATTTGGCCAGTACTGTTGGGTCGAGCGATGCTTTCTTAAGGAGGGGGCGAACTAGCGCCTGTTTCAAGTGTACTGGAAACACACCCTCCCTCAAGGAAGCATTGATGACAGCTCCGACCCAACTCCCTGTCACTTCCCTGGCAGCCTTAACCAACCAGGAGGGGCAGGGGTCTAGTGGGCAGACAGTAGCACAGACAGATCCAAGGATCCTGTCCACTTCATCAGGAACAACATGGTTAGACTATGCTCCAGTCAACTCCTGCATCTCAGTGTTAATTCTGGAGTCAAACTGTGAGTGAATCTGAGCCATTTTCTCTGTCAGATTATCTACAAAATTGTCCACATGCCCCTTCAACCCAGATTCAGGCACCCCTCTACCGAGAAGGGCTGCCAGGTGGTTATCTGCAGAGACAATAAGGGTGGTGAAGTACTGATGCTTCACTGCCTCTATCGCCACAAGGTAGGCCTGAATACATACCTGTCAAGTATCCTGGATTAGCCGGGATTTCCCGTATTTCAGCACTTCGTCCCCCTCGTTCCCGCCGCCATCCCATAATTTTGGATGGCAGGAAAGGGGTTACTGCGCATGCGCACCGCTGCCTCTGATGGCCATGCATGCACAATAACCCATTTCCTGGAAACTTACTGTGCATGCATGGCTGGCTCCCGGATTAGCAAAAATGGGACTTTACAGGTATGCTCTAGCAAGTGTCCGGTCGGAATCATTACGAGTCTTTCTCCAGTGACACTCTAGGCATCTCTTTGCTCATATAGACTCCCTCAGCTCCTCCGTAAACCATGGCAAAGAGCCATGCGTGGAGAGACCATAGTGGCATGATCCTGTCCAAGGCCACCGGGTCTGTGAAGCATAGATGAAACTCATGGTATATTGATCATTTGTGTAAATGTTTAAAAGTAATGGTGGCAGAATGTTACCCTGTGAGAGATCATTTCTCTGATTTCTCCAGTGACTGTGCCTCACTTGAATTGCAGCAAAGATTATTTGGTTTTGAAGCAGAATGGCAATCATTTCTGTTAGCCCATTATTTCTGGTAAGGAGGTCAAACTTTTTGATCAGCAATTGATGGTGCACAGTGTCATATGCCACTGTAAAGTTAACAGATGTCTTATGTCATATTTTTGGGATTTCTTTGCTCACTCAGCAGTTATTAAAAAGTTGGGGGAGCCATTCTTTTGTCTTTTGCCCAAAATGTTTAATTTGCTTGATCTAGTTATTACTGAGTCCTACTGATTTGCCATTCCTACATCTTCTAAATGGATTCTGCAAATATGAAGACAATAGACAGTCCACTGTATTCACTCTAAATATCCCAATGATGTTTTATTTTTTATAGTACATCAGTTGGTCTTCCGCGCCAAGAGCAGTGGGTGTGTTATTTGTTTTGGGTTATATTTTTATAAAAAGTTTTTTTGTTTGGGCTGTCATTCAGTCTTTTCAGTATTCGCCAAGACTTGACCCAGTACAACTGTTCATATTTTCCCATTAAGAGATGGGCAGAAATCAAATTAAAATACGTTGTATTGGAGCATAACTGGTTGACTTCTCTCCAACAACAGTCACAGGTTAAGACTCAAAGAAGACTCGTAGAAAGACCAATCATCACCACTTTCAAGATACTGTAGGTAAGATAGTCCAGAGGTATGCACATTTTCAGAGAGAAAAGAGGAACACAGTCTTACAATAGTCTTGAAACCATTACTGATGGGAAGCCCTTGAAAGAATTATCCTCCCTGTCTACATGAATTTCAGGCTTGAACCAATTAAATCAGGAAAAATAGAAGGAGATGAATGATTCCCATGAAACAATACATCACATTGTCCATTAGGTAAACCTTGCAAATGGTTAGGCTGGTCACATTCAACCTAAGATGTCATAATATCTTACCAAAACTAAGCTAACATTGTATTTCACTACATTATTCTGGTACAACACAATAAGGACAAAGATATTTCCAAAAATTGCTTGACATGAAATTTAAATTCATGTTCTATGAGATGTTCTAGATCTTCAAGGAAATAAAAAGAATGCAGAAGCTGTCAAAAGCAGAGTCTGACAGACAAGAATGGAACAGCATATTCAAGATAATTTACTGGGTTTATTTGGGATGTAGATCTATGTATTCTAGTTAAACACATAAACAAACACATACTAAATAACACAGCTTGCATTTCATCTTGGGATTTCAGCAATTCAAACTTCATTCTCAAGATTTATGCCATCATTAAAATCACTCAGTAGAATCACAGCCCAATAATTCACGTTTCCTCTGTTTGTGCGTGTTTCTTTCTTTTGCCATCAACTGCAGACACAAACTCACACACATACACACAAACAGTGATTGTGAGCAAGAAAATGAAAGACACATCACATAAATGATGTTGATAACTATATATGCATGAATTTCATCAGTGATGAACTTTGTGCAGCCTAACTGTGCAACATCCACAAATTCACTTCAATATTATCATCTTCCCACATTTAATAGTGTTTGTTACTTTTTATATATATATATAATTTTTTTTATTAATTTTTAAAAAAACAATAATACAAAAATACAAAATTCAGAAACAAAAAAACAACAGCTTAGTAAACAACATACATTTGAATTACTCACTAAAATATTATGTTACAAAGATAGTACTCTTTCAATAAAACTACTTCCCATTCACATATAGCTCAACACTTTGTTTTTGAACTTCAATCACATTAATTATCACAGCCCATCTTCTCCTGATTTTCCATCTCCAAAAATATTCTCAGCTGTGCTGTGATAACCAAGTCCACTATAATCTATTATGTCTTTGTTTAACAAAAATCAAAACAAATTGCAAAAGAAAGAGAAGAAAAAAAACTCCAATACATTATACAATTACAATAAACACCCTGTGTGCCTACATCTATAAAAGAGTCCGTGGAATGTCGCATTTTTTTATTTTGTCTTACCATTTCCAATAATATATTTGTTCTGGTACCCGACTATCCCCATACTCTCCCTTCAATGAATGATCCACAAACAATCGCCAAATTTTCCAAAATCTATTTTCCTTAACTCTCCCTTTATATTTATTTCCCATGTTAATTTATCATTCAATGCCAAATCCCACATCTCTTTATACCACTCTTCTATCCTCAATATTGCATCTGATTTCCAATTTCTTGCAATACACATTCTTCCAATTATCAACATTAAAGACAATAGTTCCTTTTTATCCTCATTCAAATTTACTTTATCAACATCTGTTAGTAACACCATTCTTATGTCCAACGTACATTTCATCCCCATAATTTTCCATATCTCCTTCTCAATTTTTCCCCAGAAGTCATTTACCACTTTACATTCCCACCACATATGTTCATATGTTCCCAAGGTGCTTATACATCTCCAACAATTTTTACTTTTAGTATTGTCTATTTGAAATAACCTCTCTGGAGTCAAATACCATTTCCATAACATCTTGTAATTATGCTCCTTTAGTGTTTGTTCCTTCCAGAGAGTTTTTGTTCATTCCATCCAGAGAGGCCCACAGGGGAGGTGAGTAAAGGATCCAGCCCCTCCCTCCCCATCCAAAGACCTGGGCCTGGAGAGGAAGAAAAGGAATCATAAAGGCCCAGCTCTAGTGCTCATTCCATGCAGAGAGGCCCACAGGGGAGGTGAGTAAAGGATCCTGCCCCTCCCTCCCCATCCAAAGACCTGGGCCTGGAGAGGAAGAAAAGGAATCATAAAGGCCCAGCTCTAGTGCTCATTCCATGCAGAGAGGCCCACAGGGGAAGTGAGTAAAGGATCCTGCCCCTCCCTCCCCATCCAAAGACCTGGGCCTGGAGAGGAAGAAAAGGAATCATAAAGGCCCAGCTCTACTGCTCATTCCATCCAGAGAGGCCCACAGGGGAGGTGAGTAAAGGATCCAGCCCCTCCCTCCCCATCCAAAGACCTGGGCCTGGAGAGGAAGAAAAGGCTTCAGGAAGGCCCAGCTCTACTGCCCATTTGCCATCCAGAGAGGCCCAAGGGGGAGGTGAGTAAAGGATCTTGCCCCTCTCTCCCCATCCAAAGACCTGGAGCCAGAGAGAAGGACACTTCCGGAGACCACCGACCACCCCCAGGAGATACCATCCACAACCACCATCACAGTGAGGCCCGAGCCGGCGCCTTTGACCGACTCCATGCGGCCGAAGAGAGGCAAGAGCTGCTGTGTGCATGCAAAGGATAAGTAATCAAACTGAAATAATATAGTTGACTAAACATAGATGGCTTATGGCAACTGACATAGTGACTGTACAAGAAACTGACTTACATAGAGACTTGATATAGTGGACTTTTTCTTTCTCTCTTTCTTTCCCTTTCATTAATTAGTTCAACTTTTACTTTGATATTGTGTGATAAACTGTGATATTGTGCATGATAATACTTTGTTTTAAAACTGTTAAAACTGTGATAACATGTGTGATGGGAAAAGACTGGCGTAGAGACCGGCAAGGCACGCCACAAAGTTTGCCAAGAGAACCCTATGGACCAAAACAAAAGGCAAAACAAGGGGATGCTCAGCACAGCAGATCTGAAAAGGGGGAGGGATACGAAAGGGGGAGGAGAAATACAGTGTTGCAGGGAACAATACTGCATAGGGACATGGAATGTGAGGTCTATGAATCAAGGAAAACTGGAAGTAGTTAAAAATGAGATGGAAAGAATACGCATTGACATCCGGGCATCAGTGAATTAAAATGGACAGGGATGGGTGAATTCAGCTCTGGAAACCATCATATCTACTACTGTGGGCAAGAAAACCTTAGAAGAAATGGAGTAGCCATAATTGTCAATAAAAGAGTGAGAAAAGCAGTAATGGGATACAATCTCAAAAATGACAGAATGATGTCAGACAGATTTCAAGGCAAACCTTTCAATGTCACTGTGATCCAAATATACGCACCAACCACTGGTGCAGATGAAGCCACAATGGACCAGTTCTATGAGGACTTACAACACCTCATAGAACAGACACCAAGAAATGATGTCCAAATTATATTAGGAGACTGGAATGCCAAAGTAGGAAATCAAAAAGTGGAGGGAATAACAGGCAAATTTGGTCTTGGAACACAGAATGAAGCAGGGCAAAGATTGATAGAGTTCTGCCAAGAGAACGCACTGGTCATAGCAAACACTCTCTACCAGCAACACAAGAGGCGACTTTACACATGGACATCACCAGATGGCCAACACCGAAACCAGATTGACTACATACTCTGCAGCCAAAGATGGAGAACCTCCATACAGTCAGCAAAAACAAGACCTGGAGCAGACTGTGGCTCAGATCACAACCTAATGATCGCAAAATTCAGGCTTAGACTAAAGAAAATAGGGAAAACACGGAGACCAGAAAGATATCACCTAGACAGCATCCCTAAAGAATACACGGTGGAGGTGATGAACAGATTTAATGGCTTAGACTCGGTAGACAGAGTACCAGAAGAATTATGGACGGAGATGAGGGACATCATGCAGGAAGCAGCAAAGAAAACCATACCAAAAGAAAAGAAGAGTAAGAAAGCAAAGTGGTTGTCTGATGAGGCTCTTAAAATAGCAGAGGAAAGAAGGAACGCAAAAGTCAAAGGAGAAAGGAAAAACTACAACCATTTGAACACAGAATTTCAAAGAAAAGCAAGGAGAGATAAGGAAAACTACCTAAAAGAACAGTGCAGAGAAATGGAGGAAAACAACAAAAGAGGCAGAACCAGAGATCTTTTCAAAAAAATTGGGGAAATCAAGGGAACATTTAAAGCAAAAGTGACCATGATAAGGGACAAAGACGGAAAGGAGCTAGCTGATGCAGAAGAAATTAAGAAAAGATGGAAAGAGTACACAGAGGAACTCTACAAAAAGGACCTCAACACTCCTGATAATCACAATGATGAAGAAATTGAACTTGAGCCAGACATCCTGGAGAGCGAAGTCATAAAGGCCCTAAAGAGCACTGCAAACAACAAAGCTAGTGGAGATGATGGTATCCCAGTTGAATTTTTCAAAGCGCTAAAAGATGATGGCGTCAAATTACTGCATTCAATATGCCAGCAGATTTGGAAAACAAAACAGTGGCCACAGGATTGGAAAAGATCAGTATACGTCCCAATCCCAAAAAAGGGCAATGCCAAAGAATGTTCAAATTATCAAACACTCGCGCTCATCCCACATGCCAGCAAGGTGATGCTCAAGATAATATAGGATAGACTTCAGCAGCATGTGGAGAGAGAATTACCAGAGGTGCAGGCTGGTTTCAGAAGAGGCAGGGGGACTAGAGACCACATCGCCAACATACGCTGGATCATGGAGAAAACAAAGGAATACCAGAAACAAGTTTACTTTTGTTTTATTGACTACACTAAGGCATTTGACTGTGTGGACCACAAGAAGCTGTGGCAAGTAATTAAAGAGATGGGAATACCAGAGCAGCTCATATGCCTCCTGAGAAATCTGTACATGAACCAAGAAGCAACAGTTAGGACAGAACATGGAATAACAGAGTGGTTTGGAATAGGAAAAGGAGTAAGACAAGGCTGCATTTTGTCACCATGCTTATTCAACCTATACACATAGCACATAATGCGCAATGCAGGGATGGAGGAATCACAATATGGGATTAAAATTGCTGGGAGAAACATCAATAATCTGAGTTTTTTACTCCCCCTCTGATTATTCACCATTTGGCCCCATTGCTACAGTACTTGTAAGTATTGCCATATAACTCCAGAGGGTATACCACACGTGGACCGTCATGTTTAAAAAGGTAAACTGTTGAGTCATAGTTAGATTATTCTTTTATTTAAAAGGTTGCTTTACAATCAGAATTATCCACAGAATACGTTTTGCAGCATACCTGAGCCAAACTGCAACATCTATAAGGCAGACCAGTCTCACTATGAAGACAGGAAGGGGACAAATCCCTTTACAACACCCTAGATGAATAGAACCTTAAGCAATCCAACCAGAAGGTCATACCAAGTTGGCTGATTCCAAAATTGCCATGGAAAGGAAGGTAGAATCAAAATGTATTTGATAGTTGCCTGCCTTATGATAAGAATGTAAATTCTGGGAGTTAAATCTACATTTGCATTTTTCAGGATGAAAATGGGATAACAAATCTTGACATATACATCTCCTAAATACCATACTGATTTTTCTGAAAACATATTTGGACTTATAGAATAGAATGACACAAAGAAAATACAATATCTACAGCAATACATTTATTTAACCCAGTGGTTCCCAATGTGGGGCCCATGTCCCACAGGGGGGCTTCAATCCCCAGAAGCCTAAATCAGTACATTGGCTGATCAGTGCTTTGGGGAATTAAGTGATGCCCACATGCCCATATAAAGATATATTTTAACAACTATTGCAGACAATTTTATCTTAATCATTGAATTACTATTCCAAAGTATCAATATGTTTAGATATCTAATAATATTTGGAGACCACCTAAATTCCCACTTGGTAAACAAGTGAGGTTAGGTGATAGCTCCAGTGAGCATGACATCATTTTTAGACCAGTTTTAGCCAAAAACTACTGATTATTTTGTCAGTCCTGGTATAAAGGTTACAAAATCAAACCCTTTTGAGATATTCAGATGGAAAATCACGTTCTTTCATAGGTACAATGATAAACTATTAAGTATCACTGAGTAAGGTAATGGCAGCAGCACCACACTCTTTAGTCTTCTATTCTATCAAATTTGAAACAGATTCTAACCTGTTTGTTTCCTGCCTGTGACAGATACATCTTATCTGATGTGGATGAAACAATGTAGCTATAGCATTCTGAAGATGATGTGGCTGGCATATTTAATAAGATGAAATATCTGTAATATACACAGTGTAATCATTACCTTATTGGGGAAATAAAAGACTTCCCATAAGGAATCTGAGAAGGAACCACATTTGTTTTACAGAGAGCGAGAGAGAGAGGAAGGGAGGGAGTTTTAGCAGTCTGAGTTTACTTTGTACCACTTGATAGCAAAGCCATCCAGGCCAGCAGCCATTTTCCATTCCTCACAGGTTCAATAGCTAAAATCAAACTTACATAAAGTTTTTATCCCATCTTCTGCTATTCTCTCAAGGCAATTGACAAAACATAGAAATAATACAATATACCTGTATATAAAACAGCAGTTTAGGACAAGAGTCAATCGTTTTAAAATCAGTGGATTAGATGTTAAATCTAATTGCTATATTAAGTTATAAGGCCAAATATTGCCAGCAAAAACATTTTTAAAAGTATGGATTGTGTTTGGCAATTAAGGATGAATATGAAATTGAGTAAATATTCCAAAAGAAGAAGTGTTACAATGTGAAAAACAGTATAGTAATCACCTCTCTCTTCCAAAGGCTAGTCAAGTTCATATAAGAGAATATGATGCTGAATATAGTGTTACGTGAAGGGGAGTATATATTTGCTTACCATCACACATCCTGACTGAGCATAGTGCAACCATACTTGCTCAAGACCCACATTTCCAATACACATTTTGAGATATTTCCATGTGCACATAATAAACTGATCAGGAAGACCAAAGCTAAAGCTTCCCAGAACAGGAGCTTGCCTTTAAAAAATCTAAATGAAACAAAACAAAAAGTGGCATTTTAAAGGAATCTACTACACATGAAAAGTCCAACAGCAGAGATGTAACAGGACTAAAAGGGTAGTCAATAGGGGGACCTTTACATTCTGTCCATCTATAAGCTTGTGCGTTACATTGGTAAGCAAGGAACAGTTTTGGTGTACCTACTTCTCTCAAGCGTTCTCTAGCTGAAAAATTAAGGGACAAGCTCTATTTTTGTATGGATCAACACAAACAGCCTCCTCCCTGAACTTTCAACAGGTGTGACTGAGTGGACTAATTTCAAAATTTCACACCATAAAGCTGGCTCACAATATACTATATACTCATTTGCTTGAGTAGTGGTTGGACGGGCCATATGTAAATACTATATTTATATCATAAGGTCAGCACCTCAATGCAACTACATATGCAAACAATGCTGAAGTCTAACCAATTCAGCTCTGGGCATTAAAAAGTGACTATTTTCAGATCTGAACATTTGACACAACAATCTACTTCATCGATGAAAAACCAAGACTGATCAGGAATGTTATTACAACACTTACTGCTATCATATTTAAACAACCAATCTAAAGCAAGAAAAGGTGAGACAATAATTTTATCCACAGGCCAAAGGAGTATAGCTCAAGACCTTCTTGCCCATGAAGAAAAACTAGTTAATAGGTATTGTACAAATCAGAAATAACAGACAATTTCATTAGAAAATGCCTATAAAATTATTCTGCCAGTTGCAAAGTTGTAAGATACATATTAGATAGATTATCATCTAGGACAGGGGTTCCCAAACTACGGCCCATGGACTGTATCTGGCCCATGGCGCCTAATAATCCTGCACGCACCACCCATGCTACTCCTGGAAATGGAAGTAAAACGTGCCCACATATGCACAAAACATTGCTATAAGTGCACCCGCACCTGTCATAAACGTGTTTACGACAGACATGGGTGCATTTATGGCAGTGTTTTGCACATGCGTGGGGACATTTTACTTCCACTTCCAATGGGAGGAACCATGTAACCGGCCCGCTCAACAACGTGACTGACCCATGGAGCGAAAAGTTTGCGAACCCTTGATCTAGGAGGACTGGTTCTCATTATTTCAATCAAAGAACTCTTCAGGCATCCAGTCTTCCAGATATTAACTCTTTCCTGTCTTTTACCCACAATATAGAGGGAAAATATCTTTATGCTGCCACTGACCACCTAAATGCAGGATGCTTGCTAATATCATGATTGCTCTATTTCTGTTACTGTGTTGAATTATATTCTGTTTATATGCTGTTTTTTACAGGAATTGTGTTCATTGCATTTTTGTTTTGATTGTATGATATTTATTGATATTCTGTATGTTTATTATATTTTGGTCTTGTTGTATCTTTAATTATGTTGGAAGCCGCCCTGAGTCGGCCTACAAGCTGAGTAGGGCACGGTATAAATTAAAAATTGAATCGAATTGAATCGAATCATCCAGTCAAAGAATGTACGGTAAGTTGCAGCAGTTCTAAACCATTCATCTATACAGTGTGATTTGCACCTAAATACCAAGGTTTTTCCTCTTTTGTTGGCTTCGTCACACAGTTACTACAGAATCACAACAACTGGACCACATTTATTCTGATTGGAACACACAGGCTCATATATTTGTAGTCCTTGTAAACTCCGTAATTATGCTGATGGAGATATCTATCTAGAGATGACAATCATGAAATACAACCTTTCCTTGGGGTAAACAGATGGTAAGCACCTGAATGTTTGGTTTTTTTGAAAAAAAAGCTGGCTGAAATATACAAAAGGGACTCCATAGGTGTTCTGGCACAATAAATCCTAGCAGCCCGACAGCCAGACACAATAGAGTTAGCTACTGAACATGTGCTGCCCGTGTTGAAAGCTGAGTGGAAAATACCAGTGCAGCACACAGATAGCAAGGAAAGCAGAGCTTAAATAGTGATGGCACAACAATGAGTGATTAAAGAACTACTTTGTAGAAAGAAAGGATTGCCTCGGAACAAAGAGAAAGCAGACTTCACAGTGGATTAATGACATGCTCTTAGATAATGTTGTCATTTCTAAGATCTTGCTACTTATTTTCCAGTTGGCTTTCCGAAGGCACACTTTTGCTGGAAATGACACTCCAAAGGAAGAACATAACCTGATGCAGAAGGAAAACTGCTGCCAAAAAGAGTGTCCAAATTCTTGGGATTTGGCCTGTTATTGCTCAGGTGAAAATATTTGGAGGCAAAGATGCCTTGCAGCACAGAATTTTTCAGCCAAAGCACATATATAAAGAAAAGCTTAAGTGCCACCACTTTATATTTTAATAATCTCACAACTTTCAGCAAGAGCTTAAGTAAATAATGGTATTGTACATTAGGGGTGGCCAAACTTTTTGGGCCACAGGTCAGTCACGTGGTTCAGCTGGCCGGTCACATGGTTCCTCCCACCGAAAGCGGAAGTAAAACATGCGCTTGCAATCTGTTTTGCTACAGGATAAGAGAGATTTTAAGCAACCATTTTCTCTGCTTAAACCAGGGGTGCCCAGGCTACAGCCTGTGGGCCAGACCCACCCCTCCATGATGCCAATTCATCTGGCCCGTGCCACCCTCGTCGCTCCTGGAAGCAGAAATAAAAAATGCCCATAAGGGGGCATTTTACTTCTGCTTCCAGGAGCGATGAGGGCAACATGGGCTGGATGAAATGGCAGATATGGCCCACAGGCCACAGTTTGGGCACCCCTGATGTAAATAATGAACTATGTTATTTTGTAAATAATGAACTGTGCTATATTGTACTGCAGTGTACATCAATTCTGTGACTCTCACAAGTTGCTCATTTCCAAATAAAAAGAGAAAAGGAAAAGGGTGCAAAACAAAGGCTCAGGCTAAGATGGATTTAACAGACATCATTTGCTTTCTGGATCAAAAGGATGTAACTGCAATCTGTGTCAATGTGCAATATAGCAAGACACAAAGGGCTCGGTATTTTGAGATTATGTTGCAACAGGTTCTATAGTATTTACTTCCAAATAAACACATATAGGTTTCTGCTCTCACTTTTGTATCAGGTGTGCAGTGGATATGAATGATTTGACCCACACATTAATTTGTCTGGAGAAATCACAGTGTAACAACACACAATGCTAGGAAATAACATGTAGCTGTAGTATAAGCCATCATTCTTCCTGGAATGATGTAAAGTAGAAAGGGGAAAAGTTACTTTTTTGGACTATACTTCCAACATCCTGCATGGTCTCTGGTGATACTAACTGCACAACTGAGGGAGCTATAGTGAAACTGAGCAACTCTCCCCCATCTCTGGTGTAAAGGTAGTGTAACCCACTTCCCTGATTTCAACAAATGAGAGGCAAGAAATCTGTCTTCAGATAAACACTGAACTCAGCAAGACTTTAGAAGGAACAATTCAGACAACCATCAGTAAACATTTTACAGATGAGCTGTCTGCTTTGCACATATTGCTATAATATAATTTCTTAAATTAAAAGAAGATATGGAATGACTTCCAACCAGCCAGTGCTGGGAGGATTCCCATCATCTCTTGACAGCTCTGGGGTTCAGCTGCAGCTCGCCTGCTTGACATGGGGCAAAAACAGTGCCATTGGAACTACCATCCTACCTGCAAGAACAATGTGGCCAGCCACTCAGCAACAAGTTGGCTGTGAAACCTCCCAGAACTGTTTGAGCAGTAAGGCTGTTCCTGCCTAAGGGGCAGCTCCAGCAGCTCAGGTTTTGCCACATGTTGAATCCTGGTTCCTACAGTAGCTGTGAGGCCTCCCAGCACTAGCCAGCTGCTGACAGAAGCCCTGGTATAGTTTCAAAAGGTGTGCACTGGCTTGTGTTATGTGCAGTGACCAATATGTGCAGTGAATTAACTTTACATTGTCCCTTAAAGAGGCTGTGATGGCTCAGTGGTTAAGAAGTTGACCTTGTTAGCTGGAAGGCTGGCAAGTCAGCAGTTTGAGACCTGGGTACTGCAAAACAGATTGAGCACCCGTCTCTGTCCCAGCTCTTGGGGACATGAAAGGAGCCTCATTTTGGGCATCCCCTGAGCTGGGTTTCTTCTGCAAAAATCCTTTCAACCCAGAATAATTTCTGACATGAAATTATTATTATTGTCCCTTATGAGTATTTGCAGACTTGATTCTGCTTTCAAACAAGCCTTCCATAAAGAACAAATCCCCTGCATTTTCAGAGGGTGATGAATTGAAATCCACATTCTGTTATATGTAAAAACAATGAAAGCGCGGCGCCAAAATGGCCGCCGCGCTCTGTGCAGCCCCCCCCCCACCCGGACTCAGACATCCGGGTAGTTAGGGGGCGTTGCCACTCCTCTATAAAAGGGATGGCCACGAGGCAGCTGAGCTGCCATTTTAGAATGCGACGGAGCGGAGAAGTTTGCTCCGCCGCGTTTTTCTCTGCGCTTCACTTACCTTTAGCTATCCAATCGGAGTTCCTTTGCTCTTTGCTACTGTGCTGGTGATCGTGCTTCGGATCCCTGGCCAGGGATCGATTTGGGGGCAGCTTATATTTGGCTTGGGTGACATGGCTCCCAAGCGCAAGGCTCCAGCTCCCAAGCCGTGCCTGCAGGGGAGGGCTTTGCCTACCCCCTCTTCCTCCGGGGGGCAGCCATCGGGTCGGAGGGCTCGGGCGGCACCCCCACAGCAGGGCAGTGGGATGGCTTTGCCCACTGCCGCCAATGTCGCTGACCAGGCTTCCGCCTGTCAGCCTGGCACGCGCTTCCAGGCGGGGCTGGCACAGGCTGGCCCATTGGGGACCCCTGCCTCTGGAGGGCCTTTTCATGGCCCGGGACAGGGTGACCCATGTGGGCCTGGTGTGGGTTTCCAACCCACCATTCCTCCGGCCCCCCACGGGCCAGAATTTTGGGCATGGCCCTATTCAGGCCCGGGATCCCCATTCGGGTTTCCCCTTCAGCAACTGCCCAGTGGCCCGTCCAGCCTGTCTGGCCCACCTTATGCAGGGGGCTTGGACACCATTGATACGCTTCTTGCACGCATTTCAGTGCTAGAGGCATCAATGGGCATTGCCCCACTGCCTTCCGATGGGGGCTTAGCCACCGCTTCAATTACGGCCCTTTCGTCGATCCCGGCCAACACGTCAGCCGTGCCTCTCCAGCAGGCCGTCAACAGGGTCGAGCTGCTCGAGGCCATCAGGCCAGCCCAAGCTGGCGCCTCGCAGCTCCCCAGACAATCGGATTTGCCGGTGGGGACCGGTCAGGTGTGGCCCCAGAGCTCGAGGCCTGTCACGAGCTCCGACACCCGCCGTGGGCCGGAACCCCCAGTGGGGGCGGCTCATGTGGGTGCGACTAGTGAGTTTCCGGTTCAATTGAGTGCACCAGCGACACTGTCCAGTCACACTTGGGGGGGGGGGTGCAGTGGCCATGGCCGAGGCAGGTTACTGTGGGTGGGCAGTTGTATCCGCACTGCCCTGTTAACTCATGGTTGCCAAATGGCCCCCCGGTTAGGGCAGGGGTGTCCGCCCTTGTGGGTATGCCAGGTGTTGCAGGGGCTATTCAGGGCCCGCTGCGCATACCCTCTATCCAGAACGTGCCGATGACGGCTCTGCTGATGGCTGGTTATTCCTTGCCCCTGGGTGATCATCTATCACAGGCCATGAGGGAAAAGATTTGGTGAGGGAAGTATGTCGATATTTTCTCCCTCTTGAATTGTGAGCCCACCAAGGAAGAGAGGGAGGGACAGGATGACAGGGACAAGGAGTTGTCCTGTCGTCGTAAGCCACTGCGCACCTGGGCCAACTGGTTGCCGGCATACCTCATATATATGGCAGTATACCTGAGGGCCCGGCCTGATTTGGCCATTCCGATGGTGCAATAACTCGACAATATTTATAGGGCGATGGTTGATTTTCCTGGCCCATCGTGGTTGGCTTACGACGAAGAATTCAGGATGAGAGTGGCCCTACATCCTGAGATGAGGTGGGATGAGCCCTGCCAGCAATTGTGGCTCTTGTATATGACTCCCACGCAGCCGGCGCCTGGTGATAGGTACCATTGCGGCCATGCCGTGCAGCGGGCTGCTGCGATGCAGGTTCCCCGCCAGCCGGCGGGGCAGGGGGTTCCAGCCCGCCTGCTGTATTGGAGCTTCTCAGCTAGCGGCGTGTGCAACAAGCGTCAGTGTCATTTCCGACACGAGTGTCCCTCTTGCTCTGGCCCTCACGCCGCCTCCACATGCCCACGGGCTGGTGTGTCACGAGGCAGAGTAGGGGTGGGCATGGGGCGGTCAGAGCTCCCTCTGACGGTGCTGGCCATGCAAAAGGCCCCCTCCCCAATTAATATCCCTATGCTGGATCGATGGCTTTCCGCTTATCCTAGATGGGATGATGCGAGGTACCTGTTAGAAGGTTTCCAGTTTGGTTTACGTATACCATTTAGGGGTGTTCAGGGACCACAGGATGCACTGAACTTACTTTCTCTGAAGGGTAATGAGGAGGTCACTGCACAAAGCATAGCTAAGGAAGTGAATGCTATGAGAGTTGCTGGGCCCTTTACTGAACCACCATTCCCTAACTTGAAGGTCTCTCCTCTGGGGCTAGTCCCAAAAAAGACCCCAGGTGAATTTCGTTTAATTCACCATCTATCTTACCCTGCGGGTTCCTCGGTCAATGATGCGATTCCTGATGACCTTTGCTCGGTCAGGTATATGTCATTTTATCAGGCCCTACAGATGGTACGCTCCTGTGGTCCCGGGGGGCTCCTGGCTAAGTGCGATATCAAATCGGCATTCCAATTACTGCCAGTGCACCCCGCTGACTTTGAGCTGTTGGGTTTTCGTTTCCGAGGAAGGTTCTACGTAGATAAGGCCATGCCTTTTGGCTGTTCTATTTCATGTTCGGCATTCAAATGCTTTAGCACTTTCCTTCAATGGGCCTTTGTTCGCAGGTCAGGGTCCCGGTCTGCAGCCCACTACCTCGATGACTTTTTGTTCGGGGGTGAACAGGGCTCGGACATGTGAATGCGTCTCCTTACTACATTTCAGGCGCTTATGCGGGAACTGGGTGTCCCCTTAGCATCTGAAAAGACTGAGGGTCCAGCCACCATGCTCACCTTTTTAGGTATCGAAATTGACACTGTCGCACAGGCATCCAGGTTACCCATGGATAAGGTGACTCGGATCTCCGCGGCGATTCCGGCATTGATTGCCAAGCGTAAAGTGTCTCTTCGTGCGCTACAGGTCTTTCACGGCCACCTCAATTTTGCCTGCAGGGTGGTGACCCCGGGCAGAGCTTTTGCCAGGCGTGTGTGTGACGCCATGGCTGGCCTATTAAAACGCCACCACAGGGTCCGGCTGACCAGGGGTATATGGGCAGACCTTTCGGTTTGGCTCACATTCCTCCAGGATTTCAACGGGGTCTCTTTTTGGAGATCAGACCTTATGGTCTGCCCTAAATTTCAAGTACAGTTGGATGCCTCCGGCTCTCTGGGTTATGGGATTTATTTTGAGGGGCAGTGGGCATATGGCCGATGGCCTCACGCATGGCAGGGCACGGATCGCCTACGCGATCTTACTTTCCTGGAATTTTTTCCCATTTTGGGGGCACTAATGCTATGGGGCAATAAGTGGGCCAATTCAGTGGTCCATTTTTGGTGTGACAATGCGGCAGTGGTGCACATTGTTAACACCCAGATGTCCAAATCCCCTAGGGTCATGGCATTGGTTCGTCAATTTGTTTTGAGAACCCTACGCCTCAATGTGCTGTTCAGGGCCAGACATGTGTCAGGCATTAATAATGATATTGCTGATGCTTTATCCTGCCTGCAGCTCTCCCGGTTCCGTGCCTTGGCTCCAGAAGCAGAGGAATTTCCCTCTCCACTCCCAGCCGAGATTTGGACATTTGGTGAGGAGAGGTGAACTGGGCGATTGGCATGTCCTTGGCACCTCGCACGCGTAAGGCGTACCAACATGTTTTCATACAATTTAGAGCCTTTTGTGGGCGACTACAGTTACCTGAAGCGTGGCCAATACCAGTAGACCAGATTTTACAATACATGGTTTATCTTCACGGTCAGGGGTTGGCTCCCCGTACTATAGCCTCTAGGCTTTCGGCACTGGCATTTATGGCCAAGCCACGGGGCTTCGCTGACTGCGTGAATGACTTCCACATACGTCATGTTTTGGAAGGGTGGACATGTGAACGTGGCCGCCGCCCGGACACACGTCACCCAATTTCACCAGATGTTCTTACCCACCTTGCACGAGGCTGGCATAACTTATGTTATGATAGGTACGAGGTGGCTCTTTTTCATGCAGCTACCACCGTAGCCTTCTTTGGAGCGCTCTGCATCAGTGAGTTGGTACCATTGTCTAAGGCGGATGCGTCTCGCAGGGCACTGGAACTCGACGATGTCTGTGTTACACACAAGTGGGCTCAGTTGAGGATATGGTCCTCAAAGGTTGATCAGCACGGCGTAGGCAGTGGAGTCAGATTGCTACGATGTTCCATTGAAGACATCTGTCCAGTTGGTGCCCTACATGAGTTTTTGGCAGTGCGTGGTACGCACCCTGGCCCATTTTTCTGCCACCAGGATGGGTCTCCCCTTACTAAATTCCAGTTTTGGAAGGTGACCGGTACGGCATTTCACAGTGTTGGCCTCCCTGGGGCTCGTTACGGCACCCATTCATTTAGGATAGGCGCTGCGTCCACTGCGGCTGCGTTCGGGTACTCTGATGCTGATATACGCCGGATGGGCAGATGGGGATCCATGCGCTTTGCATGAGTACCAGTTATGCCATTGTTCCTTTTTCTTCTTTTACAGACCCTGTGTGTCCCCGCACACCGGTGGCAGTATGGCTGGTGGGCCACAGTTACGTGCACTGGGCAGCGCAGTATGCTGCGGTGACAGAGTGAGGACCCCATCTCGGGCTACGTGCAGCCACACGTATGCGATGGTACGGTAAGCGCGGCATGAGATGGCGGGAACTGTTGCCATTCCTGTTTTCCATCAGGAATGCTGGACCGCCTGATGTCCTTGTCCTGCACCTCAGTGGCAATGATCTCGCACAGGTCAGTGGCCTCTCTTTAAAATTCACGATTTGCAGTGACCTAGCCTATCTACATTATGTATGGCCGTCCACGCGGCTGCTATGGTCAGACATTGTGCCGCGACATTCTTACAGGGGAGGCATTGACCTCCGTGCTCTTGACCGCGCTCGCCGCTCGATGAATAGGGCTGTTGCCCGGTTCCTTGCAGACAAGGGCTTGGGGACAGCCATTCGGCAACCTAGGATAGGCTTGCAGGATTACGATCTCTATGCAGGAGATGGGGTGCACTTGTCGGCCAGAGGTATGAACCTCTTTCTTGAGGATATGCAAGCAGGCCTGGTGACCGAGCTGACGGTCTGGGGGGGGGGGGGCGGTGAGTCATCATGGATGCCTCCCCATGTGGCGGGTAGCACTGGTAAGGTAAAGATTTATGACCCATAGGTATCCGGCAGGTTCGCAATTGACTGGCCAACACGTAGACAGGTACAGGGGAAATAGGTTTGGCCGGTCAAGGGCGAACCAGGCAAGGGGTGATGTCAGGAGCTTCACAGCCTGCATCACCTTGATATTTAATGGATACACGTCATAGGGTGGGGTCAGTAGATAGTTTATTGACTCCGGTCAACAATTTATTTGTGTCAACAAACAAATTGATACAAATAGTTACATGTAGCCAATTGCCATTGGCATTTTGGGAGGAACCTTACCAGTGTTACTGCGGCCTGCTTGCCTTAAAGAATTACAATTGGATGACTACACCAATTGAAAGTTATAATTTGGACTAGGGCATTATTCAATAAAAGTGGCCCGATGCCTTTATCCATATACCGGTGTCTGAGTCTTTCTTTGGGGGGTGCGCCTGCAATGAGGTTTGAAAACATATTGCATTATTTGCTGCAATAAGTAGAAGGATGTAACCAGAGATGACCTGTGGCTATTAAGGAAACACTGGGTTTGAATTTGATTTCACTTTCAAAGCACTAAAACAATGAATACTTTCTGACCTACAAAGATGAAAGATAACATAAGAAGAAAAGAATATGCTATGCAAGAAATACTGACAGAATGCTAAAGTCAGGAAATTCTAGAGAACAGAAAATGCAAGAGAAAATTGCAAGTGTAAGTAAAATGTAAAACATACAATGATGGTAGAAAAATACAATTACAGCTATGAACTATAAGGCAAAGTCTTCTAACATGCAAAGATTATAGCACTACATGAACTATGATTTAACTCTTACTGAAATCTAATAAAAAAACCAATATGAAATCTGGGTGCAATTCGAGGAGCTGGTTGTCACCTTTAAAGCCCTTCATGGCAGCAGACCAGGATACCTTAGGGACCGCATTGCCCCTGGGATATTGGCCCATCCCACGAGAGCAAACCGAGAGGGCACCCTTCATATACCATCAGTTGGGGAGACCCACCTCTCCAACATGAAGAAAAGGGCCTTCTCAGTCGTAGCCCCCACATTATGGAACCACCTTCTGGTAGAACTACACCTCCAAGCCCAGTTGCTACCATTTAGGAAAGAGCTGAAAATGTGGTTGGCAAAATGGGTCTGAGGGCCGGGATTGTCAACAAGCTACCCTTTCTGGCTCATCTGAGGCTTCCCCCCCCCTCTTGTAACCAATGTTAATGTTAATATTATGCTTATTTTATATTTGTTTTTAAGATAGCAAAATGGCACAATGGTGGGCAATATTGCCAAATGTTCTTAAGGGTTTTTAAATTATTTTTACATTGGCTTTAACTTGTTTCATTGTATGGTCAGTGAGGTGCTCACTTGCCTATGTACACCACCCAGAGTCCACTGGATTAGGGCAGTATATAAATGTATTAAATAAATAAATAAATACATTTTAGGGCATAAGGTGAAATAACCACGTCATACAAAAACATGGAACTATAGTTTTTAGTTCTACTTCAACATCCTCCAAACCCAGCAACTAATGTCATTCCTAAAATATCTAATCATGTAGCAGTATAGCCTAAAGATTTAAAAAGAGGAAGAAAAAATCTTAAAGTTCCAGTATAAATTTGAGGTTATAGTGTTGTACTAGATTTGGTAGAATCAGTTTGAAGTCCCTGACAGGGATGTCATGGGGAACATCCAGGTATTATAAAGAATACATGAAATGTTACTGTGTCTTTAAGTGTAACAAACTGAACAGAGAACAGGTGAAGTGAATGATTGGATGAGTTTGCAGAATTGCTGCATATAATGGAGCTTTGGAGAATGCTCTATGCTCTTGGACTTCATACCATGTAGCCATAATGCTCTTGGACTTCATACCATGTAGCCATACTGCTGCTCTTGGGTTTTCTTCCCATGGAGCCATAATGCTGTATGCAGTGGCTAGCAAGAGGTTCGCACCTGGCAAGGTGGTCCCTTGTGAGAAAAAAACAGGCAGACAGTTCTTGGTGCAGAAGAAAACTTCAACGAAGGTTTACTCAGGAGGTAAAAAGGTGCAAGTATATACAGTGCAACAACTGTAACACAAAACAGATATATTTTCTTGGACTGCTCAGTTGACCTCACAGAGACAGTTCAGTTGTGCTATATACAAGTCCATACAGTTCAGTAGCAGTCCAGTCCAGCAGGGTAAATGCAAGCTGTAGTTACAGACAAAGCCAAAGAGTTCTTACAGCTTCTGTCCTCCGGGTGGAGGCTTACCCCAAGTAGTCCTTCTTTGTCCAGCAAGCACAGATGGCATATCAGGCAAAAACCATCATCAGGATCAGTGCAAAGATTCAGTCCTCGTAGCAGGTTCTGGAACACTCAGGAATCTTTGTCCAGACTGTCAGCAGAGGAAGGTGAGCATTAGAGCTCAGGCAAGTTGAGCATTGTAGTTGGAAGTCTGCAGTCCTGCTCTGACCTAAATACACTGGCCCATGGAACACATCAGGGAAAAGTCCCAGCACCAGTGTGTGCCCCTGCAGAAGGGTTTTAAAAGCATCATGGACACAATATGCCTTGCAATCAGTTAGGGTGTGAGGTGAAAACTAACATCCCCTAACAGTCACTTATATTTTTATTTTAATAACTTTAAAATTAATAAACAGCTTTCATTTTTTGAAATTTTTAAGTACACGTCATGGTCTGCTTGGCCAATGGGTGACATGATATCCAAACAACTAGAAAACCACAAGTTGTGCTGAGTGTCATCGTGGAGATGTTTACTCATCCAGGCACTCCTCACTGGATAACGACGGCAAGGCAAGGAGTAGTTAAGATTATTACAAAATAATGTACATTTTAAAGCACATCTAATTGAGGTTTCTTGAATGCAGCTTTATTTGATTACATCTCAATTAATGTAATCTTCTAACAGGAAAAGTTTTCCCATCCCCTGGCTACACTTGAGGGGAGAGAAATGGGGAAGAACTGTGAAACAGCATCTGAAGACCAGATACAAGATCATGTTAAATGAAACCCTATTATTAAAATTAATAATAATGTGGTAATATACTGTTTTGTTTTATTCATTTATTTATTTAGTTTATTTATACCCCGCCCTATTGGTGCGAATGTTGCATATTCCTTTTCAAAATTATAAAATGTAATTAAAAGATCAGTAACTGAAAGTGTGAAAAACTATGTATCTGGCATAGCATAGAATAACTACTATAAAAGAAAAATGCTGACATCTAAAAATTCAAAGAAACTTTTTTTGTAGAATTACTGCAAAGTGTATGTCAAAGGCTTTATATATATATATATATATATATATATATATATATATATATATATATATATATATATATATATATATATATATATATATATATATATATATATATATAAAATTTCTTATTATACTGGGTAAGATACAGAGTGACACATTTTACAGTCAGAAGATCCAATTCTGGATCTAGAAATCTATTTCCACAAAGAATTGTTGTCAAACACTATTCACAAACCTTGTCTGTTTGTACAAAAATAATAATCCATGGTTAGGTGCGTCCCCTCAGCCCTGCTGAGCCTGCTTGCCGGAGGGCTTCGAAAGGGAGATGCTGCCTGGAGCCCTGCTGCCGCCGCCGCCATGTTGCCGCTCATCAGGGCTCACTCCACCGGCCCTGAGGATGGGAGACAGGTGCTATCACAAGCTCCTTTCCCTGGTCCCACCAGCCGGGTGAAGTGGGGGCACCTGAGGGAGTGGACTGAGATTGTTCAGTGCCTTTCTTGGGTTTAGCTGCCCATGGACTTTTTCCTCCTTGCTATGTGGACCTTGGTCCCTCGCCTGCCTGCCTTTGGCCAGTTTTCGATGGGAGGGAGGATTGTGTGTGATGTTAAAAGATATTTGATGCTGATGTATATTTTCGATTTTTTTATTATGTTATTTGTTGTTGGATCTGGGCCGCGAAGCGGGTTGCGCAAGCTGGATCGGAACTACGAAGTGGCTGTTGGGTCCTGGAGGAGACTGGTCAAGCAATGAGACACGAGGCAAGATGGAGCGAAGACCAGTGATTTAACGAAGACAAATCATCAGTATTTATCCTGTTCTGGCTGCATGTAAAAGCATAGCGACTCATTGTACTGGCAGGCTTCACACATTATGTTTATACAAGTTAATTGGGGAAGTCTACAGGGGAAGTTAATTAACTAACTTAATTAACGGCAGGGGAAATACATTGTTCCATGTTATCCGGGGTAAACAAGTGGCTAGTATTGGCTCTAGGGCTTAAAGGAATCCGCAGACGCGAGATTACCTATTACATGCCTAGCGGGTTAATCATTAGCTCTCTATTGTTCGAGCTGCTTGTCAGATCAGCTATTGATGAATTAAACTCTATCTAATATTCCACTCCCCCAATTTCTGTCCCCTCAGGAACCCCTGGCAACGATGTGATCACCCATTACTGTCAGGTTCTGTCAGGGCCAGTTATGCCAATTGTGTGTGTGGATCCCACACTCTCCCTTTATTTGTTTAATTGGACCTGACAGACAGCTCGACGTAGGAGCGGCATCAGCTGACATGGAGTGATGACATTCCGGGGTTCTCTCCATGGGGGACACCTTGACATCAGTGAGGGAATACATTGCATGAAACAACATACAGCTGTTCCCAGTATTGTCACCCCCATGATCACCTTGAGTGTCGTTTGTAGCCAATTCCATGGGAACCAGGACCATAACGAATCCCACCATGCTCACGTGGCATCTTCCTTGATATTTTTAACCAAGGTATGGAGGTCTGTGAGTTGACTTTATACCTTGCGCGAGTTGTCCGTGAGGTTAAAACAACACATGTCATGGACAGACTCGCAACCCAAATGATGTAACAGTAGGAGGTAATCGATAGCTGCTCGATTATCCAATATGGCATGGCGAAGCTCCGTCTGTTCCTGATTAAGCAGTGCTATCGCCGAGGAGGTGTGGTTAATGGCTTTTGCCAAAGTGCAAGCCAATTGACCAATTCTCCAAGTGTTGCCTACAGCTAAGCCTGGCACGCCAAACAAGCTGACTGCTAGTGAAACATACTCAACCTTACTCAGAATCCTGATGATGTTATCACATGAACTGTCTAACTGGGTGGCACGAGCGTGCCATGCATGGGGAGATACATTAATGCTTGGGGCAACCATGTCTTTTGTGGGAAGCAACAATGTCAAACGACTGATACAACAAAGGGAATCAGATACATTTGCAGGAATGTAGTTCCAAGTATACTGGTTACATGTAAAAAACCATCCTGAAGGCAAGGTAACATGAGCAAACATTGAGTTAATAGTCTCTGGGTTATTACAAGTCCAAGTACTGTTGCCGGGGTTGAGGCAATGGCACTGTGGCCCTTCAACCGCGGAACAACCGGTCATGCGAGCACAAGTTGAGTTCAGGCTGATCGCCACTCGGGGAGTGTACAGAGTGGCCGCATCAGCCGGTAGGACTTTCGTGACTTGGGTTCCCCAGTGCGCATATGTTGAAAAGGCAGTCTTGTAAAACGGACCAAATATCCGCTTCACCAACCAGTCACCGTTCCTGGCGCGCGCATCTGGGGAGTGACACACTGGGATGAGACGTACGCAGAAGAGAGGCAGAATCGGTGGTCTTCCTCAGGCAAAAATCGGACTGATTGACGAGGTTCACCAATCTTTCCCAAATGTTGTAATGCATCCGGGCAGAGAGATCTCCACCTGGCATCAGGTTGTTGGCTTCCAGTGAAGCTGCTTGAACCCCTCCCACCGCAAGCAGGGAAAGGATCAAGATGATGGTGGTCATCATGGAATTAGCAGTAATCAGGGGAAAGGCTGCAATCAAGATGTTCTCTGGCATCGGTTCCTTGTCCTCCTGCCAAACGGCATCCGCCGCCTCCTGGCACAGGGACTTGGCCATCCCCCAGGTGATCTTCAGCGCTGTCATCTGCTGTCGTTGCCTCCTCCACTTGGCTCTCCCCGTCAGGGTTAATTCCTCCATCTCCGGAATTGGGTCCGGGAGTGCCTGGGTCCACGCCATTGGACTCGAAGTGAGGCTTGACACACCGGGTTGGAATCCAGAAAACGCCTGTAGGAGACATAATTGCAGCATACCCTCTTCCCCATGTTATGAGTGGTGCTGGGCCCTTCCAGGAAAGATCTGGAGGCACTCGGTAACGCACCATTGGCCGTGGGAGAGCCTCCGTGCGACGGAAGTGCTTCTCCTGCGGAGTGTAATCTGAAAAAAACGTTAAGGTGATTGTACGTAAACAATACCTTGTTCAGACAATGCTGTGCCTGACCCTGATTTTTGGGGAGGGCTAGTTCCCCCCTTTCTGTTTGTTTGTCAATGTAGGAGTTAAGCGTCCGATTGACCCGTTCCACAATTGCTTGCCCTTGTAGATTGTATGGAACACCAAAGGTGTGCTTAATGTCCCAGGTGGCCATGAAGGTGGCCAGCTGCCTGGAGCTATAAGCTGGACCGTTATCGGTTTTCACGTGCCATGGTTTGCCCATGGCTGTGAAGCAGGAAAGGAGATGCTGCTCCACATGGGAAGCCATTTCTCCCTTCTGTGCTGTAGCCCAAACGAACTGTGAAAAAGTGTCACTGCAAACGTGCATTTACTGCCATCTGCCAAAATGTGGAACATGTGTGACATCCATCTGCCACACCTGGTTGGCCTCTGTCCCTCGTGGGTTGACCCCCCCATGAGGGTCCCCCCTACCGCCCCTGCACAATGTGGACAGGAACGGACTATGCCCTGGGCTTGGGAAAGTGGCAGGTTGAACTGCTGTGCAAGTGCTTTGGCATTTTGATGGGAAAATGCATGACTCTGAATTGGAGTCGTGAAGACTCCCAAGACTGACCGTTGCTGAATTTCCTTTGCGGCCGCATCCACTCTACTATTGCCCGCAGAAATCGGTCCAGGCAAATCCTGGTGACTTCTGAGGTGGGCGATATAGAGCGCTTCGGTGCGGTTCCACAAATGGAATTGAATTGTGAGGAAAAGATTTAACAAGTTTTTGTCTATCGCGGGAGTGATGTATGCTCCCGGTAGACTGTGAAGCAAATTCCTAACATACTGGCTGTCAGTAATTATGTTCAAGCATTCTTTGGCAAAGGTGCGCAAGGTGAGGTTCACAGCTGCTAATTCCGCTTTCTGCGCGGATTTCTGTGGAAGAGTTAGAAGCGTGCGCCAAGCCTGGCCCTCTTTCCAAGTAAGAACACCATATGTACGACCCCCATCAGTGAACACTGTCCTAGCCCCCTGAAGTGGAAACAGGGACATTAATTCACACAAACTGACTGTCTGCATTTGAAGCAAGACGAGTCTGGGGTCTTTCGGCAAATGGTATGCCAAACATCTAGTGAATCCTTCCAATGCAATCGGAAGTGAGTCACCGAGTTGCATCAGTTGCTGAATCTGCTCTTTAGTGAATGGGACCACGATCTTTTCTAAATCGTGCCCTGAGATATCCCTAGCGCTCAGCCTTCCTCGGTAAAACACCGTGGAGACCAGTTCCTGTGGTGGAATGATGTTTCGGGAAGAGGTGTGTGGTAAATACACCCATTCCACGATACTCAAACCCCCCCCCCCCCCCCCGCTCGGAGTCTACCCCTAGAGCTCCGGTGAACATGGATCCTGTCCGGACGATGTACAGGTTTAGAATGGGAGCATATGGCCCCTGACTAATCCTGTCCACCCATCTCTGGCTGAGAACTTGGTTGACCTTTTCGAGAGTCAAGCACGCCTCTCGAGGAATGAGTGTTCGGTCTGCCAGCTGCTTACCTAGCATTAGCAGCAAGAAGAACAGCTTCAAAAGGTCCGTATCTAGCCTAAAATATGGTCTAGCCCAACTGACATTCCCCAGAATCTGTTGCAATTCTACAAGGGTGACTGAATCCTTTAAGTTGATCTGTGGCAAAACTGGTGCTGCGAAAGAGCAGAGAAGCCGATGGCCCAAGTATGAAAATGGCTCGGTTCTCTGAACTTTCTCTGGGGCAATGACTAACCCTTTTTCCCCCAGAGTAGCTTGGAGGTTTTTAAACATTTCACTGCCGAGTTGCGGTGCTGCGACCAGGATGTCATCCATGAAATGACACACTAAGACTGTGGGGTGAAGGTTTCGGAACTTTTCCAGTGCATAGTGAATGTAAATTTGGCACAGGGTGGGCAAGTTGAGCATCCCCTGTGGCAAATATTTCCACGCGTAACATTGCGTTGGCTCTCTGTGGTTCACGACTGGCACTGTAAAAGCGAACCTCCCTGGCATCTAAGGGAATTGTATAAGAACAGTCTTTTAAGTCTACAACCAAGATTTCCCAACCCTCGGGGATCATGTTCGGATTTGGGATGCCGCATTGAAGCGGACCCATTGGCTGGATACATTTATTGATCTCTCTTAGATCGTGAAGGAGTTGCCTCTTCCCTGACTTTTTCTTAATAATGAATATGGGCGAATTCCAAGAACTGGTGGACCGTTCTATATGTACTGTGTCTAGCTGTTCTTTGACCAGCTGTTTCAGGGCGACTAATTTCTCCCCTACTACCGGCCATTGCTCTACCCAAACTGGTGTGTTGGTAAGCCATTTAAGCCATTACCCGAAGGTAAGAGTGGCACGGTACTGCTGCAGAATGTCTCACCCCCAAAGGTTGACGGTGCACGTCCAAAATGTGCAGGCGGATGACCGCTGTGCCGCCAGCTTCGGGGATCGTGACTTCTACCCAATTCTGGCTTCTAAATGCTTCTTGAACACCACTTACCCCCCACACATCGGAGACTGGCTCGAGAGTCCACTCACATGGCCACTGACTTTGGCTGACCACGCTGACCTCAGCTCCGGTATTTAATAGCCCATCAAAAGGTTTTTTATTTAAAAATACCTTTATGACTGGCCGCCGCTTCCACTCTATGTTGGTTTCCACTGCCACTAAGACCTGGTATCCTTGCACTGCCCCTTCTGTGTTCGAGCGGTCTTCCGACCTGGACTCTGAGCTGTCCCTGAGCCTTTCCTGGGTGCCTCCTGGTGAGTGACAAGGAACCATGATCAGTTGCGCTAACGTGTCTCCCTTGTGAATGGTTTGGGGTAGGTGCGTCCAGAGTTGAACCTGGAGAACACCCGAAAAATTGGAGCCAATGACTCCTGGAATCACTAGGATTCCGTGCGTTCCTGCAATACTGTGGGGCAAAACTAAACCTATATAACCTTTAGGCAGGGGTCCCATGTACTGGGAATTGACCAGATAGAAGCATAACCTTTATACTACCTTTAGACTGTGCCTGGCAAGTCACAGGTGACTTCTGATTGGCAAGTCAAATCTAGTCCCGCACTGCCTCTAGGGCTGGCCTGCGCCTCCAGAATGCAGGGAATGTGACCGGAATTTAATCTAGCTCTGGCTCTCCCAGAGCGATTGAGGTCTCTGTTTGGACCGGGGCCAGAGACAAGCCCGCATTCTGGTTTCCCGAATTCAGGCAGTTCCTGACCCAGTGGAAGCCTTTATTGCATCGTGGACATGGGGTGGTCGGAGCCTTGGGGCGGCCGGTGTTTTGGCCGCTGCCCTTGGTGTATTGGCATTCTCTAGCAAAATGACCGATCTTGCCACAATTGTGACATGCTCCTTTGATCTTGCCTTTGCGTTTCCTACCGCCTTGCACCGCCGCTGCTAACAGACCCATTTTGTAGGAATCTGTACCAACGTCAGCACAAGCCCTAATCATGTCTGTGAGAGTCAGATCGGGATGATTGCCCAGTGACTGCAAGATCTTACAGCAGTCAAGCTTGGCGTTGTCTTTCGCCAGTTTCATCATGAGCTCCTGTTGGGCTTGCTCATTGTCAATCTGTCTACTGACTTCTTCCTCCAGTCTATTGATAAAGTCCATGTAGGACTCCTGGGCACCCTGTTTGACTGCTGTGTAATTTTTGGCTGCTTTGCCAGCTGCTTGGACCTTGAGATAAGCCCTGAAGGCTGTCTCAGCCGCCAAATGGAGGGTGGCGATTGGCAAGGTGATCTGCGCATCGATGGATTCGAATGGACCTGAACCATATAGCTGGTCAGGGATTACTGCTCTGCCCATCCTGGCAGCCCTTGCCTGTGCTTCGAGATGATACTCGCTGTCCCATAGCAAATACTGGCTGGGGTTGAGCCTCATTCGCATGATGGCTTTCCAGTCGTATGGAATGAGCATCATAGTTTCGCACACTTGCTGAAGTGTGCCGCTGGTGAAGCAACTCTGAAGTCCTGTCTCTGTGATTGCCTTCTGTATAGCCATAAGCAGCTTATACGGGACTGGCGAATGGGTCGTTTGCTGCTGACCTGTGAGGGCATCTACCTCTATGTGGACTGGGCATATCTGCCTAAGCTCAGCTAGTTCTTCTGCTGGCAACTCTCCCTTACTGGTTTCTTCCTTAACCATGCGCTGGATGGAACTCTTGGTAGTCTGGGAACTTTTAACTGTCAGAGAAGCACCAGCGCGTCTCATGCCATGCATTCCTTCAGTGACGTCTGCAGCTGTCACTGAGGGAAAGCTCCCTACACTGCCCTGCTTGAGCTGAAATGACGGATAGAGAGCCATTGGGGCTGATGGCTCTGACTGCGCTGGGGGTTCCTCGGCCTCTATCTGGACTGGGTCTACCTCTGCTAAGAACTTCCTACACTTGCTCCACATGCTGATTATGCTGGCTGAAGCTCTAGGTGCTTGCTGAACGCAGGCTCCTATCCTATCCCAAAGTTGGAGGTTAAGCATGCCTGTTTCTGGATAAAACAGACAATTTCCCCCCAAGTACACCAAAAGATCCGCTAACTGGGTGCTGTGAATGCGTGTATGGTTTACCCTGGCCAGGGCCTTGAACTCCATTAAGTGAGTTCTCTGGTTAGCGTTCGGACATTGTCGCTGAGGACAAGTCCCCATATTACCTGCCGGTCCTTTGAAGTTTTCCTCCTCGGGATGAAGCAACGTGTCTGAGGTTAGGTAACAGGTCTGGCATGACGAACCTCTGGGAAGGACTCGGAACATGGACTGCGGCCACAGGCCCTTGGCGGCCTCTGCGATGAAGTCAGGGTTTTACAGCTGACCATGAGCGGAACACGTTTTCCACCAAGCTTTGGAGCATGCTCTGCCTCTCTGGAATGCCTCGCAGCGTAGCTGTCACTCAGATCGGATGGTTTTCCGACCAGAGCTGCCGCGCTGTCCTCCGGGACAATTCGGACACGGTTCTGGTGTAGAACTGGACCGAGAAGATTGCTTACTCACGAGTAAATCATGTCGGGGTCACCATATGTTGGATCTGTGCCGTGAAGCGGGTTGTGCAAGCTGGATCAGAACCGCAAAGCGGCTGTTGGGTCCTGGAGGAGACTGGTCAAGCAATGAGACATGAGGCAAGATAGAGCGAAGACCAGTGATTTAATGAAGACAAATCATCAGTATTTATCCTGTTCTGGCTGCATGTAAAAGCATAGCGACCCATTGTACTGGCAGGCTTCACACATTATGTTTACACAAGTTAATTGGGGAAGTCTACAGGGGAAGTTAATTAACTAACTTAATTAACAGCAGGGGAAATACATTGTTCCATGTTATCCGGGGTAAACAAGTGGCTAGTATTGGCTCTTGGGCTTAAAGGAATCCGCAGACGCGAGATTACCTATTACATGCCTAGCGGGTTAATCATTAGCTCTCTATTGTTCGAGCTGCTTGTCAGATCAGCTATTGATGAATTGAACTCTATCTAATATTCTGCTCCCCCAATTTCTGTCCCCTCAGGAACCCCTGGCAACGATGTGATCACCCATTACCAGGGTTCTGTCAGGGCCAGTTATGCCAATTGTATGCGCGGATCCCACATTTTGTACTGTTTATTATTGTACTGATTTATTTTTTTTGTATTGCTATATTATATTTTGGGATTATTGTATTAATTATGTTGTTTGCCACCTTGAGTCGGCCTTGGCCAAGAAAGGCGGGGTATAAATTAAAATTTATTATTCTTATTAGACCATCCATGTTTCCTGCAAGCATTGAAAGCGTCTTGAAAATTATTAGCTATGCAAAATATAAAAGAAAGTAGTACTGTTCTGCAACATAGCTATTAAAGATTAATCAATCACTTTATTTGCATATCATTTTTCTAAACTCTGCATGCCAAAAGCAGTTCCCAAAATGGCAAAAAAAATACATACATTATAGTAAAATCAAAACACTTTTCTAAGATACACAACACGAATCGTAAACATCAAAGTAATAAGGCATCAAAACCTAAGTGCAGTATCAGAACAAAGCAGCAATATCAAAACTCTAAACAATTCTAAAAAAATCATTAATGTTAATTCTAATTCCATAAGCAGTTTAAACAAAGTGAAACACCATGTACCCTTTGCTAGTTAGCAACAAAAGGAGCATTTGTCCTTTTAAAGTGTCTCAGTGGGAGGCAGAGCCAGTTTTCAATTCTAGGTGTTGATAGAGAAAGAGTGAAATATCCTCTGGTCTAGATGGTAAACAGCAGGTAACAGAGATTATTTTTAAGCAGAGAGTTCATTTGTCTTTTTTGAGATGCAGTTCCTGCTCCAATGTTACAAAGTGAATAATTCTGACCACTATCCTATTGCCAAAATGCTGAGCAGGAAGGAAAATGCATTAAGTGCCTCTCCAATCTCTGGTAGGCTTCCTACTGTGACATTGTTGCAGTGTTTGTATAATTGGTCATGCAGCTGGTCACACAACAGGGACCTGGCTATAGCAGGGAGGATGCTTACATGATTTCCTTCTGCTCTGCATTTAGGCTACAGGACACTGATTTACATTCTCACTTGTCAGGACAGCCTTTCTAATTTCAAGTAGCAAGGTGGGCTGGAAGAAATCTGAAGACTGGGTTTCTTTTCCCTTTCTTTTCCCTTATATCCCAGAAAGCACAGTGCAGTACGAAAGCTAGCTGCAGAGCATCACAGTTCAGTAAAGATGCGGCATATCTTTCAACAGACATCTGTACAAGCAAAATTTATAAAACAGTATGTTTAGTAAATGGAAGAGCAAGGTGGGGAAGGACTAACAGAGAACTATAAGAGTACTTCTTCCTTGCTAAACTAGACTTGTTAAGTGATAGTTTGTTCAGATTTATTACCATTTTCTTTACTCAAGTTATCTGAAGAGCTAATCCAGGTAGAAACTGACTGTCAAAAAAAATAATCAGATTTCCAAATAGTGTTTTTTTTAAAAAAAACTCAAGTTAAGGTCAAGTTAAGGTCAAGTGGTGTTTGTGTCAGTTTGGGTGTCTTTTGTGAAACCCTGGGCAGACTGTGTGTTTTTTTAACCCTGTACCCACTACTGCCAAACATCATCCCAATTTCCCCTTCCCTTCTGGTGCCCTGTAAGGTTATCTTTTTCTTTTTTACTTATTCCCACCATCACCTGTTTCCATTCTGATAGGGAACAGATCTGCTGCCATCATATCATACCTGACTGTCAAGCCATGGTTTTCAAAATCTGGGAGCCAGGCATGCATGCACAGTAAGCTTCCAGGCACTGGGCAGGAAAGGGGTTACTGCACATTATAATCAAGATGCACTCTAAGAGCTTTGGCTGTGAACCATAAATACAATGCTTCAAATACTACTTGTGTCAAAAACGAAGGAGATCACTTATGTACCACCATAAAAGAGGAAAAGCTTCACCAAAATCAAACAGAAGAAGATAGTGTTTTGTATAAAACTGCAGATAGATGCAGATTTAGAAATAGTATACTGTAAATAATTATTTAATATATATAGTCAGGAAGATTGTGTCCAGGTGACCCCTTGTGTCTATCATGATGCTAAATGCAAAAGAGAAGCTTTAAATCCCAAGCACTCTCTGGTCTTTATTATTAAACTAGTTTTGGATTACACAGCCCTTCAAGTGGAAGACTGTTCTCTATTGAACAACATCTTGTCACCCTTGGTGCTGCCCATATGCAATGTGAGAATAAATATTAACCTATTTTATAAATGCATTGTAAGGGTCACTGTGATAATATACATACAAAATACTCTGAATAAAATTCAAATTAAAATGTTAGGTATTACCTTCCTCACCATCAGTACTACATAGGCTCTTTACAATCATGTAGCTGTGCATACAAATGTGAAGTGTCAAGTGAGCAATTAGAGATATTGTCTGAATCAAGCTACTAACATCAAAGAAGTACTTTCCTATTGATTTAAAACACCTTGAAAGACTGACAGGAAACAATAAAAAGGCAGGAACCTAGGAGTCCGTGAATAGCACCAAAGCGTATGCAGTTTATTAAGTCTGTGGAGAGCACACACAGTATAGCTCTTGTTACAGAGCATTTCCTCTCCATGGTTCTCCAAAGTATGGAAACACTTTCAATGAATTTCTTACTTCTAATTTTGCAGTGCTGGCAAAGCTCCAGTTTAAGTACTGAGACAAAAGGCTATGAAGTGCTGCCATCTCCTGTTACACATGAAGCAATAGAAGCATTACAGTTAAAACTAGAACCCAAGTCTTACTGCAGTGGCTCAAGTGTCTAAGATGCTGACTGGGAGGCGGAAGGTCAGCAGTTCAATTCCCGAGTACTGCAGGACGGAATGAGCTCCTGTCTTTGTCCCAGCTCCTGCCAACCTAGCAGTTCGAAAGCAAGACATTGCAAGTAGATAAATAGGGACCACTTCGGTGGGAAGGTAAACAGCGTTCCGTGTGCTCCGGTGTCTATTCATGCCTGCCACATGACCATGGAGAAGACAGCACTGGCTCTTTGGCTTTGAAACAGAGATGAGCACTGAACCCTAGAGTCGAATACGACTGGCTTTCGAGCAAGGGAAACCTTTACATTTACCTATTGAGGGTCAATATTCACAAGAACTTCCTCTTTTAATAACCTAGCACACATACATTGATGCCTACAAGGAGTGATCTCATCTTTGAAGAAAGATGAATTAGTATACATATCTCTAGCGATTATCAGAATCAGACACTAGTCTGTGTAGTAGAATAAAACTCATCAAAATTAAAGAAAACAGGGCATAATAAGTGTAAAATTATGGAGAAAATATCAGACCAAAGAAATATCTAGTATTCTGTTCCCATACAGACCAGTCACCTATGGGGAACTCTCAAGGGCAAGATATGAACAGAGCTGTACCCTCCTTCTCGGCTTCCCCAGCAACTGATATACATCAGCTTAGTGCCTCCCGGACTGGAGGTGACTCATCCATCCACTTGAATGAATAACCTTTAGTAGCCCTATTTTCACCCTTGAATTTGTCAAAGCTGCTTTAGCTGGTAGCTGTTCATGTATTTCCAAATTTCATAGTTTAGCTACATGCTGCATGGAGAAGCACTTTTCTCTATGCTACAAAAGATTAGAAATTAGGGTTATTTATGAAGCCTTAATGAAATCTCACAGGCACACACATGCACACAGACACCACATCTTACCTTTTTAAATGCTTGTGAGATTTGTAATGTACATAGGGAATATAAGTGAAATTATGATAAATATAGGTACATTACTTGGATAACTAATGTTCTGTCCTCTCATACTTCGTACTCAATTGCATATAGCCACATAAATTCATGTAACATATACATCACTTCTACTTATCCTATAAGGAAATAAACTACAGTCCCGAGGTGGCAGAAAATTCTGCATTCAAACCTTTTTCATACAGTTTGGCTGCATTGACAAGGCTCCTGGAAATTTTAATGCACTGAATATGGACTTTCAGCAACAGACATTTGCATAAGCTATAACTTTTCCACACAATGTAGGAATCTGGTTTTCTTTTGCATCTATCAATCTACATCCAAAGCCATTATTTTTATGGTGCTGGTGACTATCCTCATATTATGTAGGATTCCAAATGCTGCCGCTGGACTTAAATTGTGTTGGAAGTATGTTGGGTAAGTTCCTTCACTCAATGTAATCTCTAAAACCTTAAAGGTTGTATAATCCATTTTGAGGACCAGTTCTTCAGCTTATATTTTTAATAGAGGTTGGAAGGAAATCTCCATCCCAGTTCATAAGAAATTAATTATGCAGATGTTCTCTGCAATGAAACTGTCTACAGGTTGAAGAGAGAGAGAGAATTATTAGTTCCAGCAGTAAAATAATGGCCTTCAAAACTTTTGGATTTGACATTATCCAAACATTTTGGCAAGGATATTCAAATGGCACTCCATGCATGTTAAGATCATTTTGCATCTCAGAACAATTCCTTGAATAATTAAATTTATGGACACCGTATTACATGATTCACATTGTAATTGGGAAGCAGCACTGCCGTGGCTTAGTGGTTAAGGCGCTGAGCTTGAAGAGTGGAAGGTCAGGGTTCGATACCTGAGTGCTGCATGAGGATCATGAAAGGTGCCTCATTTTGGCATCCCCTGAGCAGAGTTTCTCTAGCAAAAATCCTTTCAACCCAAATATATTTATTGTGATTGGGACATATATTTTTTATGCAATTTTTGATGCTGATTCAATCCTTGTGTTAGTCAATAAATACAGCTGCCCTCTACAGAGACTAATGGGTAGTGTGATTACAATTCCCAGTGTCTCCCCATACTCAAGAGGCTCCCTTCTGCTGGTTGGTCAAGCACCCCAGCTGCCATGTGACTGATCAGCAATGGGCAGACTCTCCTGAGCAAAGAGGATCTTGGGACTTGTAGTCCCACTGCCCCTTTATAGAGGGCATTTCCCCATCTTTCCTGAATAGTGACAGTTTCTTTCAGATTCAAGAGACAACAAGCACATTAGTGTGGAAATAAAAGATGATAAATCTTAATTTGGAAAAAAACAATGAGGTAGGAGAAAATCATAGAAAGGAAATTATTTTAACATAATACAATAACAATCGTAATATGATGCAAATAATAGTTTGAAATAACTTGACAAAGAACTGTCCTAATGCAGCAAAACACAAGGCAACAGAATAAAAGCAAGATAAATGAAATATGATTTGAACTGCACTCTTTCTGCCAACTTGAATCCCTGGAGAACAGCAGCAGGTACAGAACCAACTCACGAATAGCATGTATTAAGTGTCCCCGAATAAAGGACTTTAGGATTTAAAATACTTTACCCAAAAAACACATTTTTAATTGGCAAATTAATAAAAGAACAGCCCACTAATTGCAACAGTGATAAGAAGATAGTTTACTAATCTGCAAAACAATAACAAAGAGGGCTTCACTGTATTCAGCAAATCAGCAAAGTGATATCTCCTTAAGACTTCTGGTTCTAGGTATCGAAAGTTAAGCCTTGGCCTGCTACAGCTGAGGTAAATACATGCCTTTCTCAGACAATCATCTGTCATGCCAGGCAAAGGGCATGGGAAAAGAAGAAGAGTATGAAATAGAACCAACTTTTAGATGAGACTGAGGCTACAGATAGCCAAAAAAGGACTAAACAAAAATGGAAGTCTATGGATATGGATAAGTGAGGACATAGAGGAAACACATTGTCAATCTAACAAAAGCCATCCATGACAATACTATACTCTTGAAGAACTACAACTCCCCAAAAGACCTAAAACTCCCAGATGTAACATGGTGGCAGCTTCCTTGTTCTTTAAGGTACAAACAGGCTGAAGGCAGCAGCAATAGAAATAAATAAGTGGAAAGCTGGACTGAAGAATTATATTCCTGGGTTTCACCCCCAGAATTCTGCCTGAGGAATTCCAAAATCATGAAGAGATTTATTAAAAGATACAAAGAATAGACATGCTCTGCATGTTAGGTGGGGAAATGTCCAGATTGGTACCATTTTGATACCAACTGTAAGTAGTGGTATTCACACAGTTTAGATCAGGCCCTAACACTCTTACCTCTAGTTGTTGCAGAAATGCAGCCCTCACACCCTTCTCAATGTGTAATTTGACTCAGGCCAAAAAATATTTCTCACTTTGATGTAACACATTCTCCCATCTGTATCTACAGAATATGTAAATGATGTGATGGGTCTAATGTTGGTTGATAAAATTGTCTTCTTTCTCTGAGAAAGTTCACTTTTTTAAAAAAAAAGTTGTTTTTTAAGAAAAAATATCAAGATTTATGAAAGAAACCATGCAAGATAATTTCTTCTTATCATGGTAGTCTTAAAGCAACAATATTTTCAACTGAGTGATGCATCAGCCTACACATGAATGGCCTATACCAGGATAAGGTTGCAAAGAAGTGTAATGCTGGTCAGAATCCTATTTCTAATAACAGCCCATGTAGGTCCATCAGCATCAAACATTTTTACTTAAAAAGTTGTAGAAGCATTTGAAATTTACATAAAAAGGCATAATAGCAATACAATTATTCAATTCATTTCTGGCCACTAAAGTCCAAATCAATGTTACGTACTAAAGAGCAATGAAACTCTGCCACTACACTGCACTAACTTCATTGCAATTCCCACATCCTTGTGAAAAAAATCCAGCAAACTACCCTTGCAGCTTCTGTACCACACCATGGAAAAGAGGATAGTCCCACAAAACCATTTCTGATCAAATACAGGTGGAAACAAAAGGATAACACTGTATTCTTATTTCCTTGTTACAGAGTAACTAAATGATTACATATCAGAGACTAAACAAAAGAAACACATTCTGGCACTTTAAAGACTAACTGCTATACAGTAATACCTCATACAAAGTCTGCTTCATACAACATCGGATTCATACAACATTACCTAATTCCTTGAAAAAAGTTGCCTCATACAAAGTCGTGTGACTTTGTATGAGGCATTGGGGTTTTCCCAGGTTGCATTGTGCCTGGGCAGTATAAAAGGTAGGACACATGCGTGCATTGCTCTTGTGGGTTTTGCATGAGGTGAAGAGTGTTTAGGAGTGGTTTTGAGCATGATTTTGGATTATTATTTTTTGGATTTTTTTGTCAGAACTTTTAGAAGCATTCCTGGGATTTTTGCAGCATTCTTCAAGTTCTTGGACAATCAGGGTTGTTTGACATGTTTTTGTAATGTTTTTAGCCTTTAGACAATGATTTCTTAAAGTTCTGCCAGTTTCCTGCCTGTTTCCTTGACTTTGCCCTGAAGTCTGTGCTGTTACAGTACAATGTATCTCTATGGAAATGACGTTGTATGAGGCATCGCGGCAAGGATATGGACGTTGTATGAGGCATCGCGGCTAGGATTTTGCATGCCTCATACAAAGTCCAAATCCGTACAAAGTCCAAACTTGTGGAACCAAGTTTGGACGTTGTATGAGGTATCACTTGTATTTTAATGTAAGCTTTCATGGATCAGGTCCACTTCATCAGGCATGAGAATGAAACATGATGACGTGTTTCTAAGAAAGAATCTTTACTAGGAAATTGACCAGAATAACTAAGAATGTATATTTTAATACCTCAAAATGTTTCCTGTTAAAATTAGAAACACTATTCAACAATATCAACAGAATATTATATGACAGCTCTCAATATTTTAGAAGTTTAAAAAAGTAAAGGAGTAGGAAGACTCATGTTTCACATGAGAAGAATAAGTCATATGCTTCAAATGAGCTCCAGATATTCTTCAAACAGAACCCAATTTTTTCATATAATCCAAATTATGAGCCACTCACACATATCATCCCTGTCAAAATATGGAAATATATTTGCCTTACCTTGAAATAAAAATGCTTTGCTGGCATTATGTAATCCAGATACCTGTGTAACTCCAATAGTCATGTTGACAAGATCCAGTTCTGTGATAATATCAATTTGTAAGCCAGGGTCCGTACCAAAGCCTACAACTGGTGTAAGAAAGAAAGAAAGAAAGAAAAGTCAGTTTTAATTTTTAAATGAACTACAGTAGCTACAGAATCTGCTTAATCATGTCCAGAAGTAAGTCCATATATAAGTAAGTATACATTCTGTAAGTAACAAAACTGTTTCACTGCAGCAAATGAAACTGATGCCACATATTTTCAGTTTTGTTTTGAGGCTACACTACCAAGCACCATGACTGATGCAAATGTATGACATGGTGGGTCTTGCAATTAAACATTTAAGAATTGGAAAGCTAACCATCATGAAGTCAGACCCAAATATTGGGTGGATAATTTTATAACCTGTTGGACAAATGAGACATACAGTTACTGAAGTTTAATCTTATACAGTCCCACTAAGGCCTTTTAATAACATATTAGTATCAACTGCATTTGTCCTTTACTTAGATGTACTAGACTAGGGGTCAGCAACCCATGGCCCATGGGCCAAATCCAGCCCACGGTGCCAAATCATCAGGCCCCCACCCACACTCCAACCACCACTGCTGGAAGCGGCCACAGACATGTTTACGGAGGCTGCAGACATGTTTATGGGGCCATAAATGTGTTTACAGCAGCTGTGGATGTGTTTACGGCAGCATTTATGGCATGGGGACCACCAGTCCAGCCCCCTCAACTGTCTGAAGGAGCATTACCCAGCCCCCAACTTCAAAGTTTGCCAACCCCTGCACTAGATAGACTGAATGTTGCAAGAATCAAAACAAGATGCCACACTCATTCTAGTTGCAGGTCTTCCAAAAGGCAAGAACATCCTCTTGCACCAGAAGCATTTCAAACATTCATTTAATGCTTAAGTACAGGATACCCTTTGTATGTTTTTTCCTGATAACATCCAAAATGAACCCTTGCAATTATCCAACATAGGATAAAACAAGCTCCTAGCACAGCCAATTGGTGAATTTTGCAGGATGGTAAATGTAAAGGCTGACTTTTCCAGAAAAACACACTAATATGAAATTCCACTTCAAAAAACACTAATACAGGTCATTCTTGTAGATAAGGTCCCACATTATATAGAGAACTGTGCACAGCAATAATTCTCATGCCCAGCAGCAAACTGAGCATGCAAGAAATCTACACCATCAAACCTACCCCCTTGTTTCTGCTGTAAGAAGCATCTGTGTGAAAACCAGGGAATGCCAACATACATGCCATAACAAGGATTCAAGGCACAACCTCATCCAAGCAGGCAATCAGCAGTGTCAAAGTTGATGCTGCTCATCTTTTCATCAAAAAAGGTTCTCAGACACATCCATATCTGTGTGCCTGTGTTACCCATGAATATATCTGGTTTATACCATCAGACTCTTGAAGACCTGTTCTTCAACTGTCTAACCTTTAGTTCTGGTGCAGCTATTCCAAATATCGGGCAACACAACTTTCTCCCTCAGGCAACAAGAAGCAGCAACAAAGCAAAACAAAGAGCTATGATCTTTATCAAAAGTCTGCCTGTCCTTGGTTTTTGCAGAAAGCCTTTTATTCCCTACAGAAACAGCAGCCGTGACACTATCTCAAACTCAGCTCTTTTCACCTCTCACTTGACTAAAGCAATAAGACTAGTCATCATATCTGTTTTGACACTTTCCTACAACACTCCATGTAAGCATAGCAATGTCCAGGGAAAGCAATATGTGCAATATTTCATATATTGAACTACAATACCCTGCAAAACACCATGAGAATCTTTCTGAAAATGTTTTCTGGCTTTAAAAGTTCCAGTTCCAATTGCCTGATAAGGCTCAAACAATATAAATGAAGTCCCATTGTTCTTTTTCCCTGGGCTTTCAGGACCTTTTAAACCAAATTGTTCAAAAAGTCTCCAGGACAAAAAGAAAGATAAGGGACAACATTGATCTTGAGCCATGATCACAGGGAAGAGACATTTTTTAATTGGTAGCTGTGTTAGTCTGTGTTTCAAGCATATCAGAGAGTAAACAAAACAAAACAAGAAGTCTCACTCTTATGTCTGACAAGGTGGACTTGATCCACGAAAGCTAACATTAAAATACAGCAGTTAGTCTTTAAAGTGCCACAAATTCTGCACAAGGTCACTGCATTCTGCTGGTAAAATATGAAATAATCCTAATAGAAGAAAGGAAGATAATGTGGGTCCACAGTTTCTTGCAGCTTGTGGACATTACACAGAAATGGGGTTTAGCTTTAACGTTTATATTTCTGGCTTTGTCTCTGAACCACAATGTATGATCCAAGACAGAAAGGAAGAATATGTGGTGCTCCAGAACTTTCTGCATTTCAATCCTCATCAGCCTTAGGACAGTGAGTGTTGAGGGCTGCTGCATAGGTGTCAAATACCCCGTTTTGCCTGAGAAAACCCTGTAATTTAGCCCTCTTTCCCGCCATCACATATTTTTAAATAATCTCCTGTATTTTAAAAAGAATCCAGAGGGCAGGTAGATCTCCCATATATTATTATATCTTTATGAGACATGTTCCTCATACCAGAGCCAAAGAGGAGTGTCGGGCTCCCCCTGGTGAAGAAGGAAGCACCCCCTAGGCACTGCTGTTAGCACTACTGCTACCCCTCATGGGGAAGAAGGCAGCAGGCCAGCCTTACTGTGATAATTTTAAATCTTTTTCCCCATTCTCTGCTGTGATAGCATTTCATATTATGGTGATTTTTCATGGTACTGTTTTTCACACTTATATCAGTTAATTGTCTACTGTCTTAGCCTTGTGTGCCTCAATTTCATTTTTTTAACTCTGTGTTTAAGAGAAAACCACAGAAATATCCTCTTTATGTTGTATGCAAATATACTTGAAGCTGATTGGCTCATTATGTATTTTGAGTATTGTTCCATTTGACTATGTCGGTTTATTGTGTTGAGTGTTATGTATCTATTTTTTTTATTGTTTCTTTCAATTTCCTGCTGCTGGCTGCGCTGCAGTCAGCATGTACCAATGTTAACCATTTAGAGTCTCCTTTGGCAGAATGAAGCGGTATACAAGAATAAAGTGAAATGAAATGAAATGAAAATCTCTTCTCTCTCCTGGGAAAGAGGGTGTTAAAGGGAAGAGACAATGAGCCAATCAGCTTCAAGTATATTTGCATACAACATAAAGAGGATATTTCCGTGGTTTCCTCTTAAACACAGAGTTTTAAAAAATGAAATTAAGGCACACAAGGCTAAGACATTAGACAATTAACTGATATAAGTGTAAAAAACAGTTCCATGAAAAATCACCATAATATGAAATGCTGTCGCAGCAGAGAATGGGGAAAGATATTTAAAATAGAAATATTACAGTAAGGCTGGCCTGCTGCCTTCTTCCCTGTGAGGGGCAGCCGTGGTGCTAAGGGGAGTACCTAGGGGGTGGTTCTTCCTCCACCTGGGGGAGCCCACCACTCCTCCCTGATTCTGGTGGCTCCTCCTCTTCTAGGCTCTTGGATGTGCCTGGATTTTAGGGAGGAGGGAGTTTGCCCAGTGGGGAGAGGGGTGTGGCCCAAAATTTCCCTTATTTTCATGTCCAAAACTTGACAGGTATGGGCTGCTGGGGGCTGTAATCCAACAAGATATGGAGGGACACTTGTTCTCCATCCTTGATGTAACAGCATACTGATTATGCACTAATTCATGAATATTATTTTTGTGGCAATGGTAGGTCATTCTTTTAAATACATTAAGAGAGAACTTCATGCCCATAGGTTAACTTCAAAGCTACTTCTCCATCTGCTAAAAGGGACAGCTGCAGACTCACGAAATTGCTATGCAGATGATTAAGCATCCCAGAAACAACTGAAACAGGAACACATTAGTAAAGCTAAATCTTCAGAAGGAGTGTCAACACAATAAATTATTTCATCTAATGTAAGACAATAAGAATATATTGCAGAAATCAATCCCAACTCTTTCTTTTTCCAACAAATTAGAAAATAACACCAAAAATTATTGGGGACTAACTCTAGTTTAAAAGACAATGTGCCAAAGCGGAAGAAGCAGACGTGCGGCATTTCTAAAGGCGCGAATTTCAAATAGCTGTCAAAGTGGGAAATGTTGAACTTTGCTTGTCCTCCAGAAGCCCGCCTAAATGTATCTTCTTTTGTAATGGTCAAATCATTGTGTATATAGAGGCCAACCCTGTACATATTCCCCAGTCCGGTTCTTGAGCTGAATAAAGAATCACTGTTGTTAACCCGATCCTGCTGGTTAGATTACTTCTTGTGCCAGACACAACAAAAACCCACACTGATCTGAATATACTACAAATTAAATACGAATATCCAATACACAGAAAGTGATATAAACCATCTTGTGGATTTCTGATCTCTATACCCTCTCTCTTATCATTGAGTTGTTCTTTTTTTCCCGTTCATGTTGGATTATGAGCTAGCAACCTTATTTTTCTAAAATCTATGCATCTGTAGAGTAGCTGAATTCCGGTAATAAGTCAAAACAAGAGTAGGACTATTGATTCAACAGAATTTATAGAGCTGACTCATCAAATCCCCACTTATTCAGCTGGCCAATCTAATTGTAACTTAATGTTGGATTTCAGATGTTATGTTTTATTTACTTTACACATTAGAACATCAGCACATATAGGAACATCTAATTTTTTGCATAATGAAAAAAAATGTTTTTATAAAAGAAAGGCTCCTAAAAGTAAAATCACATGCTAGAAATCAAACTCTATGGTAAAAAAAAGAGTGGGGGAGGCAAACTGATGGTTGCACAAGCCATCCTCTTGTTTTAGAAAGACTCATTAAATGTGGGTTCACACTTTATAGGTACACTGGCTATCTTTGCTTTTTCCAATACAGAAACTGATCTCCATGTCAGGATGGCAATGGTTTTAATAACTATATAGTGTATATGCCAAAACAACACATATACACAAAGTAGACTGGCAACATTTATAAGTACATTCAGACAGAGAATCCATTTTTGAAATTTCAGCTTATGTTTTCCACTTAATGTATGCTTATACAAGATAAATGTCATCATTTCTGAATGCCTTTCAAAACCTAAGGAAAAGATAATATTTGAGACCTTTTAATCTCATTTATGCACAGAAGGCTGGCCTAAGGCATCATGAAAAATCCAATTTGCTGTTCCTCCCTTCAACATACAAATGTAATAATAAAATAACTGATGAACTGATACAATTTTAAAGCAGCCAATCAGCTGCCCTGCCTTCCTTTTCTCAATGCTCTGTGGACAGCATCCTGGAGGAACAATCACATTGGCATGGGTTCTGCAGAAATTGTTCTGCTTATATAAATGCACTTTCATAAAACTGTTCATTATAATAACAGCTCTAAATACCATAATAATTATGACCTCTCTAAATACCTTAATAATTATTACATGCCATCAAGTTGATTCTGATATACAGAATTTTCTGGTATTCAGAAGTGGTTTGCTTCGGGGGAGGGCGTGTCCTGGAACTGTGCAACTTGCCCAATAAACTCCTCCTATAAGGCACAGTGGCAAATTGAACTCTGATTCTCTATCTCTGCAGCAAAATGGCATTTAAAACTCATAAGAATATAACTTCCCACTTGCATATTGTGATTAGCAGCCTTCCAAATATACCGGTACTTACCCTACCTAGGCATAATGTTCCTGATCATAATATTCTATATCACAGAAAATTTGATTCATGTGATTATGTGACTTCAACAAGCACCTACCTAAACTGAGCTTCGAAAGCACAACTTTATGTCTCGGTGGTGGTGAAAAGACAAGCCAAGCAACAGATTTCTGTGACACCCAATTCAATTCAACTTGCACAAAAGTATAAGTAAGTTTTATGCACTACGTGTGCAACAGAAAAGCAGTTTTGTTGAAGTCCAGTATTAAACTGCCTTCAACTCTCTTCCTGTTTTCCTTCTTAACAGGTGTTGAGAAGATTCGCAAGATGTCTTTGATGTCTGTTTCAGTCTGGTACTGCCATCTTCAGTTACTGTAACTGCCAAGAAAAGTACAGTCTGATACAAAAGCTATGTAGCCAAAGAAAGGCTAATAGAGTAAAACTCCGACTTACAAATGCCCCGAGTTACATAAAATTTGACTTACATAATGATTTTGTGCTAAAACCATGTCCCGATTTACACTATTTCCTATGGGTTTGCTTCGATTTACATAAAAAAACCAATTTAAGAAAAAGCCTACAGAATGGATTTTTTTGTAAGTAGGGGTTTCACTGTATTAGGTATATTAGTTTGTTAACAATCCTGAAGGCTTTTTGGGTATATGTGATCTTAAATATATCTATATAAGAATATTATTGACCCAGAATGGCTTTAGAGCATAGTAATTATCACTGCAAGGCACCCATAAATTCCTTGTGAACCTCCCTGTGTGTGAGTAAGGTAGTGTTTAAAAGAGACAACCACATATATGGAGAATGGCTGCCTAAATTTTCCCCAAAGAATCAACTTCAACCCTTAGTTAAATTCATGGCTGGGATTTCCACAATTAGTACATGGCTCGAAGTCTGGCCAGGTTATCCTGCTATGGTAACAGAGTAGACTAGGGGTTCCCAATCTAAAGTCCGCAACACCATTTCATGTGGCCCATGTCTCCACCACTACCACACTGGAAACAGATGCAGACACATTTACGACAGCCATAAATGCACCTGTGGCTGTCATAAATGCATTTATGACAGCTGCGGGCATGTTTTACAGTAGTGTTTATGCCAGGGGAAACCACCAGTCCAATCTGCTCAACTGTCCAGGATATGTGGTCTGGCCTGTGGTGTAAAAAGTTTGGGAACCCCTGGAGTAGACCATACTGCCAGTGACTCAACGCTGAGCATTAGGTGGCGGTTAACTAACCTGACAATCCTAAGGACTAGCCACCTTGGCGAAGACCACAGGGAAGGGTGATAGTCCCCAAGTGGATTAAATCGCACTTGAATCCATCTTGATGGAGGGCAGCAGCTTCATCAATACTGGCCTGGGGCTGAGGAGGGTTTTGTGTGCCAAAAGGGCTCAGGACCAGAAAGTGACTCCCAGAGCTGGATCAGTGTTTGGGTGTCATACTGTGATGCAAAAGGCAGATAAAAGGTCATGGCATTATATTCACAGGATGATCTTCATGGCTGATCACCATGATGATCACCAATAATATTATCTCTGGATGCCCCTCTGCTAGGTGGCCTGGAGGGAAGCAGCAGGAGCTGGGCAGCTCGGGCGGCTACAAAACCGCTGCCTCTGCCGTCGCCGACACCACCGAATGCCCCTCAGCTAGCCAGCCTGGAGGGAAGCAGCAGCAGCTGGGTGGCTCGGGTGGCTAAGAAACCACCGCCTCTGCTGACACCACCAGACGCCCCTCAGCTAGCCAGCCTGGAGGGAAGCAGCAGCAGCTGGGTGGCTCGGGTGGCTACAAAACCACCGCTTCCACCGCCGCTGACACCACTGGATGCCCCTCGGCTAGCCAGCCTGGAGGGAAGCAGCAGCAACTGGGCGGCTCGGGCGGCTATGAAATCGCCGCCGCCATCGGACGCTGTGTTTTGCATTGTTTAATCCCTTCCCACCGGCCAGGTGGAGGACAAGAGTAGTGACTTTTTGACTTTTGTCTTTGTTACTGCCAGACCTTCTCATATGAGTGTTGTGGGATTTTGCAATTGAGGTTCTTTGTTTTTTTGTTTTTGCTTTTGTAATGCTTTGTTACTGTGATATTGATACTCTTTGATACTGTGATTTGTGATGATTTGTGATGATGATATGCTGAAATATTTTTGTATTGTGAACCTTGTAATTGTAACTGTATATTTTGTGTCTTTGTGAGCCGCCCAGAGTCACTCTGCGAGTGGGGCAGCATACAAGTCTAATAATAATAAAACAACAACAACAGTGGCGGCAGTGATGGCAGCGATGGTGGCGGCGATGATGATGATGATGATGATGATAATAATAATAACTAGAATAAGTTCTCAAATAATATATCAGAAATCAATGGGAAAAGAAATCCTCTCTTTGTTTTTTAAAGACATACAGGAACTGCAGCTTCTCTAAGAGCTATTTCATACCATAAGTTACGCACATGTTATTTTAAAGGACTTCTTGGTAAAAATTTCTAGCCTTCTAAGCTGTAAGATAATAATCAGCAACCTCTGACTTTCCCCAGTTATAAATAGAAAGAAATCTAGCATCAGATAAGCTCTTCAACAGGCCATTAATACAGTACAGTACTCTGCTTTTCATATCTATTCACTTCTCTTGCACTGGCTCTTGATATTCCATGCAAACATACAAAAACCTTGGGGTTTTTGAAATTAATAATTAATCAACACAAAAATCGCAGCTTCTGTTGTATAACCAGAGCTGTTTTTCTCCCTGGGGTCTCAAAGTCTCCTTCTGAGATCTTAAAGAAAAGAACAGACAGCTGTTTCATTTGCATCTACTTTCTTATGTAGAACAAATGGACAAGGCAATCAATTTCTTTCCCTATAAATTAAAAAGAGCCATTCAATAGAAAACCATTTCCTCTAAAAACAGTAGAAGTCATTGGGTTTTATATTTTCTCCCAATTCCAGTGGAATTCAAGAAGCTACAATCTGACTTTTTAGTATCTCTTCATTTCACCCGAATTTATTAGATTTTGCAATGGAAGAAGATTTTGAGTCATTAATACTAAAGGGGCTGTGGTTGCAGATAGATAGGGATAGAGTAAAACCTCTTAATTTAGCTGTACAGGAGAATTGTCAATGTAAATGCAATTGACAGTTAACCATCCTCCTGCCATATTTGCTATCCATTACTAGTATAAGACCTTTGTCCACATATATTTCATCTCGATCTGATGAAAGCCTGAAGGACCAAGAATTTCCAAGGGCTAGGAATTTTCTCAATATGTTATCTCCACAGGCTTGTGAAAGCATGACAGAATTTTATGAATAAGAAAATTTCACCAAATTGCAACATCTACACAACTTGTTGACAAACAGCCCTAGGAATAAAAACCCAGTTAAATCCAGCTGACAGGATCCAAGTTGCATGGATCGGACAAGGACAGCCAGACTCTATTTGAGGTTAAGCACTTTTAAATGTCAGTGGTTTCAATAAGAAAGGGCTGTGCTCGGTTTTTACTCTCTCCCACTTAGATGAATGGTACATTTAAACTATTTAATCTTGGCTGAATTATAGCCAAAGAGTGTAGATGCCAGCTCCAATGGTTTATTAATCACTCTTCTAAAATGTTTTAATGTACTTTTAATATATAAATGGTCTCACAAACTTTTTCTCACTCTCTGGTAACTAGGAAAGTAAACTACTCCATTCTCATTTGACTTATATTAAGACACACACTGAAATATAAAGGTCGCCCAATCTCAGAGTGAGTTTGCAAATGCAGCAATTTGGATGCAGGCTGCAAACCTAAAACTGATTCCAGCATCCACCCCAAGGATGTAAATTAATGTTATACAGGCCTTCAGATTAGTTTTAAAACCACCCAAACCTAATGGTTTAAAATACAGACTATCATTATACCATATAGGTTCTGGAATTATCTATTATACAGGTATTGTGTCCATTCTAAAGAAAATTAGCTTGGTCCAGAAAGGTAATAGTCACTATGATACAAAGGCCACTAAACTGAATGAAACTTAGTAAGCATACTACAAGCATTAGAGTAACACAGGAAGAAGAGGCAAGAGTGTATTAGGCAACTATTTCAACTATGGAAAAATAGGGAAATATAACCATAGAGCTAAAATTCCTTGGAAATACTGTAATCTAAAACTAAAGGTCTTTCTAGACTTTTCCAGTAAGCATGAAGAGAACAAAAATAACAAAAACTTAGACTATCACCACATACATTGTCTACTTTTTTTATAAAAAAAACTTGAACATTTTTAAAGGTTTTCCAGGCCCTTACTAACTGTACACACAAGATAGCAGCTTCTATTAGGCTACCCTTCTTAATTAAGATGGCCCTGCATGCAAATACTTAGAAAAGGAAAGTCATAAGGAGAGCAGCTCACATGATCTATCTCTTCATTTTGAATATTTCTAGCATTATGATCAAGTTGCCTGAAAAAGCAACCTCCTCCAGCTAGTAAAATTGTGTTCTTATATTAACATAGAAGACAGCTTCCCCTTCCGTGTGTGTGTGTGTGTGTGTGTATGTGTGTGTGTGTGTGTGTGTGTGTGTGTGTGTGTGTGTGTGTGTGTGTGTGTGTGTGTATTATGACTCTGCCAAATTCCTGTTGTGAATGGCAGCACTTGACATAATGCTCCACCACCGGGTGGAAAAAATGATCCAAGAAACCCCTGTTTTGATCAAAGGAATGTTTAGAGGCAGGGTCTTTGGTTGTCTCTAAAGTGAACTGGACTGGGTTTTTCCCTAATACTTTCAACTCCTGGTACATCAAAGTCTCTCCATCATTTCCAAGCAAACAAAATGAGAGGAAAAAGCCTGGCAAAATTGCCTAAACTTTCTATTCCTGATTTCTTCTTCTAGTGGGAGTGGGGAGGAGGAAGGGAGTCAAACACTGGGTTCTCTGCCAGAGCGAAAATGAGCTGGTGGGAAGGAGATGGCAGGAGGAGAAAGAGAGTGCCCAGGAAATTCAAACATCATCCACCTGGAGGGAGGGAATTTCTCGGTGAGAACCTAGCAAAAAGCAAGGAGGAGACTGGCATCAGCGAGGTTGCTTGTCAAACGGAGCTCTCCAGGGTGCTGAATACTTTATTTCCTGACACGTTTTCCCTAAGACCAACACACACACACACACACACACACACACACACACACACACACACACACACACACACACACACACACACACACACACACACACACACACACACACACGATCTTCCTCCAGACGCGCTGTTTCCAGTATAATGCCGAGCCAGCTGCTGGTCCACAGCCCAGAGGAGAGACAATAAAAGGGAGCCACCCGGGTGCGGAGGAGGCGGAAGCCCCGGCCGGATCCGCCCCGACTTAACCACGTTAAAGGCAAGAAATAATAATAATAAAATGATGGCGGGGGAAGGGAGGGGGGCGCATCTTTCTGGCTTCCTTTCTCTTCCAGCCACCCTCGAAGCAGGTGAACGGGAAGGGAGGGTCAGCCCTGAGCCGAGTCTTGGCTCGGGCCGAAAGGCTCTCTCGGTCAGGAGGAGGAGGTTCGAGGCAAGGCGACCATCCAGAGCAATGAGCGGCCAACGCCACCCACCCACCGCCTTCGCTCGGCGGGTCCCCGGCCGTGGGCCACGCAAAGTTTCCGAGTTGCGCCGCCACCCGGCCGCCCAAGAGGTGCCCGGCCGGCTCCAAGGGCGCGTCTCCCTCCGGCGGGGGCGAAAAGGGGGGGGATCCCCTTGAATTTCTCTCTTTTTTCCCCACCTCCACCGCCGCGCCCTCTACTCTTTCCCCCGCCTCGGGCGCTTTCTTTTCTGGCTCCGGGAAGCCGAGCCAAAGGTCGCCCCTCACACACACACACACACACCTCCTCCTTGGCCCGTGATATTACACAGAGAGAGAGAGAAAGAAAGAAAGAAAGAGAGAGAGAGAGAGAGGCCCCTCCGGAGGGCGACTCTCCTCCTCCTCCCCCCCCCCCCCACTCGGGGAACGCCACCTGAGGTAAACTCCCAGGGCTCCTCGCGTCCCCCTTTCCGGACCGCAGAACAACGCAGCGCATGAAAGAATGATTGTTTTAATAAGGAAGACACACACACACACACAAGGAGGGAGGGAGGGGGCGCCTCTTTTTCTTCTCCTCCTTCTCCTCCTTCTTCTTCCACGGCCTCTTCCCACTCCCTATTGTCTTCTTCTTCGCCACGCGCCCCCATGTGCGAGCGCGAAGAAGAAGACGCCCTCTTCGACCGTCTTGGCGTGAGGCGCGCCGGTCAGTCTCTCCCGGCTCTTGCTCGAGGTGGTGCGGTGCCTTCTTCCTCCTCCTCCTCCTGGCAAGGCACCTCGGACTACACTTCCCCCGTCCTCCAGTCCTCCCTCCTCCTCAGCCTTCTCGCCGCCGCCCCAGTTCCGTCTCCTCCTCCTCCTCCTCTTCGCTGGGGCTTCTTACCTGTCCTCGCCGCTGCCAGGCAGACCCAAACGCCGACGAGGAGCTCCATGAGGGCGGGTGGCGCGGTCTCGATCCGCTCACGCCCGGCCCGAGCCTGCCTCCCGCTCCCTCCGCAGCATCCGAGGAGCAGCCCCTGCAAACTAGTTGAGGCGCTTGTGTGTTTTTTTGCCAGGGCTTTGGGCGGCAGCGAGAGAGAGAGAGAGAGGAGGGAGGGGCGGAGGGAGAGAGAGAGAGAGAGGCGCGCGCACCAGACGCCGCCTTTGCCGCCAGACCCGCTACCGCTACCCTGGAAGAGCCCACGTGCTCTGCTCTCCTGTGGGGATGGATGGTGCCCGGGCCTCCTCCCGTGGGGCTGCGCAGCGCACGCGCCCCGCCTGAGACGCGCCCGCTTTGTTCAGCTCGCTCTCGCCGCCGACGCCCCCCCCCCCCCCCGCCCCCGGCCGCCTCCCGCGGCTCTGTCAGCTCGCCCGTCGAGCTCGAGAGGGAGTGTGTCTGTAGGGGGTGGGGGAGAGGGTTGGTTGGATTCGGCGCCTCCCCGCCCCTCCTTTCTCTGAGCCTAATGTATCCGTCTAAATCAGGGGTGCCCAAACTACGGCTGGGGGGCCAAATCTGGCCCCCCACGCCAATTCATCCAGCCCACGCTGCCCTCATTGCTCCCAGAAGCAGAAGTAAAACGCACCCATACGGGTCCATCTAAAGCAGGGGTGCCCAAACTATGGCCCAGGGGCTGAATCCGCCCCGTGCCAATTCATCTCTCCCGCAGCACACCCTCGTCGCTCCTTGAAGCAGAAGTAAAATGCACACGTATGGATCTGTCTAAAGCAGGGGTGCCCAAACTACGGCCCAGAGGCCGGATCCGGCCCCGTTTTACTTCCACTTCTGGGAGAAGAGGGCGGTGTGGGCTGGATGAATTGGCATTGTGAGCCGGATCCAGCCCCGTAGTTTGTGCACCCCTGAACCACGTGACTGGCCCGTGGCCTGAAAGGTTTGGGCACCCCTGGTCTAAAGCACGGCCACCCCTCCCCTCCCTTCCCCCAAAGCGGGAGGTAAAGGCATCCCTGAGATATAAAAATTAAAAGAGAAATCGGAGGGAAAACATTGAGGAGGAAGGAAGGAAGGATGCTGCCTGTCGACGCCTGGCCAACTTGCCCGCCCGGCCGACTCCTTCCTCTGAGCAAGTTGGCCCGGGCGTCGACAGCGACCAAGTTAAAACGGGCGGGAAAAGAACATCACCGCTTTCTGGGTTTTTTTTGGGGGGGGGGGTTTGGGGGGGCTTTTTGCCGCCTTTATTCAGCGAGGACCCCAATGGCGAAAACCAGGGCCACTGTCCGTCTGCTGAGAGAGAGAGAGAGAGAGAGAGAGTGACCTTTCGTGTCTCGGAGGAAGCCGCCACTGGAGGACGCGTGACAGAAGCAACGTGTTACTTCTCCCGGGGCAACAACAGGGCTCCCAAACCCCGCTTCCCCCTTCCCCACCACATCCCACCCTCTCGAAATATAAGGCCGCGAAAGTCCCCGCGCGAGCCCAAACTTTCCGGGCAGCGGAGGGGCAGCGGAGATGGCGCGCCCTTCCTGGGGGCGACCAACCTTCCCTCGCACTCCCTCAAGACAGTCGTTGTTCCCTCCCTTCCTCCTCCGCCCGCCCCCACCTCCCGTACCCTGCCCCCTCTTGACAAACTGGACCTAAGGGGTGCGCTCAGCCTGTGGGGTCCAAGTCCTTTCCCTAGTTGGCGGGAAAAGGGGAGCGCCTCGGCCGCGCACCTGCTGAAGTTCCCTCAGTTCCATCGCTAAAGAGGCAGCAGCCCTCGCCTCCGTCCGTCGCCTTTCGCGTTTCCTGACAGGCCGTGAAGGGCCCCTGTCTTTCAAGCTAAGGCTGTCAAGGCTCCCAAGGGCTGTCTTTTGTTGCTTACTCAAGCAGACTAGAGCTTGTAAATGTTATGTAAGGAGAGCGCTCCAATGGCGGTTGTACAAAGGAGCCCAACCTGACTTCTACTGTTGCAGGTGCCAAAAGGACTGGTGCTTGTTAGAGAAAGGAACCCAAATATAGCTCAGGCTGGCACTAGTGTCTGTGTTTGGAAGGATTATGCCCCCCCCCTTCAGCTTCAACAGGAATTGTGTGCACAGGTGCATATGCTGTGGACAAAGGTTGTGTAAGAATAAGGAACATGCCCACATGGGATACAGAAGCCACCTTTATGTTTTTTTAAAAAAGACGGCAAGAATACACAAAATAACTACAAAAAATACTTCAATGTCCCTGACAACCACAGTGATGAGAACATTGATCTTGAGCCGGACATTCTGGAGTGTGAAGTCAAGAGGGCCCTAGAAAGCATTACGAACAACGCTAGTGGAGATGATGGCATTCCAGTTGAATTATTCAGAGCCCTAAAAGATGATGCAATTAAAGTGCTGCACTCAATATTCCAGCAGATTTGGGAAACACAGCAGTGACCACAGGATTGGAAAATGTCAGTATACAATCCAATTCCAAAGAAGGGTAATGCTAAAGAAAGTTCATACTATTGAACAGTTGCGCTCATTTCACACACTAGCAAGGTTGTGCTTAAGAAAATACAGGCTACAGCACGTGGGTCGAGAACTTCCAGAAGTGCAGGCTGGGTTCCAAAAAGGTAGGAGAACCAGAGACCAAATTGCCAACATTCACTAGATCATGGAGAAAACAAAGGAGTACCAGAAAAAATGTCTACTTCTGCTTCATTGACTACACCAAGGCCTTTGATTGTGTGGACCACAATAAACTGTGGCAAGTCCTTAAAGAGATGGGAATACCAGACCATCGCATCTGTCTTATGAGAAATCTGTACATGAGTCAAGAAGCAACAGTTAGGACAGAATACAGAACAACTGATTTGTTTAGAATAGTAAAAGGAGCACGACAAGGTTGCATATTGTCACCCTGCTTGTTTAATTTATATGCAGAGCATATAATGTGCAATGCAGGGCTGGTTGAATCACAAGCTGGAATTAAAATTGCTAGGAGAAATATCAACAACCTGAAATATGCAGATGATACTACCCTAATGGCAGAAAGTGAAGAAGACCTAAAGAACGTCTTGATTAGGGTGAAAGAAGAGAGCACAAAAGCTGGCCTGAGACTCAACATCAAAAAACCAAGAAAATGGCAAACAGCCCTATCACTTCCTGGCAAACAGAAGAAGAAATGGAAGCAGTGACTGATTTTACCTTCTTAGGATCCGATGGTGATTGCAGCCATGAAATAAAAAGAAGATTAATTCATGGGAGGCAAGCTATGAGAAACCGAGGGAACATAATAAAAAGTAGAGACATCACCCTGCCAACAAAAGTCCATATAGTCAAAGCAATTGCATTCCCAATAGTTATGTATGGTTGCGAGAGTTGGACCATAAGGAAGGCTGAGTGCAGAAGAATAGACGCCTTTGAGATGTGGTGCTAGAGGAGAATTTTGAGAGTACCCTGCACAGCAAAGAGAACAAATAAGCCATACCTGTCAACCCGCAGCTCCGGAAAAAACAGGACCTGTGCAGATCGCTTGTGCACAGGTCGCTTTCCACACATGCGTGGAAGTGCTCCGTCGCTTGCGCAGCCCCTATGCAAGCGGCGTAGTGCTTCCACGCATGCATGGAAGGGTTTTACACTTGTGAAGAACCCTTCCACGCATGCGTGGAAGCGCTACACCGCTTGCATATGGGCTGCGCAAGCGGCGGAGCACTTCCACGCATGTGTGGAAAGCGACCTGTGCACAAGCACAAGCATGTGTGGAAAGCGTTTTCCCCCGCTGCCAAATTACTGGGGTTAGGCAGTGCAGGGCGGGTTATGAAGTCAATCGGCGTCAAATTCCGTGGTAATCCCAGCCAAATCGGGATGGTTGACAGGTATGATCCTGAAGGAAATCAACCCTGAACGCTCCTTGGAAGGACAAATATTGAAGATGAAGCTAAAATACTTTGAACACCAAATGAGAAGAGAGGACCCACTTGAGAAGGCCTTGGGAAAGATCGAAGGCAAAAAAAGTGGGGGTGACAGAGGATGAGATGGCTAGATGGAATTGTTAATGAAGTGGACATAGAGCTGAGAGGGCTGTGGAGGATGGTGGAGGATAAAGGGTGCCTGGTGTACAGTGATCCATGGAGTCACAAAGGATCAGACTCAACAACAACAACAACAACAACCATTATGTTAAAATGCACAGAAAACAAAAGGTATTCCTAAACTCACAGATGAAGGCTAAATGAATGAAAATAGAGTAATCAGGGATGCTAAAGACCAATTAAGTGCATTTCTGTATTTACCGCTGGTATCATGGGTTGACCATGTGATTAATGTAGAAGTGTTGTTCTGGATGGATAAAAAACAAAAACTGTTTAAGACCATTAAACAAAGAAAGCTCCAATACACTGGGCATATCATGAGGAAAGATATAGAGTATAGAATACTCCAACTCATTATGCAAGAGAAGATCCTTGGGAATAGAGGCCTTGGATGTAGACGGTGTAGAATGTCTTCCAAAGTATTGTTCTGAGGAATTAAGAACAGGAAGACTTTCGCCATGATGATATCCAATATTCAGAAAGGATATGGGACTTGAAGGAAGAAGATGGGTGGATGGATATGCAGTGCGGTTAGTGGCAGCCTTGTATTCATGCTCAACCATGGAAACTTCATTGGGAGTAATGGAACTAGTAAAGCCATTCCTTAAATATCGAATTTTCTGTACTTCGAAAGCTCTATGAGAGTTTCTCTAAGTCATTCTTGACTTAACAGCAGATAGATGAGGAGGCATTTGGACAACAAAAGGCTCACTGGGTTCAATATATCTTGTTCCTAAATATTTTTTGGAATAGCAGTCATGTTAGTCTGTGATTCAAGCATATCGGAGAGTAAACCTGATCCATGAAAGCTAACATTAAAATACACAGTTAGTCTTTAAAGTACCCCAATGTTTTTGTTTTATTTACTCTCTGATATGTTCCTAAATAGCCATGCATAAGATTGCACTCTTAAGTATGGCTGATATTCACAATTTTAGGTGACAAAGAAGTTGTAGTTAAAACATCTGTCCACTACTGCCACCCTATGAACATACCAGTGGTGTAATGGAGGCTGGTTTTGCAAGGGCAACCACAGAGGTTGGAAATGTTATTTTATAGGACTACATTTCCCAGAAACAACCTACCTATATCCCCATTGGCAATAAAAATACCATTAATGTTTATGCCAGTTTCTGTTTGGGTATAGCTGGTGCACATTACATGGGAATCAGGACTTAATAGATCTTTTCTAGTCTTCTCTAGTCTGAAGAACTTTTCAGATTTACAAACAAAATGGAAGCATTAGTTTCTTGGCCTATATCCCAAACTATCAGAGGTTGCCCGGCGTTGCCGGGCTGTTTAAAATGAGTTTGTTTGTTTTTTATGGACCATTAGAAAGGCGGAGCAAAGAAAAATAGATGCCTTTGAGATGTGGTGCTGGAGGAGAGTTATGAGAGTCCCTTGGACAGCGAGAAGAACAAATAGGTCAATAGTAGAAGAGATTAGCCCTGAGTGCTCATTATAAGGTCAAATAGTAAAGATGAAGCTGAAGTATGCCTTCTGAAATGAGAAGAGAGGATTCACTTGAGAAGGACTTAATGCTGGGGAAGGTGGTGGGCAAAAGAAGCTGTGTGTGTGAGAGAGAGAGAGAGAAGCTGTGTGTGTGTGAGAGAGAGAGAAGCTGTGTGTGTGTGTGAGAGAGAGAGAGAGCTCATTAGAGAAAGGAGCAGAAGAGGAATATGTGAGAGTGTGTGTATGAGAGAGAGAGAAAGAAAGAGAAGCTGTGTGTAAGAGAGAGAGAAGCTGTGTGTGTGTGAGAGAGAGAAGCTGTGTGTGTGTAAGAGAGAGAGAGAAAGAGAAGCTGTGTGTGAGAGAGAGAGAGAAAGAGAGAGAGAAGCTGTGTGTGTGAGAGAGAGAAAGAGAAGCTGTGTGTGTGTGAGAGAGAGAGAGAAGCTGTGTGTGAGAGAGAGAGAAAGGGAAGCTGTGTGTGTGTGAGAGAGAGCAAGTGAGAAAGAAAGAGAAGCTGTGTGTGTGTGAGAGAGAGAGAAGCTGAGTGTGTGTGTGAGAGAGAGAAGCTGTGTGTGTGTGAGAGAGAGAGAAAGAGAAGGTGTGTGTGAGAGAGAGAGAGAAAGAAAGAGAAGCTGTGTGAGAGAGAGAGAAGCTGTGTGTGTGTGTGTGAGAGAGAGAGAAGCTCTGTGTGTGTGAGAGAGAAGCTGTGAGAGAGAGAAAGAGAAGCTGTGTGTGTGTGAGAGAGAGAAGCTGTGTGTGTGAGAGAGAGAAAGAGAATCTGTATGTGTGCGAGAGAGAAGCTGTGTGTGTGAGAGAGAGAGAAGCTGTGTGTGTGTGAGAGAGAGAGAGAGAGAGAGAGAAGCTGTGTGTGTGAGAGAGAGAGAAGCTGTGTGTGTGTGAGAGAGAAAGAAGCTGTGTGTGATAGAGAGAAAGAAAGCTGTGAGAGAGAGAAAGAGAAGCTGTGTGTGTGTAAGAGAGAGAGAGAGAGAAGCTGTGTGAGAGAGAGAGAGAAAGGGAAGCTGTGTGTGTGAGAGAGAGAGCAAGTGAGAAAGAAAGAGAAGCTGTGTGAGAGAGAGAGAGAAGCTGTGTGTGTGTGAGAGAGAGAGAAGCTGTGTGTGTGTGAGAGAGAGAGAGAAGGTGTGTGTGAGAGAGAGAAAGAGAAGCTGTGAGAGAGAGAGAAAGAAGCTGTGTGTGAGAGAGAGAGAGAAAGAGAAGCTGTGTGTGTGAGAGAGAGAAAGAGAAGCTGTGTGTGAGAGAGAGATGCTGTGAGAGAGAGAAAGAGAAGCTGTGTGTGTGTGAGAGAGAGAGAGAAGCTGTGTGTGAGAAAGAGAATCTGTGTGTGTGCGAGAGAGAGAAGCTCTGTGTGTGAGAGAGAGAAGCTGTGTGTGAGAGAGAGAGAGAGAAGCTGTGTGTGTGTGTGAGAGAGAGAGAAGCTGTGTGAGAGAGAGAGAGAGAAAGAGAAGCTGTGTGTGATAGAGAGAAAGAGAAGCTGTGAGAGAGAGAAAGAGAAGCTGTGTGTGTGAGAGAGAGAGAGAGAGAAAGAGAAGCTGTATGTGAGAGAGAGAGAGAAAGAGAAAGAGAATCTGTGTGTGTGAGAGAGAGAAGCTGTGAGAGAGAGAAAGAGAAGCTGTGTGTGTGTGTGAGAGAGAGAGAGAAGCTGTGTGTGTGTGAGAGAGAAAGAGAAGCTGTGTGTGTGTGCGAGAGAGAGAAGCTCTGTGTGTGTGTGCGAGAGAGAAGCTGTGTGTGTGTGAGAGAGAGAAGCTGTGTGTGTGAGAGAGAGAGAGAGAAGCTGTGTGTGTGTGTGAGAGAGAGAGAAGCTGTGTGTGTGTGAGAGAGAGAAAGAGAAGCTGTGTGTGAGAGAGAGAAAGAGAAGCTGTGAGAGAGAGAAAGAGAAGCTGTGTGTGTGTGAGAGAGAGAGAAGCTGTGTGTGTGAGAGAGAGAGAGAAAGAGAAGCTGTGAGAGAGAGAGAGAAAGAGAAGCTGTGTGTTTGTGAGAGAGAGAGAGAGAGAGAGAAGCTGTGAGAGAGAGAGAGAGAGAAGCTGTGAGAGAGAGAGAGAGAAGCTATGTGTGTGTGAGAGAGAGAAAGAGAAGCTGTGTGTGTGAGAGAGAGAGAGAGAGAGAGAAGCTGTGTGAGAGAGAGAAAGAGAGAGAAGCTGTGAATGTGTGTGAGAGAGAGGGGGGGGCTGGCTTTCCGGGCTGGCTCAAGGTAAGGAAGCCCAGCCGTGTGGGTGTGTGTGGGCTTCCCTTACCGTGGGCTGCCTTGTGGCCCGTGGTAAGGAAGCCCAGTGGCGGGTGTGGGTGTGTGGGCTTACCTTACCGTGGGCTGCCTTGCAGCCCGAGGTAAGGAAGCCCAGCGGCGGGTGTGTGTGTGGGCTTCCCTTACCGTGGGCTGCCTTGCGGCCCGCAGTAAGGAAGCCCAGCGGCTGGAGTGTGTGTGGGCTTCCCTCACCGTGGTCTGCCTTGCGGCCCATGGTAAGGAAGCCCAGCGGCGGGGGTGGGTGGGCTTCCCTTACCGTGGGCTGCCTTGCGGCCCGCGGTAAGGAAGCCCAGCGGCATGGTATGTGTGGGCTTCCCTTACTGTGGGCTGCCTTGTGGCCCGTGGTAAGGAAGCCCAGTGGCAGGGGGGTGGGCTTCCCTTACCGTGGGCTGCCTTGCGGCCCGCGGTAAAGAAGCCCAGGGGCGGGGGGGCGGGCTTCCCTTACCGTGGGCTGCCTTGCGGCCCAAGGTAAGGAAGCCCAGTGGCGGGGGTGTGTGTGGGCTTCCCTTACTGTGGGCTGCCTTGCGACCCGCTGTAAGGAAGCCCAGCGGCGGGGTGGGTGGGCTTCCCTTACCGTGGGCTGCCTTGCGGCCCTCGGTAAGGAAGCCCAGCGGGGGGGCCTTTACTTACCGGGGCTGGCTTCCCTGGGAAGCGCCGGCTTTCTCAGAGTTCTGCACGCTCACGGCGCGCAGGACACTGGGGATTGTATTTTTTCTTTTTTGCTTTCCCTTTGTGCTTCTTTTTTTTGTGCGGCTCGTTTTTGATTGGCCGCACCGCGTTTCCCCACCTTCTTTGTACTCCCGCCTCTCAGCCTGATTGGCTGTGGTGCAGCGCGGCGCAAAGAACGTTGGGAAATGAAGTTGTTTCCCTTTTTTCGCGTTTGTGGGGCTGTTGCCCCACTGCCGCTTTACTAAATCCTTCATTGACCTGCGGACCCAGTCCACCCGTGTTCCCAAATGGTGAGTGCAGGCAAGTAGGGCCAGCCGTAGGAACCTATAGCAAGTTCCAACTGTTAACTCTTGGTTTTATAGGTTAAGATTCCACAACATACACTTTGACTTTGAATAATTGGCTTGGCAACCCTAACTGGAACTGACAGTTTGTTTCAAATGCAGAGGCAAATAACAAATGAGTTACAAGAAGGAAAGGAAAGAAACTAAGATATCATGGAACATGAAAATCCAATTTACAAGCAGCACATTATATATTCCCTAACAAAGAATTGGGAGTTCATTAATATCAATATGCGAAGGACTCCTGTAATCTTCTGTAGTAAATTTTGCAAACAGTAAAAACTTACTTTTTTGGGGATGTTCAGGATGACATTTGCCACACTCAAAGTTGTCTGTAGATTCTTTGTGGCTAGTGCTAGGCATAGTAGTGGCTTAACCATAGGTTCAGAGGAAGGTAGTGTCTTATCAAGGCTAGAATACATTCTGAAGACTCATATTGAACAGCTGTAATTTTTCTTAAACATTGCAAAGTATTAGCTTAGTATTAAACCAGCACAGGCAAACAAAACAATTGAAATGGTTAAAAGATATTAAAACCAGGGAAAGAAATAAAATGTCAATGGGACAGATTGAGTAAATTAAACATGTCGTCACAGTGCACTAAAAAGTCATCGCTGCAGATACTGAGCTCATCTACTGAGACAAACAAACAATTATGACAACAAAATAAAAAGTGTGGAAGGAATTTCACCAGCCTCTTAACTGCAGAGGTACTAGAAACTTAATGTGGTAGACAGTCACCTGAGGGTTGTCTCTCTAAGGCAGGCTTATAAAAGCTAGAAGGGCTATGGATGTGTTTTTGGCATTATGGAGAACAACAGAAAAAGAACTTTTGCAGAAAATGTCTATAGTAGCAGGAGGTCTTGTTTACTTCTCGACTTACTCCTTGCCTATCAACTACCTTTAGTTCAGAAAAATCAACAGCTTCTTTCTAAACCATAGATGATGTGACAATGGTCTTCCAAATATATTACTAGGGATCCTGACCTGAAATTGATGTTTTATTTTTAACTTACAGAATGCTTCAACCACCATAAGCATACTCACTTATGAGAGTCGTAGCCCAAAATTTCCCCTTTCGAGTTCTGATTCTAGAATTCCATTGGAGCTGCTTATGGGATTCCTCAAGGAATGAATCCGTGAACACAAAGTCCTCTTGCCTACACTTAAGCATGCTTTGAAAAGCATACTTATAAAAGAATGCAAGTCAGTGCCTTCACACATAACACAATAAGGCCCCAAAGGCCTAGCCAACACTCTTACAGAGCAGGCTATGCACTTTAAAACATGTCCAGAGTTTTTTTATAGGACACACAAATTCCACAGGAGCCAACTCCAAGTGAAAAGGATTTTCTGAATGCAAGAATAGTTTTAAAGCTGCATATGGAGCTGTAACCTTAGGTAAAGGTAAAAGTTGTCCTTGCTTGAAAGCCAGACTCTAGGGTACAGCGCTCTTCTCTGTTTACAGCCCAAAACCCAGTGCTGTCTGCATCACCAGAGGTTTCCATGGTCATGTGGTCTGCCTCAACACCAAAGTGCACAGAATGCTGTTACCTTCCCCCCCCCCAAAGCAGTACCTATTTATCTACTTGTAATTTCTTGCTTTTGAACTGCTTGGTTGGCAGGAGCTGGGAGAATGATGGACACTCACTCCATTGTGCAGTGCTTGGGTCTCAAACTGCTGACCTGCTGACCTTCCAATCATCAATTTCAGCATTTTAACCACAAAGCCACCCCAGTCCCTGGAACCTTAGTGTGACCATAATAACTGATGTGGAGGCTTTTTCAGCAATGGTTCTCCAGTTACAAAATATAGTCCCTCATCATTTGTTCTCTTTCAAGCACTAAGCAAAGTACTTTCTATTTAGCTCAAAGTTATAAATGCAGGTGTGCCACTTCCCACTTCTCCAAGCAAGGGCACGTCCTAAGGACACTGGCTGATTTCATTTGGGAAGAGGCTACTGGGAACATTTTTTTTTAGTATTTGTGTTTTATTTTGAAAATGCAGAGTGAGGATAGATAGGAGCACAGTGCAGGCTCTCCAAAGGATGGCCAAAGTCCCCTTCTGCCAAGTCATATCTCTAGGAGACTGACAGAACCCTATGAAGCTTGTTGATGTTGTTCTGTGCAGGCACATCACAGCCAGTCTATATCATCCCAAATACTGCTTTCAAAGTAAGCAAGTAGTTAAGAAATTAAGGGGTAATTTTATTGTTGCAACCCCACACTTAGTTTCCATGGTTGAGGGGGGATTAGAATCTGGGTCTTCTGAGTCCTAATCCATCACTCCAACTACTGTTCTTCACTGGCTTTCACAAATCTCACATAGCTCATACTGCCTATATTATATACTGTACAGGACTCCAAACTCTGTCTTCTGTATCTGTGGCTTCCTCAGTTTCTGTCAAGATTCAAAACTGCAGTCTGTTGTTCTTGACTTAAGCAGACTAGATCTTGTAAATGACATGTTACAAATAACTTACTAATAAGTATACCTGTAATATTATAAATGTGTCTGTTTATTCATGAATGTAAAAAAATGCTGTTCCTCATTCTAGCTCTGTCCATTTTACTGGTTGGGAAAGAAATCCATTTCATCCAGCTCTTTATGTTCAGATGGAAATATCTCTTCTGGATATCCAGAAGTCATCCCTGACCTTTTGACAAGTCAGAAAGCTGGCTAATAAGTTTAGTCTCATGCCAACTAACACTGATAGTCTTTCAGATACATGTGACAGGAAAACCTCAATACCCTGCTGGTTGTCTTTTGTTCTCCCTGCTACAGATTGTCTCCATTCAGTACATTATTTTGCACCTCTTGTTTTCATCCTGAAATCAATTTTCAATTACTGAAACAAACAAACAAATAAATAATCAGAAACATTCTCAGGGGGAAGTGATGTCACTATCATCCTATAACCTATTTAAGCAAGCATTCACATACTTCTTGCCCCTCCTTGTAGTCAGCATAGATATGAGTTAATAATGGAAATAAGGCCACTGTGGCTACACAGATCTGTTTCATGGCAATTCCCCAGCAGCAGTGCATTCAGCTAGGAAGAGATAACAAAGACAGACACCTGCATGGAGCCCTGGTGATGCAGTGGTTAAACTGCTGTACCGCAACCCTACATCCTTCCAAGGTTGGTAAAATGAGTACCCAGCATGTTGGGGGGCAAAATGCTAATTAACTTGTGAACTGCCCAGAGAGTGCACTAAGTGCTATGGGGCAGTATATAAGTGTGATTGTTTTGCTTTTGCTTTGCATGTCACTTGAAGCAACTTCCACCCACCCTCATAAATATAGCCATATCTGACTTGGAACCAAATCAATTCAGGACTCTCTGGTTTTTTAAGATCTTTAGGTGAAGCCCTTTTTTGTCTCATCAACAGAGGCATGGTTAGTGGAGACGTAAAAGAGGGCATTTGCAAGGGACAACCTAGAGAGGGCTTTGGGCTGCTGTCAGAGGAATGTTAACTAACCTGATGCTGTTATTGCTTTTTATCTCTGTGTCTTGTCTTTTTAAACTGCTTTAATTGATGCCACTATATTACTGTTTTTATTTGAATGTTATTATTAGTATCCTTGAGTGTCATTTAGGGCTAAAAGCAGCAGACACACCTCTGCTCACCCTTTGTGAAAATAACAAGGGTTGTTTGGGTTTGTTTGTCTTTTTGGATTCTGTTTGTTTCTGTCAATGCTCTATAAATAGTGTGGCATAGTTTCCGGCTGAATAGGGAGAGGTACAGTGGCCAAGACAAATCTGTACATGGTAATACAGTCTCAACGTTTAGTGCTGTAGCATCTCCTGTGCCTAATTTTTCATTCCACTTCTTTCTTGCTGCACCTGTTTTTGCTACACATGGACAAAAAGGGACCAACTGAGATTTGGTAGAACTGTGTCTCACTACAACACTTTTCAGTCATGCTTTAGAGTATAAGGAGCCCAAAAGCCCTGAGGGAGAGAGTACCAGACCATTCCCCACATTACTATACAGGTACTAACCACAAAAACACAGCTGTCTGCTGAGGGGTAGGCTGTACTCGGGATAGCTATTCCACAAGAGACAACCCTCCATCCTTTTCCCTAAATCAGGGTGCTAGGGTCTATGTCAAATAGTTCCAGTTGGTCCTGCAGCTCTGTAGCATTACCAGGTTGTATGCCTTGAGCAGGACTACAAAGCATACCAATGTAACAAGCCCTTCTTTCCACAGCAATATCTATGAAAAGATTCTTATTGTTTGCTAGTCTGTTTGTAGTGAATTCCACCTTCAATTTCAGTTTTCCTGTGAATGGTCATGAGGAGCTCTGAAGACGCTGATGCCGCCATGTGCCGCCATGAGCCGCCGCACCCTCCCAGCCCCACCAATGGCGGGAGGCTAAAGAGAGCTCCCCATGGTCACGGGGAGCTCAGAATATGCCGCTGCCACAAGCCGCCGCACCCTCCTGGCCCGCCAAATGCCAGGAGGATAAAGAGAGCTCCCCCTGGCCACAGAAAGCTCTGAAGATGCCGACGCCGTGAGCCACTGCCCCCTCCCGACCCGTTATCAGCCAGGAGGAGACCAGGACGGTGACTTTTTTGACTTTGTTTCTTGGGGTGGTCCTGCTACTGGCAGTCCTTGTGGGAGCATCTGAAATGAGATTCTCTCTTGTTTCTGTAATGCTTTTGACTATTATATATTTTGTTGCCCTTATACTTCTTATCTGAACTGTAACTTATTGATTGTAACTGTTTGTATATTAAATTGTTGTAGCTGCTCTGAGTCGGCCTTGTGCTTGAGTAGAGCAGGGTAATAATTCAAAAATAAATAAATAAATAAATAATAAAAATATCACAGCATTTCTCAATGTTTTCAGGTCACAGGCCTGAGCACACCTCCTGGACAGCTGATCGGGCTGGTCACATGGCTCCTTCCACCTGGAAGTGAAAGTAAAACATGTCCCACGCATGCACAGAATGCATTTAGCAGGCTTCTGCACATGCGTGTGGTGTGTGTTTTACTTCTGCTTCTGGGAGCGGCAAGGACATCAGGGGTTGGGTCTGGCCCGTGGGCCATAGGTTGCAAACCTATGTATATCATGTGCATTTAAATGTCTGGTATATCACGTGTGTGCCTTTTAAAAGGTGGCTGACATGGAGTTGAAGGTATTTTTTAAAAGAGTTAAACACACACAAATAAAATAGCTCCTGGTCCTCAAAACTCTCTCCTCTGGTATAAGAAGGCCCTCTATTGGAGTGCACAACTAGTTTCAAAGTGACAGAATCATTACATGGTACAACCTCCCGAGCTGCAGCTCTTTTTTCATCTTCAGAACATTGCAAAAGAAGACACTAGGGTTTTTTGCCACCTCATCTTGGATAAACTCAGTCTACTGAACTTAGTTTTGGGGGAGGGCAACTCAGTTCAGCTTGAACACGCTTGGGATTCACTTCAGCTCAACATTGCCTTTTAATGTAATTCCCCCACAAACCATCCAGCTCATTTGCTCCTAAAGCATGACAAAGCATCACAGCTTACCTAACAGAAAACAACTTTCATCAAGTCAGAGCAGCTCAATATTCTGTTTATTGAGTTGCACCATTCAGTTATGAAGGATTTATTTTAAAATCCAGAAACATTTGCATTGCCCTTCCCTTAACTCATTCAAAATGTTTCTTGTACTAGACTAGTGGATGGAAATTAGTTTGACTATGGATACAAAGATAGCCAGACAATCAACTCGTATTATGGCAGGCTGCAGTTGGAGTGCTGAGTTTATAGAGGAGAAGCTCGTGTTCAAATCCCAACTTGGTTAAAGTCACTGAGTAGACTGCTTCAAACTTTTCTTTAGAAGGGTGACATTTTAATATTTTATTGCTTCTCCATATAATTTGTCCATGTTCCCTAATGTTATACAGGTGAAACTCAGAAAATTAGAATATCGTGCAAATGTTCATTCATTTCACTTTAAAGGTGAAACAAATATATGAGATAGACTCACTACATGCATAGCGAGAGATGCCATGCCTTAATTCGTTATAATTGTGATGATCATGACATACAGCATACATGAGATTATGTGATAATTATGGGGTACATGAGATAGGGGGTTGGGGTTTTCATAAGCTGTAAGCCATAAGCATCAATATTATAACAAAGGCTTGAACTACAGTATCTTGCTTTGCATGTAATGAGTTTATCTCATATATTTGTTTCACCTTTGAACTGAATGAACATTTGCACGATATTCTAATTTTCCAAGTTTCACCTGTAAACTTGGATGTCTACTGGAGGGTTATTTGATTCTATGAGGAATGTGCTGTGATATGGGATAACATGGAAGTGTGATACAGTACTGTAAGAGCTCTCTCTCTCTCTCTCTCAAAATCAATATTTGGATGTTGAAATTAGTTTAGATCTTAGTGAGACAGGATGTCAGGATAGGATCGGTTGACTAGTTCATTCTATATTTAATCAAGGTATAATGTATACATGACAAGGAAAGTATAAAGTCTGTAATTTTAAGGGCATGAATTGAGTCTTAGGCAAGAACCGCTTGTATGCTCCACTCTGTAGAATAAAATATAGAAAAGTCCTTGTCTCTTTCTTGCCCTCTTTTATTCTGCCATCTCCCAGGATGTTTGGCTTTGACCCACTGAGGTGATACAAACACATTTTTGCAACACTATCATACCCACCAAAAGAATGCAAGCGTGGTGCCAAAATGGCCACCGCGCTCTTTGCGCCCCCCCCCCCACTGGACAAAGGCATCCGGGTAGTTAGGGGCATGGCCAGCACCCTTATAAAAGGGGCGGCCACGAGGCAGCCGAGCTGCCATTTTGCGAAGCGAACGGAGACGAGAAGTTTTTTCCTTAGCTCCGTCGCTCTTGCCTTTCGCAGGGAAGCCTCTTTGGTGCAGCGGTTTTTCTTCCTTCTTCCTTTGGCTTCCCAGCAAGTTGAAGCAATGCCCTCTAAGAAGAAGGCAACGGCGAACGCAGTTCGCGCTGCGCGGAGGCGGCAGCCGGGTCGGAGGACCACGACTGCGCCTCCCCAGCAGCCTCCCTTGCCGGGAGAGCCCACCGGGACCGGTGGGATGGGGTCGATTGCCCCTTGGCCCGAGCCGGGGAGTCCGCGTACTGGCCCGGCAGGGGCCGCGGGCCCCGGCCCGCAATCGATGGCCACTGCCCCTGGCCTGGTTCATACTACGGGGCCTTCTCCCCTTGGTCCGCAGCTTCCTGCGGTGGGCTTCAGCCATGGGGGGTGGTTGGGTTCTATTCCCTGGCAGGGCATGCCTCCGGCCCCCCAGGGGCCGGGACTGGGCCCGTGGCCGTATTCAGGCCCCGCGGTCCAGAGACCTGGACCGGCGCCTGCCACCAGTGGGCCGGCTGGCCCTTTGCCCCCCCTTAGCGTTGGGGGCTACGTGAATGTGGATGCCCTTCTGGCCCGCGTAGCGGCCCTCGAGGCATTGCTCGGGATGGTCAACCCCTCAGGGGCGCCTTTTGGATCCCAGGTCGACGCATCGTCTGCCGGGCAGCGGCAGGCGGCAGGACGGGTCGAGCTGCCCGAGGCGGGTGGGCCGGCGTCGGCCACTGCCTCGCAGCTCCCCATACAACAGGCGCTGCAGCCGGGTGCTGACCAGGCCCCATCGATGAGCTCAGTTCCGATCGTGAGCTCCGATGCCCACAGTGGGCCGGAACCCCCGGTGGGGGCGGCCCATGGGGGTGCAGCATGTGAGTATACGGTTCAATCTAGTGCACCCACACCATTAACTACATTGGGGGGAGCATTCCAGTGGCCGTGGCCTCGCATGGGTGGCGTGGCGGTTCAGGCCCCACCGGCCCACCCGGCGACTACACCTCTAACCCAGGGCCCTACTTGGGGTGGTGCCTCCTATTCTGTTGGGAACTTATTAGGGGTTACGGGGTTGGTTCAGGCTCCTTTTACTATGCCCACCGTTCCCACCGTGCCGGTGTCGGCATTGCCGACAGCAGGGTATTCCTTGCCCCTTGGGGATCATCTGGCTCAGTCTACCAAAGAGAAGATCTGGCGGGGGGAGTATGTGGACATCTTCTCTCTTCTGAACAGAGAGCCCACCAAGGAGGAGAGGGAGGGGCAGGACGAGAAGGATAAGGAACAGGCACGTCGTCGTAAGCCGCCACGCACGTGGGCCAACTGGTTGCCAGCGTACCTCATATACATGGCGGTTTACCTCAGGGCCCGGCCGGATCTGGCCATCCCGATGGTCCAGTATTTGGACAACATCTACCGGGCGATGGTTGACTTCCCGGGCCCGTCGTGGTTGGCTTACGATGAAGAATTCCGTATGCGAGTGCCCCTGCACCCAGAGATGAGGTGGGATGAGCCCTGCCAGAAGCTGTGGCTTCTGTACATGACCCCCACGCGCCACGCGCCCGGGGAGAGATACCATTGTGGACATGCAGTCCAGCGAGCGGCTCCAGCACAGGCACCCCGCCAGGTGGCGGGGCAGGGGGTTCCAGCCCGCCTGCTGTGCTGGACCTTCTCGTCCAATGGTTCCTGCAGTAGGAGGAATTGCCGGTACAAGCACGAGTGTCCCTCTTGCGCTGGCCCCCATGCCGCTTCCGCCTGTCCCAGGCCGGGAGGGATGCGGGGCCGAGGTAGGGGTGGACAAGGGGCCCGCAAGACTGCCGCAGAGGGAGCTGGTCCAGCAAAAGGCCCCCTCCCCAATTAATGTGGACATGTTGGAGCGTTGGCTCACATTGTACCCAAGGAGGGCGGACGCAGCTTACCTGCTCCAAGGTTTTCGAATGGGTTTTCGCATTCCTTTCACGGGGGACAGGTCTCCTCAAGATGCACCCAACCTTTTGTCACTCAGGGGAAGGGAGGAGGTGGCTGCCGTGAGCATTACTAAGGAGGTTGATGCAGGCAGGGTCGCCGGCCCTTTCCCTGCACCCCCGTTTCCCAATCTTAAAGTTTCCTCCTTGGGCTTAGTGCCCAAGAAGGCACCGGGCGAGTTTCGCCTAATACATCACTTGTCCTACCCAGCCGGCCGATTGGTCAATGATGCTATCCCTGATGACCTTTGCTCGGTCAGGTATACGTCTTTTGACCAGGCGCTGCGCATGGTGCGCTCATGTGGCCCGGGTGCGCTGTTAGCTAAGTGCGACATTAAGTCCGCCTTCCGTCTCCTGCCGGTGCACCCGGGCGACTTTGAGTTGCTGGGTTTCAAGTTTCGGGGTGCATATTATTTCGATAAAGCCATGCCTTTTGGCTGTTCCATCTCATGCTCGGCCTTCGAGCGTTTCAGTACCTTCTTACAGTGGGCTTTTGTTCGCAGGTCAGGGTCTCGGTCTGTAGCCCATTACCTGGATGATTTCTTATTCGGGGGTGAACGGGGCTGGGACACGTGCACACGTCTCCTACACACATTTCAGATGCTAATGGAGGAACTTGGTGTCCCTTTAGCGCCCAAAAAGACCGAGGGCCCATCTACTAAGCTCACATTCCTGGGGGTGGAGATTGGCACGGTAGCGCAAGCATCTAGGTTGCCGGGGGATAAGGTGTCACGGATCGTGGCCCTCATATCGGACTTGCTTGCTAAACGCAAGGCGTCCCTTCGTGAGCTGCAGGTGCTGCATGGTCACCTTAATTTCGCTTGCAGGGTGGTCGCACCTGGCAGGGCATTTGCTCGGCGCTTGTGCGACGCCATGACAGGCTTGTCCAGACCCCACCATAGGGTAAGACTCACCGGGGGCATTAGGGCAGATATGCTTATCTGGCTCCAGTTCTTGAGAGAGTTCAATGGGGTATCATTTTGGAGGTCCGATCTTCTGGCTTCTCCTCGTTTCCAGATACAGTCTGATGCCTCTGGGTCCCTGGGTTATGGGATGTACTTCAATGGGAAGTGGGCCTACGGTGGGTGGCCCCCAGCCTGGTCGGGCACAGGTCGCCTGCGCGATCTCACGTATCTGGAATTTTTTCCCATTCTGGGGGCTTTGATGCTATGGGGTGAGGAGTGGGCCAATTCAGTGGTACATTTCTGGTGTGACAATGCGGCTGTTGTCCACATTGTCAACTCACAGACGTCTAAATCTCCCAGGGTCATGGACCTGGTGCGCAGTTCGTTTTGCGCAGCCTGCGCCTCAATGTGCTATTTAGGGCCAGGCATGTCCCAGGTATCAATAACGATATTGCTGACGCTTTGTCCCGCCTGCAGATCTCCCGGTTCCGCGCCTTGGCCCCGGATGCAGAGGAATTTCCCTCGCCACTCCCGGACGAGATATGGACGCTTGGCAAGGAGAGGTGAACTGGGCGATCGGCATGTCGCTGGCGCCACACACGCGCATGGCGTATCACCACGCATTCATTTCCTTCCAGGCCTTCTGTGCCCAATTTCGGCTACCCGAGACTTGGCCTATCCCAGTGGCCCACGTCCTCCGATTCATGGTTTACCTGCATGCACAGGGCCTTGCACCTCGCACCATAGCATCCAGGCTGTCAGCACTGGCATTTATGGCCAAAGTGGGCGGTTATGCGGACAGTACTACTGATTTCCGTGTGAGACATGTTTTGGAGGGGTGGGCGCGGGAGCGTGGGCGTAGCCCGGACGACCGCCACCCAATTTCCCCAGGGGTACTTACCCACCTGGCACGGGGCTGGCATGACCTCTGTTTTGACAGGTATGAGGCAGCCCTGTTTCATGCGGCTACCACGGTGGCCTTTTTTGGAGCGCTCCGCATCAGCGAGCTTGTGATGCTGTCTAAGGCGGATGCAAGTCGTAGGGCACTGGAACTCGACGATGTCTATGTCTGCAATGATTGGGCTCAGTTGAGGATTCGCTCCTCTAAAACGGATCAGCACGGCGTAGGCAGTGGAGTAAGACTGCTACGATGTTCCTTGGCAGACATATGTCCGGTTGGTGCCCTACAGGAATTCCTTGCACTGCGTGGCACGCACCATGGCCCGTTTTTCTGTCACCAAGATGGGTCTCCCCTTACTAAGTTTCAATTTTGGAAGGTGACTGGTAAGGCATTGGCCAGTGTTGGCCTCCCTGGGGCCCGTTACGGCACCCATTCCTTCAGGATCAGGGCGGCTTCTACTGCGGCTGCTTTTGGGTACTCCGGGGCTGAAATACGCCATATGGGGAGGTGGGGATCACAATGTTTTCAGTTTTATGTCCGCCCTCTTCCGCCGTGAGTACCGGTTTAGTCACTGCACCTTTTCTCCCCTCCTTTTTTCCTTGACAGACCCTGGGTGTCGTATCACACCGGTGGCAGTATGGCTGGTGGGCCATAGCTACGTGCACAGGGCAGCGCGTTACGCTGCGGCGACAGAGTGGGGACCCCGACTGGGACCGGGTGCATACGCAAGTCTCACATGGTATGGTAAGCCCGGTATGTTATGGCAGGAACTGTTGCCATTCCTTTTCTCAGGCTGGCATGCCGACCCGCCTGATATTCTGATCATACACCTCGGGGGCAATGATTTAGGACAGGTCACTGGCCTATCGCTGAAGCACGCGATTTGCGGTGATCTCGCCTACTTACATTATGTGTGGCCTGCCACAACCCTCGTTTGGTCAGACATGGTACCGCGGCACGCTTACAGGGGAGGGTTCGGCCTCCAGGCCCTTGACCGTGCTCGGCGCATGGTGAACAGGGCTGTTGCCCGGTTCCTTATCGACAAGGGCTGGGGGCGCGTCATTCGGCACCCCACCATCAGTTTGCAAAATTATGAGCTTTATTCAGGGGATGGGGTCCATCTGTCGCAGGGAGGTATGGACCTCCTGTTAGGTGATTGACGAGCAGGCCTGTTGACCGAGCTGACGGTCTGGGGGGGGGCATCGAGCCTTTATTGAAGCCTCTCCGTGTGGCGGGTAGCACTGGTAAGGTAAACATTTATGACCCACAGGTATCCGGCAGGTTCGCAATTGACTGGACAACACTAGACAGGCATAAGTTGGTTAAACGTTGTCCGGTCAACGACGAACCAGGCGACGGGGTGATGGCAAGAGCTAGACAGCATGCATCACCCCGTGATTTTACGGATACGCGTCAGAGGGTGGGGTCATTAGTTAGATATTGACTACGGTCAACAATTTGTTTGTTGTCAACAAACAAATTGATACAAATAGATACATTGTAACAATTGCCGTCGGCAATTTTGAGTGGTACCTTACCAGTGTTACTTCGGCCTGCTTGCCTTAAGAATTATAATTGGTCAAATGCCAATAGAAATTTATAATTCGGACTAGGGCATGAATCAATAAATGTGGCCCAATGCCGTTATCCACTTTCACCAGTGTCTGAGTCCTTTATTGGGGGATGCGCCTGCAATGCAAGTGCGGCGCCAAAATGGCCGCCGTGCTCTTTGCGGGGGCCCCCCACCGGACGAAGGCATCCGGGTAGTTAGGGGCGTGGCCAGCACCCTTATAAAAGGGGCGGCCACGAGGCAGCCGAGCTGCCATTTTGCGAAGCGAACGGAGACGAGAAGTTTTTTCCCCTCCACCCCCTCCCTAGTTAACAGTGTGATATTTTGGTCGCTTCGGGGCCGGGTGGGAATTTTTGGTTGGGACTCACAATTGGCTCTCGGGTCCTGGCTTTTTTGCCCATCCCACACTGTTGCTATGGTTTGATATAGGGGTTTCTGTTGCTGCTGTTGACATCGGTCACATGGGCGGGTAGCACTGGTAAGGTAAACATTTATGACCCACAGGTATCCGGCAGGTTCGCAATTGACTGGACAACACGAGACAGGCATAAGTTGGTTAAACGTTGTCCGATCAACAACGAACCAGGCGACGGGGTGATGGCAAGAGCTAGACAGCATGCATCACCCCGTGATTTTACGGATACGCGTCAGAGGGTGGGGTCATTAGTTAGATATTGACTACGGTCAACAATTTGTTTGTTGTCAACAAACAAATTGATACAAATAGATACATTGTAACAATTGCCGTGGTACCTTACCAGTGTTACTTCGGCCTGCTTGCCTTAAGAATTATAATTGGTCAAATACCAATAGAAATTTATAATTCGGACTAGGGCATGAATCAATAAATGTGGCCCAATGCCGTTATCCACTTTCACCAGTGTCTGAGTCCTTTATTGGGGGGTGCGCCTGCAAAGGGGTTTCATTGTTGACCCATTTATTTGTGCTAAGAAAAGTCTGTCTGCAGGAACCATAAATGTGTCATTGTCACCTCACCTGTTGTAGTTCTTTTGCTAGTTTATATATTTAGATACCCATCCTTATAAGCCTGGGTATCTTACTGCTCATTAAAAAACATACCATGAAGAAATTAATCATATATAATAACACCCATTAATCCTTCTCAATTACCTTTATGATACAAAAACATCCTGGATATTTTAGACACATTTTTCTCTGTCACTCATCAGCATGCTATTTGTCTTCCTTTTATCATTGTAAATGATTCATATAAGAAAGTAGGTCTCATTAAAAGGGGTAGCACGGAAAGCTATTTGTCCTACTAAAAAAAAAAGCCCATCTGGAGTTTAACCCTGAATATGAAGCAGAGGAAAGAAGAACAGAAATGGAAAGGCAATAATAAAAATAATTAAATGGAAGATAAGTTGTTTTGTAATATAAGAATGGGATTATAAATAACTCTCAGATAAGAAAAAAGCATAGGCTGCATTGAAATATGTTTAGTGCTCTGAAATTGGGTTATGTTTTCTAATCCCATTTGAATATTTTGGGGATAATTGTGACACCATATTTTTCAAACATGAGGATTCTTTGGAATTAATTAAAACCCACAACCATCAAAATTAGTGTTGAATAAACTAAGTACTTAGCTAAGATTTCTGCTATGCGTACAATTTTATTGCACTTGTCCCCCCACCCCCATCTGCATCAAACACACAATAACACAAATACAACTCATTTTATTTCTACTGTATGGAAGCAGTGTTGTTTTTTCTGAAGAAAAAGATATTGGAACTTTTGGATTACATTTCTTTAGAAATAGGTGGAAATTAAATTGTAGTGAAGAGTTTTAAACTAATATACTAGGAGACCTGGGTCTTGGCCTGTAAGGACTAAATTCAGATCTTAAAGCTAGATTGTAGACTCAGCACTAATAATAATAAGGTCTTAGGGTGTGACTACACAGCAAAAATAGCAAATTGATCCATTGTGAAATCATAACTGGGTAAAATCACTTTACCTGGCTGCACAAGGAGTCAGGGGAGAAAGAAAAGAGGAAATTGGCAATTGTTCAGCTTGTTAACATAACTCTCCTGTAGCCCGTCAGATTTGTAGAATGCACAGCTACAAGAGAACTCCCTTAGTTAGCCGTGAAAAAGAATGGAGTGGCAATTTCCTCTTCTTTCTTTCTTCCTCCATCTTTGTCTATAGATGGTTTTTTTTTACATAAAATAAAAATAAAAAAACTATTACAGTATTGGCAAAGATCTAGTCTTCCTATTGATTAAACCAGGGGTGCTCAAACTACAGCCTGTGGGCTGGATCCGGCCGCCAATGCCAATTCATCCAACCCGCAAAGCCCTCAATGCTCCCGGAAGCTGAAGTAAAATGTGCCCGTACAGCCCACAGACCATAGTGACTAGCCCCCTGAACCACGTGACCAGCCCGTGACCTGAAAAGTTTGGGTACCCCTGATTTAAATACTGCCATTCCTTAGCCACTGCACTATTACCTTCTTCCTGCCCCCTAATCATCATCACTCCTCCAGACTCTTTGCCTGAGGATTGTGTCTTGGCTGAGCAAGTCAATAGTGTGGGGCTGGCTCCAGCTCACTCTTTATTATGGGGCAAGAGGCAAGGGGAAGGTTCTCCCCTCCCATCAACCCTGCAAACACTTATCTGCATCAGCTCAAGCAATTGCAATGCCTAATGCAAATGGATTAACTGTTTTAAAAAAGTAGAAAACTCAGTGGAAAAGACACCAGATTGTGGAATGGGGGTGGGGAATTGAGGTTGATTTGTGTTGACATCAGTGGCTTAGTGGATGACTTGAAGGTTGGCAGGTGAGCAGTTTGAGACCCAAGTGCTGCATGACGGAATGAGCTCCCATCTCTGTCCCAGCTCCTGCCAAATTAGCAGTTCAAAAACAAGAAATTGCAAGTAGATAAACAATGTTCTGTGCACGCTGGTGCCTAGTCATGCCTGCCACATGTCCACAGAAATGTCTGCAGATGCAGACAGGGCTGGTGTTTGGCTGTAAATTGAGATGAGCACCGAACCCGAGAGTTGGATACAACTGCATTTTGAGTTAAATAAGGGCAATATTCACCTTTTTATGTTATGTGATAAATGGAAATTAATGCAAATGTAAACCCAATTTTCCCTATCTCAGAGCATTTACTGCTTTATATATCAATATAGACACACTCTTACTTAAAATCAGGAAAAGTCTTTGGAACTCAGTACTGGTAAGCAATTCTTCTTCAAGCTTGTGTTGCCGGCTAATCTTTCTCCCACTAGGTCAGGTGAAAGGAACTGCAGAATGAACTCACCAAAGGTGCCTTCATTTTGGCAGTTTCATATCGGGCCTAGAACAAGAATAATTTTCTGAGTTGCTATCATAGTTACAACTAATGTTACAACATGACTATTATGTCCTAAGTTTTGTTAGGATTTTTTTTAAAAAAAATCTTTGGATTCTACTTGGGCTACATGTGCTCCAAAATTATAGCTTTATTTTTATCATTAATGTCTTTCAACAATCACAACAATTTTGCATGTGAATCAAAATATTGAGGCCTGATGATGTGTGACTCAAGGATATCAATGGTGGGGTGAACACATGAAAAATCTAATTGTTAGTGTAAACTAATGAAGACCTACTACTTCTTTCATGTCCCGATCAAACCCTGGACTGCCAAAATGAAGCCACTTTCTTGACTTTGTCATTGGCCAAATTTAAGTCCTCATCGGTGCATGTTTCTGACAGTAATCAGCAGCCCAGTAAATGAGCCAAATTGTGTATCTCTCCACATTCACACCGTGTGTTGTTGTCCGCCAGCAGTCCCCACTTTAGCATGTTGGTCTTACATTTAGGGACTCTGACCCTCAGCCTATTCATGATCCTTCAAATGACATAGGGGAGGTTAGACCCACTGAATCCATAGGATTTGATTGTCAATATATATGCAGGTTTCTCTGTTTTAAAGCAACAATAATAAGAAATGCAAAGCTTCCCCCCTGAGGACATTCTGCTAGCCCCCTGGGTCTAAGAATCAGCTAGACAAAGGACCAAGCTAAGACTGACTAATTATAATACTCTAACTAACTAACTACATCTCCCATCTGGCTACAATCAATCTTCTTGCTTCTCATCCTAGATTTAATCAATCAGTGTGCATTTTGTGATATTAATCATTTTCCCCCTTTCAAAGTCTGTTCCCATGAAAAGTCTATTTATGGCCCAATTAGAAAGGAATGCTAGCAGCATTGGAATATTTTGTCTGAAGTGCCATTTTGACTCCATATGGCAGTGCTTTGCAACATTTTCCTGCCAGGGGCCGGACCTACCCCTGACACTCGCTACCAGGGGCTGGAGGCATGGAGGCTCCCTGGACTTACGGTTTCATTGTCATCAGTGGTGCATGGTGGTGGCATGCGGTGGTAGCGGCAGTGACAATCGCACAGTTTTGGCGGATCTTTAGACAGCCTCCGCTGCTTTTCAGGGCAGTGGCAGGCTTTGTAGGACCAAAATTTCTCTGTTTTTAAAATTTCCTGCTGCTTCCCCACTTTGTCCCAGCAGCTAATAGGCAGCGCTTGGATACTTCCTGGTTCAGTGCCAGGAAACCAGGTCCTGACATCAGCGCTGCACACCAATGGATGTCTCCAAGCCTACAGATTCGCTGCTGGGACAAAGTGGGGAAGCAGTGGGAAATTTTAAAAATGCAGTAGTTTTGGTCCTACAAGCCTGCCACCACCCTGGAAAGCAGCGGAGGCTGTCCAAAGACCCTCGAAAACTGTGTGATCACCGCCATCGCCGTGGTAAGTGATGTATCATGACTTCAAGCAGTGGGTGGGGGCATGTCTAGAGGTGCCCAGGTTATCACTGTGGCCTGAATTAATTATATACACAGGCCGGATTAGGCCCATGGGTTGGGGGTTGTGATCTCCTGCCATACAACCTTGATGTCAGTTCTGGTCTTATCAGCACCTGGAAGGAGAACATAAAAAAACAAACCCCTTTCTCACTTCTGTGCCATTCCAGATATTAACCCTTACTTTGGGAAAAGAACCACACATCAGCCTTTTAAAATTAAGGCCTTCTTGATAGCATTACACAGGCCAGCATATTGGAAATTACCAATAAGGCCAGTCCTTAATTTAATTTAATTATCCTTCTCTCTCATATTACAATTTCAATATAAATGGTCTGTTTGTCTGTACATCATGCTATGGACTTATGATTAAGTGTTATTTTCCTACTTTAGTTCTCTAGCGATAACTTGTCAGATGTATTTGTGTATTAATTACCAGCTTCACCATTACAATATGTTTATTATGAAAGATTTGTGCTTCTGCAACACAAATACTGCTCTAGGCTGGAAATGTTCATAAATATATATTTGTAACCCTCATCTACATGGACTGAAAAAAGCTTGCAATGAGTGAGTTCTGCAGTAATTTTCTGATATTATGGAAATTCGTGTGTTGAGGATTTAGTAGTAGAGTTAGGTTAGGGTTCAGTTTGCATATATTTTAATTCCTGTGCTCTCGGATAATTCTACTCCCCAATGCGGTTGAAGCTATTAACAACCAAAGTACATCACTTCTACTGCTCCAAGATGGCATGGAGCATTTTTAATGCATCATATTGTCTGGTGCAAAAACATTTGTTGTAACAGGTTTTGTCCCGGAGATTATGTAAAAAGAGCTTCTCATGTCTCCCATAGTTTGTAAATTAGCTCGTTTCTGCCTACTGATGGATCTGTTGTATATAGTCATGTGTTTTGTCTGCAAATATGATTGCTCAATCACAAAGATCTGTTGGAATAATATCTCTGAAACATGAATAGTCTCAGCATCTAATGGTGGACAGTTTATCATGGGTTGTTTGGATCTGAAATACTGTTTGGAACTTTTCTGGTGAAAATGTGATTGAATGCCTACTTTGTATAATTATTTCTGTGCACATTCTTTAGCAAAGCATGATTCTGGTGGTTGGGGGATTTAAATGTTTCTTGTTTGGATAATGGCTAAAAGAGAGTTAGTTGAAGAGTTAGGTCTAGTCAAAAGGAGGCATGCCTAAAGCTCTTGCTCAACCTTCAAAAAAATTGAAGTCTGAACCGATTTGCATCTCACTTTGGGCATTTTTTGGCATCTGAGGTGATTGAACCATGTTCCTTTTAGCATGTTAGTAATCATGTTCACTCAAACATTAGATTTACAGGTTACAGTGAGGCATACTTCCCAAAGTGAGTGTGGTTTCATTCTTTTGGGGCTCTGCTTCCCCTGCCACCATGGATTGCATTTCATCAGGAATGTTGTTTCCTCCTTCTATTTTTAATATTCTGTGTGATTGATTTAATGCAATAAAAGGATTTAACAAATCCAATAAGTTCTTTGATAAGTAATTAATTATTCAACATGTTGCAGAGCATTCTAATCGTTAAGACTCTAACCATCTAATTGATATTTGTGTCTGCATCTGAGCGATATTTCATTTCCCTCAGAGTACTGAAGGTTTTCTTTTTCTTTTTTGGTCACCACTCAAGTTTTCTAACAAGTGCATGAATGTTATTACCACTGAATAATGATATCTGTAGCAGGAAGAATATGAAGGTGTTTTTTTTGAGGGAGGCACACATTATTTTCTTTTAAAATAACCAATAGACACTGTCACAATTCATTTTTTTAAAGACTGGACATTTATTTAGGTTTTTATTCCTGAAACCATACACTGGAGGATAAATTCAAATTTGTAACTTCAGAATATAATAGCCAAATATATAATACAGTAAATTGCATTTGTACACATAAATACAAAAGTTGAGGTAGGGCCTCAAGAATAATGATTTCTTAAATGAATAATTTATAATATATTACCATAGGTGCTATACATGATACATATATAGAGATATATGATAATGCACTCTTTGAAACATAATGCATTTCCCCCATTAGCTTATATGTCTTGAAAATATAACGTCCTGATTAGGGTACATATCTTTATCCATAGGCAGCTGTACCCCTATAGAATGCCTGTAAATATTTTTGACATTACGCAAGTAATTAAGAATTGGCCTGTTCCATGATAGGTCCATAATAAGGTGCCTAAAAGACACAAAGTATGCTGTATACTCTAGGTGACAGACAACAATATATTCTTCTCAAACATGAATTATTTCTAACAGTGAACTACACCTATAAGGCAAATAGTTACTTGAAGATGTATTTAAAACATGGCAGGCAAAATCATACCATTCCAAGCAACACAGACAAGCCCAGCTTTCATATTTTAAATTCAGCTCTTTTAAAGTATCCACACTCACCCTTTCTTTGGTTATTGGCTGCCTGATAGTGTCACAAAGGCAGAAACTATTAATACCTTAATTATCTTTTCACCTCAGCTTTCTCTTAAGACTAGAGTAGAATGGTAAGTACCAGACAGCTAAGTGTGCAGAATTGATTACAGTGAACCCCGACTAACAATGCGTTTGAATAGCAACATTTTCGATTAACGACGCTACTGACACCCCCCCCCACATGATCTCCCGCACAACGACAAAAAGTCATTATTCAAATAACGACGGATTTTTTACCATCGTTGTGCGAGTAACAACGTTTTTTTGATGTTCTGCGGGAGATCTCCCATAGGAAACCGCAAAATGACATTTTCCGCATAATGACACTACTTGGGGAACCAAGCAACGTCATTATGTGAGGGTCTACTGTATATACTTTTTTTTTTTGGCTGCAGGTTAGGAAAACAAAAGTCACCCAAAACACATTGTGGTCAGTGGCATGTTTAAGGACATCCACCTGAAATATTTTCTGGGAGCAGCCCAAGAAATATCACCACTGTACATCCTTCATGTGGTAGAGTGGGAAAATCCTACTCAAGTCTGCATGAAATAAGCAATAATTCTAGTAAGTGTCCACTATAAACCCATAAACTACATGATTACTCATGTATATTAGAAGATAGAAAGGATGGAAAGGAAAGGTTCATTAAGGCTAAATGACATTTTATCTAGTGTTTAAAAATAATAAAAAGGAAATGGTTATTAATTTTGTCCCATATAGAGGCATTATCAGTTTAATCACTGGAGGAGAAATAATAAAAACAATAGGTTGACTAAAATGAAATGTTAGCCTAAACATATTCCAAGTCTTTTGTTGTTGTTGTTTATTTTTAGCCAAAGTTCATTTTGTCTAATTCTCCTTTTAGAAACAAAGACTGCTGTGTTGAACAGAAACGTCTGTACAGATGTCTCTAGAGAATTTTAATATTCTGTATTAAACATAATTTTATGTGTATACAACAGTGCATCTGGTTTTTCCCCCAAAACCAAACCTTATTTGTTGAACATAAGGTGCCACAGAGGCAATTCACTAGAAGATTGTCTACCTTTTTCCCCCTATAAGGTCAATAGTTATAGAAATAGATATGTCATCTTTCTGTAAATATGGCTTTTAAAATCTTTCATATATTTTTAAATTACAGTTAATAAAATACGTTGATGGTGTTGAGGAAGTGCTCATAAAACATGTGCAATCACTACTAGATGATCTTAACAGCTGTGCAATATGCTTTATTATTTTATAACAAACTTCTGTTAGGTAATTTAGAGTCAAATACTATGCTTGATCATTTTTTAAATGAACAAATGCTTTTGCTCACCACAGAAACAATTGGAGCAGAAGACAGGTTTTCTTTTCTAATAATTTATAGGTTCTGTACTATAGGCACTAGACAGAAACTAAAATTAGATTGTTCATGTTGAGTACCCTCAACTGAAGCTTTCACATCAAGAGGAGTTTTGCCATCAGATTCAATGGAAAATCATTACCATTTGTAAAAGAAGAAATAATTTAAAGAGAATTACGCCCCCCCACCCCCAAGAGACAGATGTCTAGCAAGTGATGTTAGCATCCTTCACCATATTATCATCGACTGCAACTCGTATCCGAGAATGTATTTTTTCCTGAAGCAGGAAAAATGTCATTGGCATGAATTTGTTTAAGGTGGATCCCAGCATGCCATCAAGTGGCCCACACATTATGATCACAGAGCCATCTCTTGCGGCACACATGAAATGAGACATGCAGGATTTAACACCAAGACTGCAATGGACTGCTGCAGCCTTGACCATATACTTGCTCCAGGTTACATGCTTTGCAGTTCTCCAGACCAAGTATATATTCTAAATGTTTGTATAGATTTCAATGGCTTTAAGTGCCTGTTTATGTGCCCATTGTAAACACAGAGGCCCAGAAAATCTTTGGAAAAGTTTTTTTCACATTGGATCTCTCTGTGAAAGGTTTGTGGCCTTCAGCTGCTACAAGAAGCAGAATTCAGGTTTAAGCACCTGTCCACCACGTTGGGAGGTAATTACCGACAGATGACAAATTCTGAATCCTGAATGTGATGTCAGCTGGCAGGCAATCTATACACAAAGGCTTCTTGGGAAGCCAGTATGCAGCCAGCTGGTTATGGAATCAGCTCTAACTCTGTTATCCATATTTTAAGATCAGCATTGCAGTTCATTTGTGTTCAAATAAACGAATTTTTATGAAAAACCCATCATATGAACAGATTCGATATGGCAATACTCTTGGATGAATGGAAGACTGAAGCCAGACTCTTTTTTAAAAGGATCTGAAAAAGTTGAACTCTGAGGAAACAATAGATGCTTTTTAGCTCAAGTACAGGGAATGTCTTTCAACTTGAGGATCAAGCTGAATTTCAGAAGAAGTCTTGTGAGTGGACACATTTAAATTGTCAATGAGAGTGTAACAAAAATCCATTAGACTCTATATGAAGCTCTTACTGCAGTAACAAAGTCATATAAGACACATTTCAACTTTTTAGAGTAGCAAACTGACCATATAAAATCTGGGAAGCCACTGAACAGTGGTACCATGGAAATGGGATGTGGCCTCCAAAAGAACCCGAGAGAGCCAGGCTGGGACCCAGGAAAGCTAGATTTAGTCCCTGAGCCAGATGTCTCCCACTGCTGTCATTCAGTTGCAAATAAAGAGCAGCAGAGTATGCTGGAAGAGGCTGTTATTTTCCATAAGAAGGAAAATACTTGCCTAGAATGAAAAAAAACCATGGGGTCTTAGGAAGGTCCCTTAGACTGATCCGGAATCATGTTGGTTACTGTTGTCGGTTGCATTTGAGTAGGCCTGTTTGAATCAATGGACTTATGAAGTTGACTCACTAAATCTCCACAGATTCAATTGACATACTGTTCTACACTAAGCAACAAGATTTCAGTTGCTGAGTGAGGCCAGTAACTCATCTAGTGCAGTGCTGTTTACACTTAACTGGGAGTACCTGTCCAAAAGGATCCTTTTTCCATGGGTCCATTTGCCAGGGATTGTACTTGAGAACTCTTGCTTGCAAAGCATGATTTCTACCACTGAGTTACAACCCTTCCTCAAAATTCAGGGGCAGCAGAGGAAAATGGCACTTCTATATGTCAGCTTCAGGACCACAATAGCTACCTATTTACTGTATATTGTGGTTACTGTAAACAGTTGCATTTACCTCTAATAAAATTGAATTAAAATATTCTACTCTTGGATTCAGCTGCCTTCTTTTTTTAGTAAATCAATTAAAATGTTTACTTGGTGTTTTTTTAGTGCTGTTTTAGTAGAGTACATAATTAACCAGTTTTTGCTGGTTTTAATCATCATAAAATACTGTAGAAATTGAATTTGTACATATACAGTGACTAAATTTTGACATGTCCCAAAAGTACAAAAATGTAAAAAAATTAAATTGCATGATATAAAGCACTATAATGTAAATAACTTCATGTACCAGATAAGGTTAGTTGAGTTCATTGTTTCCAACACTTCATTTTAAAAAAAAACCTTAGTGTTATGTATGGTACTTTCCTACTCCAGCCTATAATGTCTGAAAAGTTAATTTGCAGTTCATGTTTATGAAATTGCATTATGCCCTAAACAAGGTGTGAATCTCCAAAACACTGCGTGCCGGGGGGGGAGGGCGCTAAACCCAAGGCCAAATCTTGAATAGTAGTTCCCCATTGAATCATCTGGCAAACATGCTCCCAGCATTGACTTAAGGCTGGAAAGCTTAAGAAAGGTATACATTAACATTTCAGGCTACATCAGGATCAAGGAAGATCCCTAAAGGCACACACAACATGCTGAAACATCACCTGCCCAGTGGAGTGAAAGGGGCTATTTATTTAATTGAAGCATTTTTGGAGATGATTCCAGCAGATGTGCTTGATATAGGGGGTGGGGCTTGGAGAACACTTTTAAAATCTGTCTTAGATTCCAATTGATGATAATTTGTTTGGCTGCACTTCTGTCTGCTGCCCAAGGACTGACAGTCATCTAGCAGCAGCAAAGAACTGGCAACACAATTTGCCCTGTGGAAGAGAAAGTTCAGCAAAATGGTTCTAGGCAACCATCCAGACAAAATTAAGCACACTGAATTCTTTGTTTGTTTTAATGCAGACAATTTAAACATGGTTTTATACCTCCCTGTAAAATGAATGGTATAGGCTTCACTTTGACTGGACCATGCTGCCAAACTTATATATTTTATATGAAAATAATGTGAATATTTTGATATAATCTTTTAAACATACATTAAAGTTTAGCCATTTTTAAAACTTTTTCCCACAGTAGGATGGAAATGGCACATCTACAAAACACAGATTTTTAAACTAAAAATTCACCTGAGACCCTGTAATGTGAAGACAGACAAAAGGGAAGGTATAGAATAAAGAACAGTCCCCTGAAAGGAAGTACAGTTAGATTGGCTACTACAAAAACTGGGAAGGGGAAAGAAACAAGCAAAACTATTCTAAAGCTCACCATCTCTACATTGATATTTTACAGGGACATAGAACAGCACTAATACACACTACATAAACACTGGTCACTTTTAAAATCTCATATATGCATGTATAAGATACAAGAGGATACTAAGGATTACAGTTTTGCCAATTATTAAAGACGTATTTTTCTCCCTCATTGCATTCATGATAAACAGGGTGTTAATTCTATGGAGTTTTTTGAATGTCTTACCACCTCTATTTCCAAGTTACTCGACTGATTTTAAAAAAAATTCAGTCACACTTGTATATCTCACTGCCATATTGCAGTTCAATGCTATGAGGTGTATTGCGTGCAATAACACAATGCAAACTTGTTTATGGATGCTGTGCCAAGAAGTTAATCCTTATTTTTTCTTTTTTATGACACATTGTCCCTCTGTTGCTGCAACTTGTGATGGTGGTTTATGGCATGTGAGTTTGAAATGACTATGGTGTGGGAATGGGGGAATAAAAGCAATACATGTGTAATTCAGGATTGTTGTTTTGAGGAAGAATTTGACATTGTGAAGTTATGCATTGTATAGAATAATAATAACAACTATATTTATACAGAGTAATATCAGGGCTCAGCTACTTCGCTCACACAGCCAGCTGAAAGAGAAGAATACATCAAAAGGCTGTGTATAAAGAACTTTGTAAGAAAATAGCATAGGCAAATCACACAGCTGAACTACACAGATAAATGTTCACAACTGTTCATTAAGTGGAAGCTAGGATATATGACTACTGCAGCAATATAAAATTAGGCACAAATTATATGATGGCTTTTTTAGAAGGAGAGATTGGGAACAAAAGTGAAAAAAGCAAAGAAAACTCATCTGGAAAAAGCTTAGAACAAGGACTCAAATTTCCCCCTCTTCAATTTGCCAATAAAATAAATACAATAAAATATTCAGAAGAACTAGATCATTTTAAGGGAGAACGAGGAAAGCCTACATTATTATTAATTAAATAGCACGAAATCATTTAAAACAGAGGTGCCCATTTTTCTCAGCTTGGCCCTCTTTTATATCACATTTCAGAAAAGAGATACAGCTTTATCTCAGATAGTACATACCTAGGGTTGCCATAATTCTCTCCTGCCAAACAGGGACAGCCACATGACATCTTTGCATTCTTCAAACTGTGAATGCGTCGGACAGGGAGACCATGGCTCTAAGACCCCGTGGAATCCCCATCCGGGGAGGACAGCTTTCGTCAGTTTAAAATAAGCTGTAGTCAAGAGGTTTTTCCCCATGTGATTCTTCTTGCAAAAGACTATTCTTGATGGTTGTATTTTTATTTTTTGAATAAAATTTCTTGGGCCACTCTTGAAACCACCCTTCCTCGCCCTGAGGTCACCCCACCCTCACCTTTATACATTCCCCACTGAATTAGACTCACCCTCAAACCCCACATGAGGATCCCTTGGAAGAAAGTTCTAAAGAGCGGCCTGGAACAGCAATGCAGTCCATGATGCCTCCGTTTCCCTCCAGAAAGGAGAAAAGCAGGAGACAGGAAGGGACTTATTTTGGAGGAGGATGTTTGCAATGGAGGACTCTTCACTATCTGTCCACCCTGTTCCCTTCTTCTCTAGAAATACCGACCCTATGCAATTAACCCTTTATAGTCACGTGAAGAAGGAATCCTCCATCCCAGTGTATGGTGGAGGTTTGGCTTCTTAGATATGGGTATTTCTTGCTCCCTCCTGGCTTTCAAGGAAAAGGGCTGAGGACAACTCCTTGTCCCCCAAACTTCAAGGTGAGTCAATGGATTTTTGCAAAGAGTTATTTCACTGCCTCACTGCCTTTCTTTCAATGATGTCGCTTGCAAGTGTCTCCCCTCCCTGGCGGGCTTCTTAGAGTGCTGTTTTGCCTTCGCTGCTTTCAAGCAGGATAATTGAAAGAAAGGCAGTGAGGGGTGATCTTGCATCCTTTGCTCAAAATCTGGGACTTTTACATGTTTTTTTTTTCTTGAACCGGCTGGGACAGCTTGAATCTCGGAAAATCCTAGAAAACCAGGACATATGGCAACCCTATACACACCATCTTGTTCTTATTTGTGTCTTCAAGCAAGTACCTTTTAAAAGCCTGAAATACTCATTAATCTTTCTCTACACACCACTGTCAAATTGCATATTATATATAGTGCACTGGGTTCAAAGGCTATCTCCTTGCGTGTACAAAAAGCAGCTCAGCTGGTGCCATTGAAAATGGCAGTCACTGAATGGAAGACATGTTGGCAAAATCCATGGGCCATGTTTGGCTCCTATGGCATAAAAACTGGAGGACTTTGTTCAGATTTTAGGGAGACCTCCTGTATTCAGATCTAGCATTACAGAGGTAGAATCTAGTCCCATTTGTTCATTGCTATTATCAAGCCTCATCTTGCAAAGTTCTATTGTTTCATATACCCAATAACAAATCAATATGAATATGGAAAGCATACTAATTGCAGAGTTCAAAACAAAAGGTGTAGAATAAATCTATGCAAAGCACAAGTGTTCCGGGATTGTGGTTTAGACTCAAATTTAAGCATTTTCATTACTGGGATCTCAGGATGGAAAAGATTTAGGCCCAAGAGAACTGGTTTCAGAATTGTCCTCTTGTCAGAGTTGTCAGCAATAGACAATTATCCTGACGCTTTTGTGAATAAATCCAGTTACAATTATGGATTCCACTCAGATACAGGGTTTGTTGTAACCTGGGAACAAACAGATATAAATGGATTTAATCAAATGCAATTAAGCCACTTCCTTGTAGTCTTCAATTTTGCAGTTTTATATGTTACATTATTTGGCCAAGATGTTTCCCACACATAATTTCATGTTATTTATAAACCAATAAGCAAGGAGCAGGAAAACACCAATTGTAGCCTTGCAATTAGTCAGAGGCATAAATCTAGTTACTAGTCCAAATTATGGAAGCCATATTGAATTGTAAATCAACACTTATGTAAAACTGATTGAATTTGTGACTTAGTCTAGTCTAGCCACTTGCACTTGCTAATTTAATCCTGACTTTAAAGGTATCTTTATGTCATAATAAGAGGCAATGGAAACTTTTGTGCATGGCTGATTTTGAGACGTGAAAGATGCACTTTTAAAAATAACAAAATAGTAAAGGTAGACATGTAGCTTCTATCCTGTTATCTCTGTAGTACTATCTGTACTCAGTTGACCAATCCAACCATGCCTCCACAAAACTGAAACGGAGGCAGGACTCATGGCTTGCCCGGATGGTGCCAGCAATTAGTATTCCACCCATGTGGCTGCAAAAAAAATATGAAATTATATTGTATGAATTAGCTACAAGAGCACAGTCAGCTCAGCACTCACAAGATCAATTTTCCAATGCAACTGTTGATTGTCACAGTACCACAGTGAAACTATCCCTTCTTGGGCACCACTGTATACTAGGACAAAAACTCAGTACTTAAAGTAGTCTGTCTAATTCCTTATTACAAATCATGCAACAATATGTTTTACTTCCTAAACAACCACTTTCAGGCACTGTGTGAAAAAAAGAAAGAAAAGAAAAGAGAGAGAGAGAATGAATGGACTATACAGCATGGCTACAAGCAGAAGAATTACTAGCATGGTGTCTCCAGTTCAAAATCTTTTGGTGGTAGCTTAAGTCCAAGAGAAGATGTTCCCAGGGGATCTATCATATTCTGGTAACGTTCACCACGATGTTTATCCAAAAATGGCCCCCAGTCGGGCTGTGGAGAGCAGACCAACTTGAGCCTCTAGAATTGAAGAAGGGAAATGTCATTAACAAAAGCAGATTGAAATCTGTTATACTTTCTATTGTTAGTCACTCTATACAACACTATTAAAATTTTCTGTTACTCAGTGTTAAATGTGTACACTATGAGTAGGGGGGGGGAGTCCAGATTTCTATTATGTAGTCTTCACTATCAGCCCTCTCTCTTTCTGTTCAGTCCCCTCAAGCAAGCACATGAAAACAATTCATAGGCCAGCACCAGCATCACAGACTAAAGGGTATGTGCTCAATTATTTAGCCCAATTGTCTGAACAGTGAATTGCTGTATCAAAATAATTGGATTTTTGTTTAGCAAATTTCCCAGAAGTATACAAAGTACCAAAAAGTAATACATTGCTGGCAATAAACAAAGATTTTAATTATCATGCCACCAATGATTTTACTTCTACCTTTGAATAGCAGAAAGGATTTTATTAAGACAGAAACAATCTATGGGTAGGCCTAATTTTGTTCTGTGGAGATGGGCAATGACCATCTTGCTCATCTTGCCACTTAATTCTTTGAGGAAGATGACAATTTTATTGTTTCATTTCATATGGAAAAGAGGAAATAAATCATATTTACAACACTTTCAGGGTGAACAACCATGTGTTTATTAACTATCACAGCAAATCAAGTTTTCATATTAGTTGTTTTAATTTCTGCTTAATTACCAGCTGGCAGTATTTGCCTCCCAAATCAACTGTAATGAGATAGGTAGCTTAGGAAATATTCTGCTGAAAATGAAATAAATGCTGCAATGAAATTAATTCCTTTCTCATAAAATATAATAATTTTGGTTGGGTGAATGATAATCCCACCAAAGGATTTTGGCCTAAGCAATCAATCCCAATTTACTATTTATTTTTACATGATAGGCCTCTTCAGAATCCTCCGGTGCTTTATATACATTATTTCAATAATTCAGAATATTAAGTAGTCATTCTGCTCACCACATCCATTGAATCTTTAAAATATTTATTTTAAGCTAGTGTGGTCAACCACTGGTCCATGACTGAGCAATTACTGTTTGTAAAGTTTTAAGACTGGAGCTGAAATAAATTTGTTCCTTGGAACTCTGTTCCATACATAACTTGAATGGGAAATATTCACCCAGTATGTTTTTTCACTTCACAGATATTATGCATCTGTTCTCCCAGCTAATCACATAGATCAATAGTGGTCAACTAGCCGTCCTTAGACTAATTTCAAAAATTTCTAATTTCTGCAAAGGAATGGACAGGCCTCTGAAAAGAACCATCAGTTATTTCTCTAGCAGCCCACTAAGAAGTGTGGGGAGGGGGAGGAAGGAAACAGAACAAGTAGCAGAGATAGGTTCCAACCCACCCACCCTCTTTTTAACACAAGGGACAGTGTTGTTGCTGTATTTTGGCTCTAGGCCACAGCTTTGAAAAAAATCCCTTTTTTATGTATCTAGCTCTCAGAATCTTCCTGTTGAGAGATTCGGCTGAGCTGATGGCTTCAGAGACTTGTAGTCTGAAAAAAAGTAGGCAAGTTTTTCCAAGCTTTGCTTTCATGCTATTTTCAGCTGTTTCCACTGATTCCCCAACAGATTATCCCTAAAATAATGCAACTCTCAAGAGGGGAAAAAGTTTCCCACCCTGGAGGTAGAACTTAGCACATCCATAATCAATATTACAAACCCCACATACTTTAATACTTAGCAAAATCAAAGGGGACTCTTAACAGGAATTCCAGATAGGTTCCAAATACATAAATCTTGCAATTAAAAAGCATGGGAAGCTAGCAGCCATGGCTATGCAAGTTGCAGATACAATCTCAAATCATTCCATTTCAAAGCAAAAACTATGAATTAAACTACTGATAAGTCATTTCAGGGGTACTTTTTAGAATTAAATAATTTTATAGATCTATCAACCAATTGTTACAGGCATAGTCAATTGGAATTCTGTTTTGTCTTGGAGTGACCTGAAAGTATGCTTCACTAATAAAAATGAACATATTTACCATAAAGGACAAGATCTCATTTTATTTTATGCCAGTTATAGAAGTGGCTGACTCATTACTCCTGTCAGTTCTGCTGGGGTAATTGCCAGGCCAGGGATAATGCAAGAAGAGCTGTTGCTCTCATTGCTCTCCAAAGTGGTGAGATACTAGTACTGGAGCAATTAACCATAGATTGGAATTCCACAACATGTCCAAGAGTTTATCATTATCATTGCACTTGTAGCTGAGGAAAGTGTGGTACATCAACAAGATGCTCATTGCTCTTGTAGTCTAGGAAACAGTCGTACCTCAACATGAGACCACAAGACATTGCCCAATTCTACTAAAAATCACCTATTAGAGCTGTATTTGAATGTCTAATGCTAAATGCTTCATGCAGATCCTATAGCTTCAACATCATACCTGGATTTCTGCTGGGCAGCTACTGAGCAGAAAATCCTACTAATAGAGTAACGTTAACGTTAAGGTGTTCGTGCTATAAGTTAAGGCATGAGCAGGCTGGTTGAACAGGATCCTAAGATTTCTATGAGATGGTTAGGGTTAGGGTTCTCCCTCCCCACCACGATGGCCAACTTTGCTTTATGTGCAAGTCCTATTCTATATCTTTTCAGAATTGAGAGATAACATTTACCTCAATAAAATTTCCAGGAGCTATATGCATTTTTATAACAAACATAATGGGAATCCAGATAACTGAGCAAGCCAGCATCAGCCATCCTAACACCATAGACCAACCAGGATAATGGTAGCTTCCATAAGTCATTGGTTCCCACTGGTAGAAGCTGAAGCAAAGGATGAACTGGTAAAAAAAGACACCATCATCATCAACACATTTCAATATCATCAGTACATGCATGAGAAAGTGTGTATATACAAATGATAATTTGCCCCACTGTTTGGTGTGGTGCATGGACAGGTTGGCCTACCCCCCCCCCCCCAGTGATCACAAAATGTAATCACAGGGAGCAGAGCAATCTATACCCCCCCCCAAGAGCCTGTACCCACACCTTTGTGAGCCTCTGTCAAGGGGTTCTCCTTTTTTATTTTTAGTGCAGGTAGGTGTGCTTTAAATCTAACCCATTCACAGATTGCTAGGATAGAAAAACATGAGCCTTGCAGTTCTCAAGGGCTCCTTCTGGTGTCAATTTCTGGTATTGAACATGCTCTCTCCTCCTCTGCAGAGGGGCAGGGGAAGTGAAATTAAAATTGTTAGCTCTGCTAGACCATGCACATATGCACCAAATCTTTGCCTTTGTGTGAAGTCTGATCAAAACTGCTGCAGCTGCCATTAGTTTCTCTATCAGTGCTACACACAAAGTAATTTAAAAACATAATCTAAGTGATTTAGTGCACCAATGATGGTCTAGTAGACTTTTAAAAATGAATTTCACTTCCCCCGCCCCTCTGCAGTGCTCAACTTGCTGATTCTAGCAATAACAATTACACTTATATCCTGCCCCATAGCATTTAGTGCACTCTCTGGGTGGTCCACAAGTTAATTAGCACTTAGCCCCCAACATGCTGGGTACCTTGAAGTGGCTCATTAAACCACTTCACAATAGGATCACTTGAGGTCGATATGCCATCTGGACTCATGGATCACAGTAAATGACATAAACTATCATCTTAAATCTCAATATATCAAATGGTAATATTAATGAAGCCAAAAGAGAGAAGGAAAGAAACTGTTCAGCTTTCTTTTTCTCTCTTGTACATAACATTCCATATTCAGCAATTGTCATGAAAAACATATTTTATATTCAGAAACCTATTTGTGCTTCTCCATATTATCACTCCTTCCTCATGAGTTGAACAGCAACTGTGACTTTGAGCAATCTAGGAATCAGGAGAAGCAAATGGCTGGAACTGAAAGCATTAATGTAGTACCCTCACTTTTGTTATTGTTCATTTCTTCATATTCACAGCCTTTCACTCCTGGTTTGAGTTTTTGTAAAAGTTGTGGGGGAAATGCAAAAATCACATGTCAATGATAATCTGCCGTGAAAATGGTGGCAGGGAGGGGAATGGATGGTGCAGTTTAAGTGTATTTGGGGTAAATAGGGACTACTTTGGTGGGAAGGTAACAGCGTTCCGTGTGCTTCGGTGTCTAGTCATGCCTGCCACATGACTACGGAAATGTCTGCAGAAGCAGACAATGCTGGCTCTTCCGCTTTGAAACAGAGATGAGCACTGAACCCTAGAGTTGGATATGACTGGCTTTCAAGCAAGGGAAACCTTTACCTTGTTGGTCAAGAAAGGAGAAAGCTTATTTGTGTTCTCTGTTACCTTTCTCTCATCTGTCGTTTGTTGCACACATAAACTGAGGCCAGTGGAGTGAAGTGGGCAGTTCAAAAGTATGTGCTGTACTCAATATGCATGCAGGCAATGGAATATAAGATGGCTGCTACATACTGCCTCTTTGTTGCTATTAAAACTGCAAGAGATGGACAGCTAGATAACAGCAAGAAGAAACTTGGTAAGCAGGACAAGGAGCTGGCTATATTTGTGTTGGTTACCAGCTGGTTTAGTCATACCTATGAAATAATACTGGCCAGGTGCAAGGAGAAAGAGAGCCTGATACAATTTTTTAGCAGATAGTATTGGAAGAATAGAATGTGCCTTATCAAAGAGTTGCCCCTTTCTGCATAGTCACTTTTACCTTGCAGCTCAGCCAGTTTTTGTCTAGCAGCCACCTGATAAAGCCTGATGGTACTATTATGCCAGGGCTTCTGCCATGAGTTGCAAAGAGTTGGGGCTTAGAGCAGGTTCACACTCAGACCCCAGTCTCTAAGTTTCTTCACCCCATCCCACAAAACATGCATGGAAGGTCTTTCCATGCTATCTCACTTCTGCCTTTCCTACATTTGGCTGCATTATCTACCATCTCCACACTAAAATGCATTCAAAAATATATATATCAAAGATTGCATTCCTTATTTTATCTGGTCTCAAATTAGCCAAATTAGAAGTTGTCTACATGGAAATATAGCTCACTCTTTGAGGTGGGGTGGCCCGATCACATGTGCATGTTGATCAGGCCAATCTACCCAACCTGCCCCAACTTAACCCATTTGGAGACTCCGTCAGGGATCCACTTAAATTGTCCTCCTCTCTTTTATCCCATCCCCGGCATGTGTGCATGCTGGGGCCTGTATCAAATAAGACAGTGGCTCAAAGATCCACTTCTCAGTTGACTAGAGGAGTGCTCCTCCGATTGCCAACCCCTTTGGCAGCAGTATAAAGGACCCAAACCAGTCCCCCCAGTCAGCTGAGAAGCTTCCTCCTTTGGATAAGCAAAGGAAGAATCATGCCAAACTACATTTTGCTCCAGCCCCTGACTACCACCAGCCTTTAAAAAGCCACACTAAACCAACTTGGAAGGACCTGTGTAGACAGGCTTAGAATTCTTTCTGGTTTGCCTTGTTTTTCCTATCTAACAGGTTTTAACAAAGACACACCATTTCAGTTTTCATAAGGAAAGCAAATATATTTTGGGGAGAGGAGGGACAAAATATTACAGCACAGTGTGCGTGTGTGACTGTAGTCTTCCTAAACTGTGCTGTTTGTTCCTTCTAGAATAGCCAGGATGAAGTATGTTGTACTTCTGGAAAAACATGGAACAAATATTTTACATTTTCAGTGAAGTTCTGGCAGTGATAAGCAAACATAAATTTCTGTTCTGCTTTGCAAATTCTGAAAGTGAGTTTCAATTTATTTTAATATACAATAGATGTATTTTTTCCTTGATACTTTCAGTAACAAAGAGTAGCAGAACAAGTAAAACAAAAGAAAGAATATAGGTTTGTAGCTGATTGATGTATTTATTTAGTTATTTAGATTTCTATACCTCCCTATTAGTGGTAACATTGTCTGGGCCACTTGCTATCCGCGAAAACATAATACAAGTTATACAAACCAGTAGCCACAAACTACAATAAATATAGTAGAAACTTAATCACCAGCTAAACCAATAAAGCCTGCATTTAAGTAAATTAAACAAATTTTAACAAATTTTAATATCTCGGGTCAATTAATTTTATTTTTATTCTTCCTGATATTTATAATTTATTCAATTTGTTTAAATATTTTATTTACATCGTCCCCTATTTTTAATATGTTGTACACCACCCAGACTGGGAAAATATCCCAGATGGATAGGATATAAATGCAATACATACAGAAAATAAAATAAAATAAAATAAAATACTAGTAAATGCAACTTTTAAAATTCTGTTTTAATTAACTTCCTAAAAACTAAGAATGATGGCTCCCGATGAATACTATTACTGCTGCCACTGCTGCAGCATAAATACACTTGTTATATTATTCCCATTTAATATATATGCCTTATTGGTTATTAGTTTACAATGCAACAGTGACCACTATAGAAGCATTATATGGATTTCCCTTCCTTTTCTTTATACAGTGCTCTACAAAAAATACCTTAAAACTCAGGTTTCACTGGAAAATTGAAGCTCATGTTACATAGTGTCACCTTGTGGTACTATAAGGCAACTGCTGTCCAATTCCCCATACACATTTTGTCTGGGATTTCTAAATAGCTATTTTGTACTTTGCTTTGGAGTACATAAACTGTACACAGAAAAGCAAAGTCATATTCCTGGAACATTGAATCACAATGGTTAAGTTTCAGTACAAGAACAATCATTATAGGAAAAAATAAATACTTGCAGGTGAATGTATTGCCCACATTCAAATATGGGGTCATTTCAAAGAATGGTATCAATTCGACTGGCGTACTTTTAAAAAATATTTGTACGATATGCTCGAGGAAGCTTTAAAGCATAACAGTGTATTTTAATGTATTCTTTGTATCAATTCCCATGAGCATGGTTATCTGATGGGGAGAGCAAATCCTCACTGATCTTATATTTATTGTATTCATGTTCTCCATTGACCCCAATCCAGTGGTGGGAATCAGCAGGTTCACACCAGTTCACCAGACCCGGTAGCATAAATTCTGGCTGGCCCCGCCCATCCAAGTTTTGAAATAAAGTACAGTAGTCCTAATTCGGGTGCAATGCAGGGCTTCCCCCCTGACCACGCCCACCATACCACACCCACAGTATGGTAGTAAAATTTTTTGGAGCCCACCACTGCCCCAATCCAGGAATTTTGTCCACAGACACTCTCAGCCATAAGTTGTTTTTGTATGTATAAATGCCTTGCCAAACCTAGAGCTTCAAATTTAATGCCTTCTGAAGTTCACAGCAAAATGCGTGTGGGATCTCTTAATGAAGTATCTCCTGCAGTACCACAAGCAGAGGTCTTAGAATATCTGTTATTGAACTACAGCTCCCAGTACTCCTTTCCAGCACAGAAAATGGTGGGGACTCATGGAAGGTAAGGTAAAGATTGTCCTTGCTCGAAAGCCAATCATATCTGACTCTAGGGTTCGGTGCTCATCTTCGTTTACAGTCAAAGAGCCAGCACTATCTGCATTTGCAGACACTTCCATGGACATGTGGCAGGCATGACTAGACACCGGAGTGCACCGAACGCTGTTACCTTCCCACCAAAGTGGTACCTATTTATCTACTTGCAATTTTTTGCTTTTGAACTGCTAGGTTGTTAGAAGCTGACACAGAGACAGGCACTCAAACTGTCATGCAGTACCCGGGTCTTGAACTGCTGACCTGCCATCCTTCCAGTCATCAAGTTCAGTGTCTTAACTGCTAAGCCACTGCAGTACACTCCTGTATATATTTCTCTATCATCCACTAATTCAGACCAGGACGGCAGCCACTATAACATGAAAATGTCCAAGATCTGAATTACAGCGTAAAAGAATCTTACTAGAAAAACATATAGGGTATGTGTACGAAAGAAAATGGAGTCTGATACTGTTTGCTGTGTACAAACATACAGTTGGCATTGTTGGAGTCATACCATAATATACTCTCTTTTTTCACGAGTGAGGGCAGTGGGCACAATTCACGGAAATTTCTCTTACCTGCATCTGTCTGAAAATAAAAGAGGGTGGTATGCCAAATGCATGTTTTTTAATTACAATGCATTATAAACAGGGTTTCTACTAAAGCATTTCTTGTGATTCTTCAATTCTGTTATTTTAAAGAATAATATGTACCGGAACAAGGGATTGTTGCTAGATGAGAACTGTACAGATCATTTATACCAGAAGCAGACAAACCATCATGTTTCCCGCCCACCCCTCAGCCCCAATGTTTTGGTCTGCAACTTCCACAGTTTCATCCTGCTTGCCATGCCGGGGCTTGTGAGCCAGGAAATCCAAAACACTGGGCAGAATACAATTTCTCAATCCCTGGTTTCTGTACATACTATTCTTTAAAATAACAGAATCGAAGAATCACAATTGACAGAGATAACAACATCAAAAGAGGAAAAGGGGGGGAGGGGTCACATTGGAATGGTAGCTTAGTTGAGCCAAATTGCCATGTTTTAAAAGCCATTGGTTTCACTGCATGAATGTTGCATTTAGGACACATCAGATCTATCTAACATATTCAATAGACACTGTTGCATATTCAGTAGAGAAGGAGGGGAGGAAGAATTGATTCATGAAAATGGCCTGGGTAATTTTTATCTTGTGACCTCTCCTGCCCTGGTTTCCTTTGATCCTTACTGTTAAAATAGTTGGGGTCACAAAAGCCCAACAGACTCTCCAGAACATGCTTGGTTGGAATCCAATCATCATCTCTATGTCTTCGCAAAATCTTTGCAAGCCTGTAAAACAAACAAATATAAACCCAAAAAATGGAAAAGAGAGCAGGCTGAAGCTTTTAAGAAGAGCTTATATTGTGATTCCCCCTTGTGTCCAATTATAGAAACAACCATACTGACTTGTCAGTCCAACTCTTCAAGAAGCTTTCTAAACACATAGAACAATAAAGGTCATTATGTACAGAAAGATGCCCTAATAAATTATTTCCTTTTAAAAAACAATACTTTACATAAATATTAAACATATTTCTGGTTATCGTATTCTTAACATCTTGGAAGACAAAGAAGGAAGCCAACAAGAGTTTACCAATTACAGGTATAGTTCCATAGCATTAGATGCTTGTTTTCTTTATTTCCTCCCTGCAGAAATTGCAGTTTTTATGGCAAGGAAAATTCACAGAAGCTTCTTTGAAATGAACTAAGGCTACACAGCTGCACTGTTTGCTACATCAATCCCTTGAAAGCAAACTTTAAAAACCCAGGCTGTGTTTCCAAAATGCATACCTCTTATTAAAATCAAGCTGGTAGTGATTCTAATAAAACTAGTTAAATCCATTTCCAAAGGGGTCACTATGTTCATCTGTTGTTGTAAAAATAAAAAAAGGCCAAGAATCATGTGCCACCATAAAGACTAACAAATTGGTTACAGTTTAAGCTTTTGAAGAATATAGATGCATTGTGATATATGATGAATGTGCATAGATAACTTTTCTTTTTATCATTGTTTTGCTCATTCTTTCTGCCCTCTCACCTAGGCAAACACATAGAATAAGGAGCTTGGGGTGGGGGGGATGAGCATGGTGTTTCCAATAGAAATTCTACTCATTCTACATAACGTGCAGACAGTTGTGTTTTGTATGTGCATGTGCAAGTGTATGCTATGTATACACCAAGGTAAGATAACTTCCAGATACCCAGGATGCCACACATCCTTCCCTGGACCCCAAATGACCAGATTCTCCCCTTGTTATTCTACAAAAAGCAGGGAGGCATTACTGAAGAGGCCCCTTTGTGCTCTTTAGGGCCAAGACATTTTCTTAAAAAAACAAAAGGCTTTTGGGGGGGCTGTGAAGGGTAACAGGGTACCTCAAAACTACCACCAATACACCATAGAAGGCACAAAGGGAATTTCTGAGCCATTTTTTTTAATTGAGGGAGACCATGAACATACTCAAGCTTGTATATAGGTCCCAGGAATATGCATAGCTCATCTGTGGAATACACACACAACCCTCCCCCCACACACACACACACACGCACACGTACCCATTTTAAGATCTTCCAAGAGTCCCTTTCCCTGCACCAAGACAGAAACATTTCCCTGCCAGCCAGTGTGAGGACTGTAACTAAGCTCAACAGAGCAGGGAATCCAAAGGGTGGTGCCAGATAACATCGCTGGTAATCAAGATGTTCTGTAGTTTCAGCCCTATGATCCCCATATCTCCAATATCCAGAGCAAATCTCATGGAAGTTGATTTTCATGTGCACTACTTAAAGTCAAAAGAAGCAGGATGAAAAAGAGAGTAAGATCTTTTTTAAAACAAAGTCTCAGACTCCTTATCAGAAGGAGGAGAAAGTCAAGTCTTGAAGAGACTATTACTTAATAAATTTGCAAGCACAAATCACTACCCAAAATACCAGTAATGAATCTGTCCTCCCAGTAGCAACAGAATCATTTCCCTTGACGTTAATAAATTGAGGTCTACAATTCTCAATCCATTGCTTCTTTTATTTAGCTCAAGACTGGGTTTTTTTTTAATTTCCTTGACATCTCAGTGCTGTATTTCATATCAGTATACTACAAGTGAATTGTCTATGCTCAGTAACAGATTTTTTCTTACACAACTGTAAAACACCACCACATCTATTAATCATCTACTCCCAATGAAATAAAATATCCCACCTCAAAACAAAATAGACACGTATCTTGTTCTTTGGTGAGAGTGCCACACTAAGGGCTGAATTTCCCACGCACTTCAGAATTTAGATTCATTCAGAGTCAAAGCAAAGTACCAAGTGTAATTCTATTGCTTCCTGACAGAGTGCAATTCTTGCCAGTCCAAAGCTGCAGGGCTTCCATCTTGCCACTGTGCAAGCAAGAGATTACCCCACTGAAATGAATAGGCCTCAGATTTGCACAATGAGGTACTGAATACTCTGCTGAGAAAGCTCAAGAATAATCATAATGCTCACCCCAGATGTGGTTTGCACAGATAGAATTCTGCCCTAAGCTTTACAGCAATAAGGAAAATTTGGCTTTCCAGAGCTGCTGGTCTCTGATTTCCAACAACTCCACGTATCATGGCCAATGGTTAGTTATGTCTGAGGTATAGTCCGAAACATAAGGACAGTCAAACATTCAGCATTGTTGACTGTTGGATTCTGGATGTTGTAATCCATAAAACTGCTCTTTCCCAGTTCTTATCTAACCATCCTGTGTAATGGATAGATGGACAGAGCTTCATCATATTAAGGAAGAATAACATCAACAGTAAAAGTAAGGAGTTATATTGACTAAGAGTTTCCCCCTGCCTATTGTGTTTATGGCTGAATGTCCAAAGGAACATACATGGTATCATTCCAATAAAGCAGCACCAAGTAATATCCTGGATTAAGAATTAGACATTCCTAGAATCAAGCCATTGAAATAAATGTGACTTAAGTCTGCCAAGCCCACTGGTGTAGTGACAAACTCAGGCACTCAATGGGATAGTATCCACAGCCAAGGAGGTCACAGAGAAGCATCTGAGTCAAGGTAGACCAGATATGAGTGAGCCTCAAGCATATTCCATTGAAGTTTTTGTGCAATCTAGCCAGGTCACAGGGCTAAAAAAGATGGCAAAGAAAGCACTTTTCCTCAAAAGATTTGATGTGCCAGAGAAGGCCAAGTGTTGAATCAGCACTCAGACTGAGACAGTCAATTTGGGTGGTGGCAGCAGCTCTGCCTTTGTGGTTAGGAAAAAGGTTCATGAAGTACCAGACGTCACCCTCCATATTCAGCCTATGCAGCTCTATCATATACAAGGAAGCAGTGGTGGGATTCAGCAGGTTCACACCAATTCGCAAGAACCGGTAGCAGAAATTCTAGCTGGCTCCACCCATCCAAGTTTTGAAATAAATTAGTCCTAATTTGGGTGCAATGCAGAGCTTTCCCCCTGGCCACACCCACCATACCACGCCCACAGAGTAGGTAGTAAAAAAAATTACAACTCCACCACATGTGTTCATACGTCCCCAGTGTATTCTTACATTTCCAACACAATTTAGTTTTTGTATTATCCATCTGGTGTAACCGAACTGGAGTCAGGTACCACCTCCACAACAATTTGTAATTATGTTCTTTAACTATAACAGACAAGATTTTCATAATCCTTCTCAATTTATTTTTTCAATTTATTTCAGTAATTTTAATATTCAAATCTTGTTCCCATATTGTTCTTAGTATATCCTCTGGTCTACCATCTTGATTTAACATCTTTTATATCTTACTAACCAAGCCCTTAACTCCCATTTGATCCTTTCTTAGTCTATATTCTGTACCATCTCCTCAAATTCTGTCATTTCCCTTTCTAAACTGCTTATGGGTTTTGGGGTAAAAACAGAGAAGGAGATTTCAGAAATAATGGATGTAGACCTTAAGCTGGGGCCAGGTACTGCCTTATTGACAAAGGTAGTAAAAAAATTGAATCCCACCACTGCAAGGAAGGGTTTACCTTCCCCAGCCCACATTCCCAGCAAATATCTCCTGTGCAAAGCAATACTGTGTTTGATAGGAACTTTCCCGTCAAGCACACACACTATAGATGTGGAGGAAACTTAAAGGACTCAAGTGGGCACTATTTCATGACCAGATGACACTAAAATCACCCCATCCCCTCCAGCAGCACTTGTCCCACCAGTTGCAAGTTGACAATACCTGTTAGGACCATGCAGTCAAAAACTGGAGCTCCCAAACAGACAACAATCAGGAAACAATTTCAACAGTTTGTAACAGATGCTCACATGACTGAGTGCATGTCTAATAAAAGGTACTCAGATGTGGGCAGGTTTGGGGCCACTTCTCCAATAGTAACATGCTTGGCCATGTGACAACTCAGCACAGGGCATTACTGCTGGCAGATGAAGTAGGTACTGGGGAGACAAGTGGTTTCCTCATCGTAAAAGATGAGCATCATCAGAGGGCAGGGGTTGGGTTGGGATGCAGCAAATGCAAGACCTACATCTCAAACTTACATCTTCAGACTATTCTGGAGATGCTTGGAGGACTGCAGGAAAAGGCCTCTGAAAATGTAAACATGGCAGGATTGTTAATCACCTAAGGGAGATTATAGTCTTGGGTGACCAGTCATTGTTTCTGATGGTGAATATCAGTTTCCGCAGGTTTGTGGCAGAACTGGCACCCATTTAATAACTGCCATCCCAATTAGTACATTTTACAAGTGGCATCTGGAATGCCAGGGTGCAAAGCACAGCTCACAACATTTAACAGGCACGAGAGAATGCTACAGCAGTGGAGCCGAGTTACAGAAAGGCAAGGTTTGTTTGTCTCAGACAACAGGACAAATATGGTGGCAATACTGCAGGGTGGGAGAATGAAAGGGGTACAGTGTTTAGAAGACAGCAAGTCATTTTAAACATAGTGAGGCTGAAATTTGAGTAAGAATACATAGACCTTCATTTTTAATAACAAGCTTGTACACATTATCCTAGGAATCCAATGGTGCTTAATTCTGTATAGCCATGTATAGGATTGTAGGGATAGTTACCAATAGAAATGCCTTTAGACTGTGTAATAAGGGATTTGTGATATCATGGCAGAGAGGATATTTCCAACTGCTTATAGCAGCTTAAAAAGTACCGGTAATCTCAGCTAGACAACAGATTTCTATTATCATTACTCTCCATTTCTAACATTAACAACCACTTAAAGATCTAAACTTTTCAATACTAATAATGCTCCTTTAATGTCATCACAGATCTCTTCTTAACAGCTACCTATTTGGAATACTCCAGCTACATATTTCCTGCATCAAGCAAAAGGTAGGGGTAGATTGCCTATAAGACCCCTTCTAACTCAATTATTTTTCTTTCTACTATGAAAAAAAGAGTACAGACATGCTACAAAGCAAAACAAAAGTAACAGGTTCCTGGAAGTAAGGCAATCAATTCACCTCCATTTATGGAAGTAAAGAAGTGTACAGGATTGGAGTTTACATAAATTATAGGTTAATATTCAATCAATAAACTCAAGGAGAATAGACCCATTGCATCAGTGGAATTTACAAAAGTGTTGACTTTGGAAGCCCCATTAATTCAGTTTAATGGGCTCACTTTAGCTGGATCCAACAACTAGATTTCACTTTAAACAATAACAATATAAAATACAAATTAGCAATAGCACAATCTTCCATTTCTCTCCCTAAAACTATGCCTTCAGAAGGAAGCTGCCTGAGCATTCATTGTGCTGTGGCTGAAACACAAAAATAAAGCTAGTTTTGATTATTCTGTCAGAGGTAGGATGGGGAGGAAATAGATGAAAGCAATTTAGTTTAAAACTGAAACAGACTTGTTGTGGCTATGCAATGGCTTAAAGGCTCTTAGAGCATTGCTTTGCGTTTCAGAATAAAGCAAATGAGGATTATGCAGAACAATTATGACAGACAACGTAAAGCCTTAATAGCGCCTTGCCAATCATTCATTTTTAATCAGTGGGAAATAGCAAAGGAAGATTTGTGCTATATTTGTGCTACATGTGGAATACATGCCAGTCTTTGGTAAGAGTATAATGCAGAACTAATGAAATGATATTTGGAAAGAAAAAAATAGTTCTCTCCCCACACACACCTAACCTGCCCAATCCATGCATCACAGTTCTCTAATTTAAAACCCCCACAATAAGCTTAATGAGTAGAACATGTAACAAGAACTGAAGACAGACTTATTTCATCATAAAAACCTTTGCCAAATACAAAAACAACCTGCTCAAAGTTACGCTTTAAATTCACAGAGCAAGGTGTTACTTAACTGTTAAACAGATGATTCTCTTAATTAAGACAGAAACTATTGGGGAAAAGGGGGAGTGGAGGGGGAGAAAGAAACTGCAAGTGAAACTGATGACTTCCAAAACTTGGGATGCTTCAAGTGCCATGAAAAACACCTGATAGTATGGAATGCATTGCTTCAGGATATTGTTAATGAGCTCTTGAAAAGAAAGGCAAGCCAACATTAAATTAAGTGAGCAATGTGGGAAATTTGGAAGATGATGCTGAAATGTAGCAAAAATGTGTATGTTTTATACAAGAACACTCCATGCCAATTCTCCCATATGGGATTTCGGAAGAAAGATTTGCAAAGCATCTTCATGCCAAACTACACATTAAGTTAAATGAGTAGTCTGTACTATATAATTTTTCTCTTAAAATATTGAAATCATGGGGTGGGCAGAATTTGGTAGACAGGAAAAAATGTTGATTTGGAATATTGTTTTTTCACTCACACCAGAATTTTGGTGAAAATAATCTTACAAAAGCTGCTATTGTAAATTATTAGGTCTTCCATGATTAAAAACAAAGGCCAATGTCCTTTGCAGGCGCACCTCCCAAAGAAAGACTCAGACACCGGTATATGGATAAAGGCATCGGGCCACTTTTATTGAATAATGCCCTAGTCCGAATTATAATTTTCAATTGGTGTAATCATCCAATTGTAATTCTTTAAGGCAAGCAGGCCGCAGTAACACTGGTAAGGTTCCTTCCAAAATGCCAATGGCAATTGGCTACATGTAACTATTTGTATCAATTTGTTTGTTGACACAAACAAATTGTTGACCGGAGTCAATAAACTATCTACTGACCCCACCCTATGACGTGTATCGGTTAAATATCCAGGTGATGCAGGCTGTAAAGCTCCTGCCATCACCCCTTGCCTGGTTCGCTCTTGACCGGCCAAACCTATTTCCCCTGTACCTGTCTACGTGTTGGCCAGTCAATTGCAAACCTGCCGGATATCTATGGGTCATAAATCTTTACCTTACCAGTGCTACCCGGCAAAAGTGACCAAAGTCAACTTACCCCTTTTCTCAAACACTAGCAACAGTGTGGGATGGGCAAAAAAGCAAGAACCGAAGAGCCAATTGTAGGTTCAAGCCAAAAATTCCCACCCGGCCCCGAAGCGACCAAAAAATCACACTGTTCACTAGGGAGGGGCTGGAGGGGAAAACTTCTCCGCTCCATCGCATTTCTAAAATGGCAGCTCGTCTGCCTCGTGGCCACCCCTTTTATAGAGGGGTGGCCACGCCCCCTAACTCACCTGGATGTCTGAGTCCGGGGGGGGCTGCAAAGAGTGTGGCGGCCATTTTGGCGCCACGCTTTCATTTTGTATTTACCATGTGTGGAGCTACAATAATGGAAATAAACATGTCTTTTGTCATGTGACCAAGCACATGACCAGCAGGCAAATTCCCATTGGTGGGGTCTGCAACTCATATCTGAGAATGCATTTTTCCCCTGAAGCAGGAAAAATGCCATTGGCATGGATTTGTTTAAGGTGGATCCTGGCTTGCCATGAAATGACCCACACACTATGATTACAGAGTCATCTCTTGTGGCACATATGAAATGAGACATGCAGGATTTAACACTGGGACTGCAATGGACTGCCACAGCCTTGAGGATATTATCAAGGCACTCCTTTGCAGCCAGTCCATCTGGCATTGCCTCTTCTACCTCTATGATAATTGGGAATCAGCATTCCTCCTCTGTTCATTTTGCCATTGGACCCAATATGATGGTTTCCAGTGGCATTTCCTCCACTGAGGGGGAGGCTTCTGTTTTATACACCCACCTATAGCCATTTTAGGGAGTCAGGTTATTTACTGCTACCCAACACTTGGCATTGGGTCGCCAGCTGTACAATCTACTCCATTACCGTAGTGGGATGTCTGGCCAGACAAGCAGCAGGCAAATAACATTTCATCAAACAATGGCTTCTATTATTGTAACTGGACAACAGAGTACTGACCAAAAATCACACTGGAACAAAAGAAATGTATGCTGTGGGAAGTAACATGTTGTTTTGTAACCTTTGTTTGTGGGTTCACATTGACATTGCATGTTTCTACCATTGTTTAGATTGATATGTACCACACCCTCTACTTTTTTTTTTCTTGGCTCACTCTAATATGCATTTCTGATACTTATCTGTACTTTTAAATGTTGACCTTATGTTATCTTTGTTACTGTGGCAACCAGCTACAAAAGCTCTTGTCCAGTGGGGGCCAGATAAAGGAAGGAAAAAATGTGAAGGTTCAAACATATGACAGCTAATAAAATACAGTATGCTGTACTTGTTTTCTGCACTAAAGAAAGCAAACTTTGTGGCCTATAAAACAGAAGCCCAGTTTCTGGGGTCTTTCTGTCTGCATTCTTGTAATGTGTATTTGTAAAATAAATTCTGGCGAGAGTTGTAAAAATCACACAATAAAGGCAAAAGAAGAGCATTTATTCTTACATGTCTCCCTCTGATGTTTGAATGTAGCTGAGTTGTAAAAGCAATAGAGGTGAATATAAAGAATAATTTTACCTACAAAGAAAAGGATTACTTGGGGAATCTCACTTTGTGAAAGCTAGAGAAGAAATAAAATAAAGCACAGGATTTTTCCTCACCTATAGTTACAATCCGTGGTTGCCAGTTCTTGCTATTTTATTGCAGCTCATAATTTTTAGGGGTCCCATAAACTTGTATTGCTGTCAATAAAGCTCTGCTTATACCAGCTCCTATGTAAAAATACCCATTTCTAGAGGAATCACAATATGGGATCAAAATTGCTTGGAGAAACATCAACAAGTTGAGATATGCGGACTACACCACCCTAATGGCAGAAAGTGAGGAAGACCTAAAGAGCTTCTTGATTGGGTCGAAAGAAGAGAGTGCAAAAGCTGGCTTGAGACTCAATAGCAAGAAAACCAAGTTAATGGCAACAGGCCTTGTCAGTATATGAAAAATAAATGGGGAAGAAGTTGAAGCAGTGGCAGACTTTACTTTCCTAGGATCTAAGATCACTGCAGATGGCGACTGCAGCCATGAAATAAAAAGACAACTGATTCTGGGGAGACAGTGGCACAAGTGGCTAAGACGCTGACTGGAAAGCGGAAGGTCAGCAGTTCGATTCCCAAGTACTGCAGGACAGAAATGAGCTCCCGTCTTCGTCCCAGCTCCTGCCAACCTAGCAGTTCGAAAGCAAGAAATTGCAAGTAGATAAATAGGGACCACTTCAGTGGGAAAGTAACAGCATTCCGTGCACCCCGGTGTCTAGTCATGCCTGCCACATGACCACGGAAACGTCTGCAGAAGCAGACAACGCTGGCTCTTCGGCTTAGAAAAAGAGATGAGCACTGCACCCTAGAGTCGGACATGACTGGCTTTCGAGCAAGGGAAACCTTTACCTTTACCTAAGCTATGAGAAACCTGGAGAACATAGTGAAAAGTAGAGACATCACCTTGAAAACAAAAATTCGCATAGTCAAAGCAATGGTATTCCCGTTGGGAATGTATAGGTGTGAGAGTTGGACCATTAGGAAAGCTGAGCACAGAAGAATAGATGCCTTTGAGATGTGGTGCTGGAGGAGAGTCCTGAGAGTCCCCTGGACAGCAAAGAGAACAAATAGGTCAATACTGGAAGAAATCAACCCTGACTGCTCATTAGAAGGGCAAATAGTAAAGATGAAGATGAAGTACTTTGGACGTCAAATGAGAAGGGAGAATTCACTTGAGAAGGCCTTGATGCTGGGAAAGGTGGAGGGCAAAAGAAGAAGGGGGTGGCCAAAGATGAGATGGCTAGATGGTGTCGTAGATGCAATGGGCACAGAGCTGGGCAGGCTGAGGAGGATGGTGGAGGACAGAGGTGCCTGGAGGACAATGGTCCATAAGTTCGCAAAGGGTCGAAATCAACTGTGCGACAGAACAACAAAGCAACATTGGTTACTCAGAAAATATAACTATAATTATATCAGGAAGCTCCATATCTCAACTGCCTGTCAAGTTAAAGCTACCCCCACTGGGGCACTAACCCAAAAAATTCCAACCAACGAAGGAGTTAAGCAGGGCTGTATCCTGGCTCACTTTCTATTTAATATATTCATTAACAATTTGGCTCCCTACCTATCTCTCATAGACTGCCATAGCCCCAGACAGGATTCCTGTCATGTTTCCTTACTCTTATTTGATAACGACACAGTCCTCCTGTCCTGCTCCCAAGTCGGTCTCAAGCGTCTTCTGAATCCATGTCAGGACTATTTTTCTATGAATAGACTCACATTGAACTATGAAAAATTGAAGGTCTTGGTTTTTCTAAATCTTGGAAACCATTGCGTTGGAACATCAATGGCAACATCATTGAGCAGGTTAAAAGTGTAAAATACCTCAGTGTCCATTTTCACTATAAGGATAGCTGAGATACTCACCACAGGTTTGTGACTAATGCAACAATGAACTCTGCCCTTGCTATTGCCCAGTTCTTTTGTTAAGAATATATTCGAGCTGCGCTTAGGGTGTTTAATGCCAAAGTGTGTCCCCAACTGTTGCATGGGGTACCAATCTGGCACACTGTGGTGGATCACTCCCTGGAACTATCTCAATCCAGGTTTCTACAGAAGATATTTGGTGTCCCTAATTGCATTCCATATGCTGCTCTGTGCCTTGAAGTGGGCTAACACCTCTTGGATACTAAAACCTGGCTAATAATATTTAAATTCTGGCTACAGTTACTTTTTGACACAAACCCCTTTAGCCTCAGCTTTCAATTTCTTAAGGAGTCACAATCTTCCAGCTGGCTCTGTTCCATAGAGAGGAAAATTAAATCTGTAGGCCTAGCATTGGAACCAATAGCTCTATCTACTGCCATGAGGTCTTTAGATTAATTAAGCAAAGACTATTAGTTATTGATTACCAGACCCTTTGTGGTGCAGCCAATAAAACTTGCTCTCCTTTGAGGTTGAGGATCCTCCCGCAGCGAGTCTAAATGACTCCCTATTTGAGTAACCTGACCCTCCCTCAACAGTGCAGAGCCTTTTGCCCTCTGAGCTCCTATTTGGGAGATTCAACAAAATCCCATATGGTGATACGTTGTGTCTTTGCAGGGCCAAACATGTTGAATTAGTTATCCACGTTCTCTTCTACTGTCCATTTTACAAGAAAATCTGTCTCAACTTCCTGGATTCCATTTTAACCAACTTTAGTGGACTCTCAGAGTCCTCTAGATTGCTGCTTCTCTTGAACAATGGCTCCACCGATTACTTGGAATGTTAGGTGCCATATGAACTCAACCATTCAGCAGGAGTTGATGATTCTTGATGTTACATGTTTTGGTTATGCTGCTCCTCATTGTTTTAACCATTTTTATATCACTTGCACTTGTGGTGCTGTTGCAATACCAATGAAGGTTTTATGTAAGTTACGTAAGACAGGATCTGCCCCTGTGGGGCTAAATAGCTGAAACGGTTATCCATGTCTGTTTCTATTGACCATATTATGAGGAAATCTGCCTTAAAATTTTAAAACCCCTTTTGACAAGTTTCAGTAGACTTCCAGATTCATCCTGTTTCTTCTTTTAAACAATGATTCTACTGATTTTATGGATAGAGTGGCTGCTTTTTTATTGTGTGCTATTAGACTCCACTCTAGAGGTAAGAGCAGTTGATCCCAAGTTCATCATTATTTTATTTGTACCACACCTTTTTTATCAACTGCCTGCGATGCTCTTGGCACTGTAGTGCTGGTTGCCATGCCAATAAAGGTTATTTGAATTAGATTTGATTTGATTTAGGAGTAGGAATAAAGACTGCATAGAAATCTAGACATATTGTTACATTGCTTGAATGCAGTGTTAAGGTTCAGAAACCAGGAGTGGACAACTAGAGACTCTCCAAATGTTGCTCAACTTTAGCTCCTGGAATCTCTGTGTACCGAGTCATAGTGGTTGATGCTAATTGGAACTGGAATCTAATGGTATCTAGAAGGTTGCAAGCTGCTCATCAAGGTGAGAATCTCTTCAGAATTGCAGTTTGAGATGAATAAAGAACTAATTCTGGCCTCCATATTTACAAGAATTCCTTTTCAGCGATGTTACACTGAAAAGAGAGGCTGGTCCTGAGGGGATTAGCTTACAGTTTGGTTTAAATAAGTAATTAGTTAATTAATAAATTAATAAATAAATAAATAAATAAATAAATAAATAAATAAATAAATAAATGTTGACAAGCTATTTATTTTGAGACATACTAGGCAGGGTACTGATTATTGCTAACTTTATAAAATGTTTCAAAATCAAGCATGCACTGATTTTCCTATTGCAAAGTGTCTAACTGGTGTCTTCTTTATAACGGAATTCCCTCCTGTAGTATGTGTGGATTCTTGCTTAAGTTATTTTAAAGGACCTTGGATATCCAGTAGTTTCAAATGACTTTTTAATGTAACATGGTATTGGTTGATATTCCCTTAGTGCCAAGATGTTTGTATTTAGGTTGCGAAGAGGACCTATTATAATGCTTTAAAAAAAGGTTCTGGAGGGTCTGCACCATAAAGGTGTTTTCAGCCTACTCCTTTTTTCTGCAATCCAGCTTTTGAACTATGAAGCATTATAGCTATCTTGCCTGGCGCTAATCCAAAAAAGTGGCCTCTGAATAAATAAAATTATGGCAAATAAACAAAATTAAGCCAAACAGAGTGGAGACAGGGTTAAATATAGACTGACATATTAAGATTTGTTTGGAGTAAGTGTCTCAGGAAATGTTTGTTCTACTCCTGCCACACAGTGATGAAAACTAGAATAGCACATTTATTTTACCCATTCATTGTTGTTCGTCTTCTGTGTCTAGACGTTAAACATAATTACTATATACTGGTCAATTCTGACTTATGGCAACACTCTGAAATTTTTTCCAGTTATACAGTACATACTCAGAAGTTGTTTATCCATCTCCTTCAGGTGATGCTCTGGCACCACAAAGCTTGCCCAAAGCACACAGCGGGCAGGACCCTTAGCCTCATTCATGCTCTGAATGATCTTGACTAGCTTACTCTCCTGAGAGGCACAGCAGGAATTCAAACTACCAATCTCTGGCTCTGAAGGAAGGCACTGCAATCCATTGAACTATATCAGCATTCATTATCTGCTAGCATTTTTGTAGCATTTTCATATTTTAGATGATGGAGAAGAGAAGAAAAATTTCTCAGAAGTTCTAGCGATCCATCCTCCTCTACAAAATGACACTGCATTATCTGTTTCATTTTTCTCATCATTTCACTGCAGCTCACAATTTGTAGAGCAGCCATAATGGTTGAAACTTGCATTGCTGTCAGTAATGCTCTGCTTATAACAGCTTCTGTTTAAAAATACCTTTTTCTAGCACTATTGATACTATAATGTATCCTGGATTTGCATACAAATCCAGGCCTGCTTGTTTCAGTGAAAACAGTTTTATTGTGATATAAAATATCACAGTTTTGTAAGCCGTCTTAGATAATTAGAAGATGAAAACAGGGAACCTGTATTTTTACACCCTGATGGACTTTCCCAAAAACATCTGGTTGGATGCTAAACTGGACAGGATAATAGATTATACAGAGCTGTGGTCTGATCCTCAATGTTTTTTCATAAGTGGTAGGTATGCTCATCAGCAATAGTAGTTCACTTACTCAGTTTATTACAAGGGTGTTGTTGTTTTTTAACTTGGGAAGGAGACACACTGTGGATGTACTCCAATTGCCAGTCCCACTAGAATAGACTCGATTAATGGGAGTTTGTTAAGTCACTACATCTATGAGTTCCATAGAGTCAACACACCTGCTCTAGTTGAGGCTAGTAGAAGGATGTAGGGCCTCTGTCTTCTTGTCACAGGCACAATGTTGTCTTATGCTATCATTCAAACACCTATGACATTAATAATTCCAAATGCCAATTAATTTAGTAAAATATTTCGAGGGATACCATTGACTGCAGTATCTTGCTGGGGCAATTGTCAGAGTTGGGGTCCAAGGCCCTGTTTTACAGTGGTTCCATTCCTTCCTTGAGGATCATTCCCAGAGAGTCCAGCTTGGGGAATGGTTGTCGACGCTCCAATGGGGTGTTCCTCAGGGGTCAACCATTTCCCCAGTGCTATTTAATATCTATGTGAAGCTGCTGAGAGGGGTAATCTGGAGATTCGGAGTACGCTCTCACCAATATGCAGATGACACTCAACTCTATCTCTCCTTTACATCATCTGCAGGCAGTCATCCAGTCTGGTGCCTGGGTGACTGCCTGGCCGCGGTGCTGGAATGGACCAAAGCTAACAAGTTGAGACTGAACCAGGGTAAGACAGAGGTGCTGGTGTTGGAGGGTCCATCTGCCCAACTAGGAGCCCTGACTCCAACATTAAATGGGATGGTCTTGTCCTCTAAGGACCAAGTATGCAACTTGAGGGTTATATTAGATCACCATCTGACCCTGGAAGCACAAATTGCAGCAGTGTGTAAAGCTGCCTTTTCCCATCTTTACCAAATAGCTAAGTTGCATCCCTACTTGGAGAGGCAGTCCCTCATAATACTAGTTATCTCGCTGGTAATCTCAAGTATCAATTACTGTAATGCTCTCTGCATGGGGCTCCCCATGTGCCTGATATAGAAACTTCAAAGGGTACAGAATGCAGCTGCCAGGCTGGTTACTGGGGCGAGAAAATTCATACATATCTCCCCAGTCCAGGTGGAATTGCATTGGCTTCCGGTTGTCTTCCATGTCAGGTTCAAGGTGCCTGTGCTAACCCTCAAAGTCCTAAACAGCTTGGGACCTTCCTACTTGGCGGGGCATCTACCCCACAGAAATCAGGCCCACTTCACCTGCTCTTCTCTTACAACTCAACTCCAAGTTCCGACACCTAGGTTTGCTAGAAATTTGTTACCCATCGGAGGGCTTTCTCACATACCTGTCAACCCGCGGCTCTGGAAAAAACGGGACCTGCGCAGATCGCTTGTGCGCAGGTCGCTTTCCACACATGCGTGGAAGGGTTTTATAAACATTTGCAATAAAAGAATAGTAACCCAAGCTTTGCAAGGTTCTCTGTAAAATCAGAGGAAATAAGACTAATGTTTATATGGAATACTTCAATGGCAGCCAGAAAATGCAGTGAAGACACAGAAAGTATAGTAGGAGAAATGGGAAGCATATAATGGCAGAGGCAGAATGTGATATCCACCCAATGCTATATCCTCTCAGGTCTCACCAGTCACTACTAAAATAGTTTTAACAATCCAGTTTTTTGGGAAAGGCATATTTAAAAAAACACTGAGCACTAATTTATCCCAAGATACATTGCTTCAGCACTGACATGAAAAAGCTCTGACCAAATAATCTGTTGTCCAGTTGTCCAGTTGAGTCCAACACTTCACAGCCCCATGGACCACAGCAAGCCAGGCTCCTCTGTCATCTGCCATCCTCCAGGGTCTGCCCAGATCCACACCCACCACGTCAACAATCTAACCATCTCATTCTCTGCTGCCCCCTTCTCCTTTTGCCTTTCATCTTTCCTAGCATCTGGGCCTTTTCCAGTGAATCTTCTGTCTTCTCATTTGATTTCAGCTTCAGCTTCAGTATCTGTCCTTCCAAGGAAGAATCAGGGTTGATGTCCTTTGAGATTGCCTGATTAGATGCAAATTCTGCCAGTCTAGATTTGATCCATTCTGGGGAAGTCCCATTTAGATACAGACATATTTATTTACTTCTTTATTTTTATACTACACACCTGGGAAGAAATTCCCACTCTGGACAGTTTTCAACATAAAAGAAAAAACAACCATTAAAAATATATGGCAGCAGCAAGCAAAAATTAATAACTTTTAAAAGTGCCCTTTAACAGGAAATAGAGCCCTAGATACTAATAAAATCAAAGTAAAGTGGCTGTGGGGTAGAGATCTTAGAATGCCTCTCCATACAGGTCAGTCTTTAGTTGTTTCTTAAATAGATTCAGCTCTGCAAACAGATGGTTCCATAACATAGGTGCTGCCACTGAGAAGGCTCTGTGTTTAGTTACATTTCTGAATCAGCCCAATTTCGCCTAATGATTGGTTGGAGAAAGGATTGTGAAGAAAAAGAAGTAGTTGGCAGTAATTCATCAGGAAGGTATAAAAGTGAATATATGAGACAGAAAGCAGGCAGCAATATTTGTCTGACCACAAATCAGAAGAAATCGGGAGAAGGATACACCTAGGTGTTCACAGTGTAAAAGTAAGTAGCTTGAAGTCATTCAAGGCAATGCAGAGAAAGTAGAGCAGATAACCAATACTCAAAGCCTGATGGCATCTAACAGATAGAGGCAAAGGAGGAAACTGTTTCCACTCCACTCACACAGTAAAAATCTTAAATAAGCAATTTGAAGGATAGGAAGAAAAGCACTGCAGAAACCAGCATTAAGACAATATGGTTCAGAGGCAGAGGACATGCTTGGCATGGTGAAAGGCACAAGCTCAATCCTTTTGATGTCCAGACAAACATGGGAAAAACCTCTATCTTGAAATCTCCTGTAGACAGAATTGAATTGTATGGATCAATGGCATGACTCTTTATAAGGCAGCTTCCTAAATTCCCGAGTAATAGAAAAGATGACAGCACAGAAGGATAAGGGCAGAATATAAACATTAGGGTTTGGCTATGACAAGCTAATCTGTCATCATAACCAGGTAGTTGAGGTGAGTTGAAAAGAGGCTGACACCATTTGGAAATACTGAAAAGAGTAAGTCAAAACAGTAAAACAAGAATAGATGTTTAGGGTTGTGGAGAGAAAGGAATAAAGCAAGATTGATTGGAGGAGAAATATGGGACACGGGGAAGGCTTGGGGGAGGGGGTATAAGAAAATAAGGGCAAGCCAAATCTCTCCAAGACTACAGTGACGATATTGCTTTTACAGAACTGTATAAATCATCCTTTCATCTTCTACTAGACTACAGCTTCTTTATTATTATTCTTTTTCACAGCAAAAGAGGGAAGTGTCATGAGCTCCTGTCTGTTGACTATCTCTGCTTCAACCACTTGAATATGTAAACAAATCAGATTTACTCCAGATAATTGGCTCTCAATGATTTCTCAGCAGTGCTGAGGAAATAGCTTGCAAAGAGAAGCTATCCAAAATGCTTTGCTAGTGGCAGAAACAGAATGTAGCTTGAACCTTCTCTAAGCACAAATTTCTTACAGCTTATAAAGATGCTGTTTTATGAGAATTCTCTCCACTACCAGCTCACTTTTGTAATGCATTTCTATTACAATAAAACAGCACAAAGGGGCAATACAAATCTTATAAGCGGGTCTTAAACATGAAATGTCTCACAATATATCCAGTGAGCATTCAATTCATTTACAGTAAGTCAAACTAGAAGATATAAAGAGGGATGCCTGACACTTTAATGCTTCCTTCTTGAGACATACAGCAGTACACAATCACCCATTTCATAAACAACATCTGGTGCAGTGATTTGGGATATTGCAGTGGCTTTTGTTAAAAGGCACAGACAGAGGAAGGGAAGACATAGTTCATCATAAATCTGCAGACAATACACTCCTGCTATGGCTATTCCCCACTTCTGACTTGGAGAACTGTCAGCAGGTTATTTAGTTCTAAATCTTTCGAGGGCAAATATGCCTTCCGTTCGTTTCCATGGAAACAAGCTATGAACATCATTTGGCTTCTAAACATGACTAGGTTCCCCACCCCCAAACCAATGTGAATGGCTAATTGTGAGCAAATCTGCCAGCAGTTTTATAGAGAGTAAAATCTTTGACCTAAATGACACTCCCTCATTTATCTGGCACTCTCTTGTCCTCTTTTAAGGCACCTGGAAATCTCAAATCCTCTGGACTCTGACAGTTCAATTCATGGTCTTGTTCTCTAGGCCACCAGAGGGCCTTGATAGAGAAAGATGCTATTGATTTGCTCTCTGTCCCTGTTCAGCACAATCTCTCTGGATGGCCAGGGTGTATTATTGTGTCAGCAGTCATCAGCTGACACAAAGCATCAGTATTATTCTAGATGGGGCTATAAATCAACTTCCAAGCACAGCAAAAAATGGCCAAACGGAGAAAAGGATACAAACACAATGTACCGTTTGTGTATGCCCAAAAATGATGAAGATAATAATAAACGAATCTTCTTATAAGGTCTTTGTATTCTTAATGTTATTTTTATTTTGCAAACTCTTGTATATTAACTTGTAATGTCATCAAACAGAAACCAAACTCAGATACTTCTCTGCACAAAAAGTCTTCAAGTTCCTTTTGTAATCTTGACAATAGTAACCAAATTCAAATATGTTCTCTTCAACTTCTTCACTATGTCCTTTATAACAATATGAAACAATGATTCATTCCTCTATTGCACTTTCTATCTCTCATCCAAAACAGCTCATAAACTCGTATTCAGTTGGGAAGTCAAACTCCCATCAACGTCCTTAGCAACCATAGAGAAATTACAGAAGAGACAGAGAGGACGCGAAACACAAGAGTGATATTGCAAAAACTCCCCTGATGAAATTTATTGAATGAAATGTCTAATTAACCGGATAGACGTCGGGAGTTTGGGGCCAATATATATGGGAGTTTGACTTCCCAACTGAATACGAGTTTATGAGCTGTTTTGGATGAGAGATAGAAAGTGCAATAGAGGAATGAATCATTGTTTCATATTGTTATAAAGGACATAGTGAAGAAGTTGAAGAGAACATATTTGAATTTGGTTACTATTGTCAAGATTACAAAAGGAACTTGAAGACTTTTTGTGCAGAGAAGTATCTGAGTTTGGTTTCTGTTTGATGACATTACAAGTTAATATACAAGAGTTTGCAAAATAAAAATAACATTAAGAATACAAAGACCTTATAAGAAGATTCGTTTATTATTATCTTCATCATTTTTGGGCATACACAAACGGTACATTGTGGCTATAAATCAACTGGCACATCTGACTACTTATACCTCAGATTGCTTTTCCCTACTTCCTGTCTCAACTACCAACGTACCTTTATACTTCTCAGTCATATTAAATATAACAAATTGCTTTCCACCATAAATGACTGCTAACATAACCATTTCAGTGGTAGTGATACCAACAGAAACAGACTATTTAAGTTCAATTCCAATGCCAATGATAACATCCTTTGTTTTTTAAAAACTAGGATTAATTGTGTGGATCACTTACCTCTTTTTCACATATTCTGCCCATTTTTTATAATTAGATCATAATGTACCTTTATACGTTTCCTTACCATAAATATATGAGACACCAACAAGTTCAAAGATGGCTATTATGACAAGAGAGTAAGATGCTGCATAGGTATCCACAAGCTGCAACATGTACATCCCACCCTAAAATTAAAAAAAACACATATATATAATGACTAACCGAAATTTCAAAAGATTTTAGGAGAGTGTTCATCATGGGAGCCCAACTAATAATGTCAAACAGCAGAGGCTACCGCTTACTGCTGCTTTGTCTATGTAATACAGGGATACCTCATACAACGTCCAAACTTGGTTCCACAAGTTTGGACTTTATATGGATTTGGACTTTGTATGAGGCATGCAAAATCCTATATGTGATGCCTCATACAACGTCCAAATCCTTGCCACGATGCCTCGTACAACGTCGTTTCCATAGATACATTGTACTGCAACAGCACAGACTTCGAGGCAAAGTCAAGGAAACAGGCAGGAAACTGACAGAACTTTAAGAAATCATTGTATAAAGGCTAAATGCATTACAAAAACATGTCAAACTACCCTGATTGTACAAGAACCTGAAGAATGCTGCAAAAATCCCAGGAATGCTTCTAAAAATTCTGACATTTTTTTTTTAAAAAATCCAAAATTGCGCTCAAAACCACTCCTAAACACTCTTTGCCTCGTGCAAAACCCACAAGAGCAATGCACGCATGTGTCCTGCCTTTTATACTGTCCATGCACAATGCAACCTGGGAAAAACCCCAATGCCTCATACAAAGTCACATGACTTTGTATGAGGCAACTTTTTTCAAGGAATTAGGCAATGTTGTATGAATTCGATGTTGTACGAAGCAGACTTTGTATGAGGTATCACTGTATCTTTCTTCTCCCTGCCCACTGAACCCTGAAAAAACCTAGAATAATAAATTATAAACTGATAATTTTTCAAATATTTCCAAAATGGATATCACTTTTCACACCAAAAAAGAGCAGTTGGAAGTATATGGGTGGAGGGAGGAATCAAAGTTGTTGACTATGCCATTTCCAAATCCTGAATTGCATGGGTATTGCCAATTTTTGAAAAGCCAGTTCCAGGAAGGCATAGCAAAGGGGCCTAATCCTTGGGCCACTTCACCAAATGGAGAGTTTTTTGTCTCCACATCTGTTTCCATACACTGAAGAATACCCCATTTGGGGGCTTCTTGTGGACTGTAGATTTATACCCACAACACAAAGTCTCCCAAAAATGTAGTTCTGGTATCTGAGGCTTAGATGGGACTGCTAAGAATATCCAAATCAAATATTCTCATCCAAATTGAATATTCTCAGCGGGCTACTACTACTACTAATTGTAGGATCACTTCTTCCCACAAGTGGGCAAAGACATAATATGTATATATTAAGACAATGGTTTACCTGAGTGAGCATAGGAAAGCCCATGATGAAGAAAGACACGCAGCACCCAAGAGTGAATAGAGGCTTGTGAGTACGTAAGTACTTTGGAAACTCATCAGCAACTGATGTCACTATTGTCTCAATTGTGGCAAACTGGTGGGAAATAGCAGATAACAACAATTAATTAAAGGAAAAGACACCAGGAATCTTGATTATTGAGAAAAGAACCTTGCTAGAAACTATTCCCAAGTGTTAGTTGTTCACTGATCAATCTTCTGCCTGCCCCCCTACCTCCACCCCAAAAAAATGATGTTTCTATTCTCTTTGTGCTTTGGGACTCCAGCCTCTCACTATGACAAAAGTTCCTCCCTTGATCATGTGGCTCCTTGCAACTAGGCTTTCCAGGTGCAGAAAGTTTGTTCCATTGTTCATCATCTGGTTTGGATTGAAAATCTCAACCTTGATTTTGGATTCAGCCTGCTAAATTTCCTTACTGTTCTGATTGATTAATTTAGCTCCCTATCTTGAGCTGCTAGAAAAGTGACTTGAGTTTTTTCATTATATTCTGTATGGGTCCTGATTTTATTTATCTGTGCACTGAAGCTGATTCTTGAACTTTTCCAAGTCAGTGGCTATGTCATGTTTATTGCAACAAAATCAACAAAAATTCTATGGTACCTCAAAGACCAGCAAGATTTATTTGACATAGGTTTTCATAGACCATAAACCACCACCTCAGTTCCAGAATATAATCTACAAAAGTTTATGCCAAATAAAAAATGTTATTCTTTAAGGTCCTGCAAGGCTTTTTGCTGATATTTCTGGCACTTTGTACTGTTAAACTAAACCTTGGTTCTACTCCAATCCAATGTATGCTTACATAAGATTAATTCCTACTGAACTCAATATGACATACTGCTGAATAGACATATACTCTTTGTATTTTTTAACCAAAATTCCAGCTGCAGACAGCTATATTAATTTTAATACAAGATGTCTATTTCAATCCATGGTAACCAATTGGTTCTATATTAAACATCAGGAAGATGGGTGAAAAACCCAAATTTACCATGGTGTCCAAGCCAAGAGTTAGAAGCATCAAAAAGAAGATTATAGCCCAGAAAGGTGAAAGAGGAAGCCTAGTCAAGGCTTCAGGATAAACTACAAAGGCAATTCCAGGTCCTAGAAGGGAGAAAACAAGACATTTATATTGTTATGTTGATCTATAATAATAATAGAAACTATGAAAGCTCATGTTAAAATTAATAAAACTGAATCATATAGTCCACACCAGGCATTCGCAACATACAGCCCATGGGCCAAACTCATCCCCCAAAGCCAATTCATCCAACCAGTGGTGGGATTCAGCAGGTTCACACCAGTTCGCCAGAACCAGTAGCAGAAATTCTGGCTGGCCCTGCCCATCCATGTTTTGAAATAAAGTAGTCATAATTCGTGTGCAATGCAGGGCTTTCCCCCTGGCCACGCCCACCATACCATGCCCAGAGAGTAGGTAGTAAAAAACATTGGATCCCACTACTGCATCCAGCCCCCGACACCCTTGCCGATCCCAGAAGCAGAAGTAAAACATGCACCACGCATGTGCAGAATGCTGGTAAATGTGTTCTGCACATGCGTGGCATGAGTTTTACTTCTGCTTCTGGGTGGGAGGAACCATGTGACCAGCCTGATCAGCTGCCCAGGGCGTAGTCAGGCCCACAGCCTGAAAACATTGAGAATCACTGGTCCACACTGTAGTATAAAACAGATAAGCAACAAATTTTGCTCTCTTGGGAAAGAAAAATAGCATTTTTCCACTTTCTTTAAGGATGACAAAATACAGGTGTCAGTTCCTATTTTCTTTTTCATAAGGGTGTTTGTGATCCTAACAGAGTTGTGATGATAGACCTTGTTCCTGAGCCAACTCCTGGTGGGGTGTGGGGACTATGATTTGAACAAGGAAGAGGTAGCAAAGTTGATTATAAGAGGATGAAAGGTTTTGCTATAAATGCTGAATGTAAATATACTGTTGGTGGAGAGAATAGTGTCACACAATGTATTTTGGAAATTATTTCCTTCCCTTCCCCTTTGGAATCATCTTTTTGCAATTCTGCTCAACTCATTCTAAAATGCAGCAAAGCAGAAACAATTCCTTTTTTTACTGTTAACCTTCCTTCACTTTCTTTTTTTCCAGCGTACTCTAATTTCTTCTCCTCACCTTGTTGCACTGTGCTACAATACAGTGCTGGCACAAGTCTATTTCAGTAGCAAGGCAGTTAATTTCAATATGTGCATCACAAAATGTTTAGGGAATCCTTGAAGAAATTATTATTTTTAAAATATTGCTAGTTGGAGATATGTTTATTGGCCTGATGCAATGTATTTAAAGCAGCTCCTTTAAAAAACCCACAGTTAACTGGCATTTTTTCTGTGTAAGAAGACTTAAGGGACTTTATCTATTCATGAGATGCTCTTTCATCTCTTGATTAAAGATTTCTTCTTGACTACTATAGATAAGAAGACTGTTTGCATTAGCTGATCACATTAGGAAATTAAATTATGGTATCAAAATACTGAGTCTTTACAATTCATCATACCCTCTTAGAAAATGAAATTGCAAATCTCCTTGATTAGGATTTTATAATTTAATCTCACAAACAGATGAAAGTTGTGGCCATGAGGAGCCAGATATATACAAAAACAATCATTAGTTTTCAACAACTATCACAATAAAGGCATCTTTACTATAGTAAAAAGGGAAAAGAGGAATTTACCATAAATTTCAATTTGCAAGTAAACAATAGAATAAAATATTTAGGTATATATGTAATGGATAATATTAAAGAAATATTAAGGTTTAATTGTGACAGCATGAAAAAAGAAATTAAGGAATTCTTTGGGACTTGTATATTGTAAAAAAAAACCATTTTTTTATCTTTACATTTTGCTTATTGTATGCACATTTTGCAAACTATAGCCTCTTCTCGTGTTATAATGAAAAAATAGCCCTAGGCAAAATACAATGCTATCCAGTTTTGTACTGTTTAATCTGTATTGTATTATATTGGTCAGAATTCCTTTGTTATTTGTGTGAGATATACATAACTTGCCATAGCTAATTACATCTTATTGATAAGGTCTCAGGATGCATTTTAGCTGCACAGTCAAGTATGTGATCAGACACTCAACACTGATTTTCCAGTTATTTCATCAATTAATTGCAATTAGGAATGACCAGGTCATGCAAAGTTTACGCAAACACAAATTTGATTCTGGTCATATATTACAGTACATTGTTTCAAGTGTTAATAATCTGCCCATTAATCACCTCTCTCAAGGGGGTTTACATTACACTTAGAATACAACAAAGAAAATTGGGCCAGTTACCAAGTAAAAAGTAGTACTATGCTAAGCAGCTTCATGTTCCATGTTCTGCCCTGGTTTTTAAATCTCTGAATCATGTCAGATCTCAGAGGAAATGACTGATGCAACAGGCATATGTTAGGCCCCTTCCCAGACCACTACCACTGCTACAGTTTTTTGCAATTTTGTTTTGTGTGGCAGATAACAAGAGGTACCAAGATATTTTACCTGGGGTATGCCAGTGTCTTAGATGTTCCATTTTTTTCCCAACTAGTTATTTTAGTTAAAGAAGTGCCCAGTTGTTTCTGATCTACAAGACCAATCTTTCAGCCCAGGGGCACTGAAACAGTACCACAACAGAAATCAGAGTGGAAGATTGTCTCACAATTACACTCTAGAAGATTCCATGGATTTCTACACAATATTGAAGTCACAGAGTGTTATGTACTGAATAGAATGTTACAAGTACTCTTTAACTGATTGTATCTGGTAATTGTATCCACTGTATCTAATCAGAGATACATTGTAGCAAGCTGTTAAGGGTGCTACTGCCAGTGGCAGTAGCAGCATCCAGCTCACATGAGACAGATTCCCCCAAATACCTGAAGGGCGGGAAACCTTCCCGCCACACCGCACCTGGAGAAGATGGGCGTGACGATCCATGATATCACGCGGACAGTAGCCAATGAACTATCACCCGGTTTATTCAAAATGTACAGTGTGCTATAAATAGAGCTGTTTGGTGCACCATTCCCTCATGTTCACTCTGACTACCATGCAATAAAGTTGTGTTTTAGCCGTTACTGCGGCTCCTTCTTTGTCTTCCGTGCAAGACACCAAATTGGCGATGAAGGTGGGATGGCATCCCGAAAAGTGAACATCGCGCCCTTTGACACCATGAAGCCAGAAAAATGGGAACTCTACGAGCAGCAGTTCCTTTACGCTATGGACCTCGAAGGCATAGAGGAGGAAGCCCAGCAACGGGCTTTCCTACTGGCCCAGTGCGGCCTAGAGACTTTGGAACTGGCCACCAACCTCCTGACGCCGAGACCGCTCAGGGAGGTACCCCTACATGAGATCCTCGCCGAGCTGAGGAAACACTTTCGCCTGAAAGTGTCGGTGTTCCTGGCAAGGTTGCCATTTCAGCAGCGGTGCCAGTGGGCCGGTGAGTCCATGGCAGACTTCATGGCAGCCTTGCGGGTGGCTGCCATGCCTTGCCGGTGGGGAGCGTCCCTGAGCGAGGTGCTGAGAGACAGGCTCCTGCTGGGCCTGCAAGATGAGGGGGCCAGGAAAAAACTACTGGCCAAGGACGAGAGCATCTCATTTGAGCATGTCCTGCGCATCGCCCAAGCCGCCGAGTCAGTGCAACAAGGCGAACGGGTGTGCCGGGCCAGGACTGCTGTGGTTGGGGGGGCCCCGCCAGCAGTCCCAGTCCACAGCTGTTCCTCCCACGGAAAGCAGGGGCCCTCCGTGTCCACCACATCCACCTCTGACTTCAGCAAGGATGAGGACGTGCAGCTGGTGCAGAGGAGGCCCGAGGTTCGAGACTGCGCCAGAGAGTACCGCCGCTGTGATGGATGTGGGGCATCCCATGACCGGAGCCGATGCCCATTCCAGAAGGCGGAATGCCACAACTGCGGGCGGCACGGGCACATCGCAAAGGTCTGCAGATGGCGTCGAGACGACAGCAAGGGCCAGGTGGAACGGCCACAATGAAAGGCAGACGGGGTCAGGCGCATCTTTGACGACGAGCCCCAGAAGCACCGCATGTCTCGATGGGTTCCCGATGACCGCGACCAGGCAGTCCACAGCGTGCTGTTGCAGCACCCCCGGTTCTTTGTTGAGGTACTGGTACAGGGGATCCCAGTATGGATGGAGATAGATTCAGGGTCATCGTACTCCATCATCTCCCACCGGGAATTTCTGCGCATTCCCCCAAAGTCACGCCCCAAGCTGAAGGCCCTTAAGACTAATTTGCAGGACGTTCAGGGCAAGAGTATACCAGTGTTGGGGGTGGGAGAGTTCAAGGTTCAGTTTAAAAGGCAGTTGCCCCTAGTAGTTCTAAAGGAAGGGTCCTGCTGTCTCCTGGGTACACAGTGGTTCGGGCCCCTGGGAGTTTTCATTGGAGGCATACACACCATACAGGCTGACCCAATCATGGAGGTGTGTAACGCACACCCTGCCTTCTTTGAGAAAGGGGTAGGGAAGTTCAAAGGGCCCCCAGTTTCCATCGAATTAGACCCAGACATCCGACCCATCAGGATGAAGCCAAGGAGAGTGCCTTTCGCACTAAAGGACAAAATTGAGACTGAACTGGACAAACTGGTGGGTCAGGGGATTTTGGTACCGGTGGACTCTGCCAAGTAGGAAACCCCCATTGTTATGGCGCTTAAGGCTAACGGGGAGGTCAGAATCTGCACTGACTACAAGTGCATGATTAACAAGGCAATTTGCCCAAATGCGTATCCGGTGCCGGTAGTAAGTCACCTGCTAGCAACTTTGCATGGGGGGAGGTGTTTTGCCAAGCTAGACTTGGCCCAGGCATACCAGCAATTGTTGGTAACCCCAGCTACAGCTGCCACTCAAATAATTGTTACCCACAAGGGAGCCTTTAACGTGACGCGCCTCCAATTCGGCATAAATTCAGCTCCGGGGATCTTTCAGTCCCTCGTAGAAAGATTGTTGAAAGGGCTCCCAGGTGTTTTCCCCTATTTTGATGACATTTTGATAACAGTGGGAGGGGAACAGGAATTGGGCAAGAGGCTAGACAGGGTACTAACAGTGTTCGAGAAAGCAGGGCTCAGGTTGAGAAAGGATAAGTGTGTGTTTTTTGCTGAGGAGGTAGAGTTTCTGGGTTTCCGAATAACCCCTGAGGGCATAAAACCAGCAGAGTCCAAGGTAGCGGCAGTAAAAGATGCTCCTCGCCCCACCACCAAGGCCGAACTGCAGTCCTTCCTAAGACTCCTAAATTTCTACCACTCTTTCCTCCCGGGAAAAGCGTCGGTGGCAGAACCGCTGCATAGATTACTCAAAAAGGATGCGGCTTGGTGGTGGGGGGACAGCCAGGAACAGGCATTCCGGGGGCTCAAACAGCTTCTATCTTCTGAGGCTGTGTTGACCCACTTCGACCCAAAGAAACCCGTTGTGTTGGTCTGCAATGCCTCACCGGTGGGGTGGGGGCAGTCCTCTGCCACGTGCTAGAGAGCGGGCAAGAAGCCCCAATGACATACTATTCGAGATCCCTGTCCAAGGCAGAGCGCAACTACGTGCAAACAGACAGGGAAGCCCTAGCAATTGTTGCAGGAACCAAGAAGTTCCACGATTTTCTCTATGGCAGGCCATTCAAAGTCGTGACCGACCATAAGCCCCTCTTAGGAATCTTCACCACAGATAAGCCAACCCCGCAGATCTTGTCCCCAAGGATGCTGCAATGAGCGATTTTCCTCAACGTATACCAGTATGCGTTGACCTACCGCCCCGGCAAGGAGATCAGCCATGCCGATGCCCTTTCCAGATCACCACTCCCACAGGCAGGGGACCCCGAGTGTGAGGTAGAACAGGACCACCAGGTGCTCCTGATCGAGGCCCTAGAGTTGCTCCCAATTCTGCCAGCTGAGATCGCCAAGGCTACGGCGAAAGACAAGTCATTGGCCCTAGTCAGTTCATGGGTACAGAAAGGCTGGCTGGCAACCTCCCCTATGGAGGAATTCAGGATTTATGGTAGGCGGAGAGACGAGCTCTCCCTAGAAAGGGGCTGCCTACTCTGGGGGCAGCGGGTAGTAATCCCCGAAGTTCTGAGGTCCCGAGTGCTAAAGATGCTGCATATCAGCCACCCGGGGATCATGCGCTCCAAGGCACTAGCTAGGAGTTACGTCTGGTGGCCCAAACTGGACACAGATATAGAGCACATGGTAGGCACTTGTGAGAGCTGCCAGAGCACCCGGCCCGAGGAGCCCCGACTTCTGCACAGAGAATGGGACACAGCCCGGGGTCCGGGGTCACGTCTACACGTGGACTTTGCGGGTCCCTTCAGGGGTACTCTTTTCCTTATAATAGTGGACTCCTACACCAAGTGGTTGGAGGTAATTCCGATGGCCAGTACATCGTCAGCTGCAATGATTAAGCAATTACGCAAGGTATTCAGCTGCTTCGGTTTACCTGATGTACTTGTGAGCGATAACGCCACAAGTTTCACGTCAGCGGAGTTCCAGGGTTTCATAGAGATTAACAAAATTCGCCACATAACTGCGGCCCCCTTTCACCCCGCTACAAATGATCAAGCGGAACGCCTGGTGCGAACAACAAAGGATGCACTGCGTAGGATGGGCCCCGGGGAATTGAACTTGCAGCTCTGCCAATTCCTATTAAGGTACTGTGTAACCCCTTAGCATCAGGGCTCTCACCCGCCGAGCTCCTCATGCGGAGGAAATCCGCCACAATCCTCTCGAGATTAGACCCAACCAGGGTGGAGGACATGGGTAGAAACATAGAAACGGGGGGCACCAAGAGTTTTGAGATCGGCCAGCCAGTACATTGCCGAAACTACGCGGCCGGCAGCCCTACTTGGGTACCTGGAATAGTGGTCGGACAGACGGGGCCAGTCTCCTACAATGTCGAGACAGGCACAGGACTCCTCTGGAGGAGGCACGCCGACCAACTCAGAGGTAGAGTAGTGGGAAGGCAAGACATGAGTGACCAAATGGAGCAGTCAGCGTTAGGGTTCTCCCCCACCCGCTTATCCCAAGGGGGAGACACAGACCACAGGGGGGAGGGAAATGAGACAAACCCACATCCTTTTGACACACCGGGTAACAGGAACAATTTAGAAGAGAGGGATTCTGAGGAGTTGTTAGATTTTGAGTTAGGAGACCGGGGGGAATTTTCGGAGTGGTCCCCCACCCATCCAAGCGAAGAGCGGGGTTTTTCTTTAGTCCCTGGAGCCCCCGGTCTCACATCCCTGGAGTTTACTCCCACACCTAGACCTCCCCAATCCCCGGTTCGCGACTCGCAGCCTATCGCTAACGAGTCACTCTCCTCCAATGCAGGAACTCTGGCCCAAAGTGCGGCCACCACTCACCCAAACCGATCGTGCGGAAAGCCTCAATGGCTAAAGGACTTCATCCTCACCTAGGGGGGAGAGGTGTTATGTACTGAATAGAATGTTACAAGTACTCTTTAACTGATTGTATCCGGTAATTGTATCCATTGTATCTAATCAGAGACACATTGTAGCAAGCTGTTAAGGGTGCTACTGCCGGTGGCAGTAGCAGCATCCAGCTCACATGAGACAGATTCCCCCGAATACCTGAAGGGCGGGAAACCTTCCCGCCACACCGCACCTGGAGAAGATGGGCATGACGATCCATGACGTCACACGGACAGTAGCCAATGAACTATCACCCGGGTTATTCAAAATGTACAGTGTGCTATAAATAGAGCTGTTTGGTCCGCCATTACCTCATGTTCACTCTGACTACCATGCAATAAAGTTGTGTTTTAGCCCTTACTGCGGCTCCTTCTTTGTCTTCCATGCAAGACACCAAACAGAGAAATTTGAAAAGCTCTGGAATATGAAATTATCTCTTTAGCACAAAAATAATAATGATGATGATGCTTTTGTTATATGATATAATATTATTGGTATACAGTGATACCTAATACAACGTCCAAACTTGGTTCCACAAGTTTGGACTTTATACAGATTTGGACTTTGTATGAGGCATGAAAAATCCTAGCCGCTATGCCTCATACAACATCCAAATCCTTGCCGCGATGCCTCGCACAACGTCGTTTCCATAGAGATACATTGTACTGTAACAGTAGAGACTTCAGGGCAAAGTCAAGTAAACAGGCAGGAAACTGACAAAACTTTAAGAAATCATTGTCTAAAGGCTAAATACATTACAAAAACATGTCAAACAACCCTGATTGTCCAAGAACTTGAAGAATGCCGCAAAAATCCCAGGAATGCTTCTAAAAATCCTGACAAATTTTTTTTAAAAAAATCAAAAATGCGCTCAAAACCACTCCTAAACACTCTTTGCCTCATGCAAAACCCACAAGGGCAATGCACGCATGTGTCCTGCCTTTTATACTGCCCAGGTACAATGCAACCTGGGAAAACCCCAATGTCTCATACAAAGTGTTGTATGAATCCGATGTTGTATGAAGCAGACTTTGTATGAGGTATTACTGTACCCAATGCCTCATACAAAGTCCACCGACTTTGTATGAGGCACATACCTGTCAACCTGCGGCTCCGGAAAAACGGGACCTGCGCAGATCGCTTGTGCGCAGGTCGCTTTCCACGCATGCGTGGAAGCGCTATGCCACTTGCGCGGTGCCTATGCAAGTGGCGTAGCGCTTCCGCGCATGCGTGGAAGAGTTTTACCCCTTCCATGCATGTGCGGAAGCGCTATGCCGCTTGCGTAGAGGCTACACAAGCGGCATAGCGCTTCCACGCATGTGTGGAAAGCGTTTTTCCCCGCTGCCAAATTACAGGGTTTTGGCAGCGCGGGGCAGGTTATGACGTCAATCAACGTCAAATTACAGGGTAATCCCGGCCAAATCAGATGGTTGAAAGGTATGATGAGGCAACTTTTTTCAAGGAATTATGCGATGTTGTATGAACTTAATGTTGTATGAAGCGGACTTTGTATGAGATATTACTGTAAATGATAACTGTGAACTTCCTGGCCAAGTTGTTTCATTTCCTAGACCCCAAAAATAACTTGAAAGGACTTGAATAGTTTGTAATTTATTTTTATTCTAGCAGGAGCAGCGATGGATGGGGCTGTTCTGAGATGCTGCATTGTTCAAATTAATATTGGATTGACAAGGGTCACAAAGCTCCTCACTTCAAAGAGACACCACAGCCTCCTTTCTATGCCTTCCTGCCCTTTCTACAAGCAGCTGCATTTGGCTCTGAGAGTGAATTTTCTATGGGAGAATACTGTAGCCAGTTTTGCCTGTGGGATACCCTACCCAAGGTCCTGATATCCCTGCCCACCTCATCTTTTGCAACAATGGCTCAACTTGTACGTGACTTTGAAAAATCAGTGAGGACAAATTAACTAATAGCCTTTATCCCAATGCACTACCCAAGTTAGTTCAGAATGTTAATTAAAAACAGGTCAAGTTAAAACTATGCCAGCATAATATAACTTACAGCAGCAAATTGCCTCAAATTAAGAGATCAACAACATGGGTTTTCCTACTGAATCATGTGAAAAGTATACAAATAATAGAGGCTTACTTTGACTTTTTAACTTTGCTTCTGAAAGCCACAGTGCTGCCACTGCAACAGGATTTAGGCCAGTAACATATTAAAATACAATAAACATCTTATGAATAGGCATTGAATTAGAATAATTTAAACCACAAATAAAACACAGTGAGAGAGAAAGAAGAAAAGATAATATCCACCACCTTCCTCAGCAGCAAGACTGTGGCCAAAGGCATTTTTAAATTAAAAGGAATTTGGCTACTGGTAAATGGGCCAGTCTAGCCTTCCTTGCCAAGTAGAGATTATGTTGCCCTTTCTTACTCCAGACCCAACTAAGGACTCTACAGCTGCTACTGCTGCTGCTATTGCTGCTATTACTAAATATTTATACAGTTCTATCAGTACACATTATACTTCACAGAGTGATATAAGCCAAAATGATCAGCTATTTTATTCCTAGAGCTTACAATTTAAATGTTGTCAATGGCAGGTGACAGAACAGCAGAGAGAAAAGCAGAGATAAAAGGGGTAAACAATTGAGTTTAAAGGGTTCAGATGTATGCTTTATCTGCACAGATTGTTATTTAGCATGTATTTGTACTTCTCCGCACTCACAGCAAAGCTACTGCTAATTATGCTTTTTAAAAATAATATACAAGACAAGTGGAACAGCTTACAGCCCAAACAGCTTAGCTCTCGGCCTCTAAGCAAGCTCATGAGACATGGCTCACTGAGAATAGCATTTTCTAATGTATGTGTATTATCAGTATAATTTATCCTAGACTCCCAAACCAGAATAATAAACATTATGAGGTTTTGGGAAAGCAGGAGTAGAAAGCAACATGTGATAAACTATAATACACACTTACAGGTAAGGGGCTGCAGTGGCTCAGTGGTTAAGAATCTCACCTTGTTAGCTAGAAGGTTGGCAAGTCAGCAGTTCAAGATCTGAGTACTGCATGATGGAATGAGCACCCATCTCTGTCCAGCTCCTGCCATCCTAGCAGTTTGAAAGCAAGAAATTTCCAGTAGATAAATAGGAACCACTTCGATGGGAAAGGATCTTGGGGACATGAAAGGAGCCTCATTCAGGTATCCCCTGAGCAGAGTTCCTCCAGCAAAAATCCTTTCATCCCAGAAAGCACCTTTGTGTGCTTCTGACACAATTTTTTGTTAAAAAGATTACAAGTTCACAGAAATAAACCATATATCTGAAGCCATACATGTCTTAATAGAGAAGACGGATCCTACTCATACTCAGAATAACCGCTGAATAAAGGGATGGTGGTTTCAATATACTCAGCAGTGCCAATATATGGTACCATGTTGCTAACACAATTCCAAACAACTGCTATGTGTGTTCCAATTAATGTATATTTGCAAGTCAATCTGCACTGAGGTCAGAGCAAGCACAAATATTTGTAAAATTCATAAACTAGTTCAGTATGAAAAACAAACCATACCTTGGTCAGCAACATCTTCAATGTCAACTTTAAGCTCATGTGCCATGAATCCAATAACAGAAAAGATGACAAAGCCTGCGAATATACTTGTGGCACTGTTGGTACAAGTTACTATCAAAGTGTCCCTGGAGAAGTTAAGGGGGAAAAGCATTTGCCAATTTACTCATATATACAGTAAAATTGACTATATTTATTCAACATTTTTTTTATTAAGCGATGTGCCATCAGGATTTTCTGGAGTGCATTCTCCATTTTGAGAGTTCTAACTGATACCTACATTCTGGGAAAAGGCTTAATGGGCTTGCTCAGTGGTCAGCAAACCTGACTCTCTAGATGTTCTTGGACTTCAATTCCCAGAAGCCCTTATCAGCAGGTGTACTGACTTGGGCTTCTGGTAACTGAAGTCCAAGAACACCTGCAGAGCCAAATTTACTGACCCTTGAGCTAGCTCAATCTAGTTTCTATTCACAAAGGGAACTTCCCTGGTGTTGAGAGACTTCCAGGTAGATTTTTTTTGCAGGTGAGTCAAATTAGGTATGGATCTGTCAGGAGAAACTTTCAGAAAACAGAATTTTGGGATTTACAGTCCTAAGATTATGAATGATCTATCACCGTTGTTAATTTTCTTTCTGCTAAAACAGGCTCCCAATATGACTTACAATTACTGTAATTCAAATGATTTTTAAAGGTTTACAATTATAGCAAGTGTATTGGTCATTTTTTATGTTTATAAAATACAAATACTTCCCAATTGTAGTACAGTACAAGAAATTGTATGTATACTAAGATATTTCCTTTGTAAAGCTGCACTATTGATAAAAATAGTGTAACTTGCTTTATTAATATAACACAGCTTGTCATTAGAAATCAAACTATATAAAACTGTATTTCACCAGATGCAGTAAATTGAATTGTATAATTATACATTTGACAACAATATAATAATAATACAGTTGACAGCAACAATATGAAGACTACTTAAATCACAACAGTGTGTAGACAGTATCCTGTTCAATTTGTCATGAATGGAATGGCAATCATGCAGAAAACTTTCTCCATATTTTAAGATATCTGTCACATGTCCAGTCATACAATGATTGTGGAACATATTAAGTTATTTCAAATTATTGGCCAGACAGGTGTACATTTATGGCAGCATAAATACATTGCATAAATTCATTAAGAAAAAGTGAATAGCCACTGATTTAAATTGGTGATCACATGCCAAGTCACTCAAATGGCTTTATGTTATGCCAATTCACTAATACAAGTGTAAATATTCACTTGGATTTCTGACCATTATTAGGATGATACTGTAGTGGACAGAGGTTTTTTTTTCCCTTATGAGCCTTCTCTTTGAGTTTTTAAACCCCTTTATTACTTAGATTGCATGCCATCCAAAGAACTTTGGTTAGTTGACAGTTTAAAATAATATTAAATACTGTACTGTTTTTTGTGTTTATGGGAGGTAAACACTCAGCAACATTGTTTATCTAACCTTTTGGGTCTCATGACACCCAAAGGGGTAAAAGAGGAAGCAAAGAAGAAGGACCTGATGAGTCGCTCTTAAAAAATCAGATAATTTCTACATTTTCTTACTTGTTCTTAATTTACATGGCAGGGTGTTAATGAAGTGTGTTCAACAATTCCCAATTTGTAATGGTTCTAAAAGCCATCACAAATACAACATATGCTTTGACTACCTATCTAACCATAGCTGCTACAGAGACATACCTGTCAACCGCGGCTCCGGACAATCCAGGACCTGCGCAGAACGGTTCTGCGCAGGTCGCTTTTTACGCATGCGTAAAAACCTTCTACGCATGTGTAAAAGCGACTTGCGCAGAACCGTTCTGCGCAGCTCGCTTCTACGCATGTGTAAAAGCCTTCTACGCATGCGTAGAAATGAGCTGCGCAAAAGGGATGTGCAGTAATGCCTTTCCCCTGCTGCCAAATTCCGGGGTTTCGGCAGCTCCGGCCGGGAAATGGCAAAAATCGGCGCCTAAAAATGGAAAATCCCGGCCAATCCGGGAAGGTTGACAGGTATGTACAGAGATGCTAATTCTTCCTCCTTCACCATGCAACACATTTGGCTTCTACAGGCCTCAGAGAGGAACACTGGTCACTCTTGGTACTAGAAGGGCTAAAGAGAGCTTTTCATAAAAACCTGTAGCAACTGTCAGAACTGGAAGCTGTTAAGGATACCTGATGCTATTCCAGCTACTATGCATACTAGGCCCTGCATTTAAGTTGTGCCATATAAAAGTCCAAAACAAACATAATGCCTTTTCTCAGTATAAACATTTAAAAACAATACTATTTACTTACTAGTGAATAAAAGAAAGTTTTCAATGTTGTTGCAGGTTATTTACAAAAATGAGTTTGTGTGTATGTGTGTGCTTATGCATAAGTAAATGCACACATGCATGTATGTCCATTAATACATGCATGTCTACCTCTATTAATACAAATACATCCTAATAAAGTAATGGGTCAAAGAAGCAAATGGAGAGATTTCCTCCAAAATAATATCAAAAAAAATCCCATTACAATGATCCTTGTTTATTAGATGAATAAAAGCAATGCAGGGGCCTTCCAAGAGATGCACCCTGCCCTTCTTCTAGAGACTTTATGTGAGACTTGCCTTAAGGAAGATAACACTTTCTATTATTATTTTTCCTTCCTGCTGAGCTTTGATAGTGTTAATCACAGAAACAGATTGCTGTGTTTTCACCTTCTTCTAAGGCAATTTTTTTAAATTTTGGCTTTAGATCAACATCAGATAGAAAGCATATTACTCCTACAGAATTTTAAAAAGAGGCATATGCTACAAGGCAGTGTGTCAAAAAAAATGAAGACAGTTTGTCAGATAGTATTAACATGACCTGGAGTGTAAACTGTTTAAAATTATATTAAATTAGGTTTGATTATTTTTGTCCTGAGGTCAGAGTTTGGAAAAACTACTTTTTAGGTCTACAACTCCCCAAGCATCCAGAAACTGGATATTATAGTCCCCCCACCACACACACACACACACACACACACACACACACACAACCCCGCAATGTTTCTAAGTTCTGGATGTGATAATTAATGAAATAATAATAAGTTTATGTCAAAAATTATTCTGGGTTGAAAGCATTTTTGCTGGAGAAATTCCACTCAGGGGACACCCAAATGAGGCTCCTTTCATGTCCCCAAGAGCTGGCAGAAAACTGCCGGCTTGCCTGCCTTCCAGCTAACAAGGCAAGCTTCTTAATTACTGTAGCCCTTATTTATGAGATAAAAACCACCCATAATCTTTGTTTTCTTTTTAGCAATTTCAAGGATTTTATTTCCCATGTAGGTGTCAGGATTTATATCTGCTCCTCTAAGTCCCGCAGTAGTGGATCCTTCCAGCTAGAAGCAGCCTCTCCAAATCCTGCAAAATGGGACAGTCAACCTGTTGCAGCTGCTAAGTCCTCACCTAAGAGCTCTGGAGAAGGTTCTGGACCTTCATAGGCTCCACCTGGAGACCCTGGGTGGATTAGTTATATAAGAACTGGCTCTTCTTCCCAGAAGCTGCGTCAGCAATGCAGGTTAACAAACTTGCAGTTGCTTGTCTTGTTCTCTACTTTGCTCCTGATTCCTATTTCAGAAGATATCCTGCCTTGCTCCTGAAAACTTTCTGCTCTTTGTGTGGACTGCTGTTTTGTCTTGCCTGGATCCTTGCTCCTTGAACTCTATTGTTGCCCCTGAGGGTTCTTTGCTATGTCTATTCTCTGGCTGTCTGGCTCATTTAGACTATGTTTTTGTCACGTAAACTAATCCTGTTCCTGCACCTCTGGTTTTGCTTTGACTTGTATTCAGTAACTGTTTGGCCTGTTACCTGGTTTTCCTGGTGTTTGTGTTGCCTGCCATCCATCTATGCCCTGGACCTTGACAGTAGGGATTGAGGTAATTTGCTTCTACTCCAGTTTTCTAAACTATGCCCAGCTTCGCACATCCATATATCTGAGTAACATCAATGTGTCAAGTAATCATCTCACTGGGTTCATTCATTTTATTTTCTTCTAAAGGTGACCAGAGCAGGATGAGGCCAGATCAGTGAAGACATTGTCTTTACTAACTTTGTACTGATCCAAAGTTGCATGTTTTAGTTGATATATCATAATGAATCCCAATTTGTGCACTGCAAGCATGGCAACAGCTAATTACCTCCCTGAAAGCAAAGCATTCCATAGAGAGAGGGGTAAACTAAGGAACACTTGAGTTTAAATCTTAGCTCTAAAGTTAATAGAGATGCCTCAGGAAAGCCACTGACTCTCAGGAGAGCAGACATGTCAAAAGGATGGACTAGAATAGATAATCCCACATCCTTTAGCTTTTCACAGTGAGATTTAAATTAGTCAAGGCTCAGATCAACCCAACAATGAAACAGTATAATCCTGACTAGTCAGCATATTCAACTACATGTCTTATCTTGCATTAAAAGAGGATGGCAAAATCACTGACAAGAGAAGTTTAAAATGTGCTTTTTTTGTCTTTAACTAAAATTCATTGACTCACAAGTAAACCACTGAACTTGAATATGTTTTGGATTGCACTGCCAGTGCCACAAGTCAAATTACAAAAGCTCAATAACAGTAAACCCAAAGATCTACAACCTGCTGGCAATAAAACTCCCCATAATAGCTTAATCAACATGCACGGAGCTACCAAGAAACTATCGATCATCACCATATGTACAAAAAGGTTAACAATCATTAGCAAGCGAATCTAATGAGACTCAACAACTCCCAAGTACAGTGTTAATTAGTTAGTCCCTGAGGGAGCTCATATGGATTGTTTCACTGTAGTTTTTTGGAAGATAAGATAAGCAGAACAATCCTACATGTAGAGATTGGAGCACATAGATAATGGAAACTTTTCTGATACAGTACTTCCAAAGTTCTAGTAGCTCACCCCAGCAGGGTTAGACATGAAAACTATTACTTTCCTTCACATGGTTTTGGAGAGAAGAACAATTACCTGTGCCAGCTCTAGAGATTAATGTAGACAAAGAACCTGGTGTTCAAACCTTTGAGGGGAAATCTGCTTCTACCATACCCTAGGGGCCTAAAATCAATGGAAGCAATATCAAAGCTCTATTATTATCATTAATGCAACTGTTTCCAGTGTGATCGGGTGCATGTGTTTCCAGCCATCTGATTGCACCCTTATTTTTCTATTTGACTTCAAGGTGATAAGATTTATCTGGCCAAAATTTTAAATGCAAAAGTCATTGCAGCAAGTAGACAAGTTACTAGCCACTTGTGGTCAAGTATCTGATTGTGCTACCCCTATTAGAACATTGGTGGTTTCTACAACTGTAGCACATAAATGTTAATTATGGCGATGTTATTTTAAGAAAGGCTTTTAATTTAATATTTGTATCCTGGTAAGAGATAGTGTTTAGTCCAAAAATCAAGATACTGTATAAGCTGCTTATAACAATGCAAAAAATAAATTTTATTGCCTAAGACCTCTTTTCCACTGTAGCACCACGGTTCCAATTTTCATGCTTACTGAATGACCCTAGGCTACTCATTATTAACCTAAGCTGTATCACAGGATTGTTGTAAGAATAAATTGGGCAAGAGAAGAGCCATGCTTCCTTATTGCTTCATGTTAATTCACTAGAGAAAGGACATGAATAAACAAAATTAATATGCTTAGATAGATAATTCATGTACATAATAGGAAAGAAAGTGGAATTTATCATTCTATGATTTTTTAAAAATAGCACCTAAGAATGAGCTCACTAAGAGAAAATGCTATCAAATGCTAAAAAGCAGTCTCCTCAGTCAGAATTGTCATGGAAGCAACTTTTAAAGACTAGCCTTATTATACTGATTCATTTTATAGATTAAATGCTACAATTTGTATTTTGTAACATTTGATGGCAAAAGCAAAATAGCTATCTGAGAAGATGCAGATTTGCTCGATATAGGTCACCTGGCTTCACTGGTGACCTGGTTAGGATAATAATAGAGCTCCAGAAAGTATTATTTTTAGAAAGGTACACCTTGTGGACTGTTATTTTCTCTGGACCATATGGAGGTTTGCTTCTGTTTAAAGCTCTCTGACTACCATTATGTGCTCTGCTTCAAGTTCACGGCCCAGAGAAGTAGGGGCTACCACTATGAAGAAATGAGAGCTGAGAGAAAGATGAGTCACTGGCTTGGTTAGAAATGGGATTATCAAAGAGTTGCTCTGAAGCTAGTCTCAGCCCTCATGATTTTGCAGGAGCAAAAGGTTAGAGGCATTTTGTTCAGATGTTCAGCATGGGAGTTTGAGGATAGCACAGTAATCATTCCCTACATGTACAGACAGTAAAGAAACAGACAGGGAGGAAGCTGCTACAGTGGTCCACAAACATGTTTGTTTTCCTGCCTGAACATGTTGGAGGTTACACTTAAAATAAGTACAAGCTGGTTTCCCAGCAGGAAGAAAAGATAATACCAGCTTGAGGCCTGCCTATCCGCCAGCTTGTGGAAGAGAAAGTGGTTTTGGATACCATAGAGAAATGTTCTCTGAAAAAAGGAATAGTTGGAACATGATTCAAAAAACAAGAAATAATATCAAAGGTAGTGTGGCAAACCTGCTAACTTTAATCTCATCTTGCTAATGCAGTGGTTCCCAATGTGAGTCCCACATGGGGACTTCAATTCCCAGAAGCCTAAGTCAGTACATTGGCTGATCAGTGCTTTGGGGAATTGACTTAGGCTTCTGGGAATTGAAGTCCAAAACACAAAGGTTAGGAAACTCTGCTCAAATCCATCTAGAAACAATGTCACCTGACACAGCCAGTGACTGTATAGCAAGTGGCTAAGAGACTCTGGAAGGCAAATGATATTTAATAGGCATTACTGAAACATAAAGGGATAAACATTGTGACAGCAATGTAATGGTTTAATTTAGGCTCATGACTGGAAGGCAGTATCTGAGGGGTATCATCTATTCAAGAGGAATAGATTAAAGAGGAGAGGAGGAGGAGTAATATTGTCTCTAAAAATGACTATATCTGCAAGCAGATCTATAATTTATAACACAGTAGACTGGTTAATAGCATTTGGGTAAAAAGCAAAGAATCACAGAATTATAGAATAACTGAGTTGGAAGGGGCCTATGAGACCACTGAGTCCAACCCCTGCTTGATCTTGATAGGCTAGATTTTATTTATTTATTCGATGTATACCCCCACTCATCTGGGATGCCCTCCCACTCTGGGTGGAACACTGGGCTGATGCAAACAGAATGAAATTTAACAGGGAAAAGTGCAAAGTTTTAAACTTAGGGAACAAATCCAGATGCACAGTTACAATATGGGTGATACTTGGCTTAGTGATATTACAACTGAGAATGATCTTGGAATTGTTGTAGATCACAGGCTAAATATAAGTCAACAGTGCAGGTAAAGGTCGCCTTTGCTTGAAAGCCAGTCATATCCAACTGGGTTCAGTACTCATCTTTGTTTATAGCCAAAAAGCCAGCACTGTCTGTGTTAGCAGACATTTCCGTGGACATGTGGCATGCATACCTCAACACCAGAGTGCACAGAAAGCTGTTTCCCTTCCCAATGAAGTGGTCCCTATTTATCTGCTTGCAATTTCTTGTTTTCAAACTGCTAGGTTGGCAGGAGCGGGGACAGAGATGGGAGCTCACCATCCAGGAATCAAACTCTGATCTTCCAGTCAGCGAGTTCAGCATCTTAACTACTTGCAGTGCAATGTGCTGCAAAAAAGGCCAGCACTGTTTTAGGCTGCATTAGCAGAAGTACAGTCTCCAAAACCCATGGGCTACTATTCCCTTCTATTCAGCACTAGTTAGATCACATATGGAATACTGTGTCCAATACTGGTCACCGCACTTTAAGAAAGTTGGAAATAAATTAGAGCAGGTACAGAGAAGGGCAACAAGGATGATCAAAGGACTGGAAACCAAGCCGTAGGAGGAAAGACTGAATGAACTGAGCATGTTTAGCCTTGAGAAAAGGAGACAGAGAGGGGATATGATAGCACTCTTTCAATACTGTGCCTGAAATATAACCATAAAGAGGAAGGAAAGGATCTGTTGTCCATCATCCCAGAGTGCAAGATGCATAATGATGGGCTGAAACTACAGGAAGTCATATATAGGCTGAATATTAGGAAAAACCTCTTAATAGTTAGAGCAGTATGACAGTGAAACCAACTGCATCACAAGCTGGTGAGTGCTCCAACACTGGAAGCATTCAAGAGAGAATTGGATAACCATCTGTCATGTATGGTTTGATTAAGCAGGGATTAGACTTGATGACCTAAAAGGCCCCTTCCAACTCAGCTATTCTATGATTCCTGACATTCAATCAAGATCTCACTTCCTGTAGTTTTAGTTGCTAACATGTGTCATGCATTCTGGGATGATTGAGAACAAATACTGTCCCTTGAAATAACTATATTTCAAGTATTTGAAAAGTGCTGTCATATTTCCCCCTCAATCTCCTTTCCCAAGGCTAAACATGTCCAGTACCTTCAGTCTTTCCTCACAGGGTTTGGTTTCCAGACCCCTGAGTATTCTTGTTGCCCTCCTTTGAATTTGCTCCAGTTTCATAGCATCCTTAAAGTGTGGTGTCCAGAATTGACCACAAAACTCAAGATGTAGTCTGACTACTGCTGAAGGACTAGTAATCTGGGTTGCCAGCATCCTATTTGCAGAGGTCTTGGCTTTCAAGAATGTACTACAAAACATGGAAACATTATAATGAAACAGCTGTTCAACCTCAATATTCTGTGGGGGAAAGTTCAGTATTGAGAATCAGAATGGTGTAGTTATGCTAGGTCTCGAGGGATCTTGGTTCAAACCCCACTCAGGCATGGAAACTCACCAGGGTGTGGCAATGAGAAACCATTCCCTGAACATCTCACATGCTTCAAAAACTCTATTAGGTTGCTTTAAATTGAGAACAATTTAGTGGCATTTATTTCTTCTGTATCACACTGCCTCCCACTGTAGCCCAGACTTCAAACCACAAAATGTGGTCCTAGGCAAAAATATTATTAGTATGGCTATGGCAGTCTACATTGCCAAAGTTGCAGTCAACTTTTAAAAACAAGGATAATAACATTTTTACCTGCAACTCCAAATCCCATACTTATTGTTATACAGTTTGTTGATTTTTGTTACAAAAAATAACTGTCCACTTTCTTTTAAACCTTTTTCAAATAAAAAGACAGACAGAGACGAAATGTATGCATAGATAAATTTAAAAAATGTAGAATTCATCTCAATTCAAAATAGAGGAGGATTGAAGAGAGCAAACTTCTCACTTCCTTCCCTGCTCTGTTGCAAGTTATCAATTATACTTAAGTAAACAGTCTGTTTTTGGGACCTCAGAGACAGCTTTTCTTAATCTGAACTCAGTGTTAATGCACTTGCAGAACAATCACCTTACTAACAATTTAGCAATATTGAAGTGGAAACTACAGATTATTCTTGGTAATACAGAGTCTTCAGCACAGCTGGAGTCTGACCTACTTCTAATTCTCCATGCTTTATCTAGCAGAAATGAGGCTTGCGCAGTATTTCAAGGTGTTATCCTTGGTTCCTGACAACTCTTTAGACTGCTGTATTTTTCTTGACAACTCTTTAGATTTCTCTCCTCTTATCCTCTTTTTAATTAGGGCAACTCTTCATCAGGAAATAGGACATGTAAAATCCCAGGAGCCCATTGAGTTTCAATGCCCTAAATTAAAGATGATACACTGTTTCCATACTTAAAGAGAACTGTGATTTAGGATTAGGCTCTGTGATTCTATACACAAAGCCACAGTTATTAGTAAGAATGGGATCAATAATAGTTTAGCCAAACAAGAGGACTTATAGGTCCTGTAGGGTCAAGAATGTCATGTAGTACACACATTCCTGCATTGAACCCTATTGGATTATGAATGAGGTGGTGGGGGGTTTGCCACATATTTAATGCTACAGAGTACAAATTCAGAACTTGCTGTCCATGAAAATCTATTCCCTATGTAGGTAAGTAAGTCCCAAACTGTGGTTTCATGTGATTCTCTCTTCACCATTTCAAACTGTGGTACCACATTAAGGCTTTGAATACTCAGATTGGATTTAACTCTGTTGGCTGTATCACTTCAAAGTCACACAAGTTACAACAAATAATCTAGTCTGCTTTTCTCTGCATCCTAATTATGGATGACTGGTGGAAGCCTAACAATGGTCCCAAGGAAAAGAAAGAAAGCATACATGATCCACTCTGATAACTGATAAAGATCTAAATTTGTCTGAAATACTACTTGAAGCAACTTCATCAATCATGGGGCTTGTCTCTCTAGCAAAAGGAGGGCCTTCTCTGTGTCTGCGCTGGCCCTATGGAACCTCTTACCATACCTGTCAACCCGCGGCTCCGGAAAAAACAGGACCTGCGCAGAGCGGTTCCGTGCAGGTCGCCTTCCACGCATGTGTGGAAGGCTACGCCGCTTTGGGCAGCCCCCGACGCAAGCGGCGTAGGCTTCCACGCATGCATGGAAGGGTTCTACATGAGTGTAAAACCCTTCTACGCATGCATAGAAGGTGACTTGCACAGAAGGGCTGCGCAGTACTTCCTTTCCCCCGCTGCCAAATTATGGGGTTTTTGCAGCGCGGGTCGGGAAATGACGTCAATTGGCGCAGGATTACGGGGTAATCCCAGCCAAATCGGGAAGGTTGACAGGTATGCCTCTTACCAACTGAGTTGCGGCTACAGGAAAGAGCTAAAAACCTGGCTGGCAAAGCAGATGTGGGGTACCGGGGGAGTGATGCCCCCCCTCCCACCTGCTGGCTCATATAACAAGATCGCTCCCTGCCCCTTTTAACTGATGGGTGGGGTGGATAATCTTTGTGGGTATTTTTATGGGTTTTTAAAGGTTTTAGTTATGATGGTAATGTTGTTTTTATGCTGTTAGCTGCCCAGAGTCGGTATTGAGTTGAGTGGCAATAGAAATTTGAAAAATAAATAAATTTACCTAAAAATCACTGGTTTTCTTAAACTGGTTCTGCTTACCTGTAAAGGTTGTTGTGAAATTTGTTGTACGAAGACAGAGTAATCAGGCCTCCCCATGCGGCAGACAAAGAGAAAAAGATCTGAGTGGCAGCATCTTTCCATACCTTAAAAAATATATATAAAGGCCCAGGAGTTAGGATAGCAAGAGCTTCAACAAACATCTTTAAAGTGCTGATAAATCACTAATGCTCTTGACCATAGTTCAATATGATCATCAGAGATTCCATGCATAAATTTCACAGACCATGGCAAAAGCAGGCTGGTTTCAACAGTGAAATTTAAGAAAATAGCTGAATACAGGAACACATGTCTAGAGTGAGACTTTTTAAACCACCAGCTATAGCAGGATGGCTCTGTTTCTTTTTTAAAAAATTTTTTATTAAATTTTAATTTTACACATGCAACAAAGAAAGAAAAAGAAAATTATTCAATTAAAATACATACAAAAATATCACCTTATAATCTCTATTGGTATGCAAACTTACATGTACTATATTAATAGAAGACAAAAAACCTCCAACTTATTATTTTAAGGCAATTCCATCTTACCCCCACCCTTCCATTACCATATTTAATTCTATGGAATTTATTATTTCCAAGTTAATCCTTAACCCATGTTAGTTATTACAACCACATTCTATTAAGTCCCATTAAATTATACCATGCAACCAATAACTGAATAATATTCAACAGTAATACAATAATCACCCAGTGTATTTACAATATCATGGAGTCTGCGAGATATTACATTTATTTTTACCATTTCCAAAAACTTATTTGATCAGCTACCCAACTGTTCCCACTTTCTCCCTTCAAAGAGTAATCCACAAATGGTTGCCAAATTTTCCAAAATCTATTTTCTTTAATTTTACCCTTATATTTATTTATCTCCCACATTAATGTATCATTCAATGCAAGATAATTTATCATTCAATGCTCTGTTTCAATAAGCAAAACAACAACCCTGATACAGCCCTATTAATGGTTTTTGTTTTTGTTGTTGTTTTGCATTTTGCTCATAAGATGGAAAAGCTGCTTTTGCATACTGCAGTTATTTAGTTTGTACAACTATTAGAAAACCATTTGTGAACATTTCCAGAGTGCCTCTCGTGCAGTCTAGGATTGTTGTTTTGGTCACTTTGGTAGAGGGGAGGGTTAAACAAAGTTTCGCACACTCTTCAATTCCAAACAATACAAATTACATTTGCTCATATGGAGAAGTGGCTAATGAGCCACTTTACCATACGGGTATATGAAACATTTCCCTTGCTCTTCTGCAGAAGGACAGGGAAAGTGTATTTTTCCCTTCTCCTAGGTGATCATTGTACTGTTAGATCGGTTATAAGGGTTAAAACATTTTTTCATTGTTTTTCTTTGTAATGTTAATCAAAACTGCAGTTTCTTGATCAGCATTACATAGAAAAATGAAGGGAAAGGTTTTTTTTAAACCTTCCTAACTAACCCCACACTATAACAATCAGCTGAGGAGGGAGACTCAATTACACTTTCCCTTCCCCTCTATAGAGGAGCAGAGAAAATGTTTAATGACAATGTATGCTATGAAGATAGAGGAGCCTGGCGCACGATGGTCCATGGTGTCACAAAAGGTCAGACTCGACTGTGCAACTGAACAACAACAAATGATATGCTGATGGCACATTAGCCTCTTTATCATACTAGATATGGACAGCAGAAACAGCCTTTAATGACTGCAAACTTCCCATATACACTGTTCTTAGCAGTGGGAATAGCATATATTGCATTTCACCAAGGGAAAAAAAAGATCCCCCTGACAGGACTTTTAAAAAGAGTAGTTGGAGGGAGTTTGGAGCACTCCAGTGTCTACAATATGTGGATGCTGGAGGCAGGACCAACTCCTAAGAGCACCAATGTGCAGGCTAAATGCCCTGTCTGGACATGCTCTGTGTTAGGTACTTAATGGTGTACCAGTACTGCTACTGTCATCCCCATCACCTAGTTTTGCATGGGTATCTTTACAGAAAGATCCTGGCCAATATTGTTTTTTATGCTATTTCTTGTTCTGAATTTGCTTTTACAATGTTGTTATATAGTTTATTATAATTTTATGTAAGACCTTTCAAAGACGATGCCTTAATGATTATTATTATGTGCTGTAAAATCAATTCCATTTTATCCTGACCCTCTTAGGCTTTTCCAGATATGAATTGCTCACAACTGATTTAAGGTCTCCCTTGCTCGAAAGCCAGTCATGTCCAACTCTACGGATCAGTGCTGATCTCAATTTATAGCCAAAGAGACAGCACTGTTTGCATCTGCAGACATTTCATGTGGCAGGCATGATTAGACACCTGAGTGCATGGCACGCTGTTACATTTCCCGCCTAAGCAGTACATATTTATCTCCTTGCAAATTCTTGCTTTCAAAGTGCTAGGTTTGCAAGAGCTGTGACAAATGATGGGAGGGCACTCATGCAGCAGTCATGCAACACTCGGGTCTCAAACTGCTGCAAGTAATTTAACATCCCCTCCATTTGCTGGTGCTCTCAGATCATGCAGCTTGCCCAAGGATGCACAGATGACAGGGCAGTTGAACTGATCTGCCACACACATACCAGATTATCTTTTTTGGCTCCTCTGACAAGCACAGGGGGGATTCAAAGTCCCTGCTCAGATGTTCCAACCCAACTGAGATATATACCCTGATGTTCAGCCTGAATTACTTCCCCTCAGGCATACGTGATATAATTCATCAAAGCAACATATTCAAGAAGGTGCTTTATGAAAATCTAATGCAACAGCTGCCAGAATTCTGTTGATGATTTACATATGTATAAGTTAAACAGTACAGTGCAAAACAATGAATTACTACTAGTTAAAGAAATTGTGGTTGTGATATAAGGCATGTGTTTTGTGCGCAATGTGGCATGCACTTGGTTAGCAGAATTTGCAATGCTGAATTCTGCAATTTAATGTAAAAGTAAAGGTCACCCTTGCTTAAAAGCCAGTTGTATCCAACTCTATGGTTCAGTGCTCATCTCTGTTTCGTAGCCGAACAGCCAGTGCTGTCTGCTTCTGCAGACGTTTCCGTGGTCATTTGGCAGGCATGACTAGACACCCGAGCACACAGAATGCTGTTTACCTTCTCACTGAAGTGGTCCCTATTTGTCTACTTGCAATTTCTTGCTTTCGAACTGCTAGGTTGGCAATTTAATGTATACATATATAAAACATCAGCATTATTCTGGCTAATGTATAATAAATTGTGATATAGGTGACACAATATGATGAATACATCTCTGCATGCTGGCTTAGATCATCTTAACTAAATCATGCTGGCAAAACACAAATGGCATATCTTTTGGAGGCCATTTTTCCCAAAGTAAGAAATCACTGAGACTCTATGTGTAACTGATAATCTGTATGGTCATTTCTTAACGCCTTCATTTCTTAAATTATGCCATTTTCATAACGAAACAAGAGGATTTGGGCCACTTACTTATTCATCCTATTAGTGTTATAACTAGAATAATAAGCCTACCATAGCATCAACCAGTTTCTCCCACTTAGGTGTGATGAAGTACCACATTCCAGCTCCAGCCCCTGGTAAGGTTACTCCTCTGATGAGTAAGATTATGAGCACTACGTAAGGGAACGTAGCAGTAAAGTACACCACCTAAAGAGACCACACAAAAGGAGAGAATTACTCAATAAGGTTGAATCAACAAGAAATATTGTCTCACTGACTACATTAAAACTTCAAATGGAGAGAACCAGTGAGGCTGACCAAGAAAGCTAAATAGCACTAATAAGATTATTTGCTAAAATGTTGCTTTTGATGTAGACAAAGGCACAGTTTTGAAATATTTAAGATGAACACACTCTGTGGATATCCCATGTATCTGATGCATGCAAACTAATCTTTTGTATACATTCTCAGGCATATTTGACCATCAAACTGATGAAAATTAAGGTAAATATTTACTACAATAGGAGTGGTCTATTCGATCCCGTTGGGCGCGAAGACGCCACCGCAAGCCGCGGCTCCCTGCCCCCTCCACTGGCGGGGAAGGTAAAAGAAGCCCGTGGGCCCGAGGATGCCGCCGAGACTAGTCCCATCGGCACGGTCAGCCATGGGAGTTGGGAGCCCATCTGTGACTCGTCCTGGAGAGACTGGCTCTAACTGTGGGGCAATCGGTGCGGCTTCCCCAGTCCAGCATTGGCCGCGGGGAAGTCGAAATACCTGGGCTTGCGATGCTGTGGGTATATGAACTCCCGCTGCTGCCATCTCTTTTTAAGCTCCTTCCCCAGTCCGGCATTGGCCGCGGGGAAGTCGGAGCACCTGGGCTGCGCTGTAGTTGATATTATTGATATTATGATGTTGAACTGTATTGGAATTTTTGTGAAATGCTGAACTGTATTGAATTTTGTATTGCGTTTCTGTACGACGTTCTGCTATTTATTGATATGCTCTTGTTATTTATGTTGACTCTGTAAACCGCTTTGAGTCGGTTTCAAGTGAAAAAAGCAGTATAGAAATGCTACTATAAATAAATAAATCTAGAACAGCAGACAATTATATGGAACTCGGTCTTCTAGGAACTTCATGTGGATGTGTACTAACAGTTATCTGCTTGGATACCCACTACAGTGGTACCTTGTTTTACGAATGCTTCGTTTAACGTAATTTTTACTTTACAAATGAAAAGTCATTGAAAATAATGCCTTGTTTATCATTTTTTTGCAGTACAAAGTAAATTTTCCAATAAATTACATGGTATACAGTGACCTCTTCTGGTAATACTGTGTGTTCTGCATTGTGTTTCACTGTACAAATTATTTGTAATACAAAACGTCCCAGAGAACACATTAAATTCATAAAGTGAGGTGCCACTATATTGCTCTTGCACTAATTAAGAAAATTTTAGAATTCTCTATCTACATAGTTTTCCACTGCGTTATTATTAACACTCCTCTCAAGGATGTGGGCAATGGCTGTATGAATATAAAATTAATGAGAACTAAGATTATACCTAAGACTTTTGTGTTATCTTACTGTTGTTTCTCTTCATTCAAGAAGTTACAAAGACACAAGCATCTGTAAATGGAAGTAATAGCTGAAAGAGTGAACAAATAGAGGGCAGTGATATTTATGTCACATTGGCTAAAATCCTATTTTTTACTATAGTAAGTCACACTACAGTAGGTCCACTGGATCCATGACAATATGGTGAGTCAACTCCTCTACAAGTCTCATTAATTCAAATGGGCTTACTCTAACTGTGACTCATTACACTAAGTAAGATACAACTAGAGTAAACCCATTTGAATCCATGGAATTTAAGGTGGAATTGACTCACCCAATTCCCACTGATTCAATGGTGCTACCTTAGTGTGACTATATTAAGCAACATGATTTCAATCTTTGTGTTCCACTATCCAAAAACAGGAAATGATATTGTTTGTCCTAGTCAAAGGGTGAGGCCTGTCAATCTAGGGAGGCACTAACAGTTGTCTAGGAATATATTATATTATTAAACCAGCAATTCTTTATGAGTGTAACCAACTAACAATTGATATACCATTGACAGAACAGACATCTTGTAAAATCAGGTCATCAATCTTTATTGCCATCAGTATTACCAAGGCTGTCATCTTTATGCATGCTTACTTTGGAGTTCACCCCACTGACTTACCATCTCCTAATGGATGCTGCAACATCCATTTTGATATTTGCTGTAAACAAAGAACCTGCCTTGCACATCTGGCTAGATCTTTTGAACCACCTGCTGATTTGGGAGGAAATCAATGAATGGCTTGTAGGGCATAATTCAGACACAACTCCAAACTTCAACAAACTTGGAAATGTTTGAGAGGAGAGTCAGCAGAAGACTCTCTCCAATTTTGATGTGTCTAGCTGGCTCAAGGGGCTGAGTTATGCCCACCCCATCATTCACTGAATTTCCCCCAAAACCAGCTGATGGTTTGTTGTTCAGTGGCAGAGTCAATTCTGACCCTTTGCGACCCTATGGACCATCGACCTCCAGGCACCTCTGTCCTCCACCATCCTCTTCAGCCCGCCCAGCTCTGTGCCCATTGTGTCCACAATACCATCTAGCCATCTCATGCTTGGTCGCCCCCTTCTTCTTTAGCCTTCCACATTCCCCAGCATCAAAACCTTCTCCAGTGAATCCTCCCTTCTCTTTTGATAGGCAACTGGCTAAGGGACAAGAAACAGAGGGTAGCACTAAATGGACACTTCTCCAAGTGGAGGGAAGTAAAGAGTCAGTACTGGGACCCCTGCTTTCCAACCTCTTCATAAATGATCTAGAAGCAGGAGTAAGTAGCAAGGTAGCCAAATTTGCTGACGACACTAAATTATACAGGTTAGTGAAAACTGTGAGAGATTGTGAGGAACTCCAGAGGGATCTCTTGACACTGGGGGAGTGGGCAAAACAGTGGCAAATGTTGAAACATTAGTAAGTGCAGAGTGATGCATGTTGGGGCAAAAAAAACCAATTACATTTATAAACTGATGGGGTCTGAACTCTCTGCAACAAATCAGGAAAGGGACCGTGGTGTCCTAGTGGAAAGCTCAATGAAAGTGTCAACCCAGTGTGCCTCAGCAGTGAAAAAAGCAAACTCAATGCTAGGGATCATTAGGAAGGGTATAGAAAATAAGTCAGCAAGTGTCATTTTGCCTCTTTATAAACCTATGGTGAGGCCCCATCTGGAATACTGTGTACAGTTCTGGTCGCCATATCTCCAGAAGGATATTATGGAGCTGGAAAAAGTGCAGAGGAGGGCAACCAAAATGATTAGGGGATGGGAACACCTTCCTTACCATCTGAGGCTGCAACGGTTGGGCCTCTTCACTCTTGAATGACGGCGTCTAAGAGGTGACCTGATTGAAGTTTATAAAATCATGCACGGTGTGGACAAAGTAGATAAGGAGAAACTGTTTTCGCTATCGCATAACACTAGAACTAGGGGGCACTCCATGAAACTTTTGGGTACTAGTTCTCAAACAAATAAGAGAAAATACTTTTTCACCCAGAGGATCACTGGTCTATGGAACTCCCTGCCAGATGAAATGGTGACAGTTGTCAGTCTTGACAGCTTTAAGAAAGGATTAGACAAGTTCATGGAGGACAAGGGTATCAATGGCTATAATTATGGATACCTAAGGACAACTCCGGGTTGGAGAGATAGGCAGGATATCTCTCAATGCCATTTCCATGGAATCCTAAACAGGTGAAGGCATCTGCTTGGGAATACCCTGAAGCAAATGGTGAGCCACTGTGTGTGACAGAATGCTGGACTGGATGGGCTGTGGCCTGATACAGCAAGGCTGTTCTTATGTTCTTATGATGTCCAAAGTACTTAAGCTTCATCTTCACTACTTGACCTTCCAATGAGTACTCAGGATTGATTTCTTGTAAGATTGACCTATTTGTTCTCTTTGCTGTCCAGGGGACTCTCAGGACTCTTCTCCAACACCACATCTCAATAGCATCTATTCTTCTGTGCTGCGCTTTCCTAATGGTCCAGCTCTCACACCCATACATTACCACTGGGAATACCATTGCTTTGACTATGCAAATTCCTGTTTTCAAGGTTATGTCACTGCTTTTCACTATGTTCCCCAGGTTTCTCATAGCTTGTCTCCCCATAATCAGTCGTCTTTTTATTTCATGGCTACAGTCGCCATCTGCAGTAATCTTAGATCCTAAAAAAGTAAAGTCTGTCACTGCTTCTACTTCTTCCCCATCTATTTTCCAGGAACTGATAGGGCCTGTTGCCATTATTTTGGTTTTCTTGATATTGAGTCTCAAGCAAGCTTTTGCAGTCTCCTCCTTCAACCCAATCAAGAGATTCTTTAGGTCTTCCTCACTTTCTACCATTAGGGTGGTATCATCAACAGCTGGTGGTAGCCTAAGACATTTACACAGTACCATACATGTTAATGTATGTTTCATATCTTTTGAATGAATTCCCATATCTGTAATCTATTGTACTCTAATCCTGAAAGCACAATAGAGTAGCAAACATAAGAGGGACACCACCACAGACATACAAAAATGAGCACCTAAAAACTTAAGAAAAATCCATATCAATGAAAATGGTTACCAACATTTCTTCTCAAACCATGCAATCCAAAAAGTGCCATCATGGTATCTCATTTCTCAATAAGCTGGCAACTACTAAAAATACAACACAACACAACTCCTAATTAGGCATTTGGACCTATATCTGCTGTAAAGAAGGCATTCACTTACTTTCCCTGACGTTTTTATTCCTTTAGCCAGTGAGGCATAGACAATTACCCAAGCCAGAAAAAGTGACAGTACCAAAGGCCCTCTAATTTCGCCAGGATATTCAATCCCTGCGGAAATCTTCAACACGTGGTATCTGAGAGTAAAAATGCCAAGGTGAGTCATTGCAATGGACAGACCTCTATATAACATGAAATACAACTTTCATTTTTTACAAGTATACCAGTATTCAGCTTTAACATTCAAACTATACAGGTTGCACTTTGTGAAAAATTACACTACCTTTAGAGAGATGTAAACTATACTCACAAAGCAAATTACCACTAAAACCTGCGTAGCTGTATAGACAGAGAGCAATTCAGGCTAGTTGACCAGAATGCAAGTTCAAATTGTGTCATGATCAAACAATTGCCTTTATATTAGTTGCTTTTTCCAGCTGAACAAAGATGTTCAGTAAAGTGGGAGATTTCACATCTTTTCTTTTGTCAGGTTGGATTATTGATGTTGAGATTTATGCTTAAATGTTACGTGCGAATGTGGTTAGAAGGTCTATTCAAATCTGATCCATGTAGGGAAGATATCAAATTCTGAAGGATTTGGTCAGGCTCCTGGTGATTCTTCCCTCTCCTGCTATTGCACTTAAGCTAAGGGTAAACTGAGACCAAGCTTAAAAAGCAATTGTGGAAGGAATATCATGACATGTAAAAATGCATTAGTAAGTCTACTCAGTGAGAATGACATGTCAAAGAAGCATTTTTACACACCAATGCCTTTTCGTGACATCATCTAGGAGCGTGGTTCCCAGTGTTTCAGAGCTTTCTGAAATTTGGCCCATTCAGAGACAAGGAGGAATCCCAGGGAACATACCTGCAAACCTCTTTGTGGATAACATTTAGTTTATCTGATTTGATCTAGGTATAACAACTAATGCAACAAAAAAATCAGTGGAACTGATTGCAACTCTGAAAATATTGCAACACTCATTTTATTGGATTACTTACAGTCGTCCAGCCCACCATTTATAAGTTGGATTTTCCAGCTAATTACATTCAGTAGGAGCGAGACAACTGGCTGGATCCATAGACTTCACATCCTTAAAAGACCCTGCAGTTTATCTGCTCTTGGCAAAGATAGGTTTGGGTCCAGAATGCCACAAAATAATAAATTTTTTTACAAAAACTCACATTTAAATACAGGACTGTCTGGCCGGACATCCTGCTACGGTAATGGAGTAGACTGTAAAGCCAGCAACAAAATGCCATGTGTTGGATGGTGGTAAATAACCTGACCCCCTAAAGGGGCCAATGGCTATGGGCGGATAAGCCCCTTTAGGTGGGGTGACGGTCCCCCTCAGGGGAGGAAATGCCACTTGAAACCATTATTTGGGCCCAAAGGCAAAATGAGCAGAGGAGGAACCACTTCATTATTCTGATTCTCAATGGTCATGGAGGCGAAAGATGCCATGCCAGATGGACTGGCTGTGAAGGCGCACCTTGTCAATATCCTCAAGGCTACGGCAGTCCATTGCAGTTCTGGTGTCAAATCCTGCATGTCTCATTTCATATGTGCCACAGGAGGTGGCTTTGTGATCATAGTGTGTGGGACACTTCATGGCAAATTAGGATCCACCTTAAACAAATTCACATCAATGTCATTTTTCCTGAAAACATTTTCAGGGGGAAATGTGTACTTGAACATGAGAACCAGAAAATCTAAATAATCTGAACTTTGAGTTGAGTAAGTAGATTTTGATGTAATACGACTACTTTTGTATAAAACTGAATTTCTATTCCCAGTAATTAAATCCCCGTAAATCAATTCTAAGTTATAGTGTCCTTTTCTCAGGTTTTCTAGATACAAAATATTCAGAGGTTTCCCAGCTAACTCTTCTACAGGAAACCCTGAGGAAAGAAATTCAAGACTTCCATCTTTGCAAGCAAGTACACAACTCATTGAGTTATGCAGCCGATGATACTGTAAATATTAAAGGTAAAGGTCACCCTTGCTCGAAAACCAGTCCTATCTGATTCTAGGGTTCAGTACTCATCTCTGTGTATAGCTGAAGGGTTATATTATTAACAATAATAAATAAAAATTAACAGATAAATAAATTAATTAACAGATAAATTAACTTACAAATTAACTTAAAGTAAAGGTAAAGGTCTCCCTTGCTCAAAAGCCAGTTGTATCCAACTCTAGGGTCCAGTGCTCATCTCTGTTTCACAGCCAAAGAGCCAGTGCTGTCTGTGTCTGCAGATGTTTCTGTGGACATGTGGCAGGCATGACTAGACATTGGAGTGCACGGAACACTGTTTACCTTCCCACCAAAGTGTTCCCTATTTATCTACTTGCAATTTCTTGCTTTCGAACTGCTAGGTTGGCAGGAGCAGGGACAGAAATGGGAGCTCATTCCATTGTGCAGTACTCGGGTATCAAACTGCTAACCTGCCACCTTCCAGTCAGCATCTTAATTTAATTTAATTTAATTTTTGAATTTCTATACCGTCCACTCAGGTACAACCCAACTCAGGGCGGTTTAACAGCATAATCTAAAAACACAAAACATACAATTTCGATAAAACTAGCATAAAAACATACAAAAGATAAAACAGATAAAACCACTTAGTTAAATTCACCCATCCCTATCAATAAAGAAGGGAGGGGAAGGATTAGGCTATAAGCCAGTGGGTGGGGGCCACATTTCCATTGGGGCCCCACACCTATCCTGCCAGCCAGGTGTTCAGACCCTTCCTGAAGGGCAGCAACTCTGTCTGTAACCTTAGCTCTATCGGCAGGAGGTTCCATAGGGCCGGTGCGGACACGGAGAACGCCCTCCTTCGTGTGCTAGAGAGGCGAGCCCCTCTAGCTGATGGTACCATTAGAGAGCCCCTCTGATCCACCCTGGTTGGATGGACAGACATTCTTGGGGCGACGCGGTCTCTTAGGTATCCTGGCCTGCTACCATGTAGAGCTTTAACAGTCAAAACCAGCACCTTGAATTGCACCCAGAGGCAAACCAGTAACCAGTACAGCTCCTGGAGCAGTGGTGAGGTGCGGGCATAACGTTCAGGTTCCATCACCACATGGGCAGCCACATTCTGGACCAGTTGTAGCCTCCGAATGGTCGTCAAGGGCAGCCCCATGTAGAGCGCATTACAATAATCTAGCCTGGAGGTGACCAGTGCATGAGTGACCATGAGTAAGGAGTCCCGGTCTAGGAGCGGGCGCAACTGGTGAATTACTCAAAGTTGAGCAAAAGCCCTCCTGGCCACAACCGCCACCTGATCTTCAAGCCAGAGTCGTGAATCCAGGAGGACCCCCAAGTTGCACACTGGGTCTGTCTCGCGCAACAAAACCCCATCCAGGACTAAAGGTGGATGGTCTCCAGATAATGCAGGACCCCTGACCCATAGCCATTCAGTCTTGTTAGGATTCAGTTGTAGCCCATTGTCCCCCATCCAGACCTCAACAGCCTCGAGACATCCAGACAGGGCTTTGACAGCATCACTTAGGTCACCACAGGCTGAGATGTATATCTGGGTATCATCAGCGTACTGATGATACCTCAGCCCATGGGAACAAATTATCTCACCCAACGGATTCATGTAGATGTTAAATAGGAGAGGCGAGAGCCACTGCAGTCCCTTATAAATTAATTTATAAACTGATAAATTAACAGATAAATAAATAAATATTAAGAGATTTTTAATGTTGTATTGTGTGTCTTATTGTATTTTTATTGTATTAGCAATGTGTATAAATACAAGAAAGAACATATGTAATGATATAATCTAGCATATGGGACAAGTCAAAACTGCTTTATCTTTCTCTCTCTCTGCCCTTTACCTCTATAATCCAGCCCACCTCAAAAATGTTGATCAGCCACAGTAACATAGCATAACTTCTGTGGTATCGTATTTCTTACAATACCCTCTGAGAGAAATCTACAAGTTCTGGTATTAACAGTAGATAAGAAGTTGTTTCTTTTTTTAACTACAGTTCCCAGAGTCCCACAGCCAGCATGGCCAATGATAATGCTGGGCAAAGGATTCTGTGAATTACAGTCCAAAAGAGAAGCATTCCAAAAGAGAACTGAGACTAAAATATAACATAATAGGACTTGAACCCAGATCCAGAGATCACTTCATAATAATTGGGCTTCTTGTCTACCTCCTGAATACCAAAACTAGGCTGTTTTCTTGAGATGTCTAGTTCCACCAAATTACATTTGTCTACATTTTAGCAATAATTAACTGATTAGTGAAGATCCCATACATGGAATACATGTATATTCAAATTACAAAAATGCAAAAAAAAATGCAGGAAGGCGATACCTTTATTAGATCACCAAAAAATTAAAACATTGAGGACTTTCAAGATCCAAAATCTTTTCATCAGGCATGGCACATTGCTTTGCCAGGTACACATCTTAGAAATGCATGTTGAACAACAGCAAAAAGGCTTCTTTATCATACCACTCCCACAGGAAGCTATGTGCTTGCTCCTTTCCACACGGTGCCTAGCTTCCTGTGGGAGTGGTGTCATAAAGCCAAGAAGTCTTTTTGCTGTTCTTCAAAATGAATTTCTAAGATGTATACCTGGCAAAACAATATGCCACACCTGATAAAAAGATTTTGGATCTTGAAAGCTGGCAATGTTTTAAATTTTGAGTGATCTAATAAATGTATCACTTTCCTCTTACATGTTTTTGCATTTTTTGAATTTTTTTCCTATTAAAAATTAGTATGTCAAAAAAGTTTTTTAGCCAGGATTTCTATTTGTATGTCACATTTTTTGTAAGTCAAACCGTTTGTATGTTGGGGTTCCACTGTATAGGCAAACAAAAAGAATTATATAGATATAAGTGGCATAGGCGCTTAATGCATCAATAGTACAGAAAAGTCATATAGAATTGGTAATTGCAGTTTTCCTTTGACTAATAATAGATACTGTGTTAGACTTCCATTGAACTGAATCCCTGGTGAGTCTGAAAAGAAAATGTGCAAAAGAAAATTGGTGGTTATGTTTGAAATGAATGCTTAATATACTGTCAGTTAACAAAATGTTGGTTAGCACATTGGTCTTTCAAGAAAAGGAAAACCTTCAAATACCTACATACACAATATATGTACATACATACATACATACACACACACACACACACACACACACACACACAAATTTAATTTAATCTGTTACCAGTAACTTTCACACTTAGATTTCTTTTTACATTGCTTGTTAAACAACTTTTTAAAAATATCTTACTTGAAATACTCTTCACTGCCACTAACAAAGGTTTTGTTGACATGTCTGGTGTAGTTTACCATAGTCAAGTTTGGATAGGCACTCATACAGAACGTAGAATTCTTGATTTGTAATTTTGGATGGTCACCTATGATGCATGAATCTGACAAAAGACACAAAGCAGAAGGTTAATTTTCTGGGATAAAATATACCTATAGTCCTTTGAGGAATAACAGTGAACATGCATTATTTTGCATTCTCAAGTGTATTTTATTTGACTGCCTAAAATTCAATTGTCAGTGTTTTGTAGAACAGGAAGGTACAGTTTTCTTTTCAACATTAATCACATTTGAGTCTTTCCATCAACTGAAAGAAATGAAAGTAATTTGTCTCAGAGAGCCATGTTTTTAATTTATCACTTTGAGAGTTACTTCATTAATATCAGAACAATGAGACCCACAAATGAAATCCTGGGATTTAACTCAATCTTATTTAAATTTATTCAGATAAGGCTTCAGTGGGACTTTTTCACTGAAGTAAACACAGACAAGTTCATATAATTGGGCCTCGGTCACTCCAGTGGGGAATTTTCTGACACTGTATAAGTTATACAAAAGCAGAAGCCAATCTAAGAGCATTCAAATTTGGTACAAGGGTTACATCACTTGCCCTGAATTATCAGTAGCCATAAAGCTCCTGCTGAACTGAGGTACTAGTATACACAGCTTAACTGCCATGGAGAAGAATAGGTCCCCAATGCCACTTTTTGGAACCAATTCTGAAGATAGGAATAGAACCACTGTAGTACACGTTCTTCAAATTCTCTTTCATGAGCCTGACCAGAGGGATACCATGATCAATAGTGTCAAAAACCTCCAAAACGTCAAGGAAAATTAACAGAGCCACATTCCCCCTATCTTTAGCCTGGAGCTGCTCATCAGCCAGGTGACTCAGGCCATTTTGGTGCCTGATCCTGGCCTGAAACTAAGCTGAATCCAGATAATAAATTTCCTTCAAGAACATTTGAAGCTACCTCACATTCAAACACCATGCCCAAAAGGTGGACACAGGTACTTGCAATGGGGCACATTATCACATACCTCTGGGTCCAGAGAGTTCTTCTTCAGGAGAAGGTACACCACTGCCTCTTTCAAGGCAGAAGGCACCATCCTCTATTGAAATGTGGCACTTATCACCTCCTGGACTCAGGCAGCCAATTCACTTGATAGACTACAATGGACAAGTGTCAAGTATGCATGTTTTGAGAGTGATTCATGCTCTCATCCACATCATTTGGCCAAAACAACTGAAACTGAACACACACACACCCAAAAAAACTGCCTAGACAGTGCATTGGACACCACCCTAGACACGGTAAAAATTGTGGCATCAAATTAAAAAAAATTATGAGTGACTTCCTTCTCAAAGTGCCTAGCAAACTTTTAATATCCTGAAGCAATTCATGTAAGCCGCTTCACTATACCAGTTTACACCAGAAGCAGCTTTGACAGCTGCAGGGCTCAATTTTAGCCCATTCCCAGCTTGCCATGGCAACACACTATAAAAGAGCATTCCCCAAAAATAAAAATCCCTGACATCTCAAAAGGGATTTGGACCACTCCAGCACTCCTGTGTGGATGCCATAAAAAAGAGTGTTCCCGCCAACACCCTGAGAAAGGGACTTAATGCCCATCTGGAAGACCTCAAAGCCTACCTAACTCAGTACAAGTGACATTTCTATTAACTGATCAAGTTAGAATACAGGAAGTTGCCTTTACTGGGTCAGATGATAGATTGATCCAGCCCAGTACTGGCAACACTGGCTAGCAGTAGCTCATCAGGGTTTCATGCAGGAAGCTATCCCACCCCACTTGTAAACACCAGGAACTGAACCTGGGACCATCTTCATGCAAAGTAGATGCTCTACCATAGAAAGCCATAGCTTTCTTCATTATAACATAGGTGACTAGCAGTGAAATAAGTGCACAACACGGAAAACACAACTTTTGTAGAATAAAATCAGTCAGTCTTTTTAATTTATCTGCCCCTTGCGTAACTGTAAGCTACACAGAAGTATCCATAGATCTTTAACAAGTAAGATGTTATACTTCAAATCGGCCAGCAGAGAGGGTAGTGGTAGTATGCTATTTTTCAGCTCTCCTACTTTCCTGCACATCACTAAAATTACCTGAACATTAGTTGGAAAATTGATACTTTTAATAGTTGTTAGTCCTTGAAGCTCACTGCCCAACACTTGCATACAAATAATCGTCTTACTTAGAGTATATTACACCTAAAATTCTGAGAACGAGCACAACTGAAAACAGAAATAAAGCAGAAATTAAAATTCATTAAAACTGATTTTTGTGTGTCTCTCCCTGTTTTATATCATTATGTGTGTGTCAAGGATTAAATGTGGATTTAGAACTTTTAATATATATACAGGGTATCCCAAAAGTCAACACACATAAGGAAAATGGGAAATTACAGCTAAATTTATCTTTATGTACAAAATATTCATCCCAAATTTTTACAAAGTATTTTCTGTGTCGTCTACCTCTTTCTACACACACACACACACACACACACACACACACACACACACACACACACACACAGAGAGTCTTCTCCCCCACTCATAGCAAACACTTTCCAAGATATCTGTTGTTATGCAATTTTGCCTATGTATGGTGACTTTTCGGACACCCTGTACACATACAAACATACACACACACACACACACACACACTTCACAATTGAGCTAGTAAAATTAGATATTGGGTAAAGACTCTAGTTCTGCATAAAAGCTCTCAAAAATGAAGAAATCTACATTATTTCTATATTTACATTAAAAATGTTCACAAATTCTGTATGATGCTGATGCATCGCATGAAACTTTGTATTGTATTTAGCTAAAGGTAGTAATCTGTTTCAAAAAAAAATACTTGAAAGGATTAATTGTACAAACTTATTGATACTTAGAGTAAGAGTGTTAAACAGTTGCTTATAGTGCAATCCTGTATGTGGCTTTTCCAAAATAAACATAAGTGAATTCAGTGAAGCTTACTCCTAGTTAAGAGGGTGTAGTATTGCAGTTTAAATTATTTTGTATCACTAAACACATCTCAGAATTGAGAAGCCCTTACAACAGATCCTGGCTAACATATAGGATGCATGTGATTTGCCTTATTTAAACCAAACAATCTCTTGAGTGAGATCACAGGATGACAGGTAAGGTCACTTTTGCTGCACTGCAGCAAGATTTTTACCACTTAGCTTTCCAGAGATACTGATTTCCCTGAAATAGACAGGTCGGATCAGCAGAGGGCGCAATCAGTTTGCAGTACAGGACAAATCTTTGAATGCAGTGCTATTCATCAAACCCTGAAGGGTAGGCAGAAAATAATGGCAACACTGAAGCGAAAGGTGTTGCTGCAAAATTATATTTACATAGACAGTTATGAGTAACAAATGATCCATTTGAAATTTAGGGGAAATGGCAAGCCAACTCTGTTTTTTCCATTCATAATGCAAATCATTGCTATTGTTGTTGTTGCTGTTGTTAGTTGTTAATGCTTCCATGTAGTTTTGTAGCTCTCATGTACATATGAAGATATGTATGCATACAGTATAAAGATATTTTTAAAATACCATACATTCAAGGTTCTAAAGCCCACTGAAATCAGTGGAAAATGAAATTATATTTCTCAATTGGACTGGAATGCAAATCTGAGCAAAAACTGAGCAATAAGCAAACATGCCATCACAGGGTTTCCCTTGCTCGAAAGCCAGTCGTATCCGACTCTAGGGTGCAGTGCTCATCTCTGTTTCTAAGCCGAAGAGCCAGCGCTGTCTGCTTCTGCAGATGTTTCCGTGGTCATGTGGCAGGCATGACTAGACACCGGAGCGCACGGAACGCTGTTACCTTCCCACCAAAGTGGTTCCTATTTATCTACTTGCAATTTCTTGCTTTCGAACTGCTAGGTTGGCAGGAGCTGGGATGAAGACAGGAGCTCATTTCCGTCCTCACAAATGAGTCATCCCCGTCATCACAAATGAGTATAAAATCTACACTTTTTGTCTTTGCAAGATTCTATGCTCTGACAATAAATACGTCATCAGAAGCATGAACCAATCTGGACACACCCTGTCCCAAATCAAGAAACAGTCTATTTGGTCACTGTTTGAAGCAGTAATTAGTATGAGTGATTCTTTCTTAACTCAGGGACAGAAAGTAGTATAGGTTAGAAACATGAGCCGCTTCAACTAGATTCTTTCCAGTTTTTGTCTGGTCCTTTTGTTTAAGACATACTAAAGATTTTGAGGTTTACCCATGGAACATACAATTCATATAATGTAACTGCTCAGATCTAGTTTATAGATAGGACTTTCATAGTATATAACTGTGATGGTGAACCTTGGCACTCCAGGTGTTCTTGGACTTCAATTCCCAGAAGCCCAAATCAGCACCCCTGTTAATCAGGGCTTCTGGGAATTGAAGTTCAAGAACACCTGGAGTGCCAAGGTTCGCCATTGCTGGTATATAGAGTTACTAAAGCTTAAGGTGAACTGTTATATATCTTATTTAATCCAACATCCTGTCTTTAACAGTGGCCAGCACTGGATTTGCAGAGAAAATGTAAAACTGCACAAGCAAGTCTAAATTGTCATGGTTGTTTTTCAATGTATGGATGGCAGTGAAGACAAGAGGTTGGGCATAGGAAGAGAGAACAACCTAATATGGAATACTGTTTGTTTGCAAAACCTGAGCAGAACTCTTAAAGATAGGACATTTCGGAGGTCATTAATTCATATACTTGAGGGTACATCGCATCTTGAGTTTTTTTCTTAATTGTCAAACAACTGTATAGTGGCAAAAATAGGCAGAATAGGCATCAAAGCTCTGCTAGCATCATACAATACCATCTTCAGACAGAAAGAAGAAAAACAACAATTTCACAGTTTAAACAAGTGAGCTTCTAAAAATTTGTTCTCTATATTTTTTTAAAAAACATTTTTAAATATTTTTGCAACTAGAAACAGAATCCCCTTTTAAAGCCTGTTTGGCTAAGACCAAGTTTAAAAAGTCTTCCTCCTAAGCGTAAGCTAATTAGGTGCTGTATGGCAGATTGCCCAGAGCTCATTGAACCTGTAACAATATATCTATACTTTGGAACATTTGGTCCTGTTCTGCTCAGTTATAGTCACTGTTTACGATTTTGAGCAGCCTTGTTCTAGGATTCCTTCTAATTTAAAAAACAACAACAGGTGGGACCAAACATTCTTTCAAGATAAGCAAGATTTGTTTGTTTTTTTCAATCTATTATGAACTACTTTAAATCTAGGGACATAAAAGATTGCTTGTTTCTGCACACAGTAAAACATCATTACTTTTAATAAAATCATAATTAAAAAAACTTTTGCCAAACTTCCCCAAATTTGGCATAGAACAACATTATACTGTCTGCTACATCTGTGCCAAGTGTGGTGCTGAGTCTAGTTTTAAAGTTACTTTTTTTTTTGTTTCGGATTTCCTCACATTTGGAAATGCCTTGTAGAATGTTGTTTTGTTCAGTTGCAGAACAATATATCTGCCTTCCCATGCAGCTATAACATAGAACAATTATGTAAATGCATAGTTAGTTGGATAGCTCGATGGTTTAGGTATCCAGCTGCAGAATCAGAAGTTGTAAGTTCAATTCTCCACTGTGCCTGTGAGGAGAAAAACAGTGTGTGTGTAGGCATCTGAAAGCTGCACAGTCCCAGGATACTCCAAAAAGAAGGGACTTCTGTGTATTCTCCACCTAGAAAACTCTGGAAAGGGTTGCTATAAGTTGGCATCTACTTGACAACACACAATGTTGATGATGATGTAAACACATGTCTATGCATATATGAAGGATACTCAGCATTACATTCTATATCCGTTATGGCGAATCTTGGCACTCCAGATGTTCTTAGACTTCAATTCCCAGAAGCCTAAGCTCCCATGAATCCCCACAAACGGGTTTGCTGCAATTCATACAGCTCGCGCCACCCCCGTCGCTCCCGGAAGTGAAAGTAAAATGTGCTCACTTCTGGGAGAGATGAGGGTGGCGTGGGCTGGATGAATCGCAGCAAACCCATTTGTGTGGATTCACGGGAGCTTGGGCTTCTGGGAATTGAAGTCCAAGAACATCTGGAGTGCCAAGGTTTGCCATCATGGTTCTATATGTTCTTTATATGCTACCCTGAGAACAAGACTCATTGCAGCATTAATTACATTGAAATCTGTATCTTTCAAAATATCTGTTGTTTTCTATTGAATCTAGATAAATATGCATCTAAAAATGATAGCCTAGAGTGCACTAAATGCTATGGGGCAGTATATATGTCTAATTGCTATTGCTATTATTGCCTCTTCTTAATCAACAATTTGATATAGATATGGCAGTAAGTTTGTGAGGTCTTCTAGCTTGTTCTAACACACTTATAATGTTCACTAACTATCCATAAGCTAAGAGTTATCTAATATATAACAATATCATACTGTTTTAAGCAAGCAAACAACCATGTTTCCTTATATTTCCATAGAATTTAGTAGAACTTTGTATTACAAATATGTTCTTAGGATCACAGCCTTGGAGACTTTGTATAAGCAAAGTCATGTTTAAGCTGCAATTAATTAACATTTCCCATGTACAACCTCAACATAACTTCTTTAAAAAATTCTCCTGATTTCCAAATAGGTAGATATTTCTACCTATTATGTTTCCAATTGCTTAGAGATGTGCCTGCCACAGAGACTGATCTCTTCTTCAAATTACTTCTCCATCTGTGACAGCTAGGATGAAGGAAGTGGGAATATTCTGCTTCTTCTGCTCACAAGTTAAAATAAACTCTGTTGTTGAATGCCTGAATAGGTCATGTGCATTTTTCACATCCCTTTTTCCCATGATGTTATCAAGGGCCAATCCTACCACACCAGGTATTAAGAGGAAAGATGTTTTCCCATTCGATATAATAACTATTACTAAGTTAATTATGTGCCATTAAGCCAGAACCAACTTATAGTTACCCTAAATAGGGCTTTGAAAGTAAGCGACATATTTAAGGAGTAGTTTCTCCAGTTCCTCTATCTACATAGCCAGGTGGGGATTTGAACCCTGGTCTCCAGAGTACTAACAACTATTACCATACAAAAAATAATCCCAGTGATGTATTGCCATTGGCTAGGATAACTGTGGGATGCATTTAGTATAATCATACCTGTCAAGTATCCCGTATTGACCGAGATTTCCCATATTTTAGCGCTCGTTCATCCCCTTTCCCGCAGCCATCCCGTATTTTGAACGGCAGGGGAAAGGGTTACTGCGCATGTGTGCCCATCGCACAGGGGTTCTGAGCATGCAGAAAGGGGTTCTGCGCATGCGCAATAATTTCTCATATTTTCAGGAGCCGCACTTGACGGGTATGAGTATAATCATCTGCTGCATTTTGATGGTGTATAAAAGAAAATATGATGATGTATAAAAGAAAAAGATGACACTACCCTAATGGCAGGAAATGAAAAAATCCTAAAGAATCTCTTGATTAGGTTGAAAGAAGAGAGTGCAAAAGCTGGCTTGAGACTCAACATCAAAAAAAAAAACAACCAAGATAATAGCAACAGGCCCTATCACTTCCTGGAAAATAGATGGGGAAGAAGCAGAAGCAGTGACAGACTTTACATTCTTAGGATCCAAGATCGCTGCAGATGGAGATTGCAGCCATGAAATAAAAAGGCGACTAATTATTGGGAGACAAGCTATGAGAAACCTGAGGAACATAATTAAAAGTAGAGATATCACCTTGTAAACAAAAGTCCACATAGTCAAAGCAATGGTATTCCCAGTAGTAATGTATGGTTGTGAAAGCTGGACCATAAGGAAAGCTGAGTGCAGAAGAATAGACATTAGACACATTTGAAATGCGGTGTTGGAGGAGAGTTTTGAGAGTACCCTGGACACCAAATAGAACAAATAGGTCAATCTTAAAAGAAATTAACCAAGACTGCTCTTTGGAAAGTGAAATATTGAAGATGAAGCTAAAGTACTTTGGACATCAAATACGAAGAGAGGATTCACTTGAGAAATCCTTGATGTTGGGAAAGGTTGAGGGCAAAAGAAGAAGGAGGTGGCAGAGAATGAGATGGCTGGATGGTATTGTTGATGCAATGGGCACAGAACTGGGCGGTTTGAGGAGGATACCCATCAAGCCAAGCGCCACTCCGGAAAATATGAGAACTGCTCTGGCTCGGGTGTGCATGCACAGCAAAAACTCTTTTATGCATGTGCAGAACCCTTAGTGCATGTGCAGAGCTAATTTGTGGTGGGCGCGCATGCGCAGTAACCCCTTTCCCCGTTGTTGAAATACTGGATGGTGGTGGGAAAGGGGAGGAACGGGCACAGAAATACGGGATTTCCCGGCCAATCCGGGATACTTGACAAGTATGGGTGTGTGATAGTCCAATGGGTCACAAAGGGTCGGACTCAACTATGCAACTGAACAACAACAAGAAAGAAAAAAGATTAATAACGCACTAGCTGAAATCATATTGCTTAGCATAGTTAGTCACAACTAGAGAAGACAAGTTGAACCAACGGAATTTATGGAAGAGCTGACTCACCAAACTACCACTGAGTCAATGTGACTAGCTGTGACTAACAACATTAAGATTTTAGCCTCTTTATCTTAGAGTAGCACACATTAGAACAGTTTGCCAACTTGCCAAATCTTTTTAATACATAATTTCTAATTCCTCAGGAGTGTACTATTAATAATACAGCCCTCTTGACTGTAAAAGCATTTGTTCTGAATCTACTGCAAGACAATATTGTTATTGAGACTATAAACTAAACATGCTTCTTAGAGCACTAATGTGAATTGTGCATGTTGTGTCCAATGTAGAGCTCCCAAAGGTCCCTTAGCGTACCCTGTAACTCACCTTTTTGAGAGACCTTGAGATTCTGTCTTTACTAAAAGGTTACCAAGACTTATTTATTTATATTTATTTTTCTGATTTATATTGCCACCCAACTCTGAAGACTCTGGGCACCTCACAGAAAATAAAACCAATCACATTAAAAAAAACATTAAAACTGCCACCAAAAATTACTCCAACCCATACAGATTAAAAGAGATTAAAAGAGGGAGAGAGTGTTCTAACTAAATCAGCCGGCAGGCATGGATCACCACATCACTGGTGCCTCACACATGTTTTGCCAGCCAGGTTTTTAGCCCTTTCCTGAAGGACAGCACCTCCATCTGAAGACGCAGCTCAATTGGCATGAAGTTCCATAGGACCGGAGAAGACACTGACCCCCTTCTGGTGCTAGAGAGACAAGCCTCCCTAGCAGATGGCACAATGAGAGAGCCTCTCTGGTCTGCTCTGGTGGGATGTACAGATGTTCTCAGGATGACGCAGTCTCTTAAGTATCCTGGCCCACTACCATGTAGGGCTTTAAAGGTCATTACCAGCACCTTGAATTGCACCCAGAGGCATACCAGTGCAGCTCCCGAAGCAGTGGTGAGGTAAGGGCATGCCGCCCGCACCCCATCACCACCTGGACAGCCGCATTCTGGACCAATTGCAGCCGAATGGTCATCAAGGCATACCTGTCAAGTATCCTGTTTTTCCCAGGAAACCCCCTTATTTTTACCCCTCTTCCCGCCCCCCTCCCATTTTATTAATTTCCCCGCAATATCCCTTATTTTTTAAAAAAAAATCCTGACCGAAGCTGCAGTATGTTTTTCTGGCCACCAGAGGTCGCTGTGTGGCAGGCTTTTTGCTTGTGGAAGGGGAGAGAGCGAAGGGGGTGGGGGCAGTTTGTAGTTAGTTTCTCTTTCATTTCCCTTCCCTGCCACATGGTCATCATGGAGGCTTCGTTTTTGCTGCTGCTGCTGTTCAGAGCCACCATGGGATGGGGAGTCTACTCTAGAGGTGAGCGATATTTCATATATGCAGGGGCAAGTCAGTGAGAGACTTCTCTCTCACTCTAGTCTCATGCTTTATTGAGCTGTTTCTTTTTCATATATATATATATATATATATATATATATATATATATATATATATATATATATATATATATATATATATATATATATATATATATATATATATATTTCAAAAAAGCAAAAAAATACAACTAACAAACATACAGAAAAGAAAAAAACAATAACAATACAATACAATATTACATCAAACTCATAGAAAATAGCACTTGATAGTAATTAAGCTAGTTATTTACAATAAAAACCACAATATCAAGTACCCACATTATAGGTTATTACTAAAACCATAACAATCATAAAAGCTTTCAGTGCTACAACTGTTTTTTATTTCTTTTCAAAATTATACAACACCCAGTGAATATTTACAATGCCTGGAGAGTTTAGTATCTATATCATCTCCAAAAACCACTTTGAGATGGTACAGGTCCAAAACTGTCCCTTGCCATAAGAGAATGATCCACAAACGGCTTCCAAATACTCCAAAACCTATTTTCTTTTAATTTATCCCTTTTTACTTTTATCTCTGTTGTGTCTAGAACATTATACCTTTAAGTAATGTAACACTCGAATGAGTGGATATAATAACCACCAGCTGTAACACTGTAACCTTCTGTATCAGGACGCGAGCTAGTGACCACTAGGGGCAATAGCAAGTGCCCAGCTCACAGGGTCCAATTCCCAAAACAACTACAGCGCGGGAAGATTCCCGCCACCACCTCACCTGGACAAGAAGGGCGTGACGGGGAATGACATCACGCAGACAGTAGCCAATGGGCTATCGAGGAGCCACATTCAAATGTATAGTCACAGTATATATTGAGCTGTTCATCCACCATTACCACATGTTCCCCGGACCATCATGCAATAAAGATGTGTTAAGCCAACCCTTTGGCTGTTTCTATTGTCTTGGTTCTCATACACTAAAATCTCCCATGTCAGTTTGTCATTCAATGCTAAACTCCACATTTCCTTATACCACTCTCCAGTCTGTATAAATACATCATTTTTCCAATTTCTGGCAATACATTGTCTACCTGTAGTTAACATAATTTCCAATAATTCTTTTTCCTCCTTATTTAAACCCATACCTTCCACATTTTTTAATAGAATGGTACCTGACACCAACTTCTTTTACCCATTATTTCCCCAATCTCTCCTTCTATTCTTCTCCAAAATTCATTTATTTTTTTGCAACTCCACCACATATGTTCATAAGATCCAACTGTTTCTTTGCATCTCCAACATAAATTATCCCTTTTATTATCCATCTGGTGAAGCCTCAGTGGTGTCAGGTACCATTGCCACAACATTTTAAAATTATGTTCCTTAATTCTTACTGACATTATTCCCATTATCCTCTTTTTCCATTTATTTCTCCATTCAACATCTCCTATTTTTATATTCAATTTTTGTTCCCACTTCCATTTCAAATCTTCCTGTGGATCTTTACCCTTATTCAGTATAATATAAAGTTTGCTTACTAGACTCTTAATGTTCTTTTCCCCTTTTCTGATCTTTAATACCAATTCTTCAAATTCAGTCTTTGTTCTATCTATCCCTTTTTTGAAGAAAGTGGGGAGAGCGATAGTGTGTGTTCTATGTAGAATTGTGTGTTTTTGGGGGAAGGGGTTGGTGATGGCACGCCCAATGGAGAGTTTAGAAGTTAGAAAGGAAATAGATTATGGGAAATATTAAAATATTAACCTGGAATGTGAAGGGTACAGGCTCTGTTCTTAAGAGGCGGAGGTTGGAATTGGTGTTGAAGAAAGATAGACCCGATATAGTGTTTTTACAGGAAACGCACCAGAAGTCAAAAGACACGAACAAACTCTATTTGGGATGGATTGAACACTATGAGATGGCGTTTGGTACTTCAAAAGCGAGAGGAGTGGCAATTATGATTTCTAAAAAATTAGGATTTGAAATTACAAAAAGTGTTGCTGATCAAGAGGGTAGATATTTGATTGTAAGAGGAAAAATAGAAGACGAGGAAATTATGTTGGTAAATATATATGCTCCAAACGATCACCAAGCGGATTTCTTAGAAAAGGTTCGTAAAGTAGTGGAGCTAGAAAATGTCGCAAAAACTATTGTGGCTGGAGATTTTAATTTGATAAGGTCAGATTTAGATTGTACGAACCTAGCAAGATGTGGAATTGGCTTGAAAGGGAAGGTTTTAGATAAATGGATGGTTGCATTGGGTTTGAAGGACTCTTGGAGAGAGATCAAGGGCTCGGAAAGGGCATATTCTTTTTTTTTTTTCACACGTCCATGGGACCTACTCGAGAATAGATTACGTTTTTCTTACAGAAAATTTGATTTAAAATATTGAGGGAATGGAAATTGGGATCTTTAAGGAATCAGACCATGCCAAAGTACTTTTGGAACTGAAACTACAAAAAGATATTAGAAGAGAAAGAAGTTGGAGGTATGATCCTAACCTATTTAAAGACCAAAAATGTAAAGAGCGAATTATGGAAAGGTGGAAAGAAAGTTGGCAGTGGAACGACAATAATGAAGTTAATTTTAACATTGTTTGGGATACCATGAAGTCGGTTTTCAGAGGGGAAAGTATAAAGTTGGCGAGTATTAAATATAAAAGACATAAGGTAGATCAGATAGAAAAAGAAAAAGAAATAAAGCAGTTACAGGATGACCATTCAAAAAGTAAAGATAAAAAAACTTTCGCTAAATTGCAAAGACTTAAGGCAGAGTTAATGGGTAAGGATATTGATAAAGTTAAAAGAGATTTGATTTATTTAAATAGAGAATATTTTGAATTTAGTAATAAAAATTTAAGATTACTAGCAAGAGCAGCTAAGGCTAAAAGGGAAAAAAGAGAAATTGGGGTGTTGGTTAATAAACAAGGGTTAAGGTGTAATAAGAATAAGGATAAATGTAAAATTGTGAAGGAATTTTATCAAGCATTATATGCAAAAAAGGAGGTAGACGTGGAGAGGCTTAAAGGGATCTTGGAAAGACAGCTAGGGAATGGAATAAAACAGGAACATCGAGGAAAAATGGAGGAAAGGGTTACTGATAAAGAGGTAAAGGAGGTAATTAGTGGGTTGAAGATGGGGAAAGCCCCGGGCGACGATGGATTATCGACAGAATTTTATAAAGAATTTAAAGATGTTGTGGTCCCAAAGTTAGTGAAGCTATATAATTATATTTTAGATGGAGGACAAATCCCGACTTCATGGTATAGTACCATAATCGTTCTGCTGCCAAAACCGGGAAAGAATATGGAAAAGGTGGAATCATACAGACCAATTTCTCTTATAAATCAGGATGCCAAGATCTTCACAGCAATATTGGCTAACCGTTTAAACAGTTTTATGGGGGAATATATAAATGTTGATCAAGTTGGTTTTTTAAAAGGTAGGCACATGGCTGACTTGACTAGAAGAGTATTAGATCTAATTGATAATGTTAATCAAACGAAGGAAAAGGTGGGTTTATTATCATTAGACATTTTTAAGGCATTTGATTCACTACAATGGTCTTCAATCAAGGAAATAGTTAGAAATTATGGATTTGGGGATAGATTTAGAAGGGTAATTGATCTATTATACCAAAAAGGGAGTGCTAGGATCAGAGTAAACGAGGAGGTTACAGATGTGGTAAAGCTTGAGGCAGGTACCAGGCAGGGTTGTCCACTATCTCCTATTCTGATTATTATGGCAATGGAAATATTAGCTAAAAATATAAGGGATGATCCAAACATAGAAGGGATATTGGGTAATAAAGTGAGTATGTATGGTGAAACATCCAGAGGTGGTAATGGATAGGATTAAAGACCAACTACAGGAATTTGAGGCTATAACTGGATTGACGATAAATTGGGATAAATCAGAAGTGATGCTGTGTATTATGGGGGTAAAGGAGATGGGAAAGATAGTGGGGACATTTAACATACAAATTAAAGAAAAGTTAAAATATTTGGGGATAACTATTTCAAACAAATTGGAAGAACTTAAAAGATTGAATTATGACAGTTTGAAAGTAGAATTTAAGAACAAATTACAAGAGTTTCAAAAGTTGAAATTGTCATGGTTTGGGAGGATTGCAATTTGCAAAATGATATTGCTGCCAAAGATTAATTTTTTATTTGACGCACTTGCGATCCATTTGAAGGAGAAGGAAATCAATGAGTTTCAAAAGATGTTCAATAATTTTTGTAATGGAGGCAAAAAATCTAGACTTCCAAAGAAGCTCTGGTACTTATCTCAGAAAGAAGGGGGTTTGGGTATGCCAAATTTGTTAGCATACTATCGAGCATTCCAAATTAAGAATGTTGTGAAGATCTTGGCAAGAGAAAAGGTAATCTGGGAGGAATTGGAGATGAAAGAATACAGGAATATTGGCAAAATGATATTTTTGGGAATAAAAGATAAATTGATAAAGACAAGTAATACTATGATGAGAGGTCTCATGGAGGTGTGGAAAAGAGTAAAGAAGGATATGGTCCCAAATCTCTCTCCAATTTTGGAATTGACTGATAAAAATAGATAAGGGAAAAAAGGAATATTGGATAAAAATGAAATGTCTCTATTGAAGGATTGGTTAAAAGTTTGTGATGATGAAACCAAGTGGAAAAAATATTTGAAAAGTGAAAATTGGACTGGTTTCAGAAATTGAAGGTTGAGAATTGGAATAAAAAATATATTGAGCTGTTTCTGCTCTTATTTTTTTGGGGGGGGAATTAATCTCTTGCTCCTCCACCCTAATTTGGGGGGGGGCAGTGGAGTGTCTAGCCATGTGCAGGGCTAGTTCATTAAAGCCAAGCTGCTTATAAGCAGTTGATAGCCCTAGGGGGCTGGTTTACTATTCTGCACTTTCTTTGCTTCCCAGGAAAAAAAATAATTAAAAATGAATAAGGTAAAGGTTTCCATTGCTCGAAAGCCAGTCGTATCCGACTCTAGGGTTCAGTGCTCATCTCTATTTCAAAGCCAAAGAGCCAGCATTGTCTGCGTCTGCAGACATTTCTGTGGTTATGTGGCATGCATGACTAGACACCAGAGCACACGGAACTCTGTTACCTTCCCACCAAAGTGGTCCCTATTTATCTACTTGCAATTTCTTGCTTTTGAACTGTTAGGATGGCAGGAGCTGGAACAAAGACAGGAGCTCATTCCATCCTGCAGTACTCAGGAATCGAACTGCTGACCTTCTGCCTCCCAGTCAGCATCTTAGTCACTTAAGCCACTGAGTAAACAAGAAAGAAAACAAAACAAAAGTCCCCCAAGAAGATGGGGAAAGGGTTCTTTGGCCCACACAGCTTTGTGCCCATTGCATCTACAATACCATCTAGCCATCTTATTTTTGGCCACCCCCTTCTTTTCTCCTCCACCTTTCCCAGCATCAAGGCCTTCTCAAGTGAATCCTCTCTTCTCATTTGATGTCCAAAGTACTTTAGCGTCATCTTTGCTATTTGACCTTTAATGAGCAGTCGTGGTTGATTGACCTATTTCTAACACCACATTTCACAGGCATCTATTTTTCTGCGCTCAGCTTTCCTAATGGTCCAGCTCTCACACCCATACATTACCACCGGGAAGTACCATTGCTTTGACTATGCAATTTTTTGTTTGCAAGGTGATGTCTCTCCTTTTAACTATGTTCCCCAGGTTTCTCATAGCTTGTTTCCCAAGCATCAGTCACCTTTTTATTTCATGGCTGCAATCACCATCTGCAACAATCCTTGATCCTAAAAAAGTAAAATCTGCCAGTTGTATCCAACTCTAGGGTGCAGTGCTCATCTCCATTTACAACCAAAGAGCTAGTGCTGTCTGTGTTTGCAGACATTTTCATGGCCATATGGCAGGCATGACTAGAGCCCAGCAAGTCACATGACTATATTTGGCCATGCCCACAGATTTGGCCACACCCACAGAAGGGTGTGGCCAAAATTTCCCTTATTTTCAAATCCAAAACTTGACAGGTATGCATCAAGGGCAGCCCCATGTAGAGCGCATTGCAATAGTCAAGTCTGGAGGTGACCAGAGCATGTGTGACCCTGAGCAAGGAGTCCCGATCTAGGAGTGGGCGTAACTGGCGTATAACACGAAGTTGTGCAAAAGCCCTCCTGACAACGACTGAGGCTTATGATGTGCTGTTTACTGCCTTCTCTTTTTGAGCCTGAAAATGTTGTATTTTAAAACCAGAGGTTAACTTTTGAAAATGCTGTACAAGTGGGTATTTGAGGTATAATGTGTATATAAAAATGCAGCATGTATTGCATACCCATGTACTGAAGAATAATTCCCATGAAGCATTGTCTGGAATGCAGAGAATTGCTATCCCTACTTTATCGTTTAGAATATTATTTTGCCTGATTTCTGAGTTAATATTGTGATAAGAATGCTTGCTAAAGCTTGCTTTAGGATAAGGCCTCTGTATTCATTGTAAAGGCCATGTAATCAGAATGCATGTTTGATACAGTTTGATTCACTTTTGCTCTAGTTAAATGAAGCAAGTAAGCAACGGGTCATCATATTTCACCATACCACAGTGAAAAATAAGTTATTTCTGGAGCCAAAGGAAATGACAGGGAACTGAGTTAAGGGAGACGAATACAAGTTGCTAAGAACCAATAAGAATGTAACAAGTTTAAATTTACTGGAATGTATCCATATATGGAAGATGAATATAGCTTCCCTATCTGTAACCGATTATACTATAAAAGTATGCTGTTTTGTGCTATTCGGGGTTCAGGGTCTGACTTATTAAAGTCGCTCTGAACCCGTGTGTAAATAAATTATTCCAGTATCTGCTTGAAGCCTCGGAATGCTGTCTTAGTCCCTTGAGTTCCACAACAATATCATTTATAATATCAATAATTAGTTTCTTAACTGGTCACTTCCCTACTTAGATCTCTTGACTTTTAGGCTTTTTCAAAAAATTGTATATTGTTAAGGATGAAATTTCAAATAATAAATTGACCATGCATATAATAATGGTTTGTTTGGGTTGTTTTTATTTTATTTTGTTGCTACACTAGTATCATGCTGGATCTAAGCTTCAGTTTTGTAAGCCTAGTAAGCATCTATACAATGGAGATGATCTTTTTAGTACAGGTTCATTATTTTGATCATTTCAAAATCATGCCATGATTCGAATAATAAAAAGTCATTAATATTTTTAGCAGAAGAGGTATGAGAATGCTCCTTGCACTGTATTTTAAGGCAGAATTGTTTGATGCATCACACTGATTTGTCAGGCTTATAAAACCTTAGCTGAATTTGTATAGAGGGTTTAAAAATATCTAAAGCACATGGAATAAAAATGTGCATGCCAACTTACCTAACATAAGTTTGTTTTTATCTCTACAATCTGGTGTGTTCCATGGATTGTTACAGGAAGCCCAAGGTAACACATAGGCAACAGATGCAAAAAGGTAGAAAAGTGTGTAGGACAATATGATATTATAATATATGGCTATTAGGACAGAGATAATCAGCATAGCAATGCCACAACCTGAAAAGAGAAAAGGCAAAAATTAGATACCATCTGCCTTTGAGCTCTAAAATACTCAATATGTATATATTGACCAGAAAGCTGTGAAATACAGTAGTTTGCAAAAGTCTTATGCCACCACCAGATGGTTTGGGGAAAATTCAATGAGTGATGAGGGGGCATAACTCAGCCCTCCTAAACACACCAAAATTGGAAAGTGTCTTTGGCTGACTTTCTTCTCAACCCTCTCCTGAGATTGGTGAAGTTTGGAGTTAGTGTGTCTATCTTATCTCCCCTCCCCAAACCATTCATAGAATTTCCCCAAAACCTGCTTGTGGTAGCCTAAAGCTTTTATAAAGCACTGTACAGTACATGCATAAGTTTAGCCACATACTGTAGTGCCAATTCATTTTTCTTTAAATATTACATCATCAATCCGCCCCTTTTCCCCCTTGTATAGCTAGCTGTACAAAATGTCATGCAACTCACTGCTAGCTCTTTTTAACCTGAGGGAAGTAACATGGATTACTCTGAAGGAAAGTAAGACATTAGAATCTGATGATTAGATCAATGACAGGCAAGATTAGGTTGCTCAAATGTTCTGGATTACCACTGACAATGCTGGCTGTAGCTTCTGAGAGCTGAAATCCAAAATACAGTATCTTCAAGCCAATATTTCCCCAACCCCACATCAGCTGCCTTTCTCAGGCAACAATAGAACATGTTTTGTGGAGGGGGAGTTGGGACAAAATTTAGGGCTTCCACTTAGGGTGGACAGAGGAGTAGTCACCCCATTGATCACCCCATGTTTGATGCCAGTTGAAGTTATCCTTTAGGATACATATATAAGGTTATTTCATATTAGACAGATTAAGAAACCAAAGTAAATATTTTTCAAATGTGCTGCTTAGTTGCCATTTCATTTTGAGACAGATCCTTGGGTCCAGAAGTGCAACCTCCATCAATTTCTTCCTTTCGAACTGCTAGACGGGTTTTACTAGGAATTCTAGAATGTCTGTATCCAAGACACCATCTACAAGGAATACGTGTTACTCTGCTCTGCAGCAAGCATTATCAGCACATAGGTGATCCTGAGGGAGCACTGCAGCTATGGAATGCTCTGCTGCTGGAGAAATGCAGCAAAAATTCACTAAAGCATAAAAAGTGCTGCATTGCTACTCCATCTGTCACCGTGAGGTCATCTCAAGGTCAACGCAGGACTGCAGAGCCCCACATAGAATCGATCATAGCTCTCTCCTTCAGACCCAAGTCAAGCAATGCTCTCCCCCCACCCCCCACTGCTCCCCACTGCCCAGGAAGATACAGCTCACCTTGTAAGGCAGGGATGGCTTTCCAAACAGACACAGGTCCCTGACTGGCAAATTGCCCCAGAGAAACTTCCATGAAAAAAATAGGGACTCCAGCCAGAGCCAACATTGTCAAATAGGGAATAAGAAATGCACCTAATGGGAAAGGAGAAGAGAGGCCTTAGAAATGGTGCAGAGAGAAAACATCCAGTCCACGTTTGTTGTTGCTATTGTTCCTTGTTTGGTTTAGAGCAAAAGTATTACTGAAGCACTGTTGTGGTTGTCCAGACTAAAGCAATGTTAGTTGTTTGAGGAATTATTTTGCCCCTCCTCAAGTGGCTAAGATGTTGACTGGAAGGCGGGAGGTCAGCAGTTCGATTCCCGAGTACTGCAGGACAGAATGAGCTCCCGTACCTGTCCTAGCCCCTGCCAAACCTGGCAGTTTGAAAGCAAGAAATTGCAAGTAGATCAATAGGGACCACTTCGGTGGGAAGGTAAACAGCATTCCATGAGCTCTGGTGTCTAGTCATGCCTGCCACATGACTGTGGAAACGTCTATGCAAGCAGACAGTGCTGGCTCTTCAGCTTTGAAACAGAGATGAGCACTGATACAACTGGCTTTCGAGCAAGGGAAATCTTTACTTAGAGATACTGAGAATTATTTTTTTGACAGAAGATAAGAATCCTTTGACCCTGGAATGGTTTGTCAATTTGTCCCCATAATAATAATAATAATAATAATAACTGCATGGTGTTTAGTCAATCCTGATTCAGTGATCTTTTCTAGAGTTTTCCAGGTGCCTTGGGTCAGTCAGCATGATTACACAGACCGGCTCTTCTCCAGGGAGACAACAGTGGGGCATTGAACTTCATTGAGCCAACCTATCAATTGTTGTTCTGCATAAATCTTGTTCATGTTGATCCTAATCATCCATCTTTTTAAAGTGGGATTTACACGTCATATATGGAAATGGGGCATGCATTAACAGTATCAAGACCCTAGCAGCAACCTTTTCTCCCAGATTAGTTTTACCATTAAGTTCATGACCTTCATCTTGTGAGGGAATTTTAGTTATATCTTATTAGTTTTGGGCATATCCTGGCAACCAGCGACCTTGTGCTGGCTGATCTTTCTCACACTGGGTCAGGGGAAAGGAACTGGGAGAATGAATTCACCAAAAGATGGCTTCATTTTGGCAGTTTCACGTCTGGCCTAGACAGGAAAGAAGTACTGTACAGTAGAACCTCGGATAAAGTCCAAACCCCATTCCACAAGTTTGGACTGTATCTGATTTGGACATTATCCAAATCAAATGGGCGATGCATCGGATAACGTCCAAAAAATTGACTTTATCCGAATACCAAATACCTTGGATAACATTCATTTTTTAGCAGTTTTGGACTTTATGCGATGCATCACATGTGCATGGAAACCGCGACTTTATCCGAATCAGACTTTATCCGAATCAGACTTTATCCGAGGCACCACTGTACAGTGAAACCTCGCATAAAGAGTGCCTCGCTTAGAGACAAACTCGCTTAAGGAGCAGGATTTTCTCTGAATGGTCGCCTTACTTAACAACTAAAACCAACCAAAAAATTCCTTAACAACTAAATTGGGTTTTGCAATCCCCACCACCCACCCCAGAAGTCACAATTGGTCACTTACAATGGTGTTTCGCTTAAAGAGCAAACTCGCTTAAAGAGCAATCCTGTGGAACGCATTATGCTCTTTAAGCAAGGTACCACTGTAGTTTGTATTTTAATTTAATGTTGTCAGTCAATCGCCCAGAGTGGGAAAGGTTTTTTTCACCCTCCAGATGGGCAGCGTATATAACTGCATTCAATTTTTTAAAAATGCAATTATGTATGTTCTACTTATTTTACTGCACACTTGGGGGAAATCTTTTCTGAGAGGTGTGTAAGTGGAAATAAATCCCACGGGCACTGTAAACCAGGAGTTCTCCGCCTTTTCTAAGCTGGGGGCAAGGTCATGCTCCCTCAGACAGCTTGGGGGCCGGACGGCCATTTTGCCCTTCCTCCACGGCACTTCCGGGTGTGCGTGTGGTGAGGCAGGGGGGTGGGCACATGAAATGGTGGCCCGGACCGCAGGTTGAAAATCCCTGTTATAAACAAATGGCTCAATGAGACTTCGTTTCCCTTTTCCCTCAACCCCGCCTTTTCTCCCCAGGAGCTTCTTCTCAGCGCCAGCAGGCGAGGCTGCGGCGGTCTGTTTCGAGCGGGACCGGGAAGGGGAAAGGCCGCCGGCTTTTTCCTGTAGGTGGTGCAGCTAATTCAATTAGGGCCAATCATTTCCCTCATCATCGCCTACAACTGCGTCCCCGGGCTTCCCGAGGAGCGTCGAAAGGAAGCGCAGCGAGATTTAAAATACCCGGGGGGGGGATCAAACAAACGGGCTATTCTAGAAGCGGCTGAACACTAATTTCCCTTTTAAAGAAAGCAAAACGTGTATGGCTTGTGCTGGCATTTGACAAAGCTGCGTCCTTCCGTGAGGCGTTAAGTCTTTTCTGCAAATGCGCCCCACACAAGCGCTCCTGCCTTCCACGATCGACGATCCGCGATAAAACACAATACCAACCACGACCTCCTTGGCACTCCAGATGTTCTTGGACTTCAATTACCAGAAGCCCGAGCCCCCTATGAATCCACACGAATGGGTTTACTGCGATTCATCAGGAGCGCGTCGGTCCGGAAGTGGAAGTAAAACGTGCCCGTACGGTTAGGACTCTTCTGGGTTAACCAACGTGGGCCGGTTGAATCACAGTAAATCCATTCGTGTGGATTCACAGGGGGCTTGGGCTTCTGGGAAATGAAGTCCAAGAACATCTGCAGTGCCAAGGTTCGCCATCACAGTCCTAGGACAGTGATGGCCAACCTTGGCACTCCAGGTGTTCTTGGACTTCAATTCCCAGAAGCCCAAGTCAACACTCCTGCTGATCAGGGCTTCTGGGAATTGAAGTCGAAGAACACCTGGGGTGCCAAAGTTGGCCATCACTGTCCTAGGATCCCCTTGCTGAAGTTGGTACGAAATTCTGTTTTGCTGAAATTTCAAAGCCAGGCAGAAATTTTCATTGGATGCGAAGTCTCCCCCGCAAAGCCCCTTGCACTGGCCTGCCTTAAAAGCCTCCTTGAGCCCCACCTACACTTCTTCCACCCTCATTGTCTCCGTCATTAAAAAAGAAAAAATATTTGCTTTCGGATGTACAACGCTTCGGATTAATTACAGTAAAGAAGGTCAAGGTCTCCCTTGCTCAAAACCAGTCTTGTCGACTCTAGCGGTCGGTGGTCATCTCTATTTACAGCCAAAGAGCCAGCGCTGTCTCGGCATTCACAGACGTTTCTGTGGTCATGTGGCAGGCATGACCAGACGCTGGAACGCTGGTACCTTTCCGGCTGAAGGTGCCTTTTTATCTCCTTGCAATTTCTTCCTTTCGAACTGCTAGGTAGACAGGAGATGGAACAGATGACAGGCACTCATTCCATGTGCAGCACTCGGGTCTCAAGCTGTCGACCGGTCGTCACGCTCAGCGTCTTAACCACTAAACCACTGGAGTCCTAGGATTAATTACAAAGCTGCTACAAGTCTGTGGTTTTCCCCCAGTTGCCATATACTGGAAATATATTCCGAAACCCTGGATTTTGGGATTATTCAAAATCGAAGGTTCTCAGTTCTCGGATCTAAATCAGATTTAGCTTTAGTGTAGGTCCGTGATGGCAAACCTTGGTACTCCAGATGTTCTTGGATTTTAATTCCCAGAAGCCCAAGCCCCTGTGAATCCACACGAATGGGTTTCCGTCGATCCTTTTACTTCCGCTTCTAGGAGCACGGGCAGGATGAATCACAGCAAACCCATTTGTGTGTATTCACGGGGGCTTGGGCTTCTGGGAATTGAAGTCCAAGAACATCTGGAGTGCCAAGGTTCGCCATCACGGGTGTAGGTGAACAATGGCATAGAGGATCACATGAAAAATCCCATACTGCAGACCGATGGGATCTCTGTAAAGAACAAGCACAACATCCTGTGTGGAAGGACGGTGTTTTAGAATTTCACTGCCATCCTGATCGCGTCCACTCAGAAATAAGTACCCCCCACCCCCCACCCCCCACCCCGCCATTCAGTAAGGCTTAAACGCCCAGGCAAGTGGATCAGATTGCAGCTTTGGTGCGTCTTCCCTTGTTGGAAATAAATTGCAATAACCATTCTCTTCTCCAGTTTCCCCCCCACCCACAGACCACACCCCGCAGTTTTTGAGACACCAATTTTCCCCCCAAGGCGTGACTGGATTTCCACATGCACCGAAACGATAATACTATATGCTCACTCCAAGCAACGACAGCAACAAAAACACGACTAAGGGAGAACAGGGTATACAGACCACTGTACGAACAAAACTAGACAACGCAAATAGTGATTTTGATGGAGATTCACATAATAGACTGATAAATTACAAAATAAAATGATGCGAGGGTTGGGCAGGAGATTACTGTTAACACAACGGATTAGAAAATAAAAATGCTTAGCTCCATTACTAACGAAAACTAAGATGTATATAATGCTTTCTGATGTACTTATGATAAATATGTAGGTTTTGAAGGAAATCACTGGGCTTCTTTATCGTTAAAAACAAAGGCAAGAACAATGGCAATTGAGTAATACACTAGTCGGATTGCGTTCTGCTATTGTTCTTGGTGACTATAACAACAAAAGACTTTGTGAAATTTCCAAAAGTGGATGAAAATCCTTTTGATTTTGTCGTCTACAATGATTTCAATTCTAACATCAGAAAACATTTTTATCGTCTTTGCAAAACAGTCCGGTACATGCCTACTCAGAAGTAAACCGCATTGGATCCAGTGGTGCTTATCTCTTCTTAAGGAGGTGTTCAAGTGCAGCCCTAAGGTATTCTCCCCTCGCCCACCTACAATGGGTAGTTGAAAATGGGCTTTTCGGTTAGTCTTTCCTTTGGAAAAAAAATCAAGACGTTCTAGAGAACAGGGAAGGCATAAATACCCAGGAATTCATGGCCTTTCTCTCTACCTGCTATCTCTTTTTCATTTATCGCTTTCCAAACACGCATCTCTGCCTGACCATTGGGTGTTTATTTAGGAATTCCCCCCACCTCTTCTTTTGGGGAAAGATAAGGAAAACTTTTGACCAAGGCAATTCGGAAGGAACTGAACTGCAGGAAGGAAAAGAGAGCAATCAGACCTTTTCCCGATAGTATTGACGCCTTCCTATAACTGCTTTTCCACTTAAAGTTTTGCGGATGACAGACAGAAAGCCTCCGGTGTCTAGTCATGCCTGCCACATGACCACGGAAATGTCTGCAGAAGCAGACAGCTCTGGCTCTTTGACTTTGAAACAGAGATGAGCACTGCACCCTAGAGTCGGATGCGACTGGCTTTCGAGCAAGGGAAACCTTTACCTTTAGTAAAGTTAGAGGTCGCCCTTTCTCAAAAGCCATATCCGACTCTAGGGTTCAGTGTTCATCTCTGTTTATGGCCAAAGAGCTAGTGCTGTCTGCGTCTGCAGACGTTTCCGTGGACATGTGGCAGGCACGGGATGCTGTTTACCGTCCCACCGAAGTGATACCTATTTATCTACTTGCAATTTCTTGCTTTTCAAACTGCTAGGTTGGCAGGAGCTGAGACAGAGACGGGAGCTAATTCTGTCGTCAGTACTCGGGTCTGGAACTATTGACCTGTAGACCTTCCAGTCATCAAGTTCAGTGTCTTAGCTACTTGAGCCACCGCAGTCCATGCTCTGTACTAGTATATAGTAAAAAGTGTACTTTCAGCTAAAGCTGTCGCTACCGCAAGACCCTCACGAACTGATCGCGCAGGTTTCCTTCATTTTACTTGGTCTATATGCCTCTTTTGAAACGGTCACTGAATTTTCTTTGTTTCAGTTTTGTTTAGAGGCCATACAACAACAAATGATTTTCATTTTGTTTTCCTTTGTTCCAAGACAGTTTCCCTTACGAACCAAAAGGGCCTGGAAGTTTTGCAATGTGTGGTCTACTCCCAAGGAACTGCATGTGCAAAGATCTTTGTCTCTAGCTTGCCCATCTACTCCGAGCTAACTAAGTGGCTTGGGAAAGAAGTGCCTTTATTGTCCTGAGAGACTCATATAATTCAAGAAAGAGTGGTTGGCATCTTAATGCTGATTGATCCCGACGTATCCAATCTAAAGACATGCGGCAAGCTTCTTAATGCTTTTTATGTATTATTTTGTTCTTGGGAAGAAAGTGTTGAACTCTTCTCAGAACGTGGAGGACGCTATGCTAAATCCTGTTCTTGATTTACGCCTAATAAGCAAGATCTTGCACTTGTACTCCGCATCCCTCCTTTTTCTGCAGTCACTAATGCGGATTAGATTTTTCAATTCACCCATAAGAAACATTTCAAGAAATTAAATTGTTTTCTTTCAAATCAAGGCTTGTTGCGAAGCATCAGTCGGCATGCAACCCGCGTTCAAGTGATCTTGACCACAAACGCGTCTAGATCAACATTATCATGCGATTCGGTTTAGGACCGTGGATTTTCTATGCGGCCACGAATTCCCAAAGCAGGGGGGACGCGATTTGATAACTGCTTACAGTTCGACCCAATATATCTTCCTCCCGTCTCTCACCCACCCCCTTCCCTCGCATTTGCTGGCCGAGAACCCAATCCACAAACCGAGCGAGGAGAATTTTTAGCGGATCAAGCAAAGCGCTCTGTTTAAACTGGCTGGTGGAGCACAGGCCCCTTGGGGCGTGGATCCCTTTCTGAGCTGCAGCAGGGTGCATGTAAAAAGAGAGGAAAATCCATACCTCCCCCATTCTTAAAGGCCAGGTACGGGAATCTCCAGACATTGCCCAGTCCTACCGCATAACCCACCATGGAGAGAATGAAGTCCAGCTTGCTAGACCAGTTTCCCCGGGCTTTATTTTCGTCCCCTTGGTCATCGTCCGTTTGCTGGAAAGAGACAAGAACAAATAAAATTTACATTGGCCTGAAAGCAATAGCCAGGTGCCAACTAGAGCAGATCCATTGCAGAATTCAGTCTTGTCAAGTCAACACCTGAGTAAGTCCCATTTCTTCAATGGGCACCCATTTCTCCAGTTGGCACCGACGGTTGGGTTTAATCGTATAGTTGCGCGTTGCAACCTTGGTTGGTGGCACAGTAGTTTAACTGCAGCCAGAACGTTGTGAGTTCGATCCTGACCAGGGCTCAAGATTGACTCAACCTTCCATCCTTCCGAGATTGGTAAAATGAGTACCCAGCGTTTTGGGGGCAAAATGCTAATTAACTTGTGAACCACCCAGAAAGCGTACTAAGTGCAATGAGGCGGTATATAAGTGTACTGTAATTATAATTACACTACTATAGCTATTGCTATTAGCTCTGCAATGTGTACATTACTGAAATAACTGCATCTACATCATTTCCTACAAGCCTATAGCCCTGTTGCTTCACTCGATTTCTACCTCTACTGAAGAATTTTTGAAGTGGTAGCTGCATTAATCTGTGCTAGCATATAAAATGGTAAACAAGGAAAAAAAGCCACATTGTCTATTTTAAGCATATCAGAGAGTAAACATAACAAAGACAAAAAACGTTGTGGCACCTTAAAGACTAACTCCTGTATTTTAATGTTAGCTTTCGTGGATCAAGTCCACTTCGTCAGACATAACAGTGGATATCGCGGTATATTTTTGTACATTTCTGGTATAGAGGCCCAGAGTGGCTGGGCAGAGTTGTTTGGTTCAAGAGATGGATATGCAAATACCAAAAGCAGGGTGGCTTTTTACACCTGGTAATGACCAAAGGTTGATTGATGTTCACGTGTAAAAAGCCATTCTGATTTGCAACTGTATCTTTGGCTAGTATAACACCTCTGTGTACCTCTGAATCCCTTCCTGATATGTATAAATTAATGCCATGAAGTCTCACTCTGATGTCTGACGAAATAGGCTTGATCTGCTGAAGAAGAGGAAGAAAGAAAAGGAGGTCAAGCCAAGGACTTCCAACTCTCAGGTTGCGCCTGTGCTCCCTTCCTTTGCCCCCAGACCTCTGAACCACGGCTGGGTGGTCCGTTTCTCAAAGGAAATATGGCCAGTTTTAGACAGCAAGCTTCTGCCTCCTTCTGCTTTCGCGTTCAGAAAGGAAAACGTGGCGGCACATTTTTTTACATTTTGCTCAAGCCCCACGTGTGGAACTGTAGCCTCGGTCTAATTTGTTCTTCAGAAGAGGAAAAGACGCGTGAAACAAACAGCGGGGGGGGGGAGGCACTGGGGAGAGGGGATCTCGTGGTGAGAGACTCCTTTCCGAGCGGTCCCTTGGCTTGTTGAGCTGCGAGGAAACAGCCCGAAGCGCCATTGTCGTAATTACGCAGGGCGTCTTTCTGCGGCGCACACGATCTTTTAAACACTGGGCGGAGGCGCGTGAAGGGTCCTCTTGGCCATTCGCCATCCCTGAAGCCCCACTGCGCTCCGATTACCATATGGCCGATGATTCTTGCTCGGCTTTGTGCTTTACCACGAGAGAGGCTGCTCCGGAAGAGGGAAATGCCTCTAATGCGCTTTCAGACTGAGGGAGGGCGCCCTTGCGTGGAACACGCACATCCTCCACGAATGGTTGTAGGTGTTCATGTCGTATTAGATTCATGGTGATATGGTAGAGGGGATCGCTACACCATTCCATTCTCCTCTCTCTGGAGATCCACTCTTTGCTTTATTTGAAAGCTTATGAGCAGCTTTAAAATTGGCTTCGGTGAAGCCCAATTATGCAACTTGCCATCTGTAACTCCCTACGGGACTGTGGATGACTCGCGTTGTTCTCACCGGTCCTCCTTCTCATTCATGCATCATTCATTCATTCATTCATTCATTCATTCATTCATTCATTCATTCATTCATTCATTTATTTATTTATTTATTTATTTATTAATTTATAGGCTGCCCCCCCCCCTGGACTCAACGCGGCTCACAAATGTTTAAAACAGGTAAAATTAAAAACACAATAAATTACACATTAAAATAGTTATTAAGCTACAGTAGTAATTAAAATACACTAAAACAGGGGTGTCCAAACTATGGCCCAGGGGCCGATGTGGCCCCCAATGCCAATTCATCTGGCCTGCAAAGCCCTCGTCACTCCTGGAAGCGGAAGTAAAACGCACCCATATGGGTGCGTTTTACTTCTGCTTCCAGGAGTGGCGAGGAATTGGAGGGGAAGATGAATTGGCGTCAGGGGCCGGATCCAGCCCCCTGGCCATGGTGACTGGCTTCCTGAACCACATGACTGGCCCGCAGCCCAAAAAATTTGGGCACCCCTGCACTAAAAGGATTAAAAGGTTTTAAACTTTTTTTTTCCAAGAAAGCAAATTTATTTAGCTAGAAACCAGCTTCTTGGGCAGTAGTTCCCAACCTGGGGTCCACGCCCGACAAGGGGACTTTAATTCCCAGAAGCCAAAGTAAGTACATTGGCTGATCTGTGCTTTAGGGAATTGACTTAGGCTTCTGGGAATTGAAGTTTAAAAACCAAAAGGTTAGGAAACACTGCTCTAGAACTTCAACCTACACTGATGGCTTGGCCACCATAACAGGTAACGAGCGGCTTTCCTTTGTTTTATCCATGGTAGATGCAGCGATCAGGGTCTTTGAGAGGAACGTGGGACGTTCAGGTTCAAGTCCCTACAGAGCTACCATGAAATCCTCTCCGCAACCTCGGGCGAGGCCTCTATGCTGCTTTTCGCTCACTGGAAGAAAGTGGTGGTGATGGTGCAGAACTTGAAGGGTGAATAACAAATAAAAGGAACGTGATCTTCCCAAAGGATCCAACCGCAGTGCAAGTTGCTAGGGGCGGAATGCGCTAGGGAGAACTGCGTATGGAAGACAAAAATGCATGCTAATCTAGGGGAGGGGGGATTGGAGTTCCCTCAGCTAAATCTCTCTCCCCCGTTTAGTTAACTACCTTTCTATTCTGCCTCTCCGGATTTCCAAAGTCCCAGTCCAAATTTCTAACCACTGAACCACACTACCCATTATTTTGCGAGCAAGCGAAGTGTAGCCACGTCAGCGCCCCTCCCTGTACGCTTTTCTGGGAAAGCGTCCGGTCACCTTTCCTTCCAATCACCATTATCACCACCGCCTCTGGAGTGATGATTAAGAGTACTGTACTGTATCTTTTCCCCAGCCTTAGTCAGCGAGGTAGGGTGTGTGTGTGTGTAGGTTAACTCTGTAACTCTGCAGCTAACTGAGCTGAAGGCGAGATCCTGTCGCTGAAGGGCAGCTTCCTTCCCTGGGGAATGACAGCTGGCTGGGGAGGAAGATGGCCGGGACAGCAGCTACGGAATGTTCTACTGTTGGGAAATGCAGCAAAGATTCACTAAAGCATAAAAAGTGTCTGTGTCTCAGTCTACGTGGCCCTCCGTAGAATCCACACTGGATATGGTGGGATTGAGATCCCCAGTTTAATTCCGTGGAGCTGCTAGAATTTAGACCAGGGGTGCCCAAACTACGGCCCGGGGCCCAGATCCAGCCCCCCATGCCAATTCATCCAACCCACACCACCCTCGCAGCTCCCAGAAGCGGAAGTAAAACACGCCTATATGGGTGTGTTTTACTTCCGCTTCTGGGAGCAACGAGGGTGGCGTGGGCCGGATGAATTGGCGTGGGGGCCATATCTGGGCCCTGGGCCGTAGTTTGGGCAACTCTGATTTAGACCGTGTCGGTTCCTCTTCCCAGTGGGATTTAAATAGTTTTAAATTCTCGTGTTTATAGTTAATTGAGCTGCGTTTTTTGTTCTAGCTCAAATGTTAGCGGTCCTGGGTGTGTTTTGGGAAATAGTGGATGGCACAGGAGGCGCCCCCACCCCACCGCCCACACCCCAGCAGTTCAAAAGAAGAAAGGGAAGCCTGCGAGGAGGAGGGACTCCGTAGCGTTTATGGGGACTTTACTGGCGATGGTGATACTGCTCTGGCTTGCGTTCTTTTCACTTTGGAGCGCAAGGACGCAAAGGTACCCCCTGGACTTCTTTTTGAGGGGCGAAGGAGCAGCACGGTAGTTTGTGATCGCTACGTACCCGCATAGGACTTGCTGGTGGAACACGCTTTTAGACTACTTATGGTAAACGAAATGAGCCTTAGTACCGCATTCAGTGACATTTAAAAAATGTAACCAAGAGGAAAGAAAATCCTTCGAATTTGAAATTTTGTAGCGTTAATGTAGAACTGTCAAAATGCACTATAAACTAAAAATATATATATTTTAAAAAAATGTGGACTGAGAGACCTTGAGGGAAGACGTGGAGGCAGGTGAAGAATGACAACACACGAAATGTGTTTTTAGGTATCATCACTTTTGCTAGTACTGTACTGCACTAAACACTGTCAGACTTTGACGAGAAAAAGATGCCCATATTGTAAAATGATTATGTCCGTAGAAATACAGCTGAATACCCTACAGCTGTGATGGTGAACCTTGGCACTCCAGATGTTCTTGGACTTCAATTCCCAGAAGCCCAAGCACCCTGTGAACCCACACGAATGGATTTACTGCAGCGCGGGGCCGGATTCATTGCAGTAAACCCATTCGTGTGGATTCACAGGGTGATTGAGCTTCTAGGAATTGAAGTCCAAGAACATCTGGAGTGCCAAGATTCGCCATCACGGTCCTACAGAGACTAGAAAATAACTTCATTTAACATCCCTTTGGAGAGAGAAGTGGCTAGTTTTGATGGAGGGCCGAGGATTTTTTAAAAAAATCCTCATTTTACTTTGGTCAGCTCACATCCAAGATTGTTTTCATTCCTTGAATTTTGGACGGTGCCCACGGAGCACCTCAGTTCCCTTCATTCCCCCGGCAGGAATGAAGATCTTGAGGGCAATCCCAGATCAGATCAGCTACGGTGCCCGGCCTCGCCTGTGTGCTGGGTCCGTACGGTTTCTCAGGAGGAGTGTCTCGGTTGCTGGCCCGGCAGGGAGGGTATCAGGTGCAGCCCCTTTTCCTACGATATGCAGCCGAGCCTGGGACTTGCTCACTGACCCGGGGTAACGATCGGACTGTCTGCGAAGGAGTGATTGATCACAGAGCTTTGCCCCAGTGGGGCTTGGGGAGAAAAGAGCCTGCCATACTTGGCTCTCTGCTTGGCTGGATTTTGTGGCTATTTTGATTGCCTGGCAAGAAGGATCCCAATGGTGGTGGTGGTGGTGGTGGTGGTGGGGGACTTTCCTCTATTCCCCACCACCCCTGGGCAACCCTTGTAATGATCAGTGATTACAGCCTTTAAGTCGAAGCAAAGGGGGAGTCTTGGAAAGCTGAAACCACCGGTACAAATACGCTGGGGAGGAAACTGAATTTGGGGAAAAACCAAGGAAATGTAAACGTATCGATGGTCCTGTAGGACCTAAAGCCAACGGACCCTTCCCAACTAAAGGAGGCCTGAGGAATTAAGGAGAGTCATCTGAACTTACTTTGTGGCAATCTCGTGTATTCAGGATGACTGAAATCTACCCGGATTCAGCCCTGACAGCTCCTTCTCATAAGCACGTCCCGGAAAAAGAGAGAGGTTAATTTAGGTTAGGTTAATAAGCTGTGTACAGAATGCAGACAATGCGGCGGTTTGGAAGGGAGCTTTCGGAAAGCGAGAAAACGCCAAGCGTCTTGATTCTCTCGTTTCCCCCATGGTTTTTCTTTTCTTTTCTTTTCTAGCTAGCGACAGAATGTTCTATGGTTACACGTAAAGCTGAAGAACTAACTGAGAGTGAAATGCAATAATTAAAAATTTTAAAACCATGGTTTTTTTAATCCACAAACATGTATTCATAATTTTTATAAAAACAAAGACTCTTAGTCTTTGCTATTGCATGGATAGTAAAGGTAAAGGTTTCCCTTGCTCGAAAGCCAGTCGTATCCGACTCTAGGGTTCAGTGCTAATCTGTGTTTCAAAGACGAAGAGCCAGCGCTGTCTGCTGCTGCAGACGTTTCCGTGGTGATGTGGCAGGCATGGCTAGACACCGGATTGCATGGAATGCTGTTACCTTCCCACCGAAGTGGTCCCTATTTATCTACTTGCAATTTCTTGCTTTCGAACTGCTAGGTTGGCAGGAGGTTGCATGGATAGTTTTTTTAAAAGTGCGTACCAGCAAGTCCAAATAGCCTAAGTTGAAGCATTTTTATTCGAAAATGAGTCCCAGGGTAACACCAACAGGCTTGCTCTCAGTTTAGAGTGCCTTAGAGATATAATAATGAAATATTTTGATGCCATTTATCTTTTCCATGATATGTCACCGAATTTCCTTTCGAACTCGGGGGATAATAAAAGGGGGATAATAAAAGACCGGCTATCTTTTATTATCCACCGACGGAATCTCTCTCTCTCTCCCTCTCCCTGTGTGTGTGTGCGTGTGTGCGTGTGTGCGTGTGTGCGTGCGCGTGCGCTTGCTTACTTTCCATAACCAGAAAAGATCATTTCAGAGCAGCGTGTAGTGGATACAGCTTCGAACTATGACAGAGGAGGTGATTGGGGGGCAGGGACTGTCTCACCTAGGAACTGTCTTCCTTTTTTGGAGTCTTTGGAGGAAAAACATGATACAAATACCAAGATCACGGCTCTTTATTGTCTTCACTGAACAGCAACGAGTCCCCAAACCTGGGTGAAGTGTTTGACTATAAATCCTAGCATCCCCGGCCAACATGGCAATGCTGGATAAGGATGATGGGAGATAGAGTAATCCGACTCCCCCGAAGGCCAGAGATTTCCGGTGTCGGAAAGGTCTAAACGGGAGAGGGGGGGGGGCTGCCTGAAAGGACTGGCAGTTTCCATTAGGAGCTGGTGAGTTTTTCTTGCCCCCCTCCCAGTGGCAAAAGGACCACAACCACCACCACCCGGGCCCAATCAGGCTACATTGAGACAGGATGCTCCGCCGACCCGACTTACCTCAGTGACCCTGCCACTGCCCGGCAGAACCGATGGGATCCCGTCGGCGCCCAGCACCACCGTGCTGGGGCTAAGGTTGGCCCACGTGCCCTTGACGGCATCGTTCTGCCCTCGGTGGGCCGCCGCGTCGGTGCTTTGCAAAGGGGGGATCTTGCAGGGCGCTGCGCGGGTGACTGGGGCTTCTTTGGGGGCGTTCTTGGGCAGAGGAGCCTCGGCCGCGTCTTTGCCCGACGGGGCGCAAGCTTGCGCGGGAGCCACTTGGCAGATCCCGACGTTGGTCCTCTCGGAGGCGTCGGGTTTGGCTTCCTCGGGCGCCGGCAGCACTTGGTCGTCTACAGAGAGGGCGGTGGCCAGTTGGGCCAGCTGGGACGGGCCTTGGGAGGGGGAGTTCAGCGGTGGTTGGCTGTCAGGGTTGTTTCGGACCATTCCCGCGCCTGCCGGGGACACCGTGGCGACCGTCTCGGGGCTGTTGACCAGCTGCTGGCTCATCTCCTTTTGACCGAGGTAATCCTAAAAGAACAGAGGTAAAGTAAAGGTAAAGGTTTCCCTTTCTCGAAAGCCAGTCGTATCTAACTCTAGGGTTCAGTGCTCATCTCTGTTTCAAAGCCAAAGAGCCAGCGCTGTCTGCTTCTGCAGACGTTTCCATGTTCATGTGGCAGGCATGATTAGACACCAGAGTGCACGGAACGCTGTTACCTTCCCACCGAAGTGGTCCCTATTTATCTACTTGCAATGTCTTGCTTTTGAACTGCTAAGTTGACAGGAGCTGGGACAAAGACGGGAGCTCATTCCGTCCTGCAGTACTCGGGGAATCGAACTGCTGACCTTCCACCTCCCAGTTAGCGTCTTAGCTGTTAAAAAACGAAAGAATCCCAAAAGGTGGGTGGCGCTCAGGGCAGACGACATGGGGACACCTGCATTCAGGTTGTGCGGCTTATAGTCACCAGGAAGTCATAGTGTCGTAGGAAGTCATAGTGTCGTAGGCTGGGCTTTAAAGAGTGAATTTGGGTGCACTTAAGAGACAGCCACGCTTGCGCCTGCAAGACCTCAGATGATAGCGTCTGAGGCAGTATCTCTCCCAGCTTTACCTCTGCAAACCTTCCTGGCTTTCTCATCAAGACGGTAGGGATGTTCCTTTCTTCCAGCACCATTATAGAAAAAAAATCTTTAATTTTACGCCCCATTTACTTTCGGTCATTCAGCAGGGCACACTGGCTTTGAACTGGGGGAGGAGGGTGTTACTCGGGAGTGGGGGAGCCTAACTGCCCTCCATGCAGCTAGTGAGATACAACAGAACTCAATAAAATCGGATCCCATGTTCTCAATCACGTTCCCCTCCCCAATTTTCGATTAAGAATGAGGGAAAGATAGCAAAGAAATGATTCTTTGCTATCTTTGTTACCTGCTATAACAAACGTTGGGCTATTGTTCTCTAATAATCCTATATGCTACCTTTGAATAAACCGATTTGAACGGGTTCGCTCCAGATTCTAGACCCAACCCGTTCAAATCAGTTTATTCAAAGGTAGCATATAGGATTACAATATTAGAGGACAATATTCCAGATTTGGTCACACACAGTAAAAGGCAGATTCATCAGAGTCAAAGAGACTGAAGTCAGTCAAGGTCCACTGGTTCAATTAAGATGTGTCTCATTTGGTGCAATGATTTTGTGGGCTACAGCCCACGTCTTCAAATGCAAGGGTAACCTCGCTGGAAAGTGATTTCAACGGATCTGCTTTACCAGTTTACCAATATTACCAATATTACCGCTACACTGTCCAATCTTTGTTCACATTTTTCCAGTCTCTAATAAGAGTTTCAATATCTCAGTCATTTTATCATTTCAAAACAAACCCTAAGCAACACATGACGTTAGAGTGATAGGATTTCACAAAGTTTCTTGGGCAGACGTCCTGTTAAATTTAAACCGAACGAAAACAGGCTTTTTTTTCTACCAGGAAATGCAAATATGCAGGAAAAAACCTACACAGGTTTCTTATGCTCGCTTGCCTTTCGAATCCCATTCTCCGTCTCTCACACAGTCAGTAACTGCAGCTTCAGGGGAACAGCAATTTTACTCATTGTAAAACCTACACATCTGGAAAACTTACACATTTCTCCTTTCTCTCTACCACCTTATCGTATAAAAGAGAGGAAGGTGTTTAGAAAGGAAGGTGGACTTTCAGGACCCGGGTTTTCAGGACCCTGGACAGCGCCCGCTGCCTTACACGCTGCCGCCTCCCACCCTGCGGCCAACCTTTTCAAGCCTGAAACCCCATTTCCAAATCCGAGGTAAAGGTAAAGATCGCCCTTGCTCGAAACCCGGTCGTATCTGACTCTATGGTTCGGTGCTCATCTCCGTTTACAGCCAAAGAGGAGGCGCTGTCTGCATCTGCAGACGTTTCCGTGGACATGTGACAGGCATGACTAGACACCGGGAGTGCATGGAACATTGTTACCTTCCTATAGAACTGGTACCTATTTATCTACTTGCAATTTCTTGCTTTGGAACTGCTAGGATGACAGGAGCTGGGACAGACACAGGAGCTCACTCCATCGTGCAGCACTCGAGTCTCGAACTGCTGTCCCGCCAACCTTCCAGCCGTCAAGTTCAGCATCTTAACCACTAAGCCACCGCAGTCCCTGTCCAAACCCGAACACTGCTGTTAAACTTCAGCACAAGGCAAAGCCGTTTGGATCAAGAGCAAAACCTCTTTTTCCCCACCCTATCCCAAAAAAGAGCTAGAAAAGAGGAGAGGAGTTGGAGCCTCCCTCGCCACTTACCGTATCTGACATAGCATCGGATGGAGCTTGCGGATGGGGTAAAAAGCCAAACGAGCTGGACTGGGTTTGGCTCTGGCAGGAGCAAAGCTTTCTATACTTCGGTGGGAAAGACCGGGCTTTGCGTCAGTGCCTCGCAAGGTGCCTTTCGCATGACATTTCCTTGATTATCCCGGTTTGATAAATCATTACTCCTGGATCCGGATTTTTAAAGGGGCAGCAAGAAGGCAGCCTTCGCCGTCACTCACCGGCAGCCGTCGGGATTGCGTGTCCCGTGTGACTCAGGGGGGTGGCGGGTGGCGGGGGTGGAGATGGAGGGAGCGTGGGTGAAGATGATGATGCCCCTTTAAGCCAAGCCCAAGGAGAGCAGAACTTTCTTGACGGCGATGAGGACAAGCGGGGGAGGGGAAGACACGAGCGGAACACGTCCCATTGCAGCCAAAGCATGAAGTGGAGAACAGCCCCCGCCTCCGCCTGCCGCCCCACTTCGTCAAGAGGCTGGGCATCGTTCAAAGGCTTCAGGGTTTTAAGGACCGCTGTTTAGGAGGAGGGAAATATTTCAATATGAAACCCCTTGTAACTCCTTGATCGAGATGGCACCGGGGCCATACGTGTGACAGCACAGCTTTTAACAAATGTCAGAAGGTTGTGCATGTGTGTGTGTGTGTGTGTGTGTGTGTGTGTGTGCGGGAGAAAAAGCGAGAGAAAGCATGAAGAAGAAATACTGATTCCTGTACCACTTACAGTCCTGTGGACAAATGTCAGTCCATTAAAACACTGATGCCCAACCTTGACTCTCAGAAGCACCAGCAAACATAGCCATTAGTCACTCAGGGTTTCTGGCAGGTACTGTTACTGTGCTGCTGACTTTGCTAGGGCCAGAAGCTACTAAAGCGAAAGGAGTCACTAGAGTTGCACCTGTGACCTGGCCGATCTCAGCCTTTGAACTCACAGAGGTCTCTCGGGCCAGTATCACCCTCTTTGTAGGCGTCCTAAGCTTCAGAGTTTTAACCGGGGGTGGGTGAGGTGATGGCGCTCCCGACTTCTGTTCACAATGGGGCAGGCGAAATTAACCTGAGTCGCAGAGCCTTTCTGGTTTCCATGCTTAGTGGATGAAAGGAGACTTCCCCTGCAACGCACTCTTTTTCTTTTTTTTTTTTACAGGAAAGGTTGCAGTTCCTCACGTAAGAAAACCCCATAGAAGTCACTGGGTTGAACTTTAAATAAGCGTCAGTAGGGGCCTTTAACTTGTCCTTCCTGCTTGGTTGTGCAATGCACTAAGGAGCCACTGGAAAACTATCTTTATGAGAGCAAAGTAGGGCACCTCTTTCCTATCTGGACCTCATATTTAAAATATTTGTTTTCCCTTAAACAGCGGTCCTTGATGGAGTCCCACGTCCTGCTAGTGTGTAATGACAAGGCTTGGAGTTAAACAGCTTAACCTAAACTTTAACTACAAAGCAGTGAAAAGAGAGGAAGAAAAAAGTTTGACATAGTGTTTTGAATGCGTCTCACCTATTGTGCTATTCTAACACTCATTTGGTACTGTAGCCATATGAAATCAATGCGACATCCTTCCCAACAAAGCCATTTAGTTGGGATTTTGATAAGATACGCCCTGGCTAATGTACCTTGTCCAAAAATAAGACTTTTTGTACATAGAGGGGGCTATAGTTAAAGGAGCAGCATTGATCTCAATTAAAAAAAGACGATCTCTCTTTTTCAAAAATATGGACTGCCAGAGTCATGATATCTTGGGCAGAAACGTGCATGTTTAAATTTTGAAATATTACTCCACTGTTTAATTCTGTTACTTTCATGTTAATAGCTCAGAATGTATATCTACGTCCCAAATGTACAAACAGTTTTGCTGTTTCTTCTATGCCCTTCAGATGTGGATCCTGAGTCTAAAAACCTGTTCAAATTTCTGTTAATCCAGATTATTGCAAAGAGTTACTTGAAAATACTTCTCACAAAGGAGCTTCCCTCAGCTTCATGGCTTCAGACCTGTTTCGTTATAAAAGCTGCAATCATTAATAAGACATTTCTTTATGAAATCCCAGAAAGCAGTTGGAGGCAAAAGAAGGCAGCAATTCATTGCTTCTCCTCACCTGTTCTAGGGCACTTGATGCGGCTAGTCATGTGCTGAAGGTAAGCAGATTTGGATATCTCAGTAGCAGATGGCTTGGGAAAGCCATGGGTGCCACACCCTGAGTTCAAGAAAGTTGGGAATATATAATTGCTAATTAAATAGTTAAGGCTATTTAAATAGTTAAGGCTATTTAAGGGTCTTCTTAGGGGTTGCTCCCAACCTCGCCTCCCAAACAGGAAAGTTGGGCTGCTTCTTCCTCCAAGGAGCCTCTTATACTTGCAGGTCACCTTTTATTTTAATTTGGGCAGCTCATTGGCTATTTTTGTTGCCAAGGGGAGGGGACTTTGACAGGCTGCATGTTTTTGATTCTTTTTTTTTCTGATGCATTTTTATTGTGTTTTATTATGTGTCTAATGATTTAATTGCAATTGCTTTCAAGCCTGGCAGCCACTTAACAACTGTCATCTGTTGTCAGAAATGTGGAAATAAGTAAAAAATAGGAATATGACTTAAAATTTCTGACAAATGAAACTTGTGACTTCAAATATGAAACACTTAAAATATAGGATTACATATACATTATGTGTGTATCATTATGTAAATACATGATCTTGAGGTGACTACTTTTAGGAAGGTAAGATAGAACAATGTGCCTTTTAAAATATATGATATATTTAAAAAGAGACTAATGAAAGGATGTTATACACATTCCGTAACAATGCCACTGAATCCAAAGGGATTTATTGCTGAATAGCCAAACTGGAATCGGTAGAATTTTTTAAACCAACTAATGACCAAGGTTTTAAGTAATCTCAGAACAGCTGTGAAGAGCGATATCTCCTGCTCAGTATCATCAAGGTCTTCTCTTCACCAAGGCTAGAGTAATCCCATTAAGAACTAAATAAAAAAGACAAGCCATCAATCTCAATGGCTTGTTTTGTGAGACAAAGCCTCGCTGGCTGGAAGGGGAGGGTTTCATTAAAAAATATAATTCATTTTTCTTTAAAAAACGAAAAAAATAGCAATCAATTCTTCCTCTACTTTTTCTCTTTTGTTCCAAAACACCCTTTTTAAATGTTAGCTTCTAAACTGGCAAGGCATGGGATTCGCTGCTTTTTAATCGAAAATGGAAATCTTTATTTCTATCATTAGCCAACAAACAGAAATTATTTGCCTCTATTGAAGAATAGCACAATGTTTTGTCAGACACAAACAAGAAGATTAAAACCGGAGAATGCAATAAATCAAATGGGAGCCTGAACTAACTGAACGAGAGAGAGAAAATGTTTCCCCAGTCCATAATATTGCAATGTCTCTAGTATTTTTTTTCTTTCAGAGGCGAAATACTGAAAGTTGATTTAAGAAAGGCCTAATTTCCCCAGGCAACAAGATCTCGGCACAAATTAATGGTCCTCTTGAATCCCTCATCCTCTTGAATCCCTTTTAATTAATATTCACGGTGCTTAAATCCATTTACAAAGTTTACTGTTCAACACATCCACGTCCATGCCTGGGTTCTGCAAGGAAACCAAAGCAAGGAGTTGATATAGTGTGCAATGTGAGCGGATAACAGGAGTCCCACATTTCAAAACAATTTAAAGAAGATTTTCTGCCTCTATTTGTTTTATTTAATTTGACCCTTAATTCCTTTGGAAGTTGCCTGAAAGAAAATCCGACTGGGCACATAGGTTTTACTTTCGAGTAGACACTGATAGGATTGAACTAAGGTAAAGGTTTCCCTTGCTCGAAAGCCAGTCGTATCCGACTCTAGGGTGCAGTGCTCATCTCTGCTTCAAAGCCGAAGAGCCAGCTCTGTCTGCTCCTGTAGACGTTTCCGTGGTCACGTGGCAGGCATGACTAGTTACCGGAGCTCACCGAACGCTGTTACCGTCCCACCAAAGTGGTCACCTATTTATCTACTTGCAATTTCTTGCTTTCGAACTGCTAGGTTGGCAGGAGCTGGGACAAAGGCGGGAGCTCATTCCGTCCTGCAGTACTCTGGAATCGAACTGCTGACCTTCCGACTCCCAGTCAGCGTCTTAGCCACTTGAGCCACTGCAGTCCATAGGATTCAACTACCCACTGCTATTTTTTTTAACTGCGTCAAGGCTCACAAATCCTTCAGGCTCATCTCTGAACGAAGGAAATGTAGCAACAGTTAGGAACTCGCTGGTTCTCTCTTACAGTCACTGAGTTGTCCTAATGCGTCATATTTAATAAAAGAGGCATCAGGCGCCAACATCATCATCCGCACTCAAATGGTCTCCTTGAATGAAGCGTTGTTATAAATAGCTAAGTCTTGTGAGCGCTTACAAAAATAGCCTCTTTGCCCCCCTCTGGCTTCGCTTCCCTCCCTTTTATTTAAACCTTTCTTCCTTTTGAGGGCAAAAAGGGCGGGTAGCAGCTCCACTGGGAAGGAGGGAGGCTCGAACTCGCGTCATCTCCGAGGCTTCTTCTTTGCAGTGGACAGAAGCCTTGGAGCAACGAGAGCGGAGAGAAGGCTGAGGCGCGCTGGGAAGGAGAAGACCCGTCGCTTTTCTTGGACCGCTGCTTAATTATCTGGATCGCCAATCTTATAGCCACCGGCAGGAAAACAAATTCGCAGCTGGGTTGGAGGAGAAAAAAGATGGTTAAGAGGAGGAGGTGGGGAAAAGTAGGGGTTGGCGCTTGGGTGACTCAGAAAGCTGCAGCTTCAACTGCGAGGCGGCGCTTGGGTTCTGAAGCAACGAGCATCCTTTCCTGCCCTCAGTTGGTACTGAACCCCCTAAACACCTTTTTCTTTTCTGGACAGAAGGCGCTTAGCTCTGTACCACCCCGTCTGATACACAAAGGAGGCTCTGTGTTGATGTGCAGGAATCCATCACTCTCTGCAACTTCTTTCCTGACTTCCAACCTCTGTGGCTGAGCCTCCCTGGTCCATAGGACATGGAAGAATCCTTCCTTCTGTGGCACACTCTTGAAAGGAGTGGGCACAATGGAGGGTTGATTTTGAGTGGGAGAGTCCCAGCCCTAAGAAGTCCCAGTTGCAAAGTGTGATTCTTCACCTTAAGGAAAACAATAACCTAAAAACCTTGGCGGGATGGATATTAAAAAAGAAACGTAGAGATTTGTCTCTGTGCTAACCTTAGACTGCTCAGCCTTGCCAGAAAATAATAGCCAAATGGCTTCGCTTACCAAGTGATGGGATATGGAATGTCCTTAAAGAGCAGTGCTTGTTGACTTCTTTGATTTGCAAATATTGTATTTTAACTGTCAAGGAGGGGGCAAAGTCCTTGTGTTGGTGTTTCTCATGCTTTTAAATACCAAGAAACCTCAGCTGGACTTGGTTAAGGTGCACTTTGACTCAAGGCAGGGGTGCCCAAACTATGGCCTGTGGGTCAGATCCCCGGAAGCGGAAGTACAATGCACCCACTCATGCACAGAATGCTGCAGTAAATGCACCCACAGCTGTTGTAAATGCATTTATGACAGCCATGGGGTGCATTTCCAGCAGCGTTCTGCACATGCATGGGTGCGTTTTACTACTGCTTCCAGCGGGAGGAACCATGTGCTTGGCCTGCTGAACCACGTGACTGTCCCGTGGCCTGAAAGGTTTGGGCACCCGTGACTCAGAGCATGATGTGATTTGCTGTTCTGCAACAATGAAGAAACTATCTTGGACTAGCTCTAGTCATTGGGTCAGTTCTGCACTCACACAGCTGGCATTTCCCCTTTGTTTCTTAGCCGGATGCTAGAGAATGGGAAATTATTTTTGGTGACAAAATGCAATGAAAGAAAACCCTCAGTCTGGATGCCTGCAGATTTGAGACTAGAGCCAGGGTTCTTCAAACTTGGCTCTCCAGATGTTCTTGGACTTCAATTCCCAGAAGCATTGATCAGCAGGTGTTCTGACTTGGGCTTCTGGTAACTGAAGTCCAAGAACACCTGGAGAGCCAAGTTGCCGAACCTTGGTCTACAACTACCTGCAGACTAGCAGGGACAGCATGAAATTGATGCCTCTGCAAGCAGGAGGTTGGCCACTGCTGGAAGGAAGGATGCCTTGATCCGAAATAGAAATAGCTCTTACTATGTTATACTGATATGGATGAGAAACTCCTCAGAATTCAGCAGTCATTTTAGAAATATACACCTGGCTAGTACCAGGCTCCTAATTTTTTTAAAACAAAATTTATACCACTAGAGTTCCCAGAATCAGGTGAGACTTGAGTTCTGTGGCTGTAGTCATACTGAAATTGTGTGGATTCTGATCTGGCTAGAAAAGAAGGAACTTGAGGCAAGAATGAGACATGAGCACATTGCTTTGGAGAGAGAAAGAGAATTGCACATTTAGATATGACTGTTCCTAAAATTCAGTTTTGTTTTTGTTTTGTTTTTTGCATAATGATGGTTACAAACAGGAGTTTTGAAGAAGGAAATGGAAGGATTTATCTTGGCAGATCAGGAACAAGTTTTGCCAACAAACTGCATGAAGACAAAAATACAGCACATATCCAACAATAGCAAATGCTGGCTTTGTAATGAAAAGGATGAAACAGTAGATCATCTTATCAATAGATGCAGCAAAATTTCACAGATAGATTATTTGTAATGCCACAACAGGGTTGCAAAAATTATCCAGTGGAAACTTTGCCAGAAGTTTTGGTTTGGACGCAGTAAAAATCATTGGGAACATCAAGTAGAGAAAGTTTTAGAGAATGAGAGAATCAAGATACTGCGGGACTTTAAAATTCAAACAGATAGACATCTGCCTCACATCACACCTGATATAATTGTTGCGTAGAAGAAGAAGATCTGGTTTATTTACATTGCTATACCAAGAGATGCACGAATTGAAGACAAACAACTGGAGAAAATCACAAAATATCATGATTTGCAAATTGAAGTCAAGCGTCTCTGGCAGAAGAAATCTGTTGTTGTTCCCATAGTGATTGGAGCCCTTTGAGCAGTACCTGAAGGACTCCCTAGATATTTGAAAATTTTGGACTTATCTGATTTGAACATTCTAGCTCTCCAAAAAACAACTCTACTGGGGACTGCATATATACTCAGACGTTGCCCTAACAGCTCGTAGGTCCTTGGTTAGGGCTTGAACTGTTAATTTTATTCAAGTTTTCGACTGTGAACCAAATGGTTGATTTTACTACTGCTACTGCTGCTACTGCTGCTACTGCTGCTGCTGCTGCTGCTGCTGCTGCTACTACTACTACTACTACTACTACTACTACTACTACTACTACTACTACTACTAATAATAATAATAATAATAATAATAATAATAATAATAATAATAATAATAATAAACATGTCAGAAATTATTCTGGGTTGAAAAGATTTTTGCAAAAGAAACTCCACACAGGAAACACCCAAATGAGGCTCCTTTCATGTCCCCAAAAGCTGGGAAATAGATGGGTGCTAAAATCGTCATGCAGTACCCTGGTCTTGAACTGCTGGCTTTCCAGCTTTCCAGCTAACAAGGTGAGCTTTTTAACCACTGGGCCACCGCAGCCCCTTATTGCATAGTTGACTCTTCCCCCCCACAAACTGCCTTGTCTTCAAAGTGTAGGCACAGTTAACATAACCTTTGCTTCTCCTTGTGCAAATATACAGTTCACCATCAAACTGTAAGCCAAAGATGTTGCTTATATATAAAACCTTCTTGGTCAACCCAAAATGGACCAAAATCTCAATTTGTCACTAGATCTTGGTGAGGGTATTTTGAGTTGTATGCACTGATTTAAATTTGATGGGCACTTCCATTTACAGCAGACCCACAACACCTGTTGCTTCATGGTGAATCTTTAATTATGTATGCCCCACTGATTTGATGAATTCACTCCAAACAACTAACTGGATTCAAACATGAATTTATTTATTTATTTATAGTCATATTTGTATATGCCGCCCACTCAGGCAGAACCCGACTCAGGGCGGCATTACAACAATTCTAAAAATACATAAAAAACATTATAAAAACCTTATAAAAACCCACATCCACCCCATTAAAAAACCCATATCCCACCCACCCATCCCACCTACTATACAAAAGGGAAGAAGAGAGAGTTCTTATTTTTATAAAAGCCAGCCGGCGGGGACCATAGTCCCGTTCGGGCCCCACACCTGCCCTGCCAGCCAGGTCTTTACTCCTTTCCTGAAGGGCAGCAGTTCACTTTGAAGTCTTATATCTATTGGCAGGAGGTTCCAGAGGGTTGGTGCGGACACGGAGAAGGCCCTCCTACGGGTGCTAGACAGATGTGCACCCCTAGTGGACGGCACCATTAGAGAGCCCCTCCGGTCCGCTCTGGTTGGACGGGCAGTCACTCTTGGGATGATGCGGTCTCTAAGGTATCCTGGCCCCCTGCCATATAGGGCTTTAAAGGTCAAAACCAGCACCTTAAATTGCACCCGGAGACAAACTGGTAACCAGTGCAGTTCCCGAAGCAGCGGTGAGGCATGGGCATATCGCCCACACCCCATCACCACCCGGGCCGCCGCATTCTGGACCAGCTGCAGCCTCCGAATGGTCGTCAAGGGCAGCCCCATGTAGAGCGCATTACAATAATCTAGTCGGGAAGTAACCAGAGCATGAGTGACCATAAGCAAGGAGCCCCGGTCCAGGAGTGTGCGCAGTTGGCGAATCACCCGAAGTTGGGCAAAAGCCCTCCTGGCCACAGCCGCCACTTGTTCTTCTAGCAGCAGCCGTGAGTCCAGAAGGACCCCCAAGTTGCGCACTGGGTCTGTCTGGGGCAAAACAGCCCCATCCAGTACCAAAGATGGTAACTCCTTGGATAACATGGGGCCCCTTATCCACAGCCACTCTGTCTTGCTGGGATTCAGCCGAAGCCCATTGGCCCCCATCCAGACGCCAACGGCCTCCAGGCATCCGGATAGGATTTCAACAGCATCACTGGGGTCCCCACGGGCCGAGATGTACAGCTGAGTATCATCCGCGTACTGATGGTACCGCACCCCGTGGGAACGAATGATCTCACCCAGTGGCTTCATGTAGATGTTAAATAAGAGAGGAGAGAGCACAGAGCCCTGAGGCACCCCATACTTGAGGGGCCTAGGGCTGGACCTCTCACTCTCTAACCACACCGACTGGGTACGGCCCTCCAGAAAAGAGGAAAACCAGGCCAACACAGTGCCCTGGATCCCCAATCCTTCGAGCCGTTCCAGCAGGATACCGTGGTCGACGGTATCGAAGGCCACTGAGAGGTCAAGAAGAGCGAGGACGGATGGACAACCCCCGTCCCGCTCCCGCCAGAGAGTGTAGGCTAAGGCCCATTAGAAGGCCTATGTCAGTGATGGCGGACCTTTTAGAGACCGAGTGCCCAAAATGCAACCCCAAACCCACTTATTTATCGCAAAGTGTCAACACAGCAACAGGGGAAGAAGGAAACACTCCCATTGGGCTGCTGGACAGAGGGGTGGGGCAAACTGTGCTTGGGGGGAGGGAGGAAATGCTCCCATTGGGCTGCTGGGCAGAGGGGTGGGGCAAACCCTGTACTGGGGTGACCACACAGGTGCCAACAGAGAGGGCACCTCTCTGAGAACATAATTGTGCAGCTTGATTATGCTCATGGAATCTTCTCTGAGCCTAGATGCCCACATTTCAGTGGTGACTAGGAGTGTATTTGCACAGTTAAAACTAGTGCACCAGCTGCTCCCATTCCTGGATAAGTATGATCTGGCCATGTTCACCCTGCTGCTTGCCTTTATTGCTGCGCTATTGAGAGTGTGCTCACTTATGGCTTATGTGTGTGGTATGGGAGTAGTACTCATCGGGATAGGATAATGTTGCACAGAATTATTAAAACAGCGGAGAGTATCATCAGCTGTCCACTCTCCACTTTAGAACAAATTTACACCATCAGGTGCCACAGAAAAGCATTAGATATAGTAGGAGACCCATCGCATCCTGGCCACTCCTTCTTTGAGCTTCTGCCATCGGGACGGAGATATAGAACAATGAAGGTAAAAACAAGCCGTCTCAAGAACAGTTTCTTCTCCAGAGCAATTTTGGCCTTAAATGGAAACTCTGGACTCTGATGTCATCTTATCTTATTTTAAAATTTTAAATTTTTTAGATTTTTAATTTTTAGGATTTTAGAATTTTAGAATTTTGAAATTTTAAAGTTTTGAAGTTTTAAATTTTTAAATTGTACTGTATGGTACTATCTTAATTGGTGTTTCTGTAGCTGTTTTAAATTATGGGGTATGTCTTATTCAAGTTGATATATAGCAACCCAGAAATTTCATTGTTCCTGTAAAGGGACAATGACAATAAAGATTTATCTATCTATCTATTTAGTTACATCACAGCTGGGTTACTGTAGGGCTGCCTTTGGAAGGTGTTTGCAAACTCCAGCATGTCCAAAATACTGCAGCCAGTGTGTTGGGGCTGACCTCAAACCTCCACTAGCTGCTTATCCTTTTCCAGGCATAATTCAAAGTGCTGGATTTTAAGCTATCTTTACCTATAAAATGGTGGATGGGCCGTGTGTGTCCGGAATGCATGGCCACACCTGTCCAGACTATCCTGTAATGAGCTGGCCACACTTACCTTTTGACCCTGCAAGCATTGCCACAAGGGTCCGGAAGCCAAGAGTGGGGCCAATGCCCCACAAACCTGAACAAAATAACCTATGCTTCCCAGCATCCTCCATGCTGCACCACCCCTCAGTCAATCAGGCTGAAAGATGCAAGTGCGGAGGAGGTGGGACAGCTTGTGCATGCAATAAAAAACGGCTGATACACAATCCACTTCCCTCTGGGAGACGAAGGCAGATCGGTGCTCCGTTTCGCCTTCGCTTCACAAAGGAAAGCTGTCGGCTTCCATGGGGGATGGGGGCTGAAAGCTTTTGGCCCCCGCCAACCAAGGGAAGCGAACCACTTCCCTCCGGGAGATGACAGTGGAACGGTGCTCCATTGCAGGCGCACCCCCCCAATAACGGACACAGACAACATTGAAAGTGGATAACAGCATAGGGCCACATTTATTGATTCAATGCCCTAGTCCGAATTATAAATTTGTATTGGTAAAACGACCAATCATAATTCCTAAGGCAAGCAGGCCGAAGTAACACTGGTAAGGTACCACCCCAAAATTGCCAACGGCAATTGGTTACAATGTATCAATTTGTATCAATTTGTTTGTTGACAACAAACAAATTGTTGACCGTAGTCAATAACTAACTCATGACCCCACCCTCTGACGCGTATCCGTGAAATCACAGGGATGATGCATGCTGGTTAGCAATCGTCATCACCCCATCGCCTGGTTCGTCGTTGACCGGACAACGTTTAACTAATTTATTCCTGTCTAGTGTTGTCCAGTCAATTGCGAACCTGCCGGATACTTGTGGGTCATACTGTTTACCTTACCAGTGCTACCCGCCACACGGAGGGGCTTCAAAGAAGACCTGACGCCCCCCCCCCAGACCGTCAGCTCGGTCAACAGGCCTGCTCGCCAATCACCCAACAGGAGGTCCATACCTCCTCGCGACAGATGGACCCCATCCCCTGCGTACAAGTCATAATTTTGTAGGCTAATATCGGGGTGATGACTGACCCGTCCCCAAGCCCTGTCGGCAAGAAACCGCGCCACCGCCCTGTTGACCGTGCGCCTAGCACGGTCAAGGGCCAGGAGGTTAACCCCCCTCTATAAGAATGGCGCGGGACAATGTCCGACCAAACCAGGGTTGTGGCAGGCCAGACATAATGCAAGTAGGCGAGTTCCTCGCAAATCGCATGCTTGAGCGATAAGCCGGTGACCTGGCCCAAATCATTGCCCCCCAGGTGGATAATGAGAATGTCAGGCGGGTCAGCACCCAGGCCAGAAAAAAGGAAAGGCCGCAGCTCCCGCCATAACATCCCAGGCTTACCATGCCATGTGAGACTGGCGTGTTCACCCAGTCCCAGTCGGGGTCCCCACTCTGTCGCCGCAGCGTAACGCGCTGCCCTGTGCACATAGCTGTGGCCCACCAGCCATACTGTCACCGGTGTAATACGACACCCAGGGTCTGTAAGAAAATTGAGAAAAAAGGCGGCAAGGTGACTGGATTGGTACTCATGGCGGGAGTGGGCGCACATAAAACTGAAAACATTGCGAGCCCCACCTCCCCATGCTGCGTATGTCAGCCCCAGAGTACCCAAAAGCAGCTGCTGTAGAGGCTGCACCAATACGGAACGAATGTGTGCCATAACGGGCACCTGGTATGCCCACCCTGGTGAGGGCTCTGGCTGTCACCTTCCAAAACTGAAATTTAGTAAGGGGAGACCCATCTTGGTGACAGAAAAACGGGCCGTGGTGCATGCCACGCAGTGCCAGGTACTCCTGTAGGGCACCAACCGGACAGATGTCTGCCAAAGAACAACGTAGCAGTCTTACACCACTGCCTACGCCATGCTGATCTGTTTTAGAGGAGCGTATCCTCAACTGGGCCCAGTCTTTGGCTACATAGACATCTTCGAGTTCCAGTGCCCTACCACTTGCATCCGCCTTAGACAGCATCACGAGTTCGCTGATGCGGAGCGCTCCAAAAAATGCCACCGTTGTGGCTGCATGGAAAAGGGCTGCCTCATAATGATCAAAACAGAGGCCTGGCCAGCCCCGGGCCAACTGGGTAAGAACCCCTGGGGAAATAGGGTGCCGGTCGTCCGGGCAACGCCCGCGCTCGCGCACCCACCCCTCCAAAACATGTCTCACACGGAAGTCAGAGGTGGTATCCACATGACCTCCCACTTTGGCCATAAAAGCCAACGCCGAGAGCTTGGATGCTATGGTGCGAGGTGCGAGGCCCTGTGCATGCAGGTGAACCATGAACCGCAGAACATGGTCCACCGGGATAGGCCAGGTCTCTGGCAGGTGACATTGAGCCAAAAATGCCCTGTAAGAATTGAATGCTTGTTGGTACGCCTTACGCGTGCGTGGCGCTAGTGACAGGCCAATCGCCCGGTTCACCTCTCCTTGCCAATAGTCCAGATCTCGTCCGGGAGTGGCGAGGGAAATTCCTCCGCATCCGGGGCCAAGGCGCGGAACCGGGAGATCTGCAGGCGGGACAAAGCGTCAGCAATATCATTATTAATCCCAGGGACATGCCTGGCCCTGAACAAGACGTTGAGGCGCAGGCAGCGCAGCACAAAATGGCGCACTAGTTCCATAACCCTGGGCGATTTGGAAGTCTGTGCATTGACAATGTGGACAACAGCAGCATTGTCGCACCAGAAATGCACCACCGAATTAGCCCACTGTTCGCCCCATAGCATCAAAGCCCCCAGAATAGGGAAAAATTCCAGGTATGTGAGATCCCGCAGGCGACCTGTGCCTGCCCATGCCGGTGGCCACCCACCATAGGCCCACTTCCCATTGAAGTACATCCCATAACCCAGGGATCCTGAGGCATCAGACTGGATCTGGAAATTGGGGGATGCCAGGAGGTCAGACCTCCAAAATGAGACCCCATTGAACTCCCTCAGGAATTGCAACCAGACAAACATGTCTGCCCTGATACCCCGGGTAAGCCTGACTCTGTGGTGGGGCCTGGATAACCCTGCCATGGCGTCGCATAAGCGCCGGGCAAAAGCCCTGCCCGGTACGACCACCCTGCAGGCAAAATTGAGGTGACCATGTAGCACCTGCAGTTCCCTCAGGGATGCCTTACGCTTGGCCAGCAATTCCGAGATAAGGGCCACTATCCTGGACACCTTATCACCCGGCAACCTAGAAGCCTGCACTACTGTGTCAATCTCAACCCCCAGGAATACTAGCTTGGTAGATGGGCCCTCGGTCTTTTCGGGCGCTAAAGGGACACCAAGTTCCTCCATTAGCGTCTGAAATGTGTTGAGGAGACGTGTGCACGTGTCCCAGCCCCGTTCACCCCCGAATAAAAAATCATCCAGGTAATGGGCTACAGACCGGGACCCTGACCTGCGGACGAAAGCCCACTCTAGGAAGGTACTAAAACGCTCGAATGCCGAGCATGATATGGAGCAGCCAAAAGGCATGGCCTTATCAAAATAATATTCACCCTTAAATTTAAAACCCAGCAACTCAAAGTCGCCCGGATGCACTGGCAAGAGGCGAAAAGCCGACTTAATGTCACACTTGGCCAGCAAGGCACCCGGGCCACACGAGCGTACCATGCGCAATGCATGGTCAAGCGATGTATACCTGACTGGACAGAGGTCATCAGGAATAGCATCATTGACCGATCGGCCGGCTGGGTAGGACAAATGATGAATAAGGCGAAACTCGCCTAGGGACTTTTTGGGGACCAAGCCCAGTGGCGACACCTTAAAATTGGGAAACGGGGGTGCAGGGAAAGGTCCAGCGACCCTGCCCGCATCTAACTCTTTCTTAATGCTGGCCGCAGCCACATCCTCCCTCCCTCTGAGGGATAACAGGTTGGGGGCATCCTGAGGGGACCTATCACCCATGAAAGGAATACGGAATCCCTGCTTAAAACCCTGAAGGAGATACTCCCCATCCTCCCCCTTCGGGTACGATGCGAGCCAACGCTCCAGCATGTCCACATTAATTGGGGAGGGGGCCTTTTGGAGAACCAGCTCCATCCGAGGCAGTCTTGCCAGCCCACTGTCCACCCCTCCCTCTGCCTCGTGCCCCTCCAGGTCTGGGACAGGCAGAGGCTGCGTGGGGGCCCGAACATGTGGGACACTCATGCTTATACCTGCAATTCTTTCTATTGCAGGAACCATTGGACGAGAAAGTCCAGCACAGCAGGCGGGCTGGAACCCCCTGCCCCGCCGCCTGGCGGGTAACCTGCGCTGGAGCCGCTCGCTGGACTGCATGTCCGCAATGGTATCTATCTCCCGGGGCAGGGCGTGTAGGCGTCATATACAAGAGCCAAAGCCTCTGGCACGGCTCATCCCATCTCATCTCGGGGTGGAGGGGAATCCTCATACGGAATTCCTCATCATATGCTAGCCATGAGGGGCCCGGGAAATCAACCATTGCCCTGTATATATTGTCCAAATATTGGACCATGGGAATAGCTAAATCTGGCCGCGCCCTCAAATACACCGCCATGTATATTAAATAAGCGGGGAGCCAATTGGCCCAGGTATGCGGCGGCTTACGGCGGCGTGCCTGCTCCTTGTCCTTCTCATCCTGTCCCTCCCTTTCCTCCTTGGTGGGCTCTCTGTTCAGGAGTGAGAAGATATCTACGTATTCCCCCCGCCATATCTTTTCTCTGGTAGTCTGTGCCAAGTGATCACCTAGTGGCAAGGAATACCCCGCCGTCGGCAAAGCCGAAAAAGGCACAGCCGGCCTAGTAAAAGGGGCCTGAGCTAAACCAGCCACCCCCAGCACATTCCCCGGAGTGTAAGAACAAGTACCCATCCCAGTACCCAAGGTGGCAGTCGTCGTCGTCGCCGGGTGGGTTGCCGATAGCGTGGCCCCCGCACCACCCGCGCGAGGCCAAGGCCATTGAACACCCCCCCCCATATTGGGGATGTGTGTGGATGTACTCGCTTGCACCGTATACTCACATGCTGCACCCCCGCGGGCCGCCCCCACCGGGGGTTCCGGCCCACTGGGGGCGTCGGAGCTCACGACCGACGTAGAGCTCATCACCGGGGCTTGACCCGCACCTGGCTGCTGGCTGGGGAGCTGCGAGGCAGTGGCCGAAACCGCGCCACGCGCCTGCAGCAGCTCGACCCTCCCTGCCGGCTGTTGACCTCCTGCCGACATCGCCTCAAAAGGGACCCCGAAGGGGGCGCCCGCCTGACTGGCCCGAGCCAACGACGCTTCCAGGGCCGCGATGCGGGCCAGTAAGGTGTCCACGTTGACCAGGGGCAAAGGGCCGGCCGGCCCGCCTGGTCCAGGCGCGGGTACAGGTCCCTGTACCCCAGGACCCGAATATGGCCATTGGCCAGCACCGAAGCCCGGCAGGGTCGGTGGAGAAACCTGCCAAGGCAGGGGGCCGCACCACCCCCCAAGGCTAGAGGGCCCAGGGGGAGGCTGCGACCCAAGATGAGTAGGCCCAACAGGGTGGGCAGGTGCAGGAGCGGTGTCCACCGCTCGCGGGCCGCGGGCCGGAACGCCTTCCACGCCCGCACTCTGATCGGGCCAAGGGGCAATAGACCCCATTCCGCTGGCCCCGGCAGGGGCCGGCAAAGGCGGCTGCTGAGGAGGCGGCACCGCGGTCCTCCGACCTGGGTTGCGCCTCCTAACAGCGCGAGCTGCACTCGAAGCTGCCTTCTTCTTCGAAGGCATCTCCACGGAAGCAAGAAGGGAAGCCAGCAAGGCAGAACCGCTACCAAAAAGGCTTCCCGGTAAGCTAAAGAGCGACGGAGACACAGGGGAAAAGACTTCTCCGCTCCGTCGCTGAGGTAAAATGGCAGCTCGGCTGCCTCGTGGCCACCCCTTTTATAAGGGAGCTGGCCACGCCCCTAACTACCCAGATTCTCTGTCCTGTGGGGGGGGGGCCCGCAAAGGGCGCGGCGGCCATTTTGGCGCCGCGCTTGCATTCTCTGCCTTCGCCTCCTGGAAGGAAACGATCGCCTTCCACATCCGGCCCTTGCCTGTTGGAGAAGGGGCTTGCTTTCTCTGACAGGCAAGGGTCGAATGCAGCACAGTAGCGGAGAGGAGGGGGAGCCCCTCTTCTCCCCATGGCCATGGGGATGAAGGCCGGTGTTGGCCTCGCTGCGGCTTCAGTGGGTTTGCAGGGAGGATAGGGAGCCCCTCTTCTCCCCACGGCCCTGGGAACAAAAGCTGGAGGTGGCCTTGCCGTGCCTTTAGCGGGGTTGCGGGGAGGAAGGGGAGCCCCTCTTCTCCCCGAGTTCCCTGGGATGAAGGCCGGCGGTGGCCTCGCCATGGCTTCACCCATGCCTGTCGGAGAAATCCACCCCCTTCTCCGACAGACAAAGGCCAAATGCGGAGCTCCACCCCCTCTCTCTGTGTAACCCCCCCCCCAAAAAAAAAACCCAACCAACCCCTAACCAACACCAACACACAAAATATACTTGCCCGGCAAGGCCAGGCAAAAAATGCTAGTAATGCTCTAAAATACTTTAGTCCAAGATATCTCAAAGACCATATCTCCCTTTATGATCTGCCTGGGTATTATGATCTTCAGCAACAATCTCTATCTCTGTCACACCATCATCACAGGTCTGTTTGGTGGGGACATGGGAGATGGACCTCTTTGTTGCTGGTCCTAAACTCTGGAATTTTCTCCCACAGGGGACCCCACCCACAGACTGACTCCATCTTTCCTGTCCTTTCACAAGCAGCCAAAGTAATTTATCAGCCTTTTCCTTAGTGACTGCCTGTCAAAGGCGGATGTCTTAAATTTGGATTGCTTGTGCCTTAGTGTTTTAAATGTGTTTTTGGTGTTGATTTTAACACAATATTTGTTTAATTCTCTTTTAGAATAATAAAAGAGAATTAAACATATTTTTAACTTTTATATTATATATTTAGTTATGTAAGCCACCTTGAGTCAGTCTATAGAAGAAAAGTGGGTAAAATATTTTAAATGAATAAATAATAAACTACAGAGATGGTTGTACTTGGGATAGAAGGCATGGCATCAATTTATGTTAGAGTTAGGCTGCTCTCTTTGGGTTAATACCTAGAAATTCCCAGAGTGTTGCTGGCTGATTTCCTAACAACTGAAAGCCAGTGTGGTAGGGCAGGGATAGAACTGAGACAGCCAGCCTCACAACGTGATGTTTTTGCTTGCTACCTTCCACTCCCTTGAAAAATGTCCTCTAATATAACCATTTATGAGTGATGCCTAATACCAAAAACATCTTTCTTTCTTTATTTATTTATTTAATGGATTTGTATCCTGCCCTCCTGGTGGGGACACCACTCAGGGTGGCTAACATGCAATACAATACAACAACAGTTAAAAACAGCATTAGCTTAACACAATCAATTACCCTCCGCTAAAAACAGAATTAAAAACCCAAAAAACCTAATCAGATAAACATTAAAAACTACCCTCACCCTCCCTCCTTTCATAATATAATAGCAAAAAACAAAATAAGCAGGATCCCTCAGACAGGCTAAACGAGCCAGCGGGCTTGTGCAGTGGAGTCAAGCACACCCCACACCTGCTGGCATAGCCAGGTCTTTAACATTTTCCTGAAGGATAGAGGATCCGACTGGAGTTGGAGTTCTGGTGGTAGGAGATTCCACAGGGCTGGAGCAGACACGGAGATGGCTCTCCTCCTGGCCCCAATAAGATGAGCTTCTTTTGCGGATGGGACCACAACTGAGCCCCTCCTGTCTGCCCTTGTAGAATGGGCTGAATACCTTGGGGAGATGCGGTCTTTTAGGTACCCTGGACCGATGCCATGAAGGGCTTTAAAGGTCAAAACTAGCACCTTAATTGCACCCAGAGGCATACTGGGAGCCAGTGCAACTCCCGGGGCAGTGGCGAAGCACGGGCATAATGCCCGCACCCCATCACCACCCGAGCAGCTGCATTCTGGACCAGCTGAAGCCTCCGAATGGTCACCAAGGGCAGCCCCATGTAGAGCGCATTACAATAATTCAATCTGGAGTTGACCAGAGCATGAGTGACGGTGAGCAAAGAGTCCTGGTCCAGAAGCGGGCACAACTGGTAAATTACACGAATCTGTGCAAAGGCCCTCCTAGCCACGGCTGCCACCTGCTCTTCAAGCAGCAGCCGCAAGTACAGGAGGACCCCCAAGTTGTGCACTGGATCTGTCTGGGGCAACAATGCCCCATCAAGAACCAAGGCTGGTAGCTCCCAGATGTGGCAGCCAGTCTCTCTTGTTTAAAGCAAGCTTGAAAATGGTGTCTGCAACCTTGTATAATCAGCCAGAGTAGCAGGTTTCATCAAAACCTTCTGCCCCATTCTGCAAGGCTACAGACTCCATTTTAACACCATATCAACCTTTCCTGATAAGTAAGCTTAATGTTCCCAGGAGGTCAATGCAGTAGTTACTTAAATGGCAGCCCCAGCTTATCTGATAGTCCCTAAAGTGCATGCTCATGAATACAGCTAACTTCTTATTGTTCACTGAGCAATCTATACACATAGACATATATACACAACCATCTAAAAATAGAGCACTGTGATCTAGTCTAGATACTATACAAGTATCTAGATTACATATATTAATGTAATGGTTACAAAAGCCCTTGTAACATCACTAGGTTATAGATTTTGAATGGTTTTGGAGTCAAGTGGCAACTTTACACAGCTGAGCTGACATGCTGGGAACTTGAGTTAGTAGATCTAAGATGGAATTGGTTGTGCTATAAAACAGAAAGACTTTAATTTCATAAAATATGCCTATTTTACAGCACAAGTAAAGAGGACTAGAATAAAATTAGTATCCAGCTGAGGTGAGTGCATAAATGTGCTATACACTTTGATTGCTTGCAAAGTCATTACTACATCTGCCATAGCCATAGGCACTATACTGTGAAGGGGTTTTAGAACTCTTGATCAGAATTCTCACCACCATTTCCAAACTACAATTTACAGTTTATTTGGGGAAGCCACAATAGTATAAGTGGCATAAAAGTGACACAAGTTGATTGGGCAAAATCCAGTGTTAGGCTCAAATACACAGAACTACTAAAATGAATGGGATTTCTTAGTCACCACTTATATTAACTATTATTTTCACTATGTCTACTCTAGTGGGCTCTGACACTGGGTTTAGCCATTGTATAACCATGAGCATGTACTATTTTGAAGTACTGTAGAGATACTCTGCCATCCCATCTTTGTACAGAACACTACACAGAGGTTTTAAACCACAGTCTCAATAAACTTGGGCAGTTTTGAGGATTAACTGTCAGCTGTAGACAAATCAATGTTTCATTCCATCATGAACGTGATGTACTGAGGGAGGCTTAGCCCATCTACCAGATGGTAGGATCAGCCTTAAGCGGTCCTACTTTGACTTCCAAAATATAATGAGTGTAGATGCATATATGCCTAGCATAAATTAGTGGTGGTGAACCTATGACATGCATACCAGAGAGGGCACTCAGAGCCCTCTTTGTGGGCAAACACGCCATTGCCCCAGCACAGATTTCACTCTGCCCAGCAGCTTAATGGGAATGTTTCCTCTCTCCCCTGACTGGAGTTAGATGGGTGGCTCACATGTGGCATGAGGGTGCAGCTCGGATGTCAGCCTGTTGAGTATGTGGTGAAAGTGGGTTTGGGCACTCAGTTTCTAAAAGGTTTGCCATCACTGTTGTAAACTATAGATGATATTTTGATTCCCCCAGTTCTTTGTTTCTATGCAGAAGCAACTGAATGAGTGCCATCCCAAAATGTATGCATTTTGGGGGTCCCAAAATTGGGGGTCCTCCTGGACTCACAACTACTGCTCGAAGAACAGGTGGCAGTCATGGCCAGGAGGGCTTTTGTACAACTTCGTGTAATCCACCAGTTGTGCCCGCTCCTGGACCGAGACTCCTTGCTCATGGTTACGCATGCTCTGGTCACTTCCAGACTAGATTATTGTAATACACTCTACATGGGGCTGCCCTTGATGACCATTCGGAGGCTGCAGCTGGTCCAGAATGTGGCTGCCCGAGTGGTGATGGGGTGTGGCCATTATGCTCATGCCTTGCCACTGCTTCGGGAGTTGCCCTGGTTATCAGTTTGCCTCCGAGTGCAATTCAAGGTGCTGGTTATGACCTTTAAAGCCCTATATGGTAGTGGACCAGGATACCTAAGATGCCACACCATCCCAAGAACATATGTCCGTCCAACCAGAGTGGACTGGAGGGGCTCTCTAATTGTTCCATCAGCTAGAGGGGTCTGCCTCTCTAACACAAGAAGGAGGGCCTTCTCCGTGTCCGCACCGGCCCTTTGGAACTTCCTGCCAATAAAGTTATGGTTGCAGATGGAATTGCTGCCCTTTAGGAAAGGTCTTAAAACCTGGCTGGTGGGGCAAGTATGGGTGCCCGATGGAAATGTGGTCCCTGCCTGCTGGCTGGCACAATAATCAAGATCCTTCCTCTTTTATGAATGGGATGGGTGGGCTTTTAATGGGGATGATTTTTATCTGTTTTTATATTTTTTATGTGTTTATAGGCTGTGTTGAGTTTTTGCCTGATTGCGATGTGAGCTGCCCTGAGTCGGGTTTCCTGAGTGGGTGGCATATAAGCACAAAAATTAAATTAAATTAAATTTTAGATGAGGAAAATACATTTTAAAAGACAGGAATTAGCTCTCTTACATACAAAATAAAACAAAATATATGGCCGGACCTTGCCATATATTGGTTTTAGAAAGACCCGTTCTTTGGGCCAGATACTTACCAAGACTGACGTTACTGATTCTTCCTGCTCTCAGCACAGGATGATTTCGGGACATTACTGATGCCTTAGCTGTTCTATATGTAGATTTACCATCGAGACTCAATCTATTTCTTCTAGGGACAACTCTTTTACTCATACTCTCAGAGGCTTTACAAATTGTAATTCGAAGAATATTGTATATATACTCAAATGTCCGTGTGATTTGTTTTACATTGGTATTTCTACACGGCCTCTGAGAACACGTGTGAATGAGCATCGTTCACGAATTAGAACACAAACCCTGTCTGCTCCATTAGTTTCCCATTTTTTACGCCACAATCACACTGAGGATCAGATTCGTGTCCTTGCCCTTGAGACTATTAACCCGTTCTGCTATGAAAAAGTGAACATTGAAAGGCGCTTCCGACAGCGCGAGGCTTTCTTTATTCACATGTTTAAACGTTTGGAACCTCAAGGGTTAAATTCAGAACTCGAACTTTCCTGTTACTTATAGTGTTGCTGTTTGGTCTTTTGAAGGTCTCCTTTAATAGTTTTTTGCTCTGACCTTGTCCTACTCTTTACAGATGTAACTAATCTATTACATGATTTCGCCATCTCTTTATATATCACATTGTTCTTACCTATCTTTTAATGTTTTATGCACTAATAGAACACACATTTAGAGGCTCATTAACGCAAATTACAGGTATTGTAGATTTATTATACTTTCTGTTTTACTGTTTACCTTATTGTCTGCATGATATTGTATATAATGCTTCTATATGTAGGATTGCTATATAATTACAATTATAATTATATTTGTCTTTTTATTGCATCTAGAACCTTTATCCTGAGGAAGCTATATGTGAAAGGCTGGTTATACCGGAACAGTCTCGATTTACTGTGGATTTATCGTAGTATTTTCGCCCCGATATTGCTTTACTACTGAAATTATTAAGGAATTTTGTATTTGAAGAAGGATTCTACTTTATTTACTACATGATATTTTGAAGAAATTTTGAAGATATGACCTCTGAACATTGACTATTTAAGTTTGCAGTACTGTATGAAGTTAATACTTTACTCAAAAAAATTTTTTTTTGAAGATACAAGACTCAAACTTGTGGAACATTTCTTTTGAGTGGTTTTTGTCTTTTTCCTGGTATTCATACCACTCAGCCATTTGGTGGACTCTCTGCAGGGATTTAGTGGCAGGAGCCATGAGCACAAAACCTATTTGCATAGCTGGATCCCAGTCAGTCCACTGTCTGGATGTGTGAGAAAGGGAACAGGAGGGCTTTAATTACTCCCCTCTGTGACAGCTCTGTATTTGTTCTCCCTTCCTCTGTATGAATACTTGCTGTCTCTTTACAAATGGAAACATGTCACACATACCCGCAACCCCCAGAGATTCCCTCAGTCTTGGCCTCCTCTTTGCTACAGATAACCATTTCACTGAAGCAGAACTGATTGTAAATCTGCAACTATCACCGTAGCATCCATCCATTCATATTGAATTAAAAGGTCACCACAGCCTTAATTACATTGTCAAAGATGAAAAATAGTAATTGATCTTGGCCTGGGTCAGTTGGCATAGCCTAACCCATCCCCTTTCCCCCATACCCACCCGTCCTCACAAATAAGGCAATAAATAAATGCAAATCTGTATAAAAATCCTCAAGGAGATAGGAACTGTTCAAAGTACTTGTTTTATGCCATTCAAGACTGAAGATGGACAAAAATTGATCAATGGCCTTAAGAAACATGTTGGGAAAAGGAAAATCCTTTAAAACGGACACAGAGAAGGATAAACCCTTCTGTTTAGCACATATAGATTGGCTGAACTGCCTACTCTCTGGCACATGGTCTTCTAGATGTGGTGGGGTTTCTGACTGCATGTGACCTAGGCCAGTCGTAGACAGCCTGAGGCAAAGCAACAAATGTTGCCCCTCCTCCACCTTCCAAGGCAAAGACCAAGCCAGCCCTGTTATTCTGGTGAATGAATAGAGGAGAAACCTATAACAACCTCTCCTGTCCTTTTCAAAAAATATAGCAATGGCAAAGTAAATAGCTAAGAAATGCTGCTATTTTGTAACACTTAGACTTGGCTGCCTAGAATCATGGTTGCTTTTCCTTGACTAACAGCAAGGCCAGCCTCAAATAGTCCTGTCAACTCAAGGGCAGATCTACAATGCCCTACAGGGGACAAGAGAAGACAGCCTCACTATCATGAACACAATAATCTCATCTGATTGAGAGGCTTAATGAGTTGATAATGGTCAGTGTCTTGACAGAGACCACCAAAGACTATTAAGGATCTCCCAATAGGTCTGGGGAAGAATAATACAAGAAACCTTGAATGGCTGCAGCTAATCAGAGTTGACAATGAAGAACTAGACTAATTGATACTATGGATTCTTTTTCTTCTTCATCATCTGTGTCTAGGTCAGACTTTAAACTGCCAAAATGAAGTCACCTTTTGGTGAAATCTTTCATTAGTTCCTTACACCAGACCTAGTGTGCGAAAGATGCACAATGAGGTTGCCATTGCCAGGGTACACCCAATTGTGGTTCAAAAATACCACAATCTTTGAGGAGCCTCTTTCAGTGTATGCCATAGTGTGGCCAAATAAAAAAGAGTCTACTATGTTGTGGCTCAAGTGGCTAAGACACTGACTGGAAGGCGAAAGGTCAGCAGTTCAATACCTGAATACTGCAGGATGGTATGAGCTCCCATCTTAGTCCCAGCTCCTGCCAACCTAGCAGCTTGAAAGCAAGAAATTGCAAGAAGATAAATAGGAACCACTTTGGTGGAAAGGTAAACAGTGTTCCGTGTGCTCTGGTGTCTAGTCATGCCTGCCACATGACCACAGAAACATCTGGAGAAGCAGACAGCGCTGGCTCTTCGGCTATGAAACAGATGAGCACTGAACTTTAGAGTCAGATACGACTGGGTTTCAAGCACGGGTACCTTTACCTATGCACATAACTCCTTGCTCCAGATGGCACCAGGGCCACATGTGTCACAGTACAGCTTTTAACAAATATCAGAAAGTTGTGCATGTATGCATGAGAAAGAAAGAAAGAAAGAAAGAAAGAACGAACTAAAAGATTTTACCTGTGGAAGGATTTTCTGTACCACATATAGTCCTATGGACAAATTTCATTAAGAGTCCATTAAAACACAGATTTGTGATCTTGACTCTTAGAAGCACCAGCAAACATAGCCAATAGTCAGTCAGGGTTTCTGGCAGGTACCATTACTGCACTACTGTCAGGAGTTACTAAAGGCAGTATATAGTGTTGCCCTGGGGACCTGGCAGAGCTCAGCCTTGGAACTCACAGAGGTTTCTTAAGCTAGTATCATCCTCTATGTAACCTACCTCAGAGGGAGGAGAAGCACCATGATTTCATTGATAAAAAGATGGAATATATTAAACAAACCACCACATTAGAGGTCTTAGACCTTGAATATTAGAAAATGTTGCATGGAATTCTTGCTTTGCAGCACTGGTGTTTTGTGTCTCATTCTGTCTGCACATTTCTCGGACCAATCACAAACAAATATTAAAAAACAAAACAAAAAAGACACAAAATCTTCCACTGTCATAGTATGTTAGATTAGCAGAGGGAACAGACCCATTCTTCCACTGACACTGACTATTTTTAACCAGCTTTTGTTTTGCAGTTTTTTGTTTGAAAAAATGTGAAAATATGAATGATCTGGAGGGAATCAAATGGATACAATCTGTCATGCAATAGTGTTTCTTGGATTTCAGTGGCCCTCTTTTACTGCAGAACAAAACCATTAAGAATGTGCTGCTATAACAGTTTTGGGTGAAGGTGATACATCCCTTTATCTTTTCACTACTGTAAAGAACGTAAAACTGTATTTTTCCATGCTTGTGAAATGTGGAAAGACTGCATGAACCTGATTTTCAGAGAATGCATCTATTAAGAAACAATATAAAATGGCCTATGAAATACTGTAAATAAACAAGTTAACTTTTTGTTTAAGAGGAGTTTCCATCAAATTATTGTGACTTAACAGCTCCATATTGAAATATTGCTTGCAATTTATTCTCTGCAGTGGTGGTATACCATATAATTAATACATGGCTGAGGCTGCTTTTTAGCAAGCTGGAAGCTAGGGATGTAGGCTATGTGCAGTTAATGACTGAAAGGTGTACTGTTGTTTTATTACAGTTTAACAATCCTCTCTCTCTCCACCTCTACCCCCACCCCATCCCCCAAAACAGTGCAGCTCTGCAGAGGTCTAAAAAACTTCCTCAACCTTGATCTGGAGCTATTTTGGCACCTGAGACAGAAAGCACTACAAATGTCCTCAAAATTTGAAGACACTTGGCAGCAGCTGGCCCTTTTAGGGAAGCTGAGGGGAAAGTGCAGTTCCCCCTTACAGAATCAAAGAATCAAGGCAGCTTTGACACATGAAGGAAGCAGGTTTTAAACACATTTGATTCTGATTCCAGCTTTTGCTTGCTGAGAAACCACTGAAGATGGAGGTTGATGGGCTCCTTCTGTAACAGCCATTAAGGATTTGTCTCTGTGAGTCAGTATGGTTTTAAAAAAAAAACATGTCTCAGTGACAAGGAAATCATTACCTTGTAAAGAGCTCTCTGATAAAAAAAAATTCTGTTTCATTCCATTTGAAATTATCCCTAGATAATGAAGAGTCTAGTTAATCTTTAAAGTGTTAATTGCTTTTGCAGTTGGCTTCCCATCAGGTAGGGCTATCAAGCAGACTGAGAGCCTGTTTTATTGCGTTTGTCACACTAGTTATGCAAAAGTTGCCTGGATGGTCAATTTTATATTCTGAATTCTAACACAACCCCCAATCTGGGACATAAGAAGATCAAGATCTATCAACAAAATTAGTTGTTGAGAATTAAGGGGATCAAATGGGAGGCAGGGAAAGACACATCTGGAGGAAATTTCTGCATCATTGATTGACCAGTCATGCTGTTAACAGCTATTGTCCCCCAGTCATGAACCACTTCACACCACCAAGCATTTCCCTTGGCCACTATACTGTACTGCTAGAATGCTCCCCACTCATACAATATAATTTTCAAGTGCCAAAGGTGAAACTCATTTTTTTCTAAGATAAAACATAATCTAAACAATACATTTAATTTAATTTTTCACATTTATATGCCGCCCCCTTGATTGCTTGACTCTGGGTGGCTCACAGAACAGGCAAACACTGCAAAATTATACAGATCATAAATACAACATTATAAAACATCATAAAAAAACATTGTGAGAAAAAAACATTCATTTAAAAAGTCCATACAGTACTGTAAGTTCAATTTACAAGTCCATGCCAACAACGTAACCATCTCCGTAAAGTTCATGCAATGCCACAGGCAGGGCCTGGAGGACGGTGACAGCAGCCACAGCTGCTCTTCATCCCTCCCTGCTGATGGTAGCGGCCCGGGGGGGGGGGGAGAGGAGTGGTCTATTAACATCTCCCAGGTGGAAGTCCAGGGATGGGGTGGCAGGCATCCTCAGCTGCAGCAGTGGGCTGTCCTCCGCCACTTGCACCAGCGCGGCTTTTCAACCCCCCGCCAGGTGGAGTTCCGGGGGTTTGGATATTTTTCAGACATAAAGCCAGAGTAGCCCATGGTAGATTTGCAGCTCATTCCTTTCTACCTTCCTTTTCCAAAATGGCAATTAGCTTCTTTTACTCCAAGACAAGTTTAAAAAGCCTGCAGCAGCTTATGTGACTCAGAAGGAATCATGAAAGTCTATGAGCAATACTGATAAATGTTTGTACATTTCGCATTTATTGGCAGATCAGTTGCCAGCTCTCTGTTGCAACTCATGGTCAAACAGATGCCCTAACTGTTAAGAAAGGTTCTCTCCCCCCCCCCCCCACATATTTAGCCTATATCTGCATAGCTGTCAAGTGTCCTGTATTGGCTGGGAACCTCTCGTATTTTACCCTCTTTCCCGGCGTCCGCCCGTATCAGTCAGACTGCAATACCCTAATGCCGCCACTGGAGGGCTGCACTGGAAATTTCCCTTATTTTCAAATGCAAAACTTGGCAGCTATGTATATCTGGCTCCTTTTAGTTTGAGCCTGTTATTACACATCCTGCACTCTGGGATGATGGAGAACAGAGCCTGCCCATCCTCTTTATGACCATCTTTCAGGTATTTGAGGAGTGCTATCATATCCCTTCTAAATCTCCTTTTCTCAAGGCTAAACATGCCCAGTTCCTTCCGTCTTTCCTCATATGGCTTTGCTTCCTGTCCTCTGATCATTCTTGTTGCCCTTCTCTGTACTTGCTCTAATTTGTTTGCATCTTAAAATGTGGTCCCCAGAATTGGATGCAGTACTCTAGATGTGGTATAACTAATGCTGAATAAAGGGAGACTAGTTTCCTCACAGGTCTTGGAGACTATACTTAAATTAATGCAGCCTAAAACAATGCTGACCTTTTTGGAGTCACATTGCACTTGCCGACACATCCTTAGCCTGTGATCTGCAACAATTCCAAGATCCTTCTTATAAGAACATAAGAACAGCCTTGCTGGAACAGGCCACAGCCCATCCAGTCCAGCATTCTGTCTCACACAGTGGCTCACCATTTGTTTCAGGGCATTCCCAAGCAGACACCTTCACCTGCTTAGGATTCCCTGGAAATGGCATTGAGAGATATCCTATCTATCTCTCCAACCTGGAGGTTGTCCTTAGGTATCCATAATTATAGCCATTGATACCCTTGTCCATGAACTTGTCTAATCCTTTCTTAAAGCTATCAAGACTGACAGCTGTCACCACTTCTTCTGGCAGGGAGTTCCATAGACCAGTGATCCTCTGGGTGAAAAAGTACTTTCTCTTATTTGTTTGAGAACTAGTACCCAAAATTTTCATTGAGTGCCCCCTAGTTCTAGCATTGTGCGATAGGGAAAACAGTTTTTCCTTATTTACTTTGTCCACACCATGCATGATTTTATAAACTTCAATCAGGTAACCTCTTAGATGCCATCATTCAAGAGTGAAGAGGCCCAACCGTTGCAGCCTCAGATGGTAAGGAAGGTGTTCCAGTCCCCTAATCATCCAGTCCCCTAATCATTCTTGCTTGTAATATTGCTGAGTTAAGTATCTCCCATCTTGTAACTGTGTATTTGCTTTCCTCCATAGATCTAAAACTTTGCACTCATCCCTGTTAAATTTTTTCAGTTGGTTTCAGTCCTGGGTTCAAGCCTGTCAAGATAGTTTTGAATCCCTCTTCTGTCTTCCGTGGTATTATCGATTCCACCCAATTTTGTGTCATCTGCAGATTTGATAAGTGTTCTCTCCACTCCCTCATCCAAGTCATTTATGAAAAAGTTGAAGGGCCTAGAGCCCAAGACTGAGCCTTCTCTTACTTGACTTGTTTCCCTCTCCCAGCCATTAATAAGAAGTCTCTGAGTATGGTTTTGTAACTAACTGTATGTCCACCTGACACTTGTGTTATCCAGGTAGCACCTAGTTAGCATGCTAATCAGAATAGCATGGGGCACTTTATTAAAGGCTCTGCTGAAGTCAATATATATTACATCAACAGCATTCCTACTGTCCACCATGGAAGCTACCTGATTGAAAAATGAAATCAGATTAGTCTGGGAGGATTGGTTTTTGACAAATCCATGTTGGCATCTTCATTGTTTTCAGGTTACTTGCAGAGTGACATCTTTATAATCTGCTCTAGAATTTTCCATGGGAAGAGACTTGATAGCACATAACAACTGAGCAACTCAAGCCTAAACACTCTATAGAAACAAAAAAAAAGTGAGCATTATCATTCTTTGGGCACATTACAAGAGGACTTACTGAGGAACACAGTAAACCTCAGGGATGTTAAAGAAAGCAAAGAAGAAAGAAAGCAGAGATGGATGGACTAAAAAAAAAGGAAGCCATAGTCTTTAATTTTCAAGTCCTTCATAGGACTTTTATGGTAGGACCTTCTGGAAGCCACTAATTCATAGTGACAGCACATGACAACAACAACAACAGTCATTTGGCATGAAATATTTTTGAGAATATGGCTATTTAGGAGAAAATGAAAAATACAAGGGTGAGGTGAGACAAGGCAATCATGTACAGGGGAATTTTATTAAGAATACAGATAATGGGTGCAAGTTTGCAACTTTTATCCATTGTATTCCTCACATTCCTGAGACATACTGTATTAAAATGGTCCCACAGCCTCTCAAGTGCAAATAAATATAAATTATGGTTGGATCTGGAGTATTTTTTCAGCTCGTAGGAGTGTACCTGAGTGGTGATCTGTTCAGAAAAAAGAGGGGAACTCAGTTTTCACCCTTGTCTTGGCAGTTCCCATTGCCAGGTGCCCCATTCCCAATGACATCTGTGACAGATAGGCTTTGACCTGGCCCTTGCCTTTGGGGCTCTCCCGAGCGACTTTTACCAACCTGCCCTATGGAACTTCCCCAAAGACTCCCGATGAGCCCAGGAGGCCTAAATGCCGTCCTGCCTATCCTGCAGCAACCTGGGTCTTACAGTACCTGTATTGACAGAGCCCAGCAAGTATTATGGAGAGTATTGTATTAACTGTGGTAGTGTGTGGCTTATGGCTTAACTCTTGTCTTACCCCCTCTCCCAAAGAACAGGTGTTGTTGATGAAGTAAAGATATTTATTGTTCTCGAAGTATATTGTAGCAATAACAGTTCTTCCATTGGTTCAGGATACAGAATTACAGCATACAAAGATACGAATCAAAAAGGACAGTTAGGGAAATCCACACTCAGGCCTTCCCCCAGAAAAAAGAAAAGAAAACCTGACTAATCTAGGTAATAATGACTAAGTTTGGGTTGGAGTCCGGACGTGGTGTTAGAGTCCCCCTCTCCCTTCTGAGGTTTAACACTCAGAAACCCCAAACTCTCACTAACTCCCAAACCCATGTGCCTATAGGAAAGACATGAGCTTGGCCCTCCTAATTAGCATACAGCCAATTAGAGCCCAGGGTTTGTATAAACAACCACTGGTTCCCATAACAAATGCCTGGTGTTCCCAGGCTCTGGAAGTTGACGTAAATTGACATTACAGACCTGGGGAAGAAGACAAAGCATAGGCCTGAAGCTTTGAGAATCTTCTACAAGCCCATCTGCTTGATAAGCACAGCAGAAAGAATTATGAGGCCTTTGCAAAGAAGCAAAGCTACATTCTAAGACACTTTAAAAACCAAAGAGACTCCATGTTGAATAACTTGTGACCCATTCCATCACAACTTCTTCCCCCAAATCTGGTGAGAAAGTTTGGGGGACAATATGAAGGATTTGTAGAGGAGTAGGGAAGTTGTAAAGAGCTCTTCTCCATTATTCAGTCAAAAGGAAACATTTAATGGGTCAAAAGCTTTTTACTTTGTATCCTAAGCAGATTAAAATATGCTTTTTCATAAAGAGAAGTACAGAACTAATAGCATGGATAGAAGGAATGAAGAGTACATGTACCTGAGTTATAACTAATTTTAGAAAACAACACAAAATATTTCATTAAATCACTCCTTCCCACCTGGTACATCAAAATTACATATATTATTCAAAGAAGTAATCATTTTAGTCTGTTCCACTAACAAGAGAAACAAAAGTATTGTAGCAACTTGAAGACTAACAAAAACTTTCAGTGTGATCCTTCATAAACTACAACCTGTCTGAAGAAATCAGATTGTAATCCACAAAATCTCACACTGAAATAAAACTGTTGGTCTGAATGGTGTCACACTATTTTTGTTGTTGATACTAAAAAAATTGTATAATATATGTGTGCATCAAGTTTTTTGAACTGTTTTTAATAAATACTTCCATAGTCCAACATTTAGAATGAAAAATGGCATAAAGATAACATATTGTTCTAAAGTTAAAGCAAAGGGGAAATCTGCTGTTGGTATGTTCTTTATGGCATGTAGGATTGGGGCCGTGAAGCGGCCCTTGGGGTCCCGGAGGAGACTGGTCAAAGGAACGACACGAGGCACGATGCAGCGAAGACCAGTGATTTATTGAGGGAAAATCATCAGTATATATTATGTTCAAGGCTGCGCATGGTAGAATGGTCATCTGACAGAAAATCACATCACCCATTTACCCAGGTTAATTGAGAACCTCTCTTGGGGAAGTTAATTAACTAAGGCAAACACTGACAGAGGAAAACTATTGTCTGAGGCTTACGCTAGGGTAAATATGGCTTCTATTTGCACCAGGGATTAGGCTCTTCTGTGAGTCAGTAATTGCCTAATAGGTAACGGAGGTTAGTGATCTGCTTCTCTCAGCAGGATCGCTGGTCAGGTCAGATTGTGGGTGAATCAACCCTTATTATTAATCCACCCCCCCTTAATTTCTGTGCCCGCAGAGCCCACGGGCCAGGAGCGTTCTCGACTGAAGTGGCCTCTGCGAGGGCCGTTCCATGCCAACTGGGCATGGGGAATCCACATCTCCCCTTTTCCTTTTACTTAGGGACCTGACCGGCAACTCTGCGCAAGAGGGGCATCAGCTGATGTGTGGGAATGACGTGTCGGGGTTCCCTCCATGGGGGACATCTCGATAGCAGTGAGGGAATACAGGTGTGGCAAATGGACGTCACACATAACCCACATTTTGGCAAATGGCAGTACATGCACGTTTGCATTAATACCTTCCCACGGTTTGTTTGGGTAACAGCACAGAAGGGAGAAACGGCTCCCCATGTTGTGCCCAGTATTACCACCCCCACAATCACTTTGAGTGTCGTCCGAAGCCAACCCCATGGGAACCACAACCACAAGGAGTCCTACCACCCCCATGAAGAATCCTCCTTGATGTTCTTAACTAGGGTGTGGAGGTCCGTGAGCTGGCTCTGTATCTTGTGGGTAAGCTCTGTCTGCTCCTGGTTGAGCAGCGCTATTGCCGAGGAGGTATGGTTAATGGCTCTTGCAAAAGTGCAAGCCAATTGACCCATTCATTCTCCGAGCGTTGCCTATGGCTAAGCTGGGCATGCTGAATATACTGACTGCAGCCTGGTTTTTCAGAGTTGTGGGTCTGAATCCAGACTGCTTTCTGTAGCAAGGCAAGATAATGAAATGTGTCATTGATTTACTGTGACCTGGGGTGATTCTAAGCTATCTCTGCAGCTTCTGGCGCTGTGCAAATGTCTTTCTAACACCTATGGGGAGGTGTGAAAATAAACTGGGGATTACCGGCTACCGGGTGCTCAATCTTTCCAAGCAATGGGCCGGTGCAAAACATGGGCCGGTCTGGCTTCCTTTGATGGAAGCTGGCCGTTATTAACAATATACAGAAATTCAAGTGTCCCTTGCAAATCCCAACTGGAGCATTGTACAAGGCATGAATAAATAAAGAGCAGCTACAGATAATAAAAAGACATTCAGCAGCTTCTTGAGGATGAGGCTTCCCTTCTTGGTGGGGTTTCATGTGTAACTGAGTTTGGAAAAGTCTTGTTTTGTGGAAAGGCATGGTCCTCAGAAGTAGCACTGAGTATGCAAAGTGTTCATAGAAATGTCTTTGGAGATGTAAGTCATAAAGGAAGACGGACAGCTGATGACATCCAGGACAGTGACTGGCAGTGACTTTGCAATAGCCGAGCCTGGCATCCGGGCCTGATTCTGGCCTCTGGGACCTGTATGGGGAAGAGACTTGTTTGGGAGATAAAAATTCTGAAAGAGTTAGTTAGTTTTTGCACTTATAGGATAGCAATTGCTGTGCAACTATGGGATGTTGTTCCCCCCCTTTCTGTTTGTTTGTCAATGTAGGACTTAAGTGTCCGATAGACCTGTTCCACAATCGCTTGCCCCTGCGGATTGTAAGGAACGCCAAAAGTGAGCTTAATATCCCAGGTGGCCCTGAAGGTGGCCAGCTGCCTGGAGCTATAAGCTGGGGCGTCATCGGACTTCATGTGCTGAGGTTCACCCTTGGCCGTGGGAAAGGAGATGCTGCTCCACATGGGGAGCCGTTTCTCCCTTCTGTGCTGTTACCCAAACAAACCGTGGGAAGGTATTAATGCAAACGTGCATGTACTGCCATTTGCCAAAATGTGGGGTATGTGTGACGTCCATTTGCCACACCTGGATGGCCTCTGTCCCTCGTGGGTTGACCCCCCACGAGGGCCCCCCCGGTGCCCCTGCACGATGCAGACAGGAACGGACTATGCCTTGGGCTTGGGAAAGTGGCAGGTTGAACTGCCTTGCAAGTGCTTGGCATTCTGAATTGGAGTAGTGAAGAACAAACTTAACAACTTTTTGTCTGTCGCAGGAGTGATGTATGCTCCCGGTAGACTGTGAAGCAAATTCCTAGGAAACTGGCTGTCAGCAATTATGTTGAAGCGTTCTTTGGCAAAGGTGTGCAAAGCGAGGTTCACGGCTGCCAACTCTGCCCGCTTGCAGAAGAGTCAGGAGCGTGCGCCAAGCTTGGTCCTCTTGCCAAGTAAGAACCTAATATGTGCGACACCCATAAGTGAAAACTGTCCTAGCCCCCCGAAGAGGAACCAGTGACATTAATCCACACAAGGTGACTGTCTGCGTTTGAAGCGAGACGAGTCTGGGGTCTTATGGCAAACCTTGGCGCATGAAGCGCCAGGCTTCCCTTGGGTAAATTTATCAAGAAGGCCCCCCTGCGCACATCCGCCCATGGCGTGCGTGCACACGTTTAGAAGAGTGCCAGATGGTGGCTTAGCCTTTTGCCTGTGCTTAGACTAGCAGCCAAAAGGGAAGGGGTGGCCTAAAATGCCTGTATCTGATTGAAGGTGTGACCTGACTGCACTCTTAAAATGGTCCTAGGCAGTCCTGGCTAATGGGTGGCACTCTGCACATGCTCAGGAGCTCAGGGACTAATCCTTCCTCTGTGCTCTGGAGTTTGCAAAATGTGTCTGCTCACTAGAGAGGGTGCTGTGGGCCAGGTGCCATACTTAAAATGACCGACTAAGACTTATCAAAAACAAGCCAACTATGACGTACCAGCTGTAAGGAAATAATACACAAAGAATGAAAAGACACACAAGTTAAACATTTCCAGCAGGGAGTTCCACTGGCGAAAGGAGGAAAGGAGGAAAGACAAGTCAGGAGTTAGCACAATGAGAATGCAACAACTCTTATCATAACGAAATCAGATTAGGTCAGGTAACTAAGGCAACCGGGTCCTCCTGTTAAGAAATCCCTATCAGTAATTAACTCTGGAGCCTGTGAAAGGAAGCAACTTAAGGCTGTAGAAAGAAAGAAATTGGTTACTATTAAGGCCTGGATAGGAGTTTTGTTCCTGTAAAAAAGGTAAGCATTTTCTGAATATACAGAGCGCAAGAATGTTTGCGTGCTTTTTCCTGTGAAAGGGGTACAATGAGTGAGTTACTTTGCACAGATTAAAGTCAAAATACCAGAACAGTATCTTTCCTAAGAGAATGAAGGAGAGTTAGAACGATTCTCAACCTGCGGCCAGATGTGGGCAAGTGAGCCAGAAGCCGCCCACATTGCTCTGCCACTACCCCCACCAAGCCAAGAAGGGCTGTGTGGCGAAGGGAGGGCAGGATGACTGTCCGGACCCCCAGAGCTGCCTGAGGCCCCGGAACTTGGCCCCTGACTTTAAAAGGTTGAGAACCGAGGTTACAAGATGATAACACAATACACACATGAAGACAATGCAATTATCTCACTCCTAGTGAGATACGTGACTTAAAGACGTTAAGAGACATTCAAAAAACCTTAAAACACTGAGATGGGGGTTTGAGGAACACAGACGTAGGGAGGGGCCCCATAGTTTATGATTTAGTGAGGAAAACTCATAGAAGTGATTTTTGTTTTCAGATCGCGCTTCTGAAAAGAAAAATCTGTTTTCCTGAGTGGCACGGATTGCAAAACCGGCTTCCAAGAGTGGCTTAATCCTTTGACAAAGAGAAAAGTCTCAAGGGAAGAAGGGGGAACCACCCTGCCCTATTGCAGGTTAGGATTCCCCCCCCCCTCCTGCTGCCCTTAAGCTGCTAAGCAGGCAAGGCAAAGGGTTTTGTAAGGGTTTTGTACATCCTGCTTTCTCAAACTTTAAATAGTTCCTGCCCATGAGCAGAGTGCAAACTGTTTAACACATATTTCACAGTGACATTACCACGCAGTTACACACAAGGAACACTTTTTCAATCATACTGTGGTCATAGAGACAAGGCTTCTGCAATCATACACAGTTCTTGCAGTCATACATTCAGTGGTGCACCACGCATACACACATTTATTTACGCATTCGCACATTCCTCCCCTGATCTGCAGCGTTCTATCCTACACATGAGGAGATGACTTATACACAGCTGGCTATTTACAACCATCTGGGTGCTTCTACTTAGGGGCAAGTTTCTCTGGGCTACTCCCAAGGTGAGACAAGTAGGTTCTGCCTGTGCCCTGGGGGAACTCGGGGTACTATTGCTGGGATGGTTCTTCTGGCATAGCCAGGGCGATGGCTGCCTCCTTTCTAGCCTGGGCCAGATGCATGCCAGCGTGGCCATTTGGCATTAAGACAACCTTTTGAAGATCTGCCTGGTCTAGATTGGCATTCTCTTCTAAGGTGTCTCATTTTACCACACTGGAAGCAGGCGCCTTGGGGTTTTGGCACTGCTCTGCGCCTGAGTGTGGTAATGGGTCTGCTCTGGAGCCCTGCGTGGCCAGGGGCCGTGCAGATTTCCGTGAACAGTGGGCGCTGAGCAGCCCTGCCTGAACGTGTGTCTGCCTTCAGATAGGCTGAGCACAGCAGTTGGGCGCTAGCTAATTGTGCCACTGGCAATTTCCCCGTGAATGGATCTTCCTCACCCATGCGCTGAATGTTCTTAATTGGCAGGGGACTTTTAACTGTCAGAGAAGTGCCGGGGCCTCTCATGCCATGAATTCTTTCAGTGACGTCTGCAGCTGTCACTGAGGGAATGCTCCCTACCCTGCCCTGCTTAAGCTGAAATGACGGATAGAGACTCCTTGGGGCTGATGGTTCTGACTGCGCTGGGGGTTTCTGGGTCTCTATCCGGACTGGGTCATCCTCTACTGAGAGCTTCCTACATTTGCTCCATGTGCGAATTATGCCCTCTGGAGCTTTTGGGGGTTGCTGAATGCAGTCTCCTATCTGATCCCAAAGCTTAAGGGTTAACGTACCTACTTCTGGGTAAAGCAGGCAGTGTTCCCTTAGGTACACCAAAGTCTCGCTAGCTCCCTGCTGTGAAAACGTAACTGAAATACCCTGGCCAGGATTCTGAACTCTTCCTCACGAGTTCTTTGGCTAGCGGATGGACCTTGTCGCTGAGGACAAGTCCCCATATTACCTGTGTGAGTCCTCCGAAGTTTCCTCCTCGGGACGAGTCGACGCGTCTTTGGGCAAGGTAATAGGCTTTGGAGACGATTCTCTGGGTAGAGCTCGGAGCGTGGACTGCTGCCACGGGCCCTCAGTGGCCTCTGCGCTGTCAGGGGTTCACAGCTGACCCTGAGCGGAATGCATTTTTCCGTAACCTGCAAGCCGCCGCGAAAGTTGGGAGCAAGCTGTAGGATGCCTCTTCTGTAATGCCTCGCCGCAGGGCCGTCTTCCCGATCGGCTGGCTTACCGACTGGGCTGCCGCGCTGTCCTCCGGGATGAGTGGACGCGGTTCGAGTGCAGAACCGGACCGTGTGATCGCTTACTCACGAGTAGGATCACGTCGCGGGTCACCAGATGTAGGATTGGGGCCGTGAAGCGGCCCTTGGGGTCCCGGAGGAGACTGGTCAAAGGAACGACACGAGGCAAGATGCAGCGAAGACCAGTGATTTATTGAGGGAAAATCATCAGTATATATTATGTTCAAGGCTGCGCATGGTAGAATGGTCATCTGACAGAAAATCACATCACCCATTTACCCAGGTTAATTGAGAACCTCTCTTGGGGAAGTTAATTAACTAAGGCAAACACTGACAGAGGAAAACTATTGTCTGAGGCTTACGCTAGGGTAAATATGGCTTCTATTTGCACCAGGGATTAGGCTCTTCTGTGAGTCAGTAATTGCCTAATAGGTAACGGAGGTTAGTGATCTGCTTCTCTCAGCAGGATCGCTGGTCAGGTCAGATTGTGGGTGAATCAACCCTTATTATTAATCCACCCCCCCTTAATTTCTGTGCCCGCAGAGCCCACGGGCCAGGAGCGTTCTCGACTGAAGTGGCCTCTGCGAGGGCCGTTCCATGCCAACTGGGCATGGGGAATCCACAATGGCATACATTTATGTTCTTCATTTTAGAGACCCCCTACTGAAGAGTAATGGTCCAGTGGCATACCTGAAATTGTGCTCCAGGATTCCAGTTAAATTAACTACCCTATATCTCAGCACAAGAAATAATGGTGTCTTTGTCTTCTTAAAATATGGAAATTGCTTGCAGGGGCATATTGGGGGGGGGGGGGCTATAAACAAACAGACAAACAAACAAATCTGATAGTGCAGTTTATTATCTTATCAGCTATACAAACATAGCAGCATAAACCAGTGGAAAGAAAATGGAATATTTCTGCTACTTTCCAGCCACGGTGCCTCTCCGGCTATAGCCTCTTATCTCATTTCTCTCACTCCCTTTCCTACTATTTGGCCATCCAGATAAATCAGGCTGACAAGATGCTTAATCTACTGGCAGATTCCCAAGAGATGGGATGGTTCACAAAACAGCCAGGATGGTGAAATAGATTAAGAGATCATTGGTGCTAATGGCATAGCAGCCACAGATTGGTTATTTAGATACTTGGTTTAACCTTCATTTAAAACCTGCTACAAACAGGATTAGTAGTGAGTGTGACTAAAAGGGATGATCATAAAGCTGGCTATTGAACTAGACTCTTTAAAACAGGGGTGCCCAAAAATTTCAGGCTGTGTGCCAGTTATGTGGTTCAGCGGGCTAGTCATGTGGTTCCTCCCATTGGAAGCAGAAGTAAAACACACCTTGCAATCTGTGTTTTGCAACAGGATTAAATAGATTTTAGGCTGCCATTTTCTCTGCTTAAACCAGGGGTGCCCAAACTATGGCCCATGGGCTGGATCTGGCCCCCAACAGCAATTCATCTGGCCTGCACCGCCCTCATCACTCCCGGAAGTGGAAGTAAAACTCATTTTACTTCCACTTCCAGGAGTGATTAGGGTGGTGTGGGCCAGATGAATTGCCATTGAGGGCCAGATCCAGCCCACAGGCCATAGTTTGGGCACCCCGCCCTTGACCGGCCAAACCTATTTCCCCTGTACCTGTCTACGTGTTGGCCAGTCAATTGCGAACCTGCCGGATACCTATGTGTCATAAATCTTTACCTTACCAGTGCTACCCGCCACACGGGGAGGCGTCCATGATGACTCACCCCCCCCCCCCCCCCCGACCGTCAGCTCGGTCACCAGGCCTGCTTGCATCTCATCAAGAAAGAGGCACATACCTCTAGCCGACAGGTGGACCCCATATCCTGCCTACAGGTCAAAATTTCAGTAAGCCTATCCTCAGATATCTAATGGCTATCGCCCAAGCCATTCTAGCAAAGAGCCGGGCAACAGCCCTGTCCACTGACCTCCGAGACTGTCCGAACTGCGGAGATCCATGTCTCCTCTAAATTGATGTCTTGGCTCGATGTTAGACTATGGCGACCGTGTGTAGGCCATAAATGATATAAAACGCCAGGTCACTGCACCTCAACATTTTAAGGAAAGGTCAGTGATCCGTGTGAGATCATTGCTGCCGAGGTGCAGAATAAGAACATCAGGTGGTCCAGCATCCTTGATGGACATCAAGAATGGCAACAGTTCCCGCCCTTTCCGCGCATACATACCACCGCATATGTGCGGATGCACGCAGCCCGAGCTGGGGTCCACACTCTGTCGCCGCAGCATATACTGCTGCCCAGTGTACATAGCTGCGGCCCACCAGCCCCACTGCCACCGGTGTGCGGAGACACACAGGATCTGTAAAAGAGGAGAAGGGGTTAAGGACATAACTAGGTACTCATACAGTGAGGGGACATACATATAGAAAAAATACGCACACACCCCCACGTGCCCACCTATATCCACCTTCGAGTACCCCAAACGCAGCCGCGGTCAATGCGACGCCTATTCTAAGTAAATGGGTGCCATAACGGGCCCCACACTGGGAAGCGCGGTACCGGTCACCCTTCGGAACTTAAAGTAGGTAAGTGTAGACCCATCTGGTGGCAGAAAAACAGGCTGGGGCGTGCAGCAGGCACTGCCAATCGCATGTAGGGCACCAACCGGAATGATGTCAGCAAATGTACATCATGGCAGTACACACCACTGCCCACTCCATGCTGATCGGCCTTCGAGGGACTAATCCCCAACTGAGCCCACTCCCGTTTGACATAGACATCTTCGAGTTCCAGTGCCCTACAAAACACGTCCCCTTCTGACCATGGGACCAGCTCGCTGAGTCGGCGAGCTCCAGAAAAAGGCTACATCGGTAGCTGCATGAAAAGAGGAGACTCCTACCTACTGTGATATAGTCTATGCCAACCTCGTGCAAGGTGGGTCAGAATATCTGTGAGAATAGGGTGACGTGTGTCAGGCGGCAGCCACGTACATGTGTCCACCCCCCTAATATATGGCTTATTCAGAAGACCCTCGCATATTCAGGAAAGCCCAGTGCTTTGGCCATGAGTATCAATGCTCAAAGCCTGGTGGCTATGGTGCGTGGAGCCAACCCCAGATCATATGGCCGACTATACAATCTAAAACCCAGTCGACCAATGTCCGCCACATATTGGGCAATTGCCTTTACCACAAAAAGGCTCTAAAGTAAAGGATTGGATGCCGATGCGCAGTGCGCGTGCGAGTTACCAATACATGCAATTCGCCCGGTTCACGTCTCCTTGCCAAATGACCATATCACAGCCAGGAGTGGAGAGGGTAGCTCACAAGCTTCTGGAGCCCAGCCGCGGAACCGGGAGATCTGCAGGCGGGGGAAAGCATAAGCAATATCGGTATAAATGACTGGCACATGTTTTGCCCAAAGAAGCGCCTTAAAGCGCATGAACCCCGGAACAATATGCAAGCTGAGGCCATGACTCAGGTGATTTAGACCTCAGGCATTGACAATGTGCACCACCGCAGCATTACCACGCCAAAAGTGCAGCACAGAATCAGGCCGCCTGTCCCCCAGAGCATAAAGGGTACCCAGAATTGAGAAGGTATGTTAGAAACATAAGATCGCGTAAACGATCCATGCCCTGACATCCCTGGGGCCAATGACCATAGACCCTTGTCCTTAATTAAATCCCCCCACCCGGGGAGCCGGAGGCATCCGACTGTACTTGTAACTGGGATTGAGAAGATATGTTAGAAACATAAGATCGCGTAAACGATCCGTGCCCAGACATCCCTGGGACCAATGACCATAGACCCTTGTCCTTAATTAAATCCCCCCACCCGGGGAGCCGGAGGCATCCGACTGTACTTGTAACTGGGATTGAGAAGATATGTTAGAAACATAAGATCGCGTAAACGATCCGTGCCCAGACATCCCTGGGACCAATGACCATAGACCCTTGTCCTTAATTAAATCCCCCCACCCGGGGAGCTGGAGGCATCCGACTGTACTTGTAACTGGGATTGAGAAGATATGTTAGAAACATAAGATCGCGTAAACGATCCGTGCCCAGACATCCCTGGGACCAATGACCATAGACCCTTGTCCTTAATTAAATCCCCTCACCCGGGGAGCCGGAGGCATCCAACTGTACTTGTAACTGGGGCTGACCAGAAGCTCAGACCTCCCGATGCGACAGGATGGAAGTCCTGCGGTAATGTGAGCCAAACCAACAGGTCCGCTCGTAAACCCCTAATCATCTGTACTCACAGCTTCGTTTAATGAGACCCGCCCTAGCATGACCCAGACACTAGGCGAAAGCACTGCCTGGTATTACCACTCTGCAGGCTATGTTGATGCGGCCTGCATCACATGTGACTCCCATAGAGGCACCTTCCACTTGGCAACATTGCCACCTTGCAGCAGGGGCCGCTCACCCTGACCGACAATTCGGTCACCTGGCCCTCTTGCACGTCATTCAAAAGAGAGGTGCCTCGACTTGTTGACCGGTGAACCCCATCTCCAGAATACAGGCGAAATTCCTGTAACCCTATCCCCAGACTACAAATGGCTGTCCCCGGGCCATTCTAGATAAAGAACCAGGCAGCAGCCCTGTTCACTGACCGTCGGACACGGTCCAAACGCTGGGACAAAGTGTCACCCATGATATTGCATTGGCATGATATATGACCATAGCAATCGTGTAGACGGCCATAAATGGCAAAGAAACGTCAGGTCACCGCACTCGGAAGTCTTTAAGTCCGGGCCAGCAATCCGGTAAGATCACCGCAGCATTAAAACATGTGGTGGCCCAGCATCCCTAATGGACATCAGGAATGTCAACAGTTTCGCCACCTCTATGCCATGCACCCATACCACTACATACGCCCGGTTACGCGTCGTCCAAGATGGGGTCCCCATTCTAACAAAGCGGCATACTGCGCCTCCCCAGTGCACAGAGTTGTGTCCTACCAGCCACACTACCACCAGTGTGCAGGAACACACTGTGTCTGTAAAATAAGGAGGGAGAATAGAGGGCAAACAAGGCACTCATTCAGTGCAGGGATGAATGGGCAGAGGAAATTGGGCAAATACACCTGCCCCTGCAACATATGTCGGGCTCTGGGCACCCAAACGGAGTCACAGCTGATGCGGCGCCCAACCAGGAGGAATGGGTACCAATTTCAGATCGGTCAGGGTAGACCCGGCTTGGTGGCAGACGACAGTCCGGGAAGCAAACCAAGGGCTGCCACAAACACCTGTGGGGGAGCGACCAGACATATGGCAGCGCCAGGCTAGTAGCCTCTCCCGGCTGATCGGCCCCGGAGGAGTGAAGCCTCACCAAAGCCCACTCCTGATCGCACAACCCGTGATCTAGCACCAGTGCCCTGCAAAACCTGTCCCCCGTTAAAGGTAGTAGCAGCTAACTCAATCTGGGAGCTCCAGATCAAGGTACAAGTGGTTGCCCAAAAGTGGACTCTCCGCACGCAGCATAAGCGTTGCCGCGTAAGAGTCACATACAGTAACCACACTCGCTAACAGGGGTCGTCGCTGGCCTCATAGGGGAAGGGGCCGCCCTAAGCCTAAGGTCTTGACATATGCTAACCATGACGGGCCAGGGAAAACAACCATGGCCCCGCCATCATTGTCCCAGCACTGCACCATTGGAACGGCCAAATGAGGACGGTCCCTCATACATCCTGCCATGCATGCGGAATAGGCCGGCAACCAATTGGCTCCATGGGGGGGGGGGGGTAGGGAACGGCGACGGGGCAACTCCTTGACCCCGTCGTCCTACCCCTGATCCCCTAATCAGTGTGTTCACAATGCAGGAGGGAGAAAACTTGAATATATTCCCCAGACCACAGTGCCCAGCTAATAGCCCAGTACAAAAGGGCACCCAGGGGCATAGAGCAAGCGGTCAACAGCAGAACCACCGGTGGCACTGATTGTAGTGATAAGCACATAACCGGCCCTACGGGCCCAGGGGAAGTAAATAAAGGCATAGGGGTGGTAACCCCAATAAGAACCAGAGTGTAATTGTCTTGCTGCAACTATGGCCACTACACATCCCCCCCAGCGTGACCAGCTAGTGTCAGAGGTGTGCTAACTTGACCAGGATACTCACTCGGTGCACCCCCATGAGCCGCCCCCACTGGGGGTTCCGGCCTGTGGCGGGCGTCGGAGTCCACGAAGTCCCTCTTGCTCCGTGTTCCCGTGCGTCCCGGGCCGGATGGGGAGCTGCGAGGTGCCAGCCTATGCTGGCCTGTGGCCTCCGGCAGCTCAACCCTGTTGGCGGCCCACTGTGTAGCCATGGCCGGCACGTGGGCCGGAACCGCCCAGTTGGCGCACCCACCATCCAAGGTGGCGTAGCAATGACCATAGATGCCTCCATTGCCGAAGTGGAGGCAAGGGAGCATCAGCAACACCTAACCCACCAAGACGAGGTGGGCCGGATGGGCCAGATGGCGGCCAATAAGCAGCAGGGGTAAGAACCCCAGTGGGGCAGGCCTGTGCCACCCCCCGCCCGAGCCCACAGCCTGGACTCGTGGGACCTGCGGGGTTGCCATCCGAACCCTCTGGCCCGGTGGAACTCCCGCCAAATAAAGGCGTGGGCAGAGCCCACCACATTGAAACATCCCGTGCTGCAGTGCTCGGAATCGAACCGCTGACTTTCAGCCTCTCAGTCAGCCTCTTAGCCACCCGAGCCACTGCAGTCCGGGACGAAATCAAGCCTCTTGCAAAGAGGCAACCAAAGTTCTATGAAGGGTAGGGAAAGCCCTCCCCATCGGACTTGAGAAACTTTCTTGAGGGATCCCTGGCCAGGGATCAGATCCTGAGCCCTGAGTACCGTAGTAGCGAAGTGTTATGTATGTACAATGTTGCTTTAAGAGATGTTGCCTTGAAATGTATGAATGTAACCTGACCACAATTACAATGTAGCCAGGCTGTAAAGGAACGCGAGTAAGCTGCCCATAGAGGGCAGCTGCGAGCGTTCACCTCACATGGTTCACATTCCCCAAATCACCAACAGCCGCGGGAACTTTCCCGCCCCCTCAAACAACTACAGAAGAGAGGCGTGACCTGGACGATGTCACGCCGGTAGCAGCCAATGAGCTACCGTGCAGCGAGATTCAAATGTATTGTGCTACTGTATATAATGTGATGTACCTCCGCCATTACCACATGTTCATCCTGATCATCAATGAATAAACCTGTGTTAGTCCTTCCTGTGACTCCTTCTTTGTCTTCCGTGCAAGACACTAAATTGGCGACGAAGGTGGGATCGATGGCGAATCCCAAGATCAAGCCGTACCAGTTCGATGTCAGCGAGCCCGATCAATGGGAGCTCTACGAGTGCCAGTTTCGGCACGCGATGGAAGCCGCGGGCGTCGATGACGACGCGAAGATGCGCTCCCACTTCCTGGCCCAGGTGGGGCCGGCCACACTGAGATGTTGCCTTGAAATGTATGAATGTAACCTGCCACACTGCGTATCCTGATGACCCTGGTGGCCCCCCGGAAGGTGGACGAGGTTCCCATCAACCGTATCCTGGAGAGGTTGGGCGAGCATTTCCAGCCGCCCGTCCCGATCTTCCCAGCCTGGGTCGCGTTCCACAGGCGAGACCAGCGACCGGGCGAATCCGTGTCCGCCTACGCGGCGGCCCTCAGGCTTGCAGCGGTGCACTGCCAGTGGGATGACCTGGACCAGGCCCTCCGAGACCGCATGTTGTGTGGTTTGAGGGACGAGGAGCTTCAGAGGAGGCTGATGACCCGCGACCACCGCCTCACGTTCAACGAGGTACTGCGGGAGGCCCAAGCAGCCGAGGAGGCCAGGAGCGGCGTCAGGCTGTTCAAGTCCCGAGGAGCCACGTCTGAGAGGGCCAAGTCACCAGTACAGGCGGCCCGGCGGACACCAGCAAAGATGGCCTGGCGGGCCCCCAAGCCGCCCGCCGGCACACCAACGTCGTCTGAGGAGTCGTCCATGACAGCGGACCCCTACTCCAGTGAGGACGACGACGTCCAGAGGATCAAGAAGCGAGGGGAGAAGCGGTAGACCTGCGAACGGCAGAACCGCCGCTGTGACGGTCGTGGGGCGCCCCACGACCGCACGAGGTGCCCGTTCCGAAAGGCCGAGTGTCACAAACTGCGGCCGAAAAGGACACATCGCCTGAGTATGCAGGCGCGGGCGAGTCGAGGACAAGGGCAGTTCCAGCCATTCCCAGACGCAACAACGAAAGGCGGCCAGCACCAGGAAGGTCTCAGCCAGCTACAGCGAGGAAGGCATGAACCGCGTGGGCCTGGAGCACCGGCGGTTTTTCATAGAGGTACTATTGCAGGGAGTCCCAGTGAGGATGGAGATAGACTCGGGGTCATCTTATTCCATCCTGTCCCAAAAAGAGTTTATGCGTATTCCCCCAGAGAAGCGGCCCAAACTGCGGGCCATGAGATCTCACCTACGGGACGTGCAGGGAAATGGGATCCCGGTGTTGGGGGTGGGGAACTTCAAGGTGAAGTTCAAGAACTACTCCGAGAAACTGCCCCTAGTGGTCCTCAAAGGGGGGAGGTGCTGCCTTTTGGGAACGCAGTGGTTTGCTCCCCTGGGGATCGAACGTCCGGCATTAACGCCATCGAGTCTGACCCAATGCGGGACGTGTGCAACGCACACCTGGACGTTTTCAAGAAGGGGCTCGGGAAATACAAGGGGCCCCCGGTTTCCTTTGAGCTGGACCCAGAAATCCGGCCCATCCGCCTCAAGCCAAGGAGAGTGCCCTTCGCCCTCAAGGATAAGATCGAGGCGGAACTGGACAAATTGGTGGGGCAGGGGATTTTGGTTCCAGTTGACTCGGCGGAGTGGGAAACGTCGATTGTTACAGCCCTCAAGTCAAACTGGGAGGTCAGGATTTGTGCGGACTATAAATGTTCGATAAATAAGGCCATTCGGCCAAATGCATACCCGGTGCCCGTGGTCAGCCATTTGCTGGCCACGTTACATGGGGGGAGGTGTTTCGCCAAGCTAGATCTGGCCCAGGCTTATCAGCAGCTCTCTGTAACCCCGGCTGCTGCCGCCGCGCAAACGATCGTGACACACAAGGGGGCATTTAAGGTAACGCGCCTTCAGTTTGGCGTGAATTCGGCCCCCGGAATTTTCCAGTCCCTCGTGGAACGCCTGTTAAAGGGGCTTCCACGCGTCCTCCCATACTTCGATGACGTGTTGATAACAGCGGGGAGCGAATTAGAGCTAGCAAAGAGGCTAGATGGGGTCCTCTCAGTGTTCGAGGGGGCAGGACTTTGATTGAGGAGGGACAAGTGTGTATTCTTTGCGAGGGAGGTTGAGTTTCTAGGGTTTAAGGTAACCCCGGACGGAATCAAACACTCCGAGTCCAAGGTTGCGGCCGTGAGAGACGCCCCTCGCCCCACCGCGAAACCGGAGCTGCAGTCATTTCTAGGGCTCCTAAATTTCTATCATTCCTTCCTGCCTCGGAAGGCATCGGTTGCGGAGCCACTGCACGCGTTACTTAAGAAGGATGCGGCTTGGCGGTGGGGGGACAGGCAGGAGAAAGCATTCAAGGAGCTTAAGTCACTCCTATCCTCGGATGCTGTCCTGACCCACTTTGATCCGAAAAAACCAGTGGTTTTAGTCTGTGATGCATCCCCAGTGGGGGTGGGGGCGGTTCTGTGCCACGTGTTGGAGAGCGGGAGGGAAGCCCCGGTGGCATACTACTCAAGGTCCCTCTCGAAGGCCGAGCGCAATTACGCGCAAACAGATAGGGAGGCCCTAGCCATAATCGCGGGAACGAAGAAGTTCCACGATTTCCTATACGGCCACGAGTTTACGGTAGTGACGGATCACAAGCCGCTTCTGGGGATCTTCACTACCGGCAAACCCACCCCGCAAATTCTGTCCCCCAGGATGCTGCGTTGGGCCATCTTTCTCAACGCCTACCAGTACGAGCTGGTCTATCGCCCAGGGAAGGAGATCTCCCATGCGGACGCCCTGTCCCGATCTCCCCTCCCTAGTCTAGGGGACCCCGCTTGCGAGGTAGAGCAGGATCACCAAGTCCTACTGATCGAGTCCCTCGACTCACCCCCCATTGTCCCGGCCGACCTCGCCAAGGCCACGGTGGCCGACAAGATGCTGGCCCAAGTTAGTTCCTGGGTTAGGAAAGGGTGGCCCACTACTCCCCCCGAGGAACATTTCAAGCCATTTTTCAGGCATAGAGTAAAGCTTTCTCTGGAAAGGGGCTGCTTACTCTGGGGCCAGGGGGTAGTTATCCCAGAGAAGCTAAGGGCCAAGGTGCTGAGACTACTGCATACCAGTCACCCCGGGATCGTGCGCTCCAAGGCTCTGGCCAGGAGTTTCTTTTGGTGGCCCCAGATAGACGGGGACATAGAACATTTAGTGGGCACGTGTGAGAGCTGCCAGAGCTCTCGGCCCGAGGAGTCCCGGTTGCCCCATAGGGAATGGGATACGGCCCACGGGCCATGGTCCCGGATTCATGTCGACTTCGCTGGCCCTTTTCGCGGGTCCATGTTTCTGGTGGTAGTTGACTCCTACTCCAAGTGGTTGGAGGTAATCCCCATGAACAGCACTTCCTCTGCGGCAACCATTAAACAGTTGCGCAAGCTTTTTGCCTGTTTCGGCCTGCCAGACGTCCTTGTTAGCGATAACGCTAGTACCTTCACGTCTGCTGAGTTCAAGACATTTATCGAGAGAAACGCCATCAGGCACATAACCGCTGCCCCGTTTCACCCCGCCACAAACGGTCAGGTAGAACGCCAAGTGCGCACTACGAAAGACGCACTGCGGCGCATGGGTCCCGGTGAGTTGAACCTTCATCTGTGTCAGTTCCTCATCTGCTACAGGACAACCCCCCTAGCTTCAGGTTTTTCCCCAGCCGAACTCCTCATGAGGAGGCGTCCGGTAACACTTTTTGACCGGATGGATCCGTCCAGGGTGGAGGATGAAGGGAGAAATATCAACATAGGGGGAGAAAGCTCCAAAAGTTTTTCGGTAGGGGACCCGGTTCACTGCAGGAACTACGCGGCCTCGGGGCCAGCGTGGGTACCAGGGACGATTGTTGAGCAAACGGGGCCGGTATCCTACAGGGTCGAGACTAGCTCAGGTCTACTCTGGAGAAGGCACGCCGACCAACTCAGAAGGCGAGTCACCGGTGAGGGAGAATCAACGTTAGGGTCCTCCCCCACCCGCGTTACCCAAGGGGGAGACACGGCGGCACCCGCGGATACAAATGCATATCCTTGGTTCTCAACCGCAGAGGAGGATACTTTGGAGGAGAGGGATGAATTCGATTATGAGTTGCAGTACCAGGGGGGTGTCACGGAATGGTCCCCCACCCGTCCTAGCGTGAAGAGGGGTTCCAGTTCAGCCCCTGGTTCAGTCCCCCCAGCCCTTTTGTTTTAGAATATACCATAGCTCCAGCTCCCCGGAGACAAACACCCCCAAGACAGGCAACAGGGGGAAGTCCGCCCACCACAGTCTCTAGAACTCCCGGGCAGGTAACGGGGGGTGGAGAGGCCTCGAGGGCCTCTTCGTCGGTCCCGAGATTCGTACTGGGGGGAGCCCCAAACTCCCCAAACGGTAGGCAGGGATTCACTTCCCAATTGTTCATTCCATTCCCGTCCCCCAATGCAAGGTCACCGCAGATGCCACACCGAGCCACTAATGAGTCCCCCCTTTCCGTTGCAGGATGGGACTCTGCGGAACCAGGAGCCTCCGGCTCCCCTGTGTTAAGTCAAGCGGCCGCACGCCCCAGGCGCACGTGCGGCAAGCCACAATGGTTGAGGGACTTCGTCCCATCCTAGGGGGGAGAGATGTTATGTATGTACAATGTTGCTTTAAGAGATGTTGCCTTGAAATGTATGAATGTAACCTGACCACAATTACAATGTAGCCCAGCTGTAAAGGAACGCGAGTAAGCTGCCCATAGAGGGCAGCTGCGAGTGTTCACCTCACATGGTTCACATTCCCCAAATCACCAACAGCTGCGGGAACTTTCCCGCCCCCTCAAACAACTACAGAAGAGAGGCGTGACCTGGACGATGTCATGCCGGTAGCAGCCAATGAGCTACCGTGCAGCGAGATTCAAATGTATTGTGCTACTGTATATAATGTGATGTACCTCCGCCATTACCACATGTTCATCCTGATCATCAATGAATAAACCTGTGTTAGTCCTTCCTGCGACTCCTTCTTTGTCTTCCGTGCAAGACACTAAACGAAGAGCGAAGAACCTCCGCTCTAAGCCAAGGTACGAAAGGCAAAAATCTAAACAAAAACGTGACGGAGAAAACTTCTTCGCTCTGTCGCGTTTCTAAAATGGCAGCTCGGCTGCCTCATGGCCACCCCTTTTATAGAGGCGTGACCACGCCCCCTAACTCACCCGGATGTCTGAGTCCGGGTGGGGGGGGGCCTGCAAAGAACGTGGTGGCCATTTTAGCGCCGCGCTTTCATTTGATGGACATGGAGGCATGACTGGTTACAGCAGGAATGGGAGGGGCGAGGGGGCAATGTTTGTTTTGTTTTGCTTCCACTTTTCCTCCAGTGAGTCCAGCACAGCATCCAAGGTTCCCCACCTTCCCATTTGATGTTCTGTATTACTCTTTGAAATGTATCATACAGATTATGTGTAACTGGCCCAAGATCTCACTCTGAATTTCATGACTGAGTGAAAATCTGAAACTATGTCTCGCGAATTTCTAGAGCCTAAAACTCTAACCGGTACACCACTTTCATTCTGCAAAGGAAGTGGAGCAAATGTTTCACCAATATATGATGGGAGTTCGAATCTATGCCAGACCTGTACTTGATTGGAAGGAATCAAAGCTAAAAGGCTCCTTAGAGGATTCAAAAAAGTTATTTTTCCAAGATCTGTCCATCAGTTGATGGTGAAGGGCAACAGCACTCCTAGTTCTGCTGGGTGATTGAGTTAAAGTGCCATTTTAATTTCTTAGAACAATCAGGGGCTACTGATAAAAAAAGAATATTCCCTAGAGGTCACTTAACTCAAGACTACCTTTAAAAGGAAACCTTTCAGAGAATTATTTATTTACAAATAGTTCAGCTTTTAATTAAAAAGTGAACAATCTGAACAATACCTTTGATTTCTTCTCTGAAATTTCTTTTTTAAAGCCAATTTCAAGGTTGTTATATTCCCATGCAGCATAATTTTAATAATTATGGAATAACATTCACATTCATTCTTTAAATTTAAAAATACACAGACAGTAAAGGCCTCAAACTTAATATTTAGTCTTAACTAGAACAGTCTCATTGAATCAAAAACTCAACTGACAACTCAGCACTTATGTAAGTTTCCCTAATTTGGTGGGTCCACACCGTTTGACAAAATAATTGGATTCACCATCATCTTGCACTGTCCATGCTGTGTTTATTTATTTATTTAATGCATTTATAACACTTTCCCTTTGATACAGAATGTCATGTATGATCCTTTACTTCATAGCATACAACACAACAGCAGCTAAAGTATTTTGTGCTTTAAAACATTCAGAAGCAGAGAAACAACAGGATTTTAGCCAGATATGGGGAAAAGGGAACACATTCCAATTGGGATGCTATTACTCAGAAACTGACTCATACTGGGCCTCTAGTAAATGCTCTGCAGGGCAACAATAAGTGAGAAGTGCATAAAAAAATTCTAGCAGAAATTGAGTCTATTGGCCATTGGTGCATTTTTTACGTGCAGAAAGCCACTGGTTTAATCATTGGCATCTCTAGTTTAAAAGACTAAGACTGAAATGTTGGGGACTGGGATCAAAACAAACTCTTCTTAAGTCCTTGGAGATGCACTAACAGTCAGAGTAGATGTTGCAGGATTAAATGGACCAGTGGTCTGAACCCTATCATGAGAACAATGTTGGCTTCTAGTCTGGGTGTTTCCAGTCTAAAAATTAATGGGACACTCACAATGGTATTCTGCTGTTAGTGTTTCCCATCTGCTGGTATTCAAAGGTCAGATCCTAGGAGCGACACAGAGCCATTCTAAAGAGTAGCAATTCAGCTAGCTAACTTTGCATGATTAAATCAAAGGGGAAAAAACATATTTGCAGCTTTCTCTCTCAACTTAGAAGAAAATGTTGTTGCCTAAGGCATGGTGTGCTGTCATGTGAAGATGCAATCATATCCAAAGGTGCTGTAATTTTGGCTCATGAAGAAGGCAAACCCCATGAGTGCATATTCCCATAGTTGTCAGTAAAAGTACAAGGGTAAAAAAAAACTCTTGGTAAAAATGCACCTCAGATTGACTGCCTCACTCTACCTAATAGCAGGACTAGTCCTCTGAAAGAGGATATTTGTGATCTATGTGTCTTGACTCAGCTAAAGAAATGGTAGAATTTCTCTGGAAGTCCTAGGTTTGTGCTGGTTTAATGCTGCCCTCTTGATTTTTATCCTGCACACAGTAGCACCGGCTGGTTTAACTTTAACTGTTGAAGGGGGCCACCACCTCAGACTTTTAAACTTTTAGAAGAGTTGTAGCCATTATTTATTTAACTAAGAGAGAAAAGCATAGAATAAAATATTCAAGGCTCCTAGCTCCTAATGTCAAGAAGAAAAATATGCTCTTGTGTACCTATTTAGTACAGGGGGCAAATGCATTGTCCTGTAACAATATGAAGCATGCTTCTACTAAGACGACTATGTGTGTGCTTGGGATAGTGCTAATTACTTGTATTTGAAAGGAAAAATAGCAAAATGTTATTCCAGAAACACCAACTTTGTTAGGAGAAACTCTTCTCATGTGTCCAATTCCTGCATGTTCTGAGATATTTTGGACTTTGGTACCCATAATCTTTAGCCCATGCTGGCTGGGGTTTATGAGAGTCATATATAAAATATGTAAAATATGACTCTCATAAACCCCAGCCAGCATGGGCTAAGTATTATGGGTACCAAAGTCTAA